>CM030369.1:212668361-213387208 GCA_003604175.2 Clonorchis sinensis
GCACCTTCGCAGAGCGCCGAATAATGTCAGTGGAGTAGTGTGCCTTTGTATCGACTAAACGATTGCATCCAGGACGGAATAGTGCGGAACGAGCTACAAACCTAGTCAATTTAACCTCAACCCAGATGAATATATTTGGCGGGCGGAACGCAGCCTGACCCAGCGAATATCGTTCACATGAAGCAAACACATTCGAAGTGCCTTAGCTCTCCACTGCAGACAGTGGTGGGAGTTCCGTGTTACTCTCGGATTTAATGTTTCCAAATTTTGTGCAAACGCTTCTGTGAAATGGTTGTGAGGCCTAATCAATGCGTATTGCGATTGGACAGAACAGTTATTAACGGTGACCTTGAGAAGCGTTTGGTGGCATGGTGCACAATCGTCAACCGTTTCCAGAAGATTCATGGCAGCCGCTCGGAAGCCACGTGCGATGCCCTGGATGAGTGTGCCAAAAAGCATCCTGCTTTTTGTTTGCGGACTTTGATCTAGGGTGCCGATGCTACTCGCGAACGCAGAGTCTGGAAAAGCACCAAGTCCTGTCGTATCATCACGAGAACGAGGGCCTCTTTTTTGGAACACTTAGCTCACTGGACAGAGTTGTGCCAGAGCGCAACGGACCTTAAGATGGTGTGCCAGAATTGAATTAACCTGGAGGTTTGAAGCCTGGGGAACCGCATGACTTTTAAGAATACCTTGCCCCTTAAATTGAACCCAAATACTGTCGTGTCGTAGGTTGGTCATCCGCCGGCACTCGTCACGGTTAACGCTGAGCATCAGCCAAGGGTCTTGCTCAAGAGGGTTGGGCAGGCGCGTCCAAATACCTGCAAACTTGTGGGGCTGGAGATTGCACACAAAAATGAGGGGCGTGAACCCGTCAGTCCGTATTCGTGGTTGGCAATGACAACCTGCAGTAAAACATCATTCGACTCTGTTAGCCGGCATTAGACGGTAATAATGCGTACCGAAGATAAAGGGCCGTTCTCCGAATGTTTGTATGACAGTTTGAACCATTTCATTAAATAATCTATCGTATGGGTTTCGTGTGGAAATTAAAGTGCAGTACCTATCCATCTCTGCCAAGCCAGCTTTATGAAGCAAGAGCTGCACGTTGCATACGACGTTCTCAGTAGCGAGGTTGACTTTGAATAAGTCCTCTTAGTGACTAAACCTTGTCTCGCAAATAACGTTTGCCTCGCAGTAATAGTTAAATTCTGTTACGTCATTTGCAATAACGCCAATCTGTTGACTTGTCGTTGGAGGGACGTGGCGGTAGTCCTTAGCTGTGTAAGCGTTTCAAAATCCCCTGCGGTTTCTCCAAAAGCGCTTTCACCTTAATGTGGCCTAATAAGACTGGACTGAAAAGAATTTCGCCGCCGGAATGTTATGGTAAGAGATACGACCAACTGAAATGTGCGTCTGGGAACGGGCAAGCAACTTACAAGGTAAGACATGTTCCCAACAACTCCCAAAGCAGAAGAACCATCCTTCGGATGGATCGCCTCAACTAAAGGAAATCTACGGCAGATGATGACCCCACTAGAGATTGATCAGCCGATTTTTTTTCTGTTCGCCGAGCTTGACAAATGGCTGGCGAACGTTTCGTCCCCAGACGGGGAGGTATATATAATGTGCAGTTGAGTGCCCGCTGGCGAAACAAAAACGTAGGTACTTTTACACTGAGCAACCCGGCCCAAAATCATAGCGTTTCTGGTTTTTGATTTCCATGTAATGGATCACTGTCTGCGTATCTGACAGCATCCTGTAACAAGACGCTTCAAAAACAGTTTTACACTGGGCTATCTGTTGGTGAAACATTTCTCTTGCAATCGTAACCCCAATATCAAATGGAAGCGAGTAAGTCGAGCAGATAGTTAACAGCGTAGATTCAGACAAATTTTTACTGAGGGCAAGGAGCAAGAGCATCGTTGGCCAGTGTATCCAGCATCCAAACCCCGGCCTGTGATTGCGGCAGCACTGAGCAATAATCTTTTTTAACCAGAACAGAATTGTTCGGACGACGACTATAAATTATATTTTATCGTTCTATTTTATTTTTTATTTTATTTGGTGTTCCGAGCTTCTGGCACTTGAGGTGTTGATGATCAGGCAACTTTTGAATTCGCTCTTGTCGCGTAATAATCGACGACCCGCGTTGGATTCTAAGGCTCAAGTGAATCGGCATTCTGGAAGCGAGGAACCACGGCAGTCATGGATTGCTGGCTTTCGAGTTCCGGAAAGCTAGCCTCACAACCGAAAAAGGATCCTGTGCGAATGGGCTGTTCTATTCCTCCTAATAAACAAACCCCCTGACAGTGTGCGCGTTCGTATTTCTCTTCCGTATAAAGTGCAGCAGTGTTGAAAATTACCGCGGATATGCGCAGAAAAGGGAAGCTTTCGATTGCTGGAAAATAGTATGTTTGCTTTTGCATCCAAATCTGTGCACAGATTGGGTAGAGAAGTGACTCTTCTATCCTTGGTTGTCCCCATGGACTGGCCACTTACTTCAATGATTCTCCCATTTGGTTAAGGCCAAGAGTAAAGTTAAACCTTGCGCTCACATTCGTACATTTTTTGGAGGTACAGGCTATTCTGCTTTTTCAAAAAATCACCAACCATCTGCAGGGGGTTCCTACGGATCAGCGGATTTTGCGTCTTCACTGCTTGTAAAGACCTGAAGACAAAGGGCCATGACTTCTCGCAGAGGTTGGGGAAAATCGGATGATGTCGGAGTGTAGTGTGTCTACCAGTCAACACAAGTGCCACAGTAGTGCTGGAGTCTTCTTGGCGGAGGACGCTTTTATACCAGCGTCCAACCTGTTGAAATGGCGGCAGCGTGCAAAATTCAAATACTCATGGCCGATTTATTACACAAAAGCGGTGGAAATCAGACTGAGACCCGCACCGGCCACCGAGAAATCCACAGCATCAAACCAAATGAGTAATGAGGATGCCAGGGGATTGTTAGGCGTTTGCAAGGAAACTGCGAAGCCGGTAATGGATGATAGAATCACTCTTTGACGAGCTGACTTTCGTAGCGTTTTGCTCCCTTAAACCATGGTAACAGATCGCCGAGGTAGGTCAGATGCTGATGTAGACGAAGTGAGGGTGATAATCAAGAATGGAACCAAGGTTTGAGTCAGTACTGGAAGCGTCAACCGCATCAGATAGAGGGTTGAGGGACGTCACTCTTCCGGGGCCTCTAAACTATGTACATGGGACGTTTAATTATGTTTACACTTGGTAAAATGTTTTGGAAAAACACCATAAATTCCTCGTTGTGCACAAAGCCCGAAGACTCTAAGAATCTAGGAAACACGGCACAGTTACCAGAAAAGTAGACGTACATGGGGAAAATTAGGGATTTTTTCTCATGACGAATAGGAAACTTGCGTGTCCATCGACAGTCCTGGCAGTCGCAGGTCTTACCTTATAGAGTAAGCCAATCGAATAAGTTTGGCTGACAAAACCGGACGAATCAAGGAGTTAGGGCGCTGTTTTCTATCGATTTTATTGGCTGATTTAGGATAACCTAAAGCCACAAGAAAGGGGCTTGACAATGCTGTGCTGTGGCTGTTTGCCTTTCCTCGCAACCCAAGATAATCCCACTCACCGGCTTGTGTTCCGCTACCGCAAAATACCAGGCCATACATCCGGAAATGTTGTAAATTAACAAGCAGCTTCCCACTCAAAAAGGGGCGCCCGATGTTGTGGAGCGTTTTACGTATTTTGGAAGCTGTATTGGTTCCGACTGTATCGCGGTTGACTTAATTAATGCACAAAGCTTCAAGATTCGGTTCACGTTTGACAGTTTGGGACATTTGTGGGGTGAAAGCAGCCCGAAGATTAACCACAAGGGGCATGTTTGTCAGGCTACAAGTGAGCACTTGAGCTAGGATGTTTTCGGGTCTTTGAAAATCGTTGTCTCGGTTGCAGATCGTACAGTTTGGTGCCCCCGAATCCTGAAAGAGGTACTTATAAATCGAGTGTCCGGTTGTGCTACGGAAACTTCCATCGCGGAATGTGTCAGGCACCAGAAGATGCTTTGGTTAGGCTACGAGTTGCGCATGCTGAAGTGTGCTAACTTCTGCGCTCTTCAGAGTAACACAAGCAGATAGGCGGGCAACGTTTCTTTACTAAAACTGGGGCATAAATCTTGAGCGCTGTGGGTGCTTCTCGACTTCCAGGGTGGTGTTCGCGTAACCCTCAACGCACGTGTCTGGAGAGGCTCCACAATGTCTGGTAACCGATGCCATTGGCAGTGCCGTCGGCTTTTATCAAGTATCCTAAGGATTGTCTGGGGGTGTGGGTACTTCGGAATGATTGTGGCAGCCTGGAGCCGAGTCCCCTCACGAACCACGTTTGCCCTTTTGTTCGCCACATGACATTCAAATAGTATATGGTTGTACGGCAGAGAGACATTTATTTTGAAAACTGCGGTGGCGCTGTCAATGATGATTGCACAGTTGTGGGCTGAGCGTGTCGATTTAGAAGTGGCACCACATGGCGACGATCGCTAGTTTCATGTTTGGACTCAAAATGTTGATCATTATTTGTCGTTCAGCTGTAATAAACTCTTGGTGCCTAGTTGTCACGTTATCCAAAGGAAGCGGATTGCTTATGAACGTTTTCTGCGAAAGGTCTTGTAATCTTAACACCAGATGGATGAAAAAACTTTGAGCCAGGTGGGAAACCGATGTATGTCATGATTTACTACTTCAATCTGTCAAATGGACTGTACCAGAAAGTTGGAAGACAAAAGCTCCAGCTGTGTTGACACTCTGTTCCTCTTAGCGGCGGCAGATGTCGAATCGTTTGGCGTGCCAGTAGGCCGAATCGATAGACCCGGGGGTGGCTGTAATCATGCCTTTACCTGCTGTTCACTGCGGCTAAAACAGTCTGCGTGAAGCTTCAGGGTCCACTGGCATCTGGTGGCTTCCTAAAGCCATTGACGCATGGAAAACTCGTAAAGGTGAAACTACGGTACCTTTTCTTATTGCACAGATTTTGTAGGCGATGTGGGGGAAGGGTATGTAACTTTTGCTTGTGACCTTTTTCAGACGATCCTGCAGCCATCGTTCAGAACTTTTGTTCCAAAGATAGCACGACCGCCATACTTATAGCAAACCATGAAGGGCTAAAATCTGAATGCAGACGAAGAGCCACACAGGAATTACACTCAGATCAGCAGAAAACTCCAAAATGGGTGAATTTCCTACACTCGGGATGAATCAGGCCATATGATCAAAACTTCTGTTTCTAGCCCACTCATATTCCAATCTGTCACGAACCGGAAGGCGGATCGGTTCACGACAACGAAGCAACGTAAGTACAGCTTACTGTTACCTAGTCGATCCGGGTGCTGTCCTGCTATAACGAAAGAGAGACTCCTGAATTTGATGGGCTTTATGCACTGCCACCGAACCAATATGGCCATTCTTCTTCCCCTGGCCTTCAGTCGGCCGCAGAAAGAAAGCAGGACTTCGAAAGAGGCCGCCAGTGTAGCACCTTACAGAAGCGGAGACAAATTGAGCCGACCATCCATCAACCTGCTAGCATGAAGTCGGTATTGGAGACGGTTTTAGAGGGACTGCTGCTTCACACTGATAATGTAGTTGGCTGGCTAACAAAAAAGCTACTTTGCCAGGGGTGTTTGGAAAAGAGGTGAAAATACTAACACTAGATTAAGTATATAACAATAAAGAGGGTCAAGTGGAACAGACTCACTAAGAATTGTTCTTTTTAAAATAGTTCGTCGTTGGCCCAGGTCAACGAATAAATGATAATCCAATCATGGTTGTCCAGGGGTCTTCTTTGAACAGTTCTCACATACAATAAAACCCTAATATAGTCTTAAATGTTTTGATACCAGAGTTAGTACATGGGGCTCGCTAATGACCCCTGTAAGCGCGAGCGAAATCATAGGTGAAAGTCGGAGCACGCGACTACGTTTGTACTGAATGTACTTGTGCAAAGATGCGTTTTTATAGTTTTGCGTAGTCAAACAAAAAGCGCTTATGCAATTGACGAAATACGTAATGTCGTAATGGAAGCAAAAGAAGGGCGCAAAACAGAACAATGGTAGAGAGCTACGGACACCGCAGCAGAATGGATTTGTATCACACCGGTCACACGTTTCGAATTTGTTGGTGACAGGCGACATTGCATGGTCTAGGCCAGAGGGCCCACGAGGTGTCCATAAACTTCAGTAAATGGTTCGACAAAGTGCACGGCCACGCCGTTCGTTCTTCTCCAGGAGAACGCTTTTAGTGAAGGATAACAGCCATGGCGCGAATCAGTGACGTTTGAACGACGACAATTTAGACTTTATTCAGCTCACGACAGGCAGTTGGGTCAGTAATTTCAGACGGAGGGAGCTCGCCCTGATGCCTGAGTGGCAAGCTGCCCAATCTGGCCAATCGAGTACGTGTTGAGCATCTTGGCCGTAGCAGCGCCTAACAGCAGGTGGTAGAATTGTTTTCCGAGGATGCCCTTGCTCCGGCATGCGATTCATGCACAAGCCAGCATTCTGATTGGTTAGTTGTGCATAGGCCAGGAAGCGCGCGCGTTCAACCTGCGTTTGTGCACAAGCCAAGAAAAAACGAGTTAAATGGTCAAAACGCACAAAATAGGGAAAGATGGACTGCCAGTGCAAGCGAGAAAATGGCATGAAATAAGTTAAAGATTTTATATCAGGAGGTTTCTGTTTCTCCGCGTGAACTATATACAATTTAACGTTCATAAAATGATTAAGTGAACTTAACATCACAAAACGTATCCATGTACCTTTAAATGCCTCCCGTCGACCTGCCTTTCTTGACATAATCTGTTTCTGACTGCCCACATCATTTCTTCCAATAAAATTTCGGCAGGAACTCGATATTTGTGTCTTCGGGAATCAGTGTTTGACCACCGATGACTCCGGAGCATTGCCCGAATCTGGTGGGAACACCGGATAGGGAATGCTGAAGTACGTCTAATGGTACTCTTGAGAAACAACTCACCATCGATAGATGAACTGATCACACTGCATAGGCTGCGCTGGCTTGGCCACGTGCTGCGCATGCCAGTCGACCGACTTCCTCGAAGGGTTCTTTTCGCACAACCATGTGAAGGGTGGAAACGAGGCAGAGGCGGTCAAACAATGACTTGGCAGCGAAGTATAAAAGCCATTACCAGCAAACTCAGCTGCGCTGGTCACTGCCGTCTTCCTGGATGGGGACCCCGAGACGGGCCACATCAATGGTTAGAGACATTATCAGACATGGCCCAATCGTCCCCTCAATGGCGCTCATGCATCCAAGCTATTGCCTTCAATGCATAGCCCTTCCCAATTCCCCGACGTAACAGCCCATTGACAGTGGTGCATTTACGCAGCTCGCGCCTCCAATGCGCAGCTACCTACCTCACCTCCCCAAATCATCGGCGAACGAAACTGTGGCAGCTACAACCACTGTACGACAAGTACACGGTTTCTTACAGCTGATGTTGATGACTGCATATGTCCTCTCAAGCGCCACCGAGCCTCTGGTCCGGATGACCTCCCACCCGCATTGTTCAAAGATGGGGTGAAATCCTCAGTCAACGCCTGTCTGATCTGTTTGCCTGCATCTGGGGAAAGGAGTCTGCCCCAGACAACTGGGGAGAGTCAGTGATAGTGCCCATCTTCAAACAAAGGGGCTCGTAGTGAGTGTGGCAACCACAGGGGATCAGCTTGACCCCGGTCGTAACGAGACTGTTGGCATCACTTGTGCTTCGTCGCCTTACGGTGGCTCGTGAGACACTGTCTCGAGAGCAGCAAGCGGGATTCCGGCCTGGTAGGGTTGTGTTGACCAAATCTTCACACTTCGTCAGGTGCTAGAACAACGCCATACGTATAAGCGACCCACAATTCTAGTATTCCTGGATTTCCAAGGCGCATTTGACTCGGTTGACCGGTCTGTTCTGATTGACACGCTTTCCCACCAAGAACTGCCCTGGAAGTTGGTGAGCATAATAAGCTCTTTGTATTCCAAGACTTCCGGACGTGAGAGTATACGGCGAGCTCTCCAAAAGCTTCCGTACACAAAGTGGCGTCCGTCAGGGATGCCCACCCTGCCCATTCCTGTTTAACTTCGTGATCGATGAAATAATGAGACGAACGCTGGAAGGTCTCCAAACCCCGGTGTTCAACTAGCCTCTGACGAAAACCTTGTCGATCTGGAATATGCAGATGGCATCCTTCTTATCTTTGAAGAGGAGAAGAAGCGCACGTGTTTTTAGATGAACTGACCAAAGTCATCCCGTCCTTTGGTATGCACTTTGCACCCAAAAAGTGTAAGGTCATGCTCCTGGACATGCAGTCACTGAACACGCCACTGACAATCCAGGGAGAGGCACTGGAAGTTGTAGAGCGTTTTGCATATCTTGGAAGTTGTATTAGTTCTGATTGTGGTGTGACAGATGAGGTAAATGCACGAATCTCCAAGGCTCGGGTCGCGTTTGCTAATTTGAGACACCTATGGCGTCAAAGTGGTGTGTCCCTGAATCTCAAGGGACGTGTGTATCAAGCTACAGTGCGGGCTGTTTTATTGTATGGCTGTGAGACTTGGCCTGTTCGAGCAGCGGAACTGAGACGTCTTCAGGTGTTCGACAATCGTTGTCTCAGAACCATAGCTCGTGTGGGATGGTGGGCGAATCCGTAACGAGGCAGTTAGAAAACGAGTTTTCGGTTGTGCCATGGGTACTTCCATTGAAGAATGTGTCCAGCACCAGAAGCTGCGTTGGTTGGGACATGTGTTGCGCATGCCTAATCATCGTTTGCCGAGGAGAGTGATGTTTTCCGTGCCCAATTCAGAGTGGCGTAAGGAGAGGTGGCCAACCCTTGACCTGGCAGAAGGGTATGAAAGAAATCACGAAACGCTTGGGTGCTGTGGTGCTACTCGCCTTCCAGGATGGGGACCGCGTGATCCCCGGTGCGCCTGGTTAGAGACACTATAAGGTATGACTGCCAACCGATGTCAGTGGCGATCTTGTTGTCAGTTTCTATCCAGATTGCCTGAATGAGTGTTTGGAGGTGTAGGCACCTCAGAATGATTGTAGTAAGGCAGCAATAAGTCCCCTCCCCCCGTCCATCTTTATTCTTTTCTTCACCATAAGGCTTTCAAATAAACGATGGTTGTACGGCAGCCAAGCATCGGTGTTGAACACTGATGTCATGCTGTCGATGATGATGATGATGACTTACCTGGAGTCCACAACTGACGTAGAACCCTGAATGGTAAACGTGGAGCCCACTACTGTCTCGGAGATTTATGACTGCATATGTTCTCTTGAGTGCCGCCGAGCTTCTTGTCCGGATGACCCTCCACCTGCATTGTTCAAAGATGGAAGTGAAGTCCTCAGTCAGCGCTTGTCTGAGCTGTTCGCTTGCATTTGGTAAAAAGCGACTGTCCCAGACAACTTGGGAGCGTCGTGATAGTGCCCGTTTTCTAAAAAAGGGGCTCGTAGTGAGTGTGGTAACCACAGGGGCGTCAGCTTGACCCCGGTCGTAACGAGGCTGTTGGCGTCAGTTATGCTTCATTGCTTAATGGTGGCTCATGATACACTGGCTTGAGAGCAGTAAGTGGGATTCCGGCCTGGTAGGGGTGTGCTGACCAAATCTTCACACTCCGTCAGGCGCTAGAACAACGCCTACGTACAAATGACACAATTTCAGTTTTCCTAGATTTCCAAAGCGCATTCGACTCGGTCGACCGGTCTGTTCTCCGTAACACGCTTGCCAATCAACGAATACCCTTGGATTTTGTAAACCTAATAGGTTCTTTGCATTCTCCGGCCTTCGGGAGTGTGAATGTATGCGGAGGGCTGCCCAAAAGCTTCCGTAACCAAAGCGATGTCCCACAAGCGTGTCCACTCTATTCCTAATTGGTTTCGTGATCAATGAGGTAATGACACGAAAGCTTGAAGGTCTTCAAAACCCTGGTGTTCAAGTAGCCTCTGGCGAAAACCTTGTCGATTTGGAATGTGCAGATTACATCGTTCTCGTGTCCGAAGAGGGGAAGAATGCTCATATCGTTCAGTTGTAACACCCTTTCGGTGCCTAGCTGTCATGCCACCCGAAGGAATCCCGGGGGTTGGGATACTGTCAGTTTACCTAAGGCTAGACAGGAGACGTCGAGATGCAGAGGCCGGGTTCGAACCACGGACCTTCCGATCAGTAAATGCTCGCTCTAACCACTAAGCCATCTCGCCCCTAGAAGAATGCGCAGGTGTTTTTAGGATGAACTGACCAAAGTCATCCCCTTATTTTGGCCTGCGCTTTGCACCCACAAAGTGCAGTGTCATTTTCCTGGACATGCAGTTGCTAAACACGCCACTTATAATCCATGTAGAGAAGCACTCGAAGTTGTGGAGGGTTTCACGTACCTTGCAAGTTGTATTAGTTCTGAGTGTAGTGTGACACATGAGGTCAAAGCATTGATCTGTCAGGTTCGGGTCGCGTTTTCTATGTTGATTCACCTATGGCGTCAAAGCGGCATATCCCTAAATCTCATGGGCGTGACTAGGCCACAGTACAGGCTGTTTTGTTGTATGGCTATGAGACTTGGCCTGTTCGAGCAGCGGAACTGAGACGTCCTCAGGTCTCCGACAACCGTTGTCTGAGCACCATAGCTCGTGTTGTTTCGTGTCGGCGAATCCATAACGAGGCAGTTAGAAAGCGAGTGTTCGGTCTTGCAGTGGTGACCGTCGACGAATGTGTCCAACACCAGAAGCTGCATTGGTTAGGCCATATTTTGCTTATGTCGGACCATCGTTTTCCCAAGAGAGTGCTATTTTCCATGCCAAATTCGGAGCGGCGGAAGCAGAGAAGTAGTCAATCCTTGACCTGGAACAGGATTACGGAAGAGATTACGAAGCGTTTGTGTGCTGTCGGGGCTACTCACCTTCCAGGATGGGGACCGCGTGATTCCCACTGCGCCCGGTTGGGACGCTGCAAAATATGGCTGCTAATCGATTTTAGTGCCTGAATGATGAGCGTCTGGAAGTGTAGGCAACTATGAATGCTTGTAGTGAGCTAAACCTAGTCCTATCCCCGTCTACTTTTATTTATTTTTTCACAACGAGGCTTCCAAATAAATCATGGTTGTACGGCAGTGAAACATCGGTGTTGAACACTGATGTCAAGCTGTCAATGATGATAACGATGATGATGATGCCTCTTATCTCCATCTGCCCCGTTTGTTTTGCTTTCCTTCTAGCGACGAAGGCTGTCCGGCAGTGATGGTTGTCCGTTGAGAACTCCTTCGTTCTACGTTAACCGCACTATCGAGTTATGAATATTGTCAGTTCGCTCGCTGTTCCTGGTGTTTGGTCCTACTATAACAAGGAGAAAGACGTTCAGAGTACACGGTAAGCGCCTCAATTTCTTGTCATCGTTTTTTCCTATGTAAAGTGCAACACTTTGGTGTGCACCGGAAACGGAGGAGGAGCCAGATCAGCCTGGTGTGCTACCCAAAGTATGTGGGTACCGACTTACAACACATCATCAGGTTCTCGCCCCAACTGATGCCGATTCCCTCATAAAACAGCTGGTATGCTTGTTGCCATTCTCATTTGCTCCAGACAAGTTATATTAACAGTAGAAATGGCGTTGACAATGCCGTGCGCTTTGAGGCGGCTTTGGATGTACTGGACGTGCTACTCTTGTTGCGTCATCATGTTCGACTATGCGTAGCGAGTGAGGAACTGAGCCATCTTTGGGAGTCAATAGGAAATATCCTCGCTCGGGGGCACTCTTTTCTACCCGCAATTGACTGTATTGCCATCTGCTCTGCAATTCCAAACTGCCCCTTACTCCAGGTAATTAATTTTGGCGTACCTATACATCTCATACCGTCAAAAAGCATTATTTTGAAAGGTTGACAAAACAGCTGGTGGAACTTCTAGAGACCTGTCTTTCTGATTCGAGGTCACAACCGTGCCTGGACCGCATAAACAAGTGGATTGCAGCGTTTCAGCGAGTCGAAAAATTTGTCCTTGATACTCGTTCCTCACATGTACCTGCCCAGATGTTGCAAACTTTTGCCGAAGCTAGTACTCTGAAATTTTTGGACTATGTCCAGGAGCTAAAGGCACTCGTACCCGTGAGTCCACGTCACTTTTTCACCCTTCGGGCTTCTGTTGAAATAATCAATCCCTACCAAATGCACGTATCATATGTCTAGCGTCACTTATGATGATTCCTTTGGTAACTGTGTCTCGATCTGTGTCGCACACCTAAAACCAGTGGACACAGTGCCACATTCGCATCATTGTGGCTATTTTGTGGACTGCACTAAACTATCCCTTATGTCGCGATAGCTTACGTTTTTTACTCAGAACGTTTAATGTCAATATAAAATAATCTTTCTGTTCTAACACCCTTTCTCTCCCTAGCTACCATGCCACTCGAAGGAAATACGAGGGCTGAGATACTGTCAGGTTGTCCAAGCATAGCCAGAAGCAGTCGAAATGCTAGGATTGGTTTTGAACCGTTGACCTTCTGGTCACTAAGTTCGTGCCTTAACCATTGAGCCGATTATGTTTTTTCCAAGTAACCTCTTGGCTCAGGAAAATCTCCGTAAACCTTTCTACAAGTAGTATACCTGGCGCCATTTAGTTGTTGCTGCTGTGCCATTAATTGATACCTGCAAAGCAGCGGGTAGGCTTTATCTGGGTAGTGTTACTCTGAAACGGACCAAAGAATCCTCTTTCGGAGTACACGGTAAATTTGCATTGCCAGAAGCGTCAGAGTGATCCCCCTCGAAAGCGACGGCATCAAAGATCACTACCTTTGGGATATTACTTAGTAAGAGAGTGCTCGTAGAACCGTATATTCCAGGAAACAAATTTATTGTGTGTTAGGAGAGCAACTGTGTGTCGTGCGATTATTGAGTTTTGAAGAGGTCGTTCACCGACCCAGCCTCTAAGTGAAGACCCTAGGAATTTCCACACCGAAGGGCACGTAGTATTGTTTGCGCTTGATCCCACATCTTCGGACTATCTTTACATGTTTTTGGTCGGAACGCTGTTTGTCAGCCGACTTATGATATGTCTATTGATCTTGGTTAACAATTGCGTAGTGACGTTATCTGCGTGACACGCCGTGTATCCTATCACCCCACGTTCTGTCAAGTTCTTGAACCTATGCATGCACACATTTTCTGTTTGGTTACATTGCTTACTCCCCGAACCACTTCAGCAGTTCAGCAACACACTAGAAGTTATGCTAATGTACGAAATGACTGAAGCCGTTCGAGGAACCTGGCCCCTCTCATCCTCAAGTTCTAAAACATTTGCGGAACTTGAGTAATCCACTCATTCGCATAATCTGATACTTCAGTTGCCTGCAGCACATTCCAAATGAAATAGGGACCAACGAAAGTTCGCAAAACAGTTAAACATGGAGCACATACTGGATTAAAATTTATGGGTAAGAACGATCGACTAGGTGACTTCCATGTCGGTCAGGATGTCTAACCAATGGTGGATAGGTTCAACGGTTCACCACTCTCGTAAATGATGTGATCCAATACGCTGATGGCCTCTCGTTGATTCACGTATTTCATGCTTCGTCTCCGAGCCGTATGTTTCTTGCTGTGCATCTTCATCCAATCAGAAGAGGTTTCAATAAGCAGTAAGACGGGGCTACCGACCCAGAATACCTGGTTCGGCTCAATCAGGCGACCATACCATGTTGGAAACATCGGTTTTCATCTCAGTACCGAATTTAAGCAACGTTGGGTGACCGGTTGGCCAATGGCGCTCTTGCATCAAAGTCTTAGGCTTCACTTTGTCGGAAAAGTGTAACAGTTGGTTATGGTGTCACCTTCAATCCCTCGTGGTTTCTTCCCCACTCGTACACCGTTTGCAAATGAAAAACGGAACTCAACGGAATACAATCAGAGATTTAGTTTTCTCCACCTTACCTCTACATTCTGATGCATCTCTCTTACGTAGACGATGAGCAACTAGTTGATTAGTTGCTTACTAGTTTGACGTGACGCTGTATCCGAAGTGACGAATTTATTTGTTAGTTTGTTCTTTTTTAGATCACTATTATTGCAGATCCACTCGACTGCTTCACAGAAGAGACTTTACTCTTGGCTTTTTGCCAACTGCTTACAAACTGGGCAAATATTTCTTCAGCTTTGAACGAAATGTGCGCAACCTCAGGGAACCGAATTCCTGAAGTGGGTCCTCCAACTGAAGAGGGGGAACCTTCTTCCAAACTATTTTCACTCGCCGTCGAGACGACTTCAGATGATCCGAAAACGTTGCAAAGCTCGAAAAATGATGATGACTATGTTGCCATATCCGGCACTTCCACATCGGAGATGGCCTGGATACTGGATGACCCGGGAGCGGAGATGACAGCATCGAAACTTAAAGGTACACAAATCACGGTGATGATTCTCCGGCTAAAAAACTCTGTATTCCAGGCTTCACACATTGTTTGGCATAGTGAGATAGAATAGCATACAAACTGGATACATTTATAGCTACACCGTGCTTTCCCGAACGCCAGTGTTTTTATATTCAGACCGTTTTGTCTCCGTGGGTGCTCATGCCTTGGGATAGTGTGACAACGAACAGATGCATTAGATGTGATGCTCGGGGAATAGCTGAGGGAATAATACAACCGTAGGGGTAGGTTTTTATTACTTTCATGTTTCAACCACCATAGGTGATTACCTTTGGTTGAAGTGGCTCGGTACCACGCCCCACATGCTGGATTCTCGTCCGTGGAGAAGGATACTGTCCAGTTAGGCAACATCGAAATAACGTAAACCAAGAGAGTAGTAGCTTATGGCCCAAAAAAAGAGTACAAAAAGAATTATGTGAACTTCCGGTGCTGTGTATGCGTCTTCCGATGAAGGGTCTTTGTTCCTAGTTGGGGCAACTGGAAAGATTTATGACGAACCGACGTCAAATTGACTGCCTAATGGTTTTTTGGCTGTTCAACTTTGTGCTAGGTCCCTCTACTTTCCTCTTTTTGCTTCATTTCGCTACAGGATTTTTGTTACATGGACAAGTGAACTCTATTGCAATGAAAGAAACACTGGTACTAATGGACTACAAAACAGTTGGGTGCGGTTGTTTCTGTCAGTCTTCACGAAGCAACTTTTGTTTATTTTCCTGATCCTTCTCATTAATCTGGTGAAATGGTATCTACTTTTGTTCCCCATCATCATCATCATCGTTACTTGTTTATTATCATTTGATACGTTTCAGGAGTTCTCAAGAATCAACGTGAATCCTGTGCAGCAACCGCACAAGGTGGGTTATTTTTGTTTTGTATACCATTCCACACATCTCTTGCTCGAGCTAGTGTTCCCTGCTTTTGCTGAATCGTAAACAAATAGCACTCATTGTCAAAGATCACATACATAGAATTCCGTGAAAATTCCCCAAAACTGTTAGTTTCACGTCTAATTGTTCGTCTAAGGACCTTGATTTCATGTGGTCACCGCTCTTGTGAGGCGTCGTGAACTTTACCCGGTAGCAACAAGTTCAGACAGGAGGGAAGTGAGAGCGCTCAAAATGGTCCACCAGATTTTCAGGTGTGAACTTCTAATCTGAAAGTGCGTGTTCCATGTCCATCTCTTATTGCTCAACTGTTCGTCCGGACCTATTTCAGCCCGTTGGATTCCCACGGATTTCACGCAGCTGTGTACTGAAACTTTGTTACTGTTGACCTGTTCGCCTTTCTACAGTAAGCAATCCTTAGAATGTACGTTTGTGGGTCTTTTCGAGCAGGGGACTCTAAACTACGGCCCATTACGACTTGATATCATAGATGACAGCATCATTCCGCGACGTATTTTTTTAAAAAAAGCTCCCTTCATGAACGTGGAGCTGGCTTAGAATGAGATAGATGTTGCAAGGAGGACAGTGATCTATGCGTTACAGCAGACAACCTGTACGGATAATCAACGTTCCGGTGGGCTAAAAGGTCAGTGCGGTCGAACGGTGGCCCCTGTGTGTTAGGTGTGTGCCAGATGGCACATATCACAACGCCAGGACTATTCTAGTATTCACCCATAGTTGGTTCTTAATTCTCGTACGTTATTGCCCCACCGTCCCTGTACTTCTCACCTCCTGGTATTTTTTTCACCATTGTCATATACAAAGCCCACTTTTCCAACGCTCAGTTGTGGCATCGAAAATAGGAAGATTTGACAGCAAAGCTTCCATTGGCGGTTAGGGACAAAAATACTTTTAGAGCGAAGGAACTGACTTTTTGATGCTACTTTTGATCGATTACAAACTTAACCGGCGCTATGAAGCGACCCATAATTCATCCAAATCCAATGAAAGTTGGGGAGAGTTTTAGGAAATTTGAAACAGTAGACTGGTCTTAAAAACCTCACAAATTGGTTTGTTGCTCATTTCCACCATTGTCCGAAACTCCTTGAGAGATGCTCCAACGCCTCGTTTTTCGTGCGGATAACACACGAATGACGGGAGCCTTTTGACGGATGTGTTCGGCTGCTTCAAGCTATTTTAAACGTAGTACTGAAGGCATTGTAGCTAAACTACAAGTAGGCTCCTTCGGTTTTCCAGTAGGCCTTTCTGCATTTTACCGATATTTGCTGAACTGTGAGTTTGTGCAGTTGAACAGTTGTTCTCGTGCTATATTGGCTACGTTACGAACCATCCACTTATGCAAAGAAACTGCATCATTCAACTGTAGCACCCTTTCGGGACCTAGCTGCCATGCCACATGAAGGAAGCACAAGGGCTGGGATACTTCTAGGTTGCTCAAGCCTACACAAGAGTAGTCGAGTTCTCGGGGTTGGGTTCGAACCTTTTGAACACAATTGCAAACGCTGATCCTGATGACTCGGGCTTAGAACAGTCGTCACTTCGGTTGGAGAAGTGCGGTGATTTTTTTTATTCCAGTGCTTGCTTGACATTCGCAGCTGACACAGGACCGCATGTTGAACCCATGTTTACACTTTACGGCTCACGACAGCATAAAAATTTTCTGTTTTCACCTTCAGATGAGTCAGCACAAACGGATACGCGTTTCAGCTATAAACTGAACTGGCCACGTCATCTTTCGAATTCCGAATTCGCCAACGTGTTCAACATACTCTTTCATAGGTGTTTACGGCGAAGAATCGCCATGGTCACTATGGGCTCAGACCCCAAGGATCTAGACCTATCCGGGGTGGATCAACTTGATGGCGATTCCGGTGGATCACTTGATACTTCAGTTATCAGTCTTCTTCTTCAAGTACCATTGTTCGCCACCTCACTTCATGGACCACTGTTTGGCACTATGGGGTGCAGCATTGTGGATGAACATTCTGATGAATTGCCCGCGGCAAAGGGAGAGCAGACCCAACAATTTTACTACGGTTTCACCAGCCGAAGTACCACAGGTTCGTGGATGGGTGCCGTAGGGACTGGAGCTGGTCTACCCTATCCATCCATCTCCGTTAGCAAAGTGAGTTAGTTCCTCATTAGTCTGCTATCAATGGGAATGTTGATCGCTAGTGAACATGGCAGCATCCATATGTTGAAGGATATCAGGACGATTGCGCTCGGGAAAGCCCCTTCCCCTGTCGAGCAAATTAGAAGTATATATATATATATATATATATATATATAAGCGTACAATACATAAAAACGCGTCGTTTCTCAAACTGCTGCTAGCAGCTTACTAAGATTAAGTCTTAAGTTATAGATTCGATAGAGCTGGGAACATCGTTGTGCCCAAATAATCGAACAACTTGGTGTTAGCTTGCTATTGCGACAAGAAACTTGTGTAACTGATTACTATTTTATCACCACCTGTCGACTGACTTACGAGCGGGTGGTTTTCTAAGTCATAGGATATCCAGTTAGTTAGTAGTATCGCTCGAACACCACTCGGTTCAGAATGCAACTTGAGTTCATGGTATATACGAGCCTGTGTGTTTGTCTTGCGGTTACTCTCCACTTGGTCAGTTTGGTCTAGAGTCTACCGGTGAGACGAATTACGTGCGGCGGCTTAGCATTTACCTGGGGTCCAATGGTGTGCTGGTGGTTGGTCAGATGGCAGTTGATCTGTCCGCCGAGTGTGGTGTGTTCATATAAAGCGTCATAATAGGTAACTGTCCGTTTGGGAGTCGCCTTTGCTACTTAGAACTGGGTCTGGTGAAGTATGTCGGTCACTTGGAGCCGATTGAAGGTTCTTAACTGGTTCTTGACTGTGATCTAAGAGAAGCGCCATGAGGAAAACTGACTGGCCTTCTGAATCGTAATTCAGCTGCTACAAGTTCGTGAGATGGTGGTGTATCCAGGTTGTCGCGAGGGATTAACGATGTTCTTGGTGTGTAGATCGAAGATATCTTCCACAAAAAACACTGATCGTGTTATTACCTGTATATCCTGGTTTTAGAGCCTCTGGAGACAACATTCCGCCACCAACCTTTTGGAGTCGGAGGATATCGGTGAAAGTTGTTGCCATTGGCACTGGTCTGGTCGCGCTAAGTTGAGCTTACGTGAACAGTGAGCATAAACACAATTGCGGAGGCAAGTCTGTTGCTGTTTTGAGAAGGGTTGGCGGTTCAAAGAATATGGGCAACTATTGCCCAAAGGTCTTATTGAGAGGTGGATATTCTTAATGAGGATTTCGTCCTGCAAGTGAATTCAATCTACGCTGAAAAGCCGAAAAGCACTGTACAACTGTTTCATTCTCATTGGGAATCATTGGCAATGCGTATCTCACATAACTCTAGAAAGCCTTGAAACCACGACCTCCCGGCTAGAGCCAAGAGGAAGAACTGATCGGTAGCGTGATTAGCTCGCATTTTTTCAGAGTATAGCACCACTCATGTTGTCGTCCAGCAAAGTGCCACTATTCAGTCTACAGAGACTTATCTGTTCCGCCACTGCAAGTTTCTGGATCAGGTCGAGATCGTTTAGTGGCTACAAGATATCTATGTTAGTCCTACCCTTTCATCTGACTTCACTGTTGTCCACCAAACAGCAGAGAAATGACTGGATAGCCTTTTGAGCGGACACCATAGGAGCTGTGTAGTCCTGGTGGATCGCCTCAGTGCTTTCTGGCTTCGTCACCTAGAAATCACTGTCAGTGGTTTCATTCATTTCTGTGTTTCACAAGTATCAGCTATATCTTATGGCCAAGCCGAATAATAGTAATAACAATCGTTCAGCTGTGGCACGGTGCATGACTCCGTGTAGCTCGAAGGAAGTACGAGGGCTGAGATATTGGCAAGCTACCAAGCTAACAATGGTTCATTTTTTTGACACTCAGCTCAACAGTCGCGATCGACACTTTCGAGCGAATATTACTACTTGCCTATTTACATCTCATGTTCGAATTTGAACCGTGCTACTTTTTGCAGTTGAAACAATCTTCGAAACTATACCACAAGAGCGAACTTTCTTCCATGACCAGTAATCCACATCGGGTGAACTGAAGGGCACGAACACGTGTAAATCAATTGGTTGACACGCAGGGATAATAACCTAATCAGTCTGCTACTGTTTCCACCAAGTTTTATCCCCGGGTTTGGTGAACCTCTGGCCTTCATCCCAAATCTACGTCAGCGACCGCCAAGTCTATTGACTGGTCCGCGTCGAAGGACCTTTGTGTTTCATGTCCGCCTGAATATTATTAGTCATTTGTATTGGTATAGTAATCCTTTCTAGGTAGGCCGCCATGAAACAACACGGCACTTGTTCTCTTCTTCCGGTAGATAAAGATAATCGTTCAGCTGTAACACCCTTTCGATGCCTAGCTGCCATGTCACCAGAAGGAAGCACGAGGGTCGAAATACTGCCAGATTGACAAAGCCTAGACAGGAGAAGTTGAGAGGCAGAGGTCGGGTTCGAACCACGGACCTTCTGGTCAGTAAATTCGTGGTCTTACCACTAAGCCATCTCGTGGTGAGGATTCGGACTACTGTTGTCGAGCCTATCAATAATGCTTTTGGTACCAGTGGCTATCGTCGGTCAGTTTTCAGTTAGCTTTGTATCTAGAATCTCGTCCCTCGTGATCGGTGCTCGCCTGTAGTAGATTCGGCTAATTGTTATCCAAATGGTAAGTAGTGTGCCACTCAAGATGTGCCGGTTCAAGTCTGAGTAGTTCCAGTCTTTTTTTACAATACTTTATTCTATTCAGTCGTTGATGCGTCTTTCTTAACTTTGTTCCGTCCCCCCTGCTCAGTCGACTTCCGATTTCGTGTCCTTCGTCATCTCGACAGTAACGCCCGTACTGATCAGCATGATGGAGGCAGATCTACAAAACCCCATGACTTACAACATCTCTCACTTGCTGGAACATCTCACATTATCGTCACCTGATAAAGAGACACCACCGGTTGTCAGTAGTCCGGGTTATCCAATAACCTCTAACTTTGCAAACGACTCGGAAAGGGAAACCGAGGAAAACAGTTTTCGCTCAATAGTCCTTGATGCTTTGAGTACATTACTTCAATTCTTGAGTGGTCATCAAACACGCACATCCGAGGACGAAGTCGGTACCGGCATTATGGTTCAAATTGGAAATGTTATGCTCTCGACCGATGGTGACGGAGATCCAAGGAATTTGGAGCGCTTGGCGTTGTGCATGTCGGATTGTCTGCTGCTTCGTTCTCTTTGCAACGTATTGGCCGTTGTATTTGTGAATAAATTTAAAATCCCAATGTCAAGCATGTCGGACTCGTTGAACTTATTGACCTCTGATGATGTGTGAGTTGCACTCACATGTGTGCTATTTTCCCATTGACATCCGAATTAGGTTAGATTAGCGTCCACAGAGACTTCTATGTTGATAGGTTTGTGCCCTCGGGCGTCTAACACATCAATTTTACCACCCCATGTCCCAAGCCAGTGAGTAGATGCATGGACCTTATGAGTACACTATCCCATTCACGGGGATACACCTTCGATAAGGCCGAAATGTCTACAGGCTACTACTATGAACAGCCTGCGACACTTGGCCAACGAAGCTTCCGGTGTTTGTGAGTTTCCTTGTTATTATTTGTTTATCAGTTACCGGGACATGAAAGCACATTTTCACCTAGATATCAGTGAGTACTACAGCTATTCAGTAGCCCTACATACATGTATCGAAGCACACCAGTGCACAGACACGATACGTTTGTACAGCGGTCTTCAGGCCCTGTCATTTTGCTCACTACAAACCAATGCTTTTCCGCTACTCAAAAAGATTCGAACGAAGGATGAACAGTGATGTATTCTAATGATACAACGATGAGTATCTCAAAGTTGAAACGTGACCTCAGTTTGAATTTGAGCATCGGGTGTTTCCATTAAGTACATCAAGGTGCCCAACATTGAAAACATTTATGGAGACGGAAAAGCACTCTTGACGCGTGCACATGCCACGTAGGCTCAGTCTGACAGAACACCACTGTGTAGTAAATGGATGGGATAAAGGTGTACTTAGTGATGAGAAGTCCAGCCCCGAGGGTCCAGACAGCATGGCTTATGATTGGTGTGACCTGAGGAAAGCCAAAGGAATCCATGGTCGATCAAATTTTGAAATAGGACGTTTTATGCCAAGTATTCTCATTTGCATACCAATTCGGTTTCAACTTAATCCCAGCTGAATCTCGCTTATGATATTCTTCAACTGAATGTACTGCACAACGGTCCTATCATGTTTCAGTTGGTACGATATTCGAAATACCGTAGTATATTTTTCTGAAAGGGGCAGCCTTTGTAGAGCAAGTTCAGTTGAAGAATGTTATACACGAGAGGTTCAGCTATGATTCAGTTGGGTCCTTCGTGAAAACTAAATCGGTTCCAACTAGAACATAAGGTTGATGGAAACTCAAGGGCGGCGCCTACTTGGTGAGTCTAAACAAGGGCGAAACCGATCGTGGGTTGTCGAAGAGTCTTCAGAAACCTTGTGCGTAGTTTCCTTCAAAAAATAGGACGTTTACGCTTTGGGATGTTGATTCTGGGAGCGGCAAACTGGTGCCGAATAATTTGATTGGCCAACTCAACCCACAGATACTCCAGCAGTGTTCCATTGCATCTTCTCGCCGGTTTTTTACAGATCCAGCCAACTGACCGAACTGATGAAACAGTATGATTATGCTATACGTGCACTCAGTGAGCATCTAGTGGATTTGTCGATTCAACATGGAGAGCATCTTGCCAATGAACTCATGGAAGGTCGGCAGCAGACTGTTGATCAATCCTTGATTGACCATTTGACCGAAACAACGCCGGGAACGTCAGCCTTGTTGATCTATCGGCATTTGTCTGATTTGTGGGCGCTGGTGTCAAAAACTTGCCCGGCTGGGCTTGCTCGACAAATCATGGCCCATGTCTCGGGACAATGCCTTCATTCTTTGGCCCAGTTAATCACCACAGAAGAGTTTCTCACTTCGGTTGATCAGCGATCCGGTTTGAAGTGAGTTTTTTGTCCATCCCTCTCTCCACTACTCGTTCCTCAGTTCCCTCCGCCAACCTGATTTTCTCTATTCGTTGTAGGTCAGACTTGTGGACCTTAATGAAAACGGCTGAATTCTGCCTGCTAGTCTCTTCTGAGACTGTTTCCGAGGTCATTGGTGTGGGTCAGCTTCCCGCGGATGTGAGCCTCATTCACGGCGTCGCGACATTGCTAACACAGACGTTTGTTTGTCAGTACATGCCAGATACTGTATGGGACAGGTTAGTACTCTGGCTTCCACTTTGTTTTCTGTTTCCCATTTTTCTGTTCATTTTCACAACACCTTACCTTAATGTGAGGTCAGTCTATGTACTTTGCCGACTAAAAACTGCGTCTTTATCCTGAAGACGTCAGGATACCTTTCTCTATCGGGTTAACCTATTAATAAATTGTAAAGGTTTGGGTGCTATGGCCTTTCATAGTCGTATGCACTGCTGATACCAGACAGCGTATGCATTTCGATTGAAGGACCATGCAACACTTGTCACGTCGTTCGTCAGCTTGAAGAACTTGGTCACCCCAGTCGGTGCTGAGCTACTTTCTGTCTAACAAATTAGCTTTCAGTTTAATACAATGACCACAATGGTAAGCTAGTCTGATGGGCCGTGAGTACGTGGTAAATATTGTATAGTGGATGTGAGTGGATATATTAGGCTGGACAGTAGGTCTGAGCTTTAAGAAATGAACTGATTATGAGGGAGAATCTGGCAGCGTCAGATCTACACAAAGCAGTGGTTTGGAAGACAGATACCTTATTGGGGTGCCCAAGACCGATCGACCCAGTTTAGCGTCCAGTTTTGATTTTTAGCAGTAAAGCTGTGTTTGGATCCACACACAAAAATTCCGCCATACAAGACCTTTTGCCGTCTTCCTGGATGGGGACCCCGAGATGGGCCACATCAATGGTTAGAGACATTGTCAGACATGGCCCAGTCGCACCCTCCATGGCGCTCTTGCATCCGAGCTATTGCCTTCAATGCATAGCTCCCTTCCCCATCCCCCACTTAACGGTCCGTTGACAGTGGTGTATTTACGCACCAATTTATCAGCTCCCGCCTCCAATGCGCAGCTACCTACCTCACCTTTCCAAATCATCGGCGAACGAAACTGTGGCAACCACAACTACTGTACGACAAGTACACAGTTCTTACAGCTGACGATGATGATGATAATGATTTCGGGTATTCCGGAATGCTCCCTAGGCACAGAAGGAATAGTTCCGCAGCTAAGGTGCAGAACCGTTGTCCGGAAGGCCCCCTCTTCAAACCCAGCACTGGCTTTTCGGCTGCACCTGTTTTGCCCTGAACCCGCTGGAACATCACAACCCTCGCGCTCCCTTCGACTTGCCCCGCAGTGATCCACCGAAGGGGTACCACGGCTGTACGCTCATTGTTATTATTGATGTTAATATTGCTTATAGTGATCCTAGTATTATTATTGCGGCCATTCCCTCGCACGGTGGTGGTCACACTAACCGTATCACATGCCCTCTGTACTATTTTGATGAAGGTTCTTTCGTATCTGGATGTTTTCGACAGTTGTATTGAGGGTAGTATGGAAGCGGATTCTCCAGACATTCGATAGCACTCTTGCATAGCGGTGATGCACATGTGCATGCACTAGCCCAGCATGGGTCATCAGCCTACTTCATGTGGGACATAAGCAACTAAGTGAATTCAAATAGGAACCACTAAGCATGGTAAGTCATCAAGGAGGCGTATCCACATGAAGCAACGACTGTCGTCGGGACCTCGAAAAATGCCGAATTACTTCATCCTGTTCTTCGGTTACTTTAACTGTTCATCATCCTTTGCTATTAAGTTCGTGTACACCTGGGCTCAGTAAGAAAAACCCGAGAGTTACGTTACCTTTAGGCTCCCCCTACTGGCTTTTGGCTACTGAAATGATTTCGTGAGTAGTATAACTCGTAAGTAGGCTCGGTGGACTGATTTAGCCCCCAGTCCAGTTGACCCATGCACCTAAAGACTCTCTAATACAGTAAGTCGGTACCAATTAGCTATCTTTTTTATCGTTCTGCACAGTAAGACTTGCTAATTTGATCTCAAAGTAGCTGGAAATCTTGGAATGGGTGGCAAGGTGAACGGTGTATCACCCAGCATTTTTTTGAAAAATAGCTAACTTAAACAAAGTCAGATTCGGTCGTTTCTTAAAGAGTAAGCCCCCAATCATTCGGGGCATTCTTAGGCTGTTCTACTTGTTGTCTATCAATATTAAATTCAGTTGCAGCTGGGTTCACTTGATTAAAAAGTTTAGGGGGACCCTTAATTTCGACCGGTACTATAACTGCGAAAGGTCTTACCGAAGAATGATTTGTGTGTATCCAAGGCTAAATTTCGGGCTAAATCAAGTCACTTTGCCTAACGATTCCACTTACATGGTGGGTTGACACATCAGCTATGTTCACTGTGGTAATAGCCATGTGATTGCATAGGACATCTCCAAATTGTTGTTTCCTAGGGGGCAAACAACTATTTGAAACCCCAGAGAGTGTTTTCCCTTCGGACCTTGGAGATTCGTTTCCTCAATATGTAATTGCAATGGGAGACATTTCCCGCCCTCACAACCCTCGTCGAGGGAACTGTTTCCGCGGGTTGCTGTGGTACGCTTTCTGAATACTGTTTAATCCGTATGTACATCGGTCCTCTATGTTGTCGTGTGGCCCCGGAAACAATTGCATTTCCACTCGTTCTCAGTGAATGGTCCACTCCACGGGAACAGAATCAGCCGCTGAGGAATAAGATCTCAGATTAAGTGTCTGGTAACTGACCTCTTCAGAACTAAGGAATCTCGTAGCAATCTGGCTAGGAATGGCTGTTGCGGACTCCATGTTGAATGGTCTTTACATATTCGCATCAGGTTTTCCGCTGCCCACTCGACTGCTTACTCGTTCATAGTTTCTCGATTGTGTTGCATATCACCCGTTTTATTGGGTGGTGTTCACTGTGGACTATGAGGTTGATTGGCTACTACACCTCTCACTGCCCATGTAACCACTTTATAAACAATAACCACGTGCCATCCGACCAGAAACTCGCCATAACAAGAAAGCGAACTGTCAGTAGCTTGTTTTGGGCTCCACCCTTCTTCAACTTGTGCTACAAACATAATTTTCCACAGCATTTTCTCCCATTTCTTCCCATCTCGTAAATGTGTCTTCGCTTGAAAATGGTTTCTTTGCAGAAACATCCAGGTCAGTCCCTTCTTAGTGTTCGCTGCCTCAGTTTCGCATTCTAATTGTATCATTGCCTACCTATTCTTCTTTATGCTGCCGCTCTGCTTTGGCTGTTGCTTGGCTACTGTGGTGGCTGTTTCCGATGGTGTTTCTAACGCGTGATTGTGCTGTGTCTATTGACTCCAACACTTGTCACGTTAACTAGTGTGGACCAACGAAAATCACTCATTCCGTATATCGTGTGCTCTCGTCTGATTCACCTGCTTACCGGATATATATAGCATTGTATAATGCCCGTCTAAACGTAATGATTGCTGGAACAATGATAGAACTATCCAACCTGTTCGAAATTTGTTTATCAGCCACTTTGGAAACCGCCCTTAGAGCGGTTGTCCAGTTTGCAATTTTGTCATCCGGAAAATGTTGGGAGGACAACAGTGCCCTCGATAAATAACCTGCTCGTCTTGACAGTTCTTCTCAACTCCATCTTGCACCATAAAAGCATTTTTCAAGCTCATTGCTTTGACTAAATTCCTGACTTCCATAAGTGCGTCGTACGCCAATTGAAGGTCACGGGAAATGAGACAACACTGAAAGTCACATGAGGCGAAACGGTCTCACTATTTTGACCACCGAGGCTGGCACCGTTCAAAGACAAAGCAGCTGAGATCGTAACATTACTAGGTCATATAGACGTGAGTTGTGGTTGATGGGAACCAAATCATATGGGACTTGCGCGTGTTAGAGCGCGAATTTACTGACCGGAAGGCCCGTGGTTCGAACCCGACATCTGCCTCTCGACATCCCCTGTCTAGGCTTGGGCAACCTGGCAGTATCCCAGCCCTCGTGCTTCCTTCGGGTTGCACGGCAGCTAGGCACCGAAAGGGTGTTACAGCTGGACGATTTTTTTTGCGCGTGTTCAGTACTCAACACTTGACGCCTAATGGAATCTTGCTGGGTTTTCAGGTCGCGGGTTGTTCCACTTGTCTATGTGGGGGGTGGACCATACATCTGATAAATTAGCCCTATCGAACTTGATACAGAGGGACCATTTGAATGGCTATGGATTAGAAAAAGTATCACAGTGCACGCATGTTAAGATTTTACAGCATGACTTGATCCGATGGTTCTCGGCCGATGCATGGAGAACAGTTGCTGAGGCAAGCTCTAATTCGTTTAACTCGCTGGAGTTTCTCGAAGCAGTGTTGAACTGCCGTTTGTGTTCATTAACCAGGACCTTAAGTTGTCTACTGGTTTGCTCGATGTAGACGCAGTCGCCATCGAATTAGCTGGTCGTGTAGGCACAGTTGGTCCGGTTCAACTGACCTTTTACTTCGACCTAGTTGCCTCTGTAGTGTGTTATTCATTTGGTGAACTTTAGGGTTTTACCGGTAGGCTGATGTGTTGCCGTTGGCCTTGAGACTGAAAAGAGAACAGCGTCTCCTGGTGACTGTTTTGTTTTCCGGAATAACACGCATTTTGAAGCCACCCTACCACAAGCCACTTCAGTCAGACTGATGCCTGGACTTCATCATCATCATCATTGACAGCAATGCCAGATGAGAACACTGGTGTTTCACCATTATGAGGAAAGAAGGAAAATGGGAGAGAGAGAGAGAGATGAATCTAAGGCTAGTCGACCAGAAGCATCCGATGCCTGAACTTCAGTCCTGTCCATCCGTTGAGCGTGAAAAGAGGAGTGATCCGAGGCCGAATAACTTGTAGCAATCCACAATTCACGACAACACCCCACTCGCCTTATGGCCAGCCTAATCGAACCTGAGATAGACGATTACCTACTAGAAAAAGTCTGCAATCTTTCCGAAGTACCGCTCTTCATCAGTATCAACAATCTGTCACCCCTATTGGCCTCCGTCGTTGTGATTGAAGTGTGGACATCTCCCTTCATAGATACGGAAGCCTGTTAAGTTCTTTTGGAGAAAGGAACGAGGAGACCATCAATAGACCTGCCGACCTGAGTAACGGAATCACAAATAATAACGGAGGGAAAAGCATTTAATACCATCGGAATAGCTAGTCGGCCTCCAGCTGGACACAAAAGAACAAGTCTAAATCATGACATGACATCTTAATATATCGAGTCCAGCATGTTCCCAACAATGACGGCTCACGTGACACCATACTGGATAGTGTTATCTCTGTGACTTGGAGACGTTTGCACCTCAGTCATTTGGTCCTTGAAAGGTGCCAACCTTGGTGTTTAGACCGTATGACTGTTTCATCTGATATAGAATTTTTATCGTGAACCATTAGCTTACGGCCGTATGACGGAATTGTCGCTGGTTGTTAACAGTTTGGTCAATTCCGAAATCGCCGTATGGTCATCATCGACAGACCGGCAACGGCCGATTCACCGTATAAACACGTTCGAACGTTGTAGCTATTTTTTCTCACCATTCGCGGATTAACAAACTTTTTTGAAATTTTTAATGGATATTTCTTCCTGCAAGTGAAGTCAGTCTATACTGGAAAGCTGAGCAACAGTTGTTTCATCCTTAAGGGAATCATCAGCAGTGAGCATCTGACGAAACTCGTGGGGAATTTCGAACCGGTGACATCCCGGCTAGTAGTTTGAACACTCAACCATGAGCGTCTGAATAGCAATGTGATTAACTTGATATGGACGTAGCTGTGCAGTGCTTCTCGACTTTTTACCGCAGACTGGCAGGACGAAACTTTCAATGAAGGTTTTTTTCATTCTGTACTACTACTACTTGGCCCGAGTTCTCAGAATCGTTGCCTTTGCATTTACTGTCTGCTTTCCAGAATCCATCTTGGAGGTTTCTACAGAGGTCTCGAGACAGATAAGACAGATTTCCCGTTCGCACTTTCGAACTGGCTTCGATTTACCAACCCTGCGTTGTTTCCAGAACTTCCGTGCGTATTATTGTAAGTCCTGTTCATGTCTGAATAAAATTACGGTTGATATGGTCATGATCTTGGCAAATGCAAAAATTAGTCTTGGGATAGCAGTTTGGGAAAACTACCACTGTATCACTGTACCACGGGTATCCTGTGAAAGCTCGGCTGTCTAGTCATATTTGTCAACCTAATCAGATTATTTCACACTGGATGAAGTGCTGTGCCGCTATCTTGAATGAGTTCAAAGTCGATACAGGATTGAAGCCGCGTCGCGTTCTTGTCCCAGTCCTGTTCAGCCTCTATTCAACCTGGAGACATGTAGTTCTTGCGGGAAGCGTACACTGTGGTCTTCTCAAGTATCTGCTCCCTTATTCCGGGTCGAATAACCTGGAGACATGTAGTTCTTGCGGAAAGCGTACACTGTGGTCTTCGCAAGTATCTGCTCCCTTATTCCGGGTCGAAATGCACTATCATTAGGAAGACGCAGTCGTCAACTTGATAACTGAATTTCCTTTTATACCCTGAACAGTCTGTGTGAAGTTCTCACATTATAATACTGATTTTCATACTCATCCGATCTGATTCCGTATATGCACCAAAGATTCTGCGTCCGTATGTTGGGTACTTTCGCAGTTATGAACGGTTTCTTAAATGACTGATGTTCATCTTTATAATGTTAACTGAGCTCCTACTTATTCATAAGGTTTTTTTTCATTCCACCCTCGTTCCTTTCCAGGCAAACACGGCGTGATCAGACAGAGTTGGAGGTTGAATGGGAACTGTTCACTCACGGACATCATTTTGATCCAGTTCGTTTGGTGAATGTAAGTTTGTCTCCATTTTGATTGCGTCAATGTCAGCAGAGTAGGTTATTCCTTTCGTAAAGCGGCCTAGCTGCCATGCCACCCGAAGGAGGACCGAGGACCTAGATATTGTCAGGTTGTATAAGCCTAGACACGAGCAGGCGAGATGCCTAGTTGCCGAACCAGGGACCTTTCAGTTTTAACCACTGAGTTTTCTCGAGGCGGCCATGATGGGTGGAATATATACGATGTTCTATAGTGTACAAAAAACTGCGGGCTCTGCTGTGGGCTGAGTGGATTAAAGAATAGCTGGCTCTACCTGCAATCTGGCTTGTCATTTAGGTCACGCGTCTCATATTTCGGTGTGCCATCCCTCTTTATTAGTCCTTTGCACGCAGTTTTGTGTTTGTTCAAACAGATCCGGATACAACCAAGTTTTGAAGCATTCGGAACTGTTGTTTCCCACTTACTCCAATAAACCCATCACCGCTCCCCCGTTTATAATGGAGTTGTATAAGACATCGTTCACGCTGCTCATCGCGTAATTGGGCGTAGCCGCGGCAGCGAAAACCACTCTCAGTTTCTTTGTGGGTGCGTGTGGGCTATATAATTACTTACTTTTACTAACTTAGGCACGTACACTTTCCTTGCAGATGACCAGCTCTCACTAGTAGAGTCTTTAGAGTTTGTCACTAACGTTTTCGTTCAGTACCTCTTCAAATCTGCTCTACTTGCTCCATAATCCACTCACAACTATTCATCGCACAAGGTCTCTCGAATATGAGGCTGGTGAGGAGAATGACGTATCTCTCTTGACGTAGCACACTCTAAAAGGTTCCTGAAAACTTTTCGGTTGCCCACCCTCCGGCTTACCCCCCCCCCCCATATATACCTCGAGTATCGTGCCAAGTGGAACATGAGGTGGCCTTCGTGCAACACATTCAGTTAGAGAATACCATCAATGAGAGATTCGGCTAAGTCTTTCATTAACACCAGTGTAATTTGTAGCTCATCTTTCTTCTTTTCAGCTTCTTACGTTGTCTGAGGCCAAACTCAGCCTGAACATGCTCAGCTATGTTTCGTCACCAAAATTCTTCTCCATCTCCAAGGAGTACAAATTGGCCTGCCGCTTGTTTCTGGCACTGTTTCGCATTTGCTCCCTGGTTCCGGGACTACACTCCTTCCCCACAACCCTGCTAACTCGGATCTATTCCAGGTACGTCAGACTTATCGGATGAGTTTTAAACTACTTGGTTGTGGCTTGTTCATAGTCCCCTTCTCTCTCACTGCGTACAGTATCATTGAGAACGCACAGTTGTTTGAAGAGATCAACTTTGCTTGATTCCCTTAGGTGGTCTCCCCAGAAATTGTGGTTTAGACGTCGTTATTCTTAGTGTTCTTTTGGTTTTGGCGTCCCCGCGCGAATTCCAACTCTCATGTGTGATGCCTTCTATCTTTTTGTACACTCTTCCAGAGAGAAATCTTGGGCCATCGGTGCTTGTTCGTCCGACTCAAGTCTACCAGAATGTTGGCCTCCTTGGTTCCGCGCTATCTTACAGTTATTAGCTGACCCAATAACCAGGTGCGTTATGTGATATTATGTTTGACGACTGCCTTGAATATGATGTGGGATTTTTTTGTTTCCCACTCCCGTTGGATTTTAATCTGAAAATTTTGCTTTTTTGTGAATGTCCTCCCATCTGCACAGCACTAAAATTACTGGTTGTGAACTGGTCAGCTACTCCCAGGCGCGTAGATTTTACCAACTGGAATTTTCTTCTGACCTTCAAACAGGTATCATGCCTAGTTGCCATGCCACCCGAAGAAAGCACGAGGATTGGGATACTGCCAAGTTGCCTAAGCCTAGACAGGGGAAGTCGAGTTGCAGAGGCCGGGTTCGAACCACGAACCTTCCGGCCAATGAATTCGCACTCTAACCACTCAAACAACTATGGTCTCGTGTGTAAGGCAGAGTGAAACTAGCACTGCCATACCACCCTTCTGTGGCGCCAATCCCTTAAAGTGCACCTCAAAGTTTATAAGTTCGAACCCAAAGAGAGACGCGTTTCTTATAGAATGAATTCTTTCAATATTAAATAGAAATTACAGTACATACGAATGATGAACTGGAAGAGACAAAAATAGGAGTCAAAATTTGGGGCAAACATAAGATGTAACGTTTGGGTTAATTTGAAGTAACTGAGCAGTCATTTGACTACGGTCACTTAGTGGGGAACACTAAAAATTTGCGGAAATTCACGTCTTACACGGATGTGTGTCAAATGTTAACTCAAAACGTAGCTCGGCCAGAATACCTTCTTTTCAAATGTTGATATTACTGCTCTTTTTTATGCAGGGAATGGATTTTGGACGGCTGGGTCCAGAAAAGTTAATGCCACAGTAAACACCCGAAGGTCCCTCAAGTTTTCTTTTCTTCATATGTGCCCATGTACTTTTGGGCGTTACGTTATCGGAGCAGTTGGCGGCTCTAAACACTCTGGATACTGTCCTTAAAGCTTCTCACTGCCTTTCTAAAGCACATCCGATTCCTGAGATGTACTACACTATAAAAATTTCTCCATACTCTCATACCGAAAGATTATTTCTAGACTGTAAAGCATCCCATGTAGTAACTGAACCTACTGTCGTCTGAAGCAGTGAGTACCTTGTGAAAACGAACTATTTCGAACAGGCGGTGATTCGGGACCTGATAGTGACAACCTCAGAATAAAATTCACGGGTGAGCCGATAAAAAAGCCAGCTACGGAAGTCAACGAACCGAAATTTTGAACTCTTTGAAATGGAGGACCGACCATTGGCATGACTTGCGAGTCGTGCCAACTGTATTCGTCTCACCTGGATCTTTGGGAAGAAAGTAGCGAACCAAGAGCCGGATGGGAATCACCTCAGCAGGTGCAAGAATTCAGAATCTCAAAGGAGGTTGTTTTGCTCACTCAATTGTGAATAGCCGAAAGTTCCGAAAAATGCATCGTTCAAGGATTCCGTGTTCATTGTCAGTCCATGTTCATAACGAGGATCGTTTCACATACAACATACACAGTGCAGATTTATGCGATTCAGACTCTTGAATCCGCACGCCAATGTGTCCGGCCTACTCTCGATATCCAAATTATCAGGTTTGTGATGATTGCTTGATACTTCTTCCCTCACCGTCGGTCCTGCTGTTTTGTCCCTCAAACCGGATGTGATCGAATTCAAGGGTTTGGTTTTTTCGGTAGATATTGCATCATACGGTATCCCATCTTCTGCACCAGCCTATTTCCTGTTGTTTGGTTATCATCCCCGTCCCCCACTCCTACCAACTTATACCAGCTCAGACGTCCTAGATTCAGCCATCTCTGTCACCAATGCTGCAACCCAACTTGTACGACCGACTTTTATTGCCTGCAATTTTGAATTGACGAAGCGAAAAAATTCAGATTCACGTCACTCTCTTCTGAGGGGCGAGATGGCTCAAGTGGTTAGAGCGCGAATCTACTGACCGTGGTTCGAACCCGGCCTCTGCCTCTCGACTTCCCCTGTCTAGGCTTGGGCAACCTGGCAGTATCCTAGTCCTCGTGCTTCCTTCGGGTAGCACAACAGTTAGGCACCGAAAGGGTGCTCAGCTGAACGACTATCTTCTGAACAGTCCAACTCCTGTTCTGGCGCAGTTATTCTGGTGAGGCCATGCCAAAGGAGGAGAAGCACTGAACTCGAGGTTTACCCTTATTAGACCTCATCAGCAGTGCACTAATTGGCCGTACCGGGGTTTGAATTTCTGCATCTGACATGCGAGGCGAGCGCATTTTATTGACGTTTGAGAATGTGATCAGTGCTAGTAGTCATTACTAAAGACGCTGTACGGTACCTTGTCTGAAGAGCGCACGCCCTCGGGAATGTCCCAAGTCGCATTTTTTGGAAGCGTGATACGCTAGACACGATAGTTCTCCGCACACCTTTAAAAGATATGGATAGCAGAACTAATTAAGTGCAATTTATTCGTTTACTTGAAACAAAATGGTGTATTACTCGCAATGGCTTCAAACACCAATAGCATCAACACTCGAGTGGCGTAACTTCTATGGTCCCTTTTATGCGCCTTTCCTATTGCGCCATGACAATCCTGTGGGCACTTTTGATCCTGCGCTTGTGTACACAGTGAAATGAATTGGCTGAATGTGTGCGAGAGCTTGATCAATACGAACCGTTTCGACAACTTTCTCCTCTCTCAACGAATTGCTCAGCGCAATCCTTCAACAGCAATCCGAACTGCTCATCAGATTTTTGGGTTGTAAGGTCTGTGAATCACTTCCTCCGGATTCTTCCGCTTTAAATGTCTGGATGTACATAGGGCCCACCAGATCACGACAAATATAGGCTTCTAGACCATGGATTGCTTTCGGAATCAAATTCAACGCGGCTGTGCGTAGCCGTCACATGTCGTCAGGCTCTTTCCCATTCTGGATTCTCTATTAACAAGCATTTCCGCTGTGATTTGGACGATCACACTTGTGGTCAGAGCTTTCGGCCCATTCACATCTAGCCCACGAATAAAGGTAGTAAAAGAAATACCAACATATTGCAGCACAAATCGTTTAGCGGTCCTAGTGGGACTGAGTTTTATCACTCCTGATGCCACTGTTTTGAGCCGGCTCGAAGGAGAGCATGGTAGCTGTGTGTCTAGTTCTTATTTTGTCTGATGCAGTACTAAATACTGATAACATGTGAGCGAAAATAACTCGGCCGATAATAAATTTAATAACTGATGCAACAACTGGATCGATGAGCACATTGTTTGGATCGATACGTTACACTGACAGATATTCAGTGTTCTTACGAGGCTGTAGGTAATGTTGACCACTAGAACAGCTGGTCACTGACCCCTACGCATGTTACCTGAATCTCCAACAAAGTTAACGGCTCGTTCGTTCGGCTGTAATGCCGTCTCCCTGTCTGTCTGCCTTTCCACCGGAAGGAAGCTTGAAGGCTGCGATACTGTCAGGTTTCCCAAATCCAGACAGTGGGTGTGTGTGGTTCAGCTGCAACGTCCTTCCGATACCTAGCTGCCATGCCACCTGAAGGAAGCACGATGGCTAGGATACTGCCAGGTTGCCCAAGTCTAGACAGAGGAAGTCGAGAGGCAGTGGTCGGGTTCGAACCACGGACCTTCCGGTCAGTAAATTCGCGCTCTAACCACTTGGTTTGTACGAAGTCAAGTTGCTTGATGTGTGCATAAAAAACTGCCTTTATGATACAAATATTCAAGATCAGTCTTATATACGAGGTGGAATGTACAGCTCGTCATTTCCAAGAAATTCGAAGGTAGTCGGTGAACTCATGTTCGGACGATCAATCGCCAGATGAAACATTTTCGATTTTATATCTTGCTTAGAAATTGTTTGCATTTAAAATCATTAAATCCTATCCCGGATGTCTCCTGGGGAATTTGAGCTTCCAAATGTCGACCGAAAACTCACAGACACTGCATGATGTTAATCCCTAGTACTCGACTAGATTCAAACGTGATCTCACACACGTCCTACTTCTTGACTAGTGACACTTGAACGTGACGTAATACTAATTTGGTTCTCACGGGAGACTCACTTGGAACCCAGCTGAATCTCTCGTTTATGGTGTTTTTAACCCTTTTTCTCTCTATACAATGTATCGCGATATCTCGAATATTGTGCCAACTGAAACATGAGGTGTAACACATTCAGTTGCTTAAAAACATCCCAAACGAGATATTCAGCTGGGTTCCAGGTAAGTTTTTCCTGTCAAAGCCGAATTGGTATATATATGTATATATATTTATATATTAGGACTAGGAGTTGTGAGCGTAACTCATCGATGACGACAAGATGGCACTCAACCATTCTATAGCTTGTTAGTTGTACCAAACGTCAAATTGACGATCGGTCGAAAAGGAACATCAGGCTCACGGACGTTGGCGAGCCGTACAGTCTCCTCCAGAGTGATCCATATTTGGGTTTTGGATCCTGTAAATATTCATGGTTGCACGTTAACTAAGTCATGAATCCTCGTTGTTTTTACGTTTCTAGAATCTACAATGCATTTGAGGTCTTAGTTCGGCGACATGTTAGCCTGGACGAAGCTCTCACTGCTGACACCCTCATCATTGATTCGAAGCACCGGTCTCCAGTCGCGATTTTCCAAGGACATGAGCCGCTGCATCGTTCCTTTTTGACCAATATCTTTCCGTCCGGGAAACTTCCGTGTGGATGTAGTATTCCGCACCCGATCCCTTTAGGACCTCAAGAGTTGGACACCACTTTGACCGATGAGGGGCATAACGACAACCCTTCGCTTTCGAAACGAAAACAAGCAACCCAAAAGAAGTTACAAGAACTGAAAATCGGAAGCTACGACTCCTACTACACACATACGGGATATATTCGCGAAGCGTGGAGGAGTTTGGCTGTGGATATAGTCCACTGTGTGATTTTCTCTGTGCCGGCTAGTATTCTATCAGCGTTTGTCGCCATCGAGGAGATGATTGCGCAGTCGTCCTCAGAGGAACTGGCCTTCCTCAGGGGTGGGTCCCTAGGGATTCACGTCTTTTTAGCAGGCCTTCTGCTGCGTGTTTTCAGCGAGAATGAAAACGGCAACAACGCGGAAATACGCCGTCTCCAACGCCTGGTACTTTGGGAGCACTTGTGTAGTCTCCTTGAGGCACCAGAAGGACAAGAACAAGGTAAACAACAGTTTGCGCCGTTTAAATTTGAACACAATCGGCCAAGACGAGTTTGTATGCTTTACTTTAACTAGTTCGCTAGACTGAAAAAATCCAATATGGGGATTTTACCTAAGGCGTTGAAATAGCGCCCTACTTTTTCAGTCGTTGGTACCCGATTTATTTTTCACCCGGTCTTCTTTTTCGAACTCCATCTATTTTCAGAAGTGATGGAGTGCAAAAAACGTATGACTTCCCATCTGGAGAACCTGTTGAATCAACCAGGGTAAGTCCTCAGTGCCGTGGTTCTCTTCCACCATGCATTTTCTCCGTTTTGAACGTTACGGTCAAATTTATTAGTTGTGTGCAACACTTTGTGTTATGTTGTAGCTCTGTCTTCCAGGTAATTGGCTGAGGACTCCGTTGATCCATCTGTTCACGCTTATTTACCGATAGTGACGAATCGAAGGCCCCTAGGTTCCTCACATTATGGTGTGCTTTGCCACGGTTGGGGAAGCGTTGCCTCGAGGTGTACGTGGGCGCCTTTCTTTTTGGCTGATCGAATGAGCTGGCTGACATGTATTGTATGCATTTTCCTGAAATGAATTCTGATTTGACATTGTTTATATGTGTGGAGCGAGATGGCTCAGTGGTTAGAGCGCGAATTTACTGACTGGAAGGTTCCCGAACCCGACCTCAGCCTCGCGACTTCCCCTGTCTAGGCTTGGGCAACCTGGCAGTAGCCCGATCCTCGTGCTTCCTTCGGGTGACATGGCAGCTGGGCACCGAAAGGGTGTTACAGCTGAACTATTATTATTATTATTGTCCGTGTTCATGGTCATGAAAATCGTATCAGTAGGATAGTCACGTTGGTCTACACGGTCCGCTGCGTTGGAATATCCAAGACTGATCTGGTCAACAGTTCATCCGTCATCAGCTACAAACCGTGCACCACCACAGTACCATTCAACTGTGTCGATGAAACTGGCAATTGGAAGCTACGCCTTCAAAGCACTAGACCCTCTACTTTTGGGAGGTGATTTCATGATAATGCGGACGTAGTTTTCTTCCAATTGTAGGAACCAGCGGGGGCTCATTATTGTTTTAGGTTGAACTTACCACCCCCCCCCTCCAACTGGATCATCAGTAGTTCATGGTGATACCACGCGAACAATGGTGTTTTGTTGAATATTGGTAACTCGAATGAGTTAATTGGCTGTTGATCAGGCGGCAGTTGGTCCGTTCCTTGAGCTTGGCATTTGGCCTGCAAACGCTTCACAACCGTGCGAGGAAACAACGTCAATGCGTGGTACGGTGGCAATGACGATGTTGGCGGTGTTTCTGAATATAGCTAGCACGGGTTGGTTCGTTCACCGAACTTGGCAGTTGGGTCGCAAGCGTTTCGTCACCATTTGAGGTGACATCATCGATGCTCAGTGCTTATTGGCTTTGCCAAGCCCGGAGAACATATCAACTGCTACCTGACCAACAGCCAATGTTATTTTGTATCCTTACCTTCATTCCCGAATCGTAATTTGTCATTCCTCTTATTTTTTTGTATGTTATGTCGTCTTATAGACTATTGATTCCTTCATCCTTTATGTTGTTACGGTGTCCCGATATACATAGGTACACGATTCGTGATTGTGAAATGGGATCAAACTGACTTTGTTTCAGTCAGTGTCAGTCTTTCCACCAACCGCCACTTTTTCCGTTTTTTTCACCTTACCTTAGTCTGTTTGATTCTGCCCTGTCACTCGATTGCGTAGCTCGACAGTGGAGTGCGCTTTTGCACAACCCTATTACACAGTCTTATCGGATGCATCGCATTCGACTCCACCTCCCACATGTTATCATTAACAGTTATCTCAGTGTGACCCTTGATAAAAGGTTACATTTTGAATACAGTATTCATTTATTGGGTTTCAGTCTTAGGCCTTACATCTTACATCTTTTTGCCCCGAATTCGACACAGTATCTCAGTCAGGATGAGGCTCTGTCAACCAGTGTCTCTGTGACAACCTTTGGAACCGCTACCTACCTTTCATCCTTTTCTTTACAGCGAGTTCTCTGGGATGATCGACCAAAGCACCAGCAGCAGAAGCTTCCAACTCACTCAACAGGTGCGCATCGTTCAACAACACGGTACGTCGCCTACGGTACACGCCTATTTTGAATAGAATCCAGTGTCAACCTAGTTTGTACAACCCACGTTTGTCAGTCTGCCGGGTAAGCAGTCACATTCCGAATGCACATGTCCGGACCTATGTCAAGTACTTGCTTATGCCCAGATCGTGGTTGGATTTATTACCACATAGGCATTGTGCGGAATCAGTTCTTGGCTTTCGGATTGATCCATTTGTCCTCCCCAGTCGACATGAGCGAATGAAATTTCACGCAGATCTTTTTTAATTTGTCCGCCTATCCCTCCCAGTTTCTCCCTGTATGCTTTTCTCCTTCTCATCCTAATATTTGCTGTTATCCTATTTATAGCGCTGCCGGATTTGTACTTCATACATTGGTTCTTCAAGCGGAATCCCTCCTGGATTCGTGATCTTATTCGACAGGACCTCGATTCTTCAACGACAACCTCCGAGCCAAACTTGTCTGTGATGATCGACAAATCGGATGAGGGACAAAAGCCGGACGCTTGCTTATGGCTCTGTCAGGTGCGAACCGGTAACCTGTCGAGTAGCTTTAGAGGTGATTTTTAGCGAATAAGTATCTAACTGCCCGAAACTCGATGCCCAGTGTCGCTTAACGATTGTAGTGAGGAGTGTTTAATTGGTGGTCGGGTTTTTCACTGAGCTTAGCGATTTTGTTGCAAATGTTTCATCACCAATCAAGGGGACCCCATTAGTGTGGGTCTTCGTATAACGGTATGGAGAGATGCGTCAGGTTTTAAAAGTCCCTCAAGTGTGAATGAACCCCGAGTATGGTTGGTTGTTTGATTTGACAATCCTATTCTTTGGGTTATCGACCAGTGTTTTGGTTGACCGAGGATCAGCTGCCCTTCTCTCTTGCATGGGGAGTCACTCAAACCTAAGTGCCTAGTAGTATCGTCGTGTTGGCGGCATTCACATTCAGTTAATTGAGACTAAATTGATGCGAGCTAGGAAATTTCGAAGCGCCGAACTCGAACATTTGTCCTGCTTGTTCTTCTCCGATGAACTTGAAGTGGTTGTGACGGTTACATCACAGGCATCAGTTCGTTTTACTTTCATTGTCAGTCGTGTTGTGACGTGACTCCGTGTTGAAGGAACCTGATATAAAGTAAACCGCAACCTTTACATCCGATGTCTTGTTTGACATATGCAGTAGGATCGCCAACAGCCCACTCTATCATCATGGCACGGTTACGGAAGAAGCGATCCAGTTGTCACCGCTGAAAGGAGACAGCTTTCGGCCAGTTCTTTGAAGCTCTTCACATCCTGTGAACCTTCCAACAGACGTCGTTTTTGCTTGAGTCTTCCAGAGGTGAAAACTCTATAATAGATACAACTGAGCTTACGAATACTCCGGTTAGCGGGAATCAGTTGCTTGATGCAATTGCTAATCATATTAGACTCTGAGTTGTTTTATTCTGGCTTGTGTTTACGGCAAAGGAACAGAACTTTCAGTCTACTGTTGGATCGTATTGCTTGGGAGTTCGACGTAGTAATGTGGGCAAAAGAGAGGAGCGAACCATATGTAGACCAGAAGGAGAAACGATTCACAAGTTGGTGAATCTTGCATCTGAGACGAGTTGTTTGGCGTTTCATGGAAGTGTAACAGGTAGATTGCAAACATTCTGAGAAAAATGTGTTGGACATCAGCATCGGTTTCTGTGTATAAGGCCACTGCATCGTTCGTGGATTTGTTACTGGTCCTGTAAGCAGTTACTCTCGATAGTACATTGGCTCAATCAAATTTTCAGGCTGAAATGTACCTTAATGCGATTGTATGATGCAAAAGTGCCAAAACCAGTGCGTTTTCGGATACGTAAGGCTTCAGAATTTGAGCTTCTAATGCGTCAATAAGAGGTCTGACGCTAGAATATATAGTTTAAGAGCCATGAACGCTTCTTGATTGGACAAGGGCCATTTACCCTCACATGCGCACTGACTCATGCAGTGGAGCACACAGATTGCGCGCATCCGATGCCCTGATATTTCACAAACACTACGAATGATGCAGTGATGTCTTGTCATTCTGGTAAATCTTAAATTCCCGTGATCTGATCACTTTCGCCCACAATGTGGCTCACTGTAAATCCGTTGTCTGCTTTACGTTTCAGCACCTTTTCTGGGTAGATTTTATATCCTTCTGATTAGGTATCGACAAGAACAATGCCATCCAACCATGATATGTCTGCAACACACCATTCAATTGTGTAGCGCGGTGGCTAAAAAGTCTAACTGAGCCGTTTGCCTCTCCAACCACAAGCGTCGCTGCTGCACAGGCTAAATACTTGGCCTCTGTTGGCACTGCAATATTTTTGTGAGCGATCTAACCTGGTATCTAGGAGTTCAGGAGCCCCTTTGACGAAACCACTGGTCATGCGCTATGGCTGTAGGAAAAGAGTAATACTGCGTAGTTGTGGCTTTTTTTTCTTAAAAACTTCCTCATAATTTGCCTCCAGAAATTGGATAAAATGAACATCTCACTTTGAATCAGCTGAATTACAATTATGTCTGTAGTCTGTAGATCACTCACAGAATTCAGACGAACATCCCCGAGGTATGAACACATGAAGACGTAACAATCACCGTCGCCGAGTTTCCAAAAAAGCTTCGCTTTGGAAGTCGGGGATGATGACAAGCACCAAATCGGCGCAAATAAACATCGAGTAGTCATTTCGTGCGATATAGTGTAGCAGCCGTAAACGTAGTGTCCATCATCAAAAGGTATGTAGTCGTCTATTATCTACAGTAGACTTCACTTGGTATAAAAACTCTGTGCACTGGTGCAATCCTCCCGGTTTGTCTACACCATGCGGAAATGGGGGGAATCTTTTCGAAGAAATCGAAATGCGACTGACAGGGTCATTCTTGGGGTTTTATACTGTGCAATCGAAAAAATCATCTGTTCACAGCCATCGATGAACTATTTGCCTATTAACAACACAACGTAATTGCCATCGTAGGTGACTCATAGGGTGCCATTAAGGAAATGGAAATGTGTTTTTGAACCACCACATCAGCCCAACTGACGCTTCGAAATCGTAGGATTTGTGACCTTATCCCCAATAACCTGCCAGTAAACGTTCCTCTCCAGGGGTTTCACTCATTACTTATCCTTCCTTCGGATAATGCAAACTGGGCTCGATCAGAGGACTATCGTTTCGCGCATTTCACTGTCATTGCAAAATACAAAACATTTAATGAATGGCAGCGATGTATGTCACTGTGGCCAGCCTTTGCACTGTTCAAGGCAAGCCAATACGCGAGAATCACTTACTGATATCATTTTCTCTCAGTTTCTGGTCTGTTTCCTTCATTTTTTGCCACCTCTCCATGTTCTACGTGTAGGAGCTCGATTGGGATCAGTTGAGTTCAGTCAATATTGGACTGACACCGGATAGTATCGAGGATCTTCGAATTGGTCTTGACCAGTCGGATCCGCAGCATTCTCACGACCTCGCCTCGGCTGTGCAAATCCAAGCATAATAAACCGGACCCATCATTATGTGGGTTCTGTTCTGTCATCTTTCTTTTCTTTAGCACTCACTTTCAAATCGCATCACACTAGCTCCTCGTTGTTCTTAGTAAAATTCAACTGCATCGTTCCATAGTTTGCTTGACTTCCCAGATATGTATCAGGTCACTTGTTTTTCGTAATTAGTACGTTGCTCATCTAAATATATTTCGCGCTCTCCCGCCTTGTGCTCTGTTACTGCATTAAAATTGGGTCGCAGTTGGGGTTGAACTTTTGTTCCAAGGATTCTTTTTTACCATATATTTGAGAGACAGTCTGTCATGAGGAATTATAGACACTCATTAATTGGAGCCTGAAGCGAGATCATGACGTTAATTCAGCCTTCGATCTCTCTTCTGGCTGGCAAGAGTCACTTTTGTTGTCTCTCCAAGGAAGTAGGCGTTTTTATGAGAGGTTGTTTTTTCGTGATGACCCAGCTGATGGCGAATCTCCCAAGAAGTGAAAGTCCACTCCCGCTTGTTCATCGTACCACATAGGATCATCGTTTCATATCCCGTAGAGTAAACACCTCCGATAAACTAAATTTCTATGGTTTCGGTAGGATTCACCCATAGGAGGGACTTCCTACACATTGACTCGTGAAATAATGGTCGTTGCTCCACAGTTTGGTGGATTCCAGGTTAGTCATCAGGTTTCTTTGGAACTATAGTAATAGATGAGTGACGGTAAGTGGCAACTGGTTATGAAAGATGTCCATCTAGTTCGGGTCAACCCCGAGGTGCATGAGATACTGTGATAGGGTCGCACATCTGGTTGGCAAACTTTCCGTAACATGGCAAGACAGTTTGATCATCATCAACGCTCACCTATGGCTCTAAGTGGCAAATGTGTCTCATATGTGGCAGTACCGCCTCAAAATGGACTTAACTATGTTGGGTTACCAAGAGCCAGAGATCCGAGCGGAGTGCGAAGATCCAGCGGCCAGGATAATTGTGACAGGAATAGGAAACACGGTACTGCATGTTCTTTTACGGTGTATGAGTTTTCAGTGAGTCACTGCCAATCATGAAATCGTCACGGGGTGCACTTGGACGAAACAACACCGCCTGCACTGAATCCCTCATCAACTACCCTGTGATGTTGGCTTAGCCTCGCATGGGCGGTAAATTAGAGTTATGCCACAGCCTTATTCCAGCTGTCTAACTCCGCTAACACCTTTAACCCATACCTACTCGGTTATTTCATTCTTTCATCCTAAGCTGACTCAAAGGATGTTGTTCATCAACCTTCGGTTGTTATTTCATTCTTTCACCCTGAGCTGACTCAAAGGATGTTGTTCATCAACCCGCATCTACCTTGAATTTCTGTGTAAAAGACGTAGACATCCCATGCCGTACCGGAATGGTTGTTGTGAGTAATCTCACGCGGTCTAACTGCGTCTAATCAGTCCAGCGAAACCTGGTGTTGGCGGTGTGAGATGTTATTAAACTTTCGCTACTTGTAAATCAATCAGTAGCGTGAGTTAAAGATGGCTTGTTCTGGAATCTCCCGGGTTGTCACTGCGGGACAGTCCGTTGAAAGGAATTTTGGCTGCGTCAGGGGTACAAATGCAGACTACCTACCTACTATTTTCCGCCGAATTTGTGCCACTAACAACACAAAGTGGATTCGACCTTCCTCTGCTCTACTAAAGATGCTCGGTACCCCGTATAATTGCAATGGTATCTTGTTAGCCAAAGCACCAGGATCGATGGTGTGGTTCATCTTAGTATCCCCACAATCGTCAAGTCCGTGGCTTTGAGTTTCACCGCATGTTTACCGTTCATGTGCAGTTGGCTCTAACGAGCACGGTCGCACGTGACCTTCCGTTTTTATTGAGACTCATTAGGTGGGTGAAGAATGATCAGGCATGAAATCTTTTGGTTAGCCTTTTCAGGCTACTGACATCTGTATCACATTCCCCTGTGATGCAATCGGTTGAAGGTTGCATAGTATTGCTAGCCAAATGGACTTAGGCCTGATCTTCGGTTCATCCACGCCCACCTGATGAGTATAAACGAGGCTTTATTTATCGTGTTTAGAACATTCTTTAAAGATTACTGTTTTGGAAATCACATTCGGTTTTCTACTGTCACCGCATGTTAGGTCATCGTAAGTCTCGAAGAAACAATCAAATCCCATAGAGAATGTTGACTTCAGATCAAACTATGTAATTGAACACCAATTTTACCCAACACCCGTGCAACCAACCTCATTGGTTAGTGGGTCCGATCGAACACTGGTTCTTGTAGTTAACCGACATGTACTTGGTAGGGTGTTTTCTCTCGGTGGGCTATTACGTAAAATCCTCGTTGCCTCAGTTCCTTCGCCATTTCCGTTATAAGGCTTTATTCGAATAAATTGACATGGCAGTGAAGCACCACTGTTCTTTCTCTGTGTTTACTGTCAATGATTTATGACAAGTCGAAAAACTGACGTTTTCCAGGGGAAAAAACATCACATCCAGCGTTACCCATGTAACTTACGTCCTTTGATGGACCGGCCACATGAGTTGGAAACGCCTCAACACATGCCGGAATAATTTGGGCTGGACTAGGAATCCTCCGAGTTCTCACTGCCCATCTTCAACTAGTTGATCAAACTGGTGGACACCATGCAGTTGGTTGATGTCGGAGGGATCTTTCTAGGTCGAGGCCAGTTCTCCATGTTGGAGAACAGACTACGGACTACTTACATCCATCAGCCTTCACAAATGTTCGTAGCTGGACGGTTAACTGCCTCCTCCCTCCGGAAGCCGAAACAACACAGGTGACAAAGTACAAACAAGATTTTGACGTGTAGCAAATTTCAGTCTCTTGATATTTTGGTCAACTGTTATTTTTCGGTGGTTGAGACATTGTTCACGTCTATGTTGCTCTGTCCTACGTCGCTAGACGTTCCCGTTAGGAATTCCACCACACTAGTTCGTGTGATATCTGGTATTTCGACCAGGTATCTTGAAACAAGGTGAACATGCTAATCGTCGTGTGCCTGACTGTACCGTCATGCTTTACCACCGCCTTGTGTTTCAAACTGGACTAAACTTATCAGACCAGTTTCCGGTCACCTCACACTTTTCGGTGACTGAATCGAATGCAGAATAACGCAACGTTTTGTCTTTTGGAAGTGACTCTCCCCAATTTGAGTTCATTTGCTGGTGATTTTCCGGAGATTCGTATCACGTGGATTCTGACAAATGGCGACTAAAGCTTGTACGAAACTTTGTAGTCGGTCAAGTAAGCTTCCCCCTCTCTGACGTTTTCCTGGTCAGCCTCAGGTGAGTTTCAGATAGCTCAGTGATTTAAGCTGCCCTGTTGATCGACGGTTTGAACCTTAGCTTGTGAATTGGTCTCTTCTGGACGTGAAAATTCCCAATTTTTCGTGCTACCTCCTGGTTGTGTAAGGACCAAAAAGCGTCTGATTTCGTTTTTTTCCAGTCGTCTTAGCACTCAAACCACGTGTTTGTGGGGAGTTGGACTTTTCACATGGATTTGAATGCATTCGTAGTTTGTGAACCTCTAAGTCTGTCGTCAACACTCATTGGGGCACTGTTGTTCAGGCTGCTACCTCCCATGACCAAGTGATCCTGTAATCTGCGGATATTTTCACCGTGTTGCAGATTGTGTCTGGATAATGTGCTTAGCCTTTAGCATCTGGAAGTGTTTCAACAATGAAGAGGTCTTTCGAGGTTTTTGGACGTATGTCGCCTGATATTGTGCTACTTTGGATGGGACCAGTAGCTTTGCCTCAGTAGTCAACGTACACGTTCTGTAGCCTTGGGATGGATACATTTCCCTAAACCTGAACGCTTGACAAAATTCTTTGTAGCACTCACATCAGGCGCTAATAGGACATCCTCCCTTTTGTTCACTTTGAGTTCAGAGTCAGCTTGAGGTTGCTCACTAGTTCATAGTTCGAACCCAGCCCCCGGCTTCGCGATTCCTCAGATCATCTTGCAGCATAGTCCTCGTGCTTCCCTCGGATCGTATAGTGGCTATGCACCGAAAGGGTGCCACATATTTACTGTTGCCAGCTCTTTTCGTTTAGTTAATGAAAGAAGTCACGCAACTGAGCTGTTTACTTCCAGTCATGTCGGTCATTTTCAAGCGATTCACAGCAGAAGATCGCAGAAAAAAGTGTCATTGACAGGAACTCTGGAAAGTTGGTGATAACACCCACGGGAGACTGCCGAGTAGTATGAAAACAGAAACCATCCCAAGTTGCTCCAAGATTCCGTTGTCTTTGATTTTTAAACTCCAGTACTTTTGGGGATTGAAACATTGAGACGCCGTCGGCATATCACATGATTGTGCAGTCCGGGACGAGTGTACCATGGATTCGCACTCTACCATGCTAAGCTGATCGTACTTTTTTCTGTATTGCGTGGGATCGCCTGATCAAAAGTGTGTCGTTTATTTGTGACGGTAAGTAGTTACCATGTAATCTGTTGGTCACCCGGGGCTAGACAGGAACGATCGATATCAAATGTTCAAAATTTCCGGTTCAGAAGTTTGTGCCTTAAACTACACCCCTTACTGAGCTTAACTGTGTGCCCAAATCGTGTCATCTTGACAATTGCTGTGTATTTTAAGGTGACCGATAAAAAATGATGACCTTTGGGAGGGCTGAGTTTGAATTACTGATCCAAAAGTACCAGAGGAATTTCTCAGCACTAGATTTTCACAGGATAAGCATTTGCCAGATAGTTTATTGTTTGACGCAATTTTTTGGTTAGTTGGTAACTGTCGTCCACTGTGGCTCTTTGCGAAACTGTCAGCTAAGTTGGCTTCTTTATGGATTTCCATGAACAGACCACAAACACTTGTACTAATTATTTCCTGATTGTTCCCAACACTACAAACTTCCTCGAGTCAGCAATGTTTTAGGTCCGACAAATAGGAACTGTTCATGGGCATTGAACCGTATTAGTCAAATTTCTAAGCCACATCGATTTTGGGAACCGACACACGTCTCATTAGGATGTTTTTTGGCCTATGCCGTTGGTTTTTTCACCTATGTACATTCCTTTATCGGCGATCAATCGATTGGGGCTCGTTGCCGACCGAAACCACTTGCAAACCTTTCTCGGACTTTGGGACCAGTGTGCTGTTTGGCCTACACAGTATTCCAATGTACCTGTTGTCAAGCGCCTATTTCATCGCTAAGCGGTAGAAAAACGGGTCAACATCACAACAGCCTCATTCCTGTGCCCATGCCATAAAAACATGCTGATGTGGATGGCAGTAGTATCGGATTTCCTTCACAGAATAGTGCACTGTAGGCCGACATCTAGGTCAGAGTCGCGTGCCGCACATGCTAATTCGAACGTCACCGGAATTGTGTGTGTTTCCACGGTCGTGGATTAGGTGGATAAGTGCCCGTTTGGAAATTGGTTCCATCCACTCCCAAATTACCCAGGCTATATGGAATTTGAAAACATAGCCCGGTGTGCAACAACTTTGTCTCGCCCGGCGAACTCATTAATAACCTGTCTGAGAAGCCTGTGTTCCTGAGTGAAACTCAATACGATTGGCAATGTACAGAACGATCACTTGGGGACGCGCTCTGTGGACGCCTATAAAACAAGGATGACATTGTGAGGGTTGTAATTATGGTCTCGGAAGGGGGCTTGTTGTTGAAGGACCTTTCAAATTGTTTTGTGAATAAAAACCAGGATATGTGGACTCCTTTTGGATGCGTCTATGGGGTTAGCTCTGAGGTGTGCGGCATAGCTAACAGGTTTTCACCTAGGGGGTGGGGACGAAAACTCGGTAGGTCTAATCACCAATCGCTAATTTCAAATGAACTCTGGACGCCTTCCGACGATTTTGATGAACTGAATGTCCGAAGTTGGATAAACCAGTGCCGAAACTACTGAGACTGTCTATAGTGTGGCAACGATGTTTGTTTGTAAACAACGATAATCCAAAAACACTGACAACTTGACAGAGGTGCATCTTTTTTATATGATGCTTTTCTCCGCCAAAACCAAGTTGTTCGGTCTTGTTCCCCCTGTGGTGCATAGCTGGCATATTCCCTGGTTGTCCAAATTTGAAAATTCATGCCTTTATCTCGAAAATTTCCCCGGAAGAAGGAAAAAAAAGGAAAGGAAAGGAAGGAAAAGGAAAGGAAAAAAGAGTATCAAACAAGAGAATCACTGTCAAAGCATAGGCTCGCCACCATTTGAATCCACGATGTTCACCATTCTCTGAGCAGAAAGCAAACCCTAGCTAGCAGGACGACCGGACCTTCGTACGGACATCACCCCTATGAGATACGCGTTATTCCTCCGCCGAGGAAATTTCTCGACTTCTCGAGGTTTTTGATTTCTGAATGCATTTCGTATCAGTACTTGCGAGTGATACCTACTACTGTTGTAAGTAGGACTGTCTTGAAACAACACATCCATAGTTAACCATTTGTTGCTGATTTTTAAGATTTTATATCATTGTTGCTGCCAAGCGTCTAGAGAATACTCAGAAATTGCCCAAGAGTACGTCCGACAATCTCGATTTTCCGAAATTCAACGCAACGCAATTTTTTTCTCTGCTCTTGTATCTACCTGCTCGTTCGTGTGACAGCGAATAGTTGTGTCCAGCCTTGAGTCTCCAGTCAAAGGACAAAAAAATAAGATACACAAATGAGAAATTACTCTTGGAAACTCAGCACCCTTATTAGATATTCCAAACAACTTTGCGTTGTATAGTCCAAACTGTTCCAACCCTGATGAAGACATCCAACCTGGGATAAGTAGCGTAGGATAGCATACCAGCAATGCTAGTGACGTCGACCTTTTCTTGCCTGACGTTCGACCGGTCGGTCTTGTTCGATTAGGAAGTGCGTTGCCACCCTGATCTTCCCATTACAGCACCGATCCTCGGCCTTTTCTCCTCCGGTTCTGTCTTCGTCAAAGCCATTGAAACTCCCACAGCTTCGGCTACTCTGATGAGAACAATGTAAAACACGACGACTGAGTGGCTGTCTCCCATAAGAAAGTATAAACTGCTCACCTACCTGCTTCATTTACATTACGCACTACAGGTTTCACTCCTCGGTTCAGTCGCTGCTGAACTGGTAGGAACAATCTCACATCGCTTGGCAAAAAGTGTGTTGTCATCCATCACTTTGAGGGACTTACGGGAACTGTAAAAGTGTGTTCAAACACCCGCAACCCATCGTTCATCATGATTTCAACAGTTGGTGCTCCTACTCCCGTATCGTTTGCTTACAAAGATAGAGCGGACTTTTAGCTTTTGCACGAAATGTGTTTGGAAAACCCGTATGTGATAGCAAATGTCACTAGCACAGAAAGACTCTTGCAACAAGGAAAGGACTTATTTCCAGACGAGACGTCGAAGCCAAGCAAGACACAGGTGTCAATCCACAAAAGTTTTAGATATTCTTCTTCGTTATCCTTTGCTTGGATTTATGTTTATTTCTCTTCGTCCAAGGTGAAAAACCTCAGACGGTGGTCTATTCCTTTCATCCGTGCAGTCTTTTCCTTTGCTCAATTGATGAATCTTTATTGCTGCTCCGTCAATTTAGGCCGATGATTCGATTCTTTTGTATCCATGTTCCGGTACTTCCACAATCTCCAAGCCAGCTTTTTTGTCTGCGGATGAGGTCTTGATACGCTTCGACGCTGAAAAACACGTGTCAACGACGTATTCAAGATGACTTATCTGTTGTTCAACAGCATCCCAGTGTTGCAATGACTGGTTGGGTGATAAATCCCGACGGTTGCTTGAAGAAGTCTTAAACTGGAATTATGAACTGAGTAGTCCACATCAGTTCGCATCTTGATGCTGCTTCGCGCTTTTTGTGGGGCAACTGAGTATACCGACGGCTTAATACGTGAGGCATTGGACTCGATGCGAGTAATGACCTGTTATTGAATCTACCAAAAAAGCAAGCATCGTACACCCAAGATTATCGTGGACAGAAGAACGGTCCTTGTAGAATTCCTTGCAGAAACAGTTATCGTTCTATCAAGACAAACACTTTACCGTTACCGTAGGCTGGGATGCCTCTTTAGTACGCTTCCGAAGACAACCAACTCACGCCTCCAAAGCATCCCAAAAGGTACGTACAGCTCAGATTACAAACAACCTTATTTCCGAAGGCAACCAACTCATGCCTCCAAAACATCTCAGAAGATACGTACAGCTCAGATTACAAACAACCTTAGCCGGGATGTTGAATCAGCCATTTTGAGAGCTTGTTCGATCCAGAGGAAGTGCATCCTTGAGGTAATTCCGTATTCGTTTATTTCACGTCAATGAATTCTGCGTGTCGGCGAACAGCGCAGTGTGAGGAATGTGGATGATACTACTCATAACCTACCAACTAGGTCACTGCGAACGATTCCAACAATGCGAAGCATTGTTCGTGGTCTGAGGGGATCTGGAATTTTTTCGAATCGAGATTTTATCCTGTAAATGGAACTGAAAAGCCCAAAACCACTGTACAGCTATTTCATCCTCAGTAGAATCATCAGGAACGAAATCTTAATTGAACATTACCAAATTCCTTCACAGTACCATCGATCTAAAAGTAGCTCGGAGGAAGAACAATCTCAATGGAATTTCCACCCGAGAAATCGTCAGTTGAGAGGTCAGTCAACACTTAATGTGCACTCCATGACTGAAAGATGAGTGGCGCAACAGATTGCCTAAGTGCGAGTTAATTACAATGCTGACCACCGCTCGTGGTCGAAGGATTGTGTTCAAACTACTAGACTGGGAGTTTCCGGATTCGGAGCTCCCCAGAGTTTCGTGAGATGCAAAGCATGCTGCTGATCTCCAATAAGGAGGAAACCGCTGTACAATGCTTCTCAGCTTCTCAGTACAGAGTGGCTTCACCCACAAGACGAAATCTCAATTGAATGCAAAATACGACAAGACGGTTACAAGACAAGTAGGGGGACACATGACCCGTATTGGTTCGAAGGGTCAAAGATCATACCACACACAACTAACTCTCAATATCATACCAGGTTTATGGCTTAGTGTCTGTATTGGGTTAGTTAGGCAGAATCATATGAACAGACTTCTTCTAAGGACACGATTTGGAGAAAAGAAGTCACAGGAGTCACGAGACTGCCTAGCCTAACCTTCGTTGGTAGACAATCCGATATGCTGTATGGAGACTGAATGCATACCTCACTTCGCCTAGGTAAACTGAATTGGACCCCCATTACTCTCCACGATGTGCCACTTAGGGTCATGTCCTCCGGTCCATCTTGTCTACTTCCTGGTCTTACAGCCACCATTTGCACATTTGAGTTGGTAGACAACCATGGAAAAAGTCAACAACGACCGTTTTCTATATTTTTCTGACGAAAAGGGGGTGCTCGTTTAGCATGCTTCCTTTCAAATGTCAGTATGAAAATATTTCAACATTACAAACGAATACTTCCTACGCCACTCCAGCTAAGCTCGAATAAGTACCATGAAATAGTAAAAATCGCCACAGAGAGAGTTATACTCAAAGTAGCCAACGAAAGCAGTGGCCAATATTTGAGACTGGATAATTATCGGGCCATCGGTTGTCAATTCATCCTATGCTGTCTTGCAACTGTGACGTATTGAAGCGAATAGCGTTGTACCCATTCCCAGGGGTAGACTTATAAGGCAAGTTCTACGAAGGACAGCCTGACGATGGAGTGAAAAGGCGTGCTGGCAGTGTTCAGGAGGCCATCCTTTAAAAGTGGCCACTGACTAGCAAAATAGCTTCACTGTTGTAGGATATCCTTGTTAGGAATGAAAATGAGGCTCTTGGAAAACAAAAAGTGTTTCATCCCCAGTTCTGGAAAGCTTATTTCTTCGGGTAAATTACAGTGAAAAAGAACCACTACGTAGTCCGGTTGACGGAGAGGAGAGAATCAGATAGTGCGACATGTCCTCTCCAGTGATAGCTGAACGCCAGGTCGTCTTTCTGTTTATTGGCCGGGGCTAATAAGCCGCCTACTTGATCCAAACTAAGGGGGACACCAAAAAGTTTCTGTACAACGACTTCATGGAGGACAGTGCTGATTAGTAGGAAAGAAAACTACACCATCAGGGCTTAAATCAGCCCATCGTTAGGCTCCCTAAATTGCCGTCTTCGAGGGACGTGCTATTCTACGCATTGAAACGAACGGTTTACCTCGCCTCTTCGTGGCATTCACTTTCTAGTACTGTTATTGGCAGGTAACTGCCTATAGTATGTTTGACTAGCTATGGAAAGAATACTCTGAAAAGAGGTTATTCATCTGAGTTCCATTTGGGTTTCACGTTGGGATCATCCTAATCCAAAACTATTGCTTACTCTGGCGCTCATCGTCCATCTTGTTATAATTTGATGCTAGACTGAAGGTTAAGCGGGAACGCTATTTAATTCACACTAAAGAAACATTGAAAACTGTACTATTTTCTTTGCTCTTATTCGGACACAGCCCTTGTGGAGAGAAAGGGACGAAATTGGCCCCACCCCTCAGGTAAAGGCACCTCTTTCTCAGGAGCCACCCGAATAGTAACGAGAATGCCTCGAAGATGAATAGAACGAATAGGACATCAATGCAGACTTCAGCAACTCATCCAGCAGCTATTGTTTTGCAGCTGTTCTTGTTGTTCAGTTTTCTTCAAATTCCACAGACAAACACGATGTGACACATACAAAATAGCTACAATAGTCGGATGATACTTGCTGCTGTTTAGGCTACTGACTGTATCAACAACGAACTAGTATTCGGGGTCCTCTCAGACACACGTACTTACATCTAGTTTACTACCAGTATCGAGATGCTTACGCCACCAGAAAACTACCTCAGCTTGAGGCAATCAACGGTGTGGCCTTCACGAATAACCAAACGAGAGAAAGCATGCACCCACGCAGCACCTTTTCAAGTCAAACAAACAACGCAGGGTACTGAGTCCTTGGCATTTCTGGCATGTTGATGGTCATCAACAACGAACATAACACATGTATCGTGGCTTCTGCTCGCCTGGTGTGCCAAACAACATTTCGGTTGATCCTGATGGACCAGAGAAACAGCAATCACTGATGCCAGGCTGGCGTTTTTGTTGGTCAAGTTGATTGTTTTGTATTATACAGGCAGCATTTCCGATGTTGCGCACGTGTATGCCTGAATTCTGCAATGAATAGCATCGGTCACGTGGTAGTGGATTAACAAAGACTACTGCGGACGGCAAAGCGGATTTCGGTTCTACTCTGAACGGATCCATTCATTCTCTTTCGTGATCGTTCAAAAATGGGTGCGTTTCTGGATGCTTGAACAGAAGTGTGTGTGTGTGTGTGTGTACGTATGAAGGTAGCAAACACATCACATGGCTGTTCCACCACGGCCAATACCATTCTTCTCGTTTTTTGTTTTTCTTTCAAGATGGTATTCATGGTTTTATTTCTCTCCAGTTCCACAATCTGGTTGAGAAACATCGCTCTGCAAGATCCGCATCGTTGTTGTCAAATTTATGAAGGAATCAGAATGAGGACGCCAACAATGGTCCATCAGTTGGACAAATAACGCGTAACACTACAGTAGAGTGCAGTATGATGTTACTATCCAGGACTTTTAGCCTGAAAGTCGTGCAATCTGTGGGTTGATCATGTTCCATTGAGTACGACATTCAGGTTTTAGTCCCTCAAAAATGAGAACAACAATGTTTGAAATCAACTGTACTTTTTCAGCACGACCATATACTACACTGGTGTAAACAGTCCGTGAGTGTCAGAACTGACAATCTTGATGCACTGTTGCCCTGGTTGGCTCTAAAACGTTTTTACCTGCTTTTGCGATTCTTGTGTGTGTGTGTGTGTGTGATGACTGGTATTGCCATCGAGATCTAGCTTGCCACGAACCACTCCACAGTGTTTGAGGGGCTTACGCTCGAAAAATTGTGCCGAAATCAGCTCATCAAGTAAGAATAGCTTCAGTCCAGGAAATCACTGAAAATGGCTCATCCACACATAGCAGTTAGTCGCATAAAATCGAAATGCGTACAGTAGTTTCATCGAAAGAAAACTTTTCAACGAAAGGCAGCTTCCCTGGATCAATCCATCAGCCGTGGCCCACATGCAAAATGAAGACAAATATGTCAGTCCTTCGGCCAAGAGACACCCACCCCATAAGATAGGTTATTCATTTTGGTAATCCACAAAATCACGCTTTAACGGGCAGCCACTCTCACAGGGGAAGCCGAATTCTGATTTGCCCTTGCTGGTGACCCACCAAGGTTTGACGAGCTTCAACCATCACACAGAAAAGTTCCAGATGTCTTCAAATTAAGTTCCGCTTTCACCTAGATTTCCGAGGCTCAATTTAGGCAGACCAAACAAAGTTTAGTGTTACCCTGTCCAGACAGTTTGATAAACTTGTTCAGTGCGCGAAACGTTAACGGAGGCTGCTTACTTTATTCTCGTTCAAAGCGGGACATTCAGTATTTTACGGCCTCACCCAAACGACTGATTTATCAAACACGCGACCGATAGTTAGTCCAAACATTCAGAACTCGTGGCAAATCATGTCACGTGCTGATGGAGTACGAAAGGCTATTAAGGTCCGCTCAAGGTAAGGACAAAGGCACACGTTTGCCGGGATGTACGTCATCGTTTATTTTCCTCAACAGATGCTACCTACTGCGCTAGTGCACTGAGAGATAGTGTTTTTACCTTCTTCTGGCCAGATATCCGAAGGGTTTCTACTCCCAATTAGGCTCATCATTTCTCCCTACTTGTTCCGCAGTATTGCATACGCTTCCCTCTCCCACTCTAAGCGCATATGCACTAGCTTCATACTTACTCCTCTCCAATTTTTGTGAGATTAATATCCGAACCGTTTGTAGAATATTCCATTACACCATCCGTGATGTTGGTAGTTGGCGGGGTGTTTGATGCACTGGCACTTTTCTCCGGATAAAAAACTCAAGAGCTATGAACATCCGGACATATGCGTCGATCTGGCTCTTTCTCATCATACAGTCGAAAAACTCTTGCACGAGCGGCTTTCCACTGCAACTTCATTTAGAGCGAACCTCGTCATCTCCTCGACTGTCACTCCAATAGCAGGCCAAGTCATCTGGACTGGGTTCTGTTTCATCCCATGCTTGGTGGAAAAATCCTATCTTCTCTGATAAGCTTGCCGGATAAGCTTAAGTCAACTCCAACTTAGGAGACATTCTCAAATTTGACATACTGATTAGCTGGTTTGATATGGGGCCTCAGTTGCCTTCACTTCAATTTTCCGGACCGTTCTGCTGCGTTACAATTCTGTGGTCTCTTGGAGACATTTCTAGAAGGACTGGACATGAAATTCTTCACGAACGTCCTCCATCGTGTCGATTTCATCCCATTAAGCCTGGCACCACCTCTTATCCCGCTGTGGACCACAGTTTATCCCTTCTCCAACTGCAACTATGATAACCTGCGTACTATCTTTCGGTCGACTCAAATGAACTGTACTACTTATCTCAGGATCGAGTAAAATGTGATAACGACTTTGAAACTCTACTGATTAAGCCTACGATCATCGGTCATATCGACTGCAGCTTGGGGTTGACCCACTGTCGCACCTACCAAGCATGCAACCTGATGTGCATTAAGGTGCACTTAGGCCACAAGATGAGAAAACGTGCAGTGCGGTCGACCGGGGGAACAGCTAGACACTGTGTTGTTTCTCAAGGCCCCATAAGCCAGAAAGTACAAGATATATTCCGCTACAACACTTCATGAGTCCCTCAGTGTAGAAAAAGTAAACGACCAGACATATTCTCAGCTAGCCGTAGAGCTGTGCAACCCACCTACATATGCTTTCCAATCATGGACGACCTGGGAGCATGTCTAGACGTAACACACTACTAATAAGGTTGCTGAAAACTCTCCCACAGAGCAGGACCGGTTTCATTCTTCTTGGGGCTCATCAGGTAGGTGCAGTTTTTGAGCTTCCGTCAATCTTGAACCCAAATTGGACAGATTTCGACAAATACTATCGCTTGCACGTAAATTTGGTGTTGACAGGCGACTCAGCTGAATCCCGTTGGAACCCTCGTTAGTTGAGTCTCTTGTCAGTAATTTCGAGGCCTTGCAAGTAACGCATCTTTCATGCTACTGACGTTACACCAACCGGCGCGACATCGGTAACATCGGCTTTTTGATTGATCCATCCGTTGACTAACCGGTGTATGGAAAGCGGGCCGGATGAAAAATTAGATAACTTTAACGCACCAAGATTAACATTTGCATAAACCTTCGAAAACTCCATGTAACCAGATGTAGTCTCTCATAACTTACCTGGGCCCTATCCAAAGCTCTGGAACTAACGAAGGACTGCAACTTATTAAAGTAGTAAATTCAGACGTGAAAGCCCGTTGATTGTGAACGTGATTCTTTCAAATTGTATACAGAAGGCACTGTTTACGACTTAAATCAGTAGTATACATCGTCCCACTGATAACCGTTGCTGACTCGCCTGAACCTGGATCTGTAAACTGTGACCATCGCTAAAAGCACTTCCTATAGTTCTTGTTTCATGTCGCTCCTTTTTCAATAATTCCGAAATTCCAAGACCGTTGTTTAACCATGGATTAAATAACCGCTAGATACCCCGCCTTACACTGCATTGTTTTGCCCCTCTAGTCTTTTGAGTGTCTGTGACACCAAACAAAACGGTCATTGTTTGTATGGTCGGTATTCACCTACTCACCAAAATGGAGCTACATATGCTCAACACACCGGAACACAGATCCGAACGTCCGAGTATATACTTATTGTTCCCTAGCAAGAATAAAAGATCTGTACAGCATTTCTTTTATTAGGCTTCATTATGTGTGGACTCAGCCTTGCACGTAGAGTTTCCCCAGGAGAATTTACTGAGCGGCTAGTATACTTACAACGTGACAGTAGTAGATCAAAGACTAAAAATTTTCCCACAGAGCTGCCTGACTGCTAGTCCGTTGAGCGTCGCACCCTAAGGAAGTGACTGCATTGTTAAAACCGAATGGTTCAAACAATGTATAATACAGCTGCATCTCGGGGGGCGATGCTCGCGTTCTCGGGTCATCTGGAGTTTGGTCAGCTGTGTTGGAATATGTCTGCTTAACTGAAACCTACATTTCTTCTGTCAACCACTCGATGCGGCGGTCTGTTCGCCTGCATTCTCCGCTGAACTCTGAAACTAGTCTGAGATCAAGAGTGCGCTCATCGTTTCAGACACTCCGCAGCGGCTCGACGAGAAATCAGTGAGTAGACGTCTTGAAAATTAGTCAAACAAAAAACAGAGATCGATTGTTTCAAACGAGAGAGAGAGAGAGGGTACAAGTGGATGATGCAAAGAGTAATCAGTGCATCAGGGTGTCGATTCACTATTGGTTGGTTTGTATCAGTTGGCTGATGAGTAATTCTTGTGGTGATCTCTATATAAGCTGTAAGGTCGCTGTTCGGGCAGTGACTTGTGTGACTGTTATGTTAACGATTTTTATATCAACTCAGATTTTCCACACGAATGTTCAACTCTGGTTTCGTATGACTCTCCCTCTTTCCTATTTATCTTTCCGTTAGTCAGTGCCCTCTGGGTACTCAAACATGGATCAGGTTAACGAAATACACTCATTTGCAAACAAATTTGGTTTTGCGAGAGACTCATCTGGAACCCAGCTGAATCTCCCGTGATGTTTCCAGGCAACTGAATGTGCTGCACCAGGCCACGTCACGTTTCAGTTGCTACGATATTCGAGATGTCACGATACATGTATATACGTAATACACTACTCATAAGGTCAAGTGATCAGGTTAATTACTTTGTGGTAACGAGGGACTCTTCTGTTTACAATCGCCTCCAAGTGAATGTGCAACACAAATGACGCCTCGTGTTTCAGTTGGTAGGATATTCGAGATACTCTTGACATAACAGTTGCGTCTCTTGTTAACAACAGAGTAATTTGCAAATGAGCGTATTTCGCTAATTATGTACAAATGGGTTTTCAAATCTGGAAGGTCTCTGAAGCCCTGGTATTCAACTAGCAACTGATGGAAACCTTGTCGATGTGGAATATGCAGAGGACATCGTCCTCGTCTTCGAAGAGAAGAAGACGCAAGTGTTTCTGGATGAACCGATCAAGGTCCTTCGGTATGCGCTTTACACCCACAAAGTGTAAGGTCATGCTCGTGGACATTCAGTCACTAAACGCGCCACTTGCAATCCAAGAAGAGACACTCGAATTTGTGGAGCTTTTTATGTGTCGTGGCATTTGTATTAGCTCTGATTGTAGTGTGACAGATGAGGTTGATGCACGAATCTGCAAGGCTCGGATCGCGTTTGCTAAGTTGAGACACCTATAGCGTCAAAGCGGTATATCCCTGAATCTCAGGGGACGTGTGTATCAGGCTACAGTGCTGTCTGTTTTGTTGTATGGCTGTGACTTGGTATGTTCGAGTAGCGGAATTGAGACCTCCTCGGTTGTTCGATAACCGTTGTCTCAGCACCATAGCTCGTGTGGGTTTGTGTCGGTGAGTCCGTAAAGAGACAATTAGAACACGAGTGTTCGGTTGTGCAACGGAGACTTCCATTGAAGAATATGTCCAACACTAGAAGTTGCGTTGGTTGGAACATGTGATGCGCATGCCTACCCATCGTTTGCCGAAGAGAATGCTGTTTTCCGTGCCCAATTCTGAGTAGTGGAAGCAGACTGATCACGACGACGACGACGATGACGATGATGATGATGATGATATATGTAAGTATGTATGTATGTCACGCCAAGGAATCAGCCTCATTTGATCTAATGTGTACTAGTGAATATCCGCACATGACTGTGGGAAACATTTGTAGCGTGTTTTTCGAGTGAGTATAATCTAAACTTGCTTGGCGAACAGAATTACGAAAATTGGGGTCACTGAACGAAATATTTTCGATTTTCCGAAAAACACACCTAGTTAGGATCATTTAAATCGTAGGAACTTTTCGATCTCGTTCAGAGGGATCCTCGGGATGAAAATAGAGCAGTGCCTTCAGTCGGGAAAACTGCTTGAACATCGGGTCGACTAGGACAACTTATGCACAACACCTGTAACCTTTGTCCTGTGATCAAAACAGATCGTTTCCAAATGAAGATGGGGATCACAAACAGTTTACTTTTACCAGGGTGAATTTGCTGTCGTCAAGGTGCGGACTATTGGTCTAAATTCGTTCCACTGGGGTCGTTATACCCTGCTTCAATCCGTTCACCGTTACTTCCGAACCTGCTACGCTCCACTCACCGAACAGAATCACATCCACAACCTCGACTGTTCTTCCACAATACCCACCTGAATACACCACGATAACCGCGCAGCACAGTAATAAATACAAATGGCGCTCTGGTGGAAAATCTACTGATTTGAAATTAATAGTGAGGTGAGGTGATTTAGTGATGTTCAATAGAGATTTTTTCGTATCAGTGAAGCCAGTCCACACCGAAAGGCCGGATAAACACTGTACATTTGTTTCATCCTTGTTGGGAATCAGCAGCAGCGCGCATCAATAAGCAACTCAGACGAAGAAGAATTTCACAAGAGAAGTGAGACTTCCTCCTGAGAAACTGCCACTCGAGGAACCAGTCAACACATGATGTGCATCCCGTTACTGAAAGATGAGTGATACTATATCCTGTCTAAGTATGAGTTAATTGGCTGCTCGTGGCCGAACGGTTAAGTGTTCAAACCACTGGAGGGCAGATTCCGGTTTCGAAGCTCATGAGTTGGCCACTGCTGATTCCCAACAGCTGTACAGTGCTTCTCAGCTTCTCAGTATAGAGTGGCTTCGCTCAAAGAACGAAATCCCTATTGATTTGGGATTGGCAAACTACGACGCCTAGTAAGTACTAAGCTATAACAAGCAGTTTGTCGTTGGTGACACGGTCTGTATGAAATAAGTACCCTGGTTCGAACCCCGCATGGATGCCTTCAAATCGGCCGTCGGTCCTTTTCTCGATTAGTTGGATGCACGTTGTTTCAGAATTAAAGAAACCAAATAAATTATGTATTCATTAATATAACGGTTGTTTGGTCTAAGTTGGATGAATGAGCATACGGACCAGTCTAAGCAAGAAATTACGCGTAATCACGATGTGCTGCTTTGTGCCTGTCTGTTTATAAGTAACTTCCTATTTCTCAGTCTGATCACTAGGACCAAAATCGTTGTTCAAGCTTACTCTCACCTTCTGGTGGGTCTGTTCTGGAACTCTATAAACGAAATGGAGGAAAAAACAAACCCAAACTTTCACCATGCTGGGGGCACTGCCTACAAATACAAACAAATGTAAACACCAGTATCTTCCTTTCGTCGAGTTCTAGTGGAGTCCTTAGTCAAAACCCGTTTAGTTCACCTCTCCTTTCCATTTTTTCTCACATTCATTCAATGAATGGTCGTAAATGGGCAAGCCTTCACTAAGTGCTAAAAAATACTTGCGAAATGCTCTTATTTGCAATTTAAGTTGGCATCAGACTTTTCAGCGCCCTTGTGAGTAGTGTGTTGCGCCTAGATAGTGCTAAAACGATACTCTTCCAAGGACCACCTTGAAAGTCACCTTTGACCGAAATATCCGCGGCTCGTAACAACCTGTTTTGGAAGGTGCGATGTAGATGATCATACATTCATCTGAAAGCCATCTTCTAAACTGTCCGCCGTGGACTTCGTTAATTGTTTGTTTGCACACATCGCATAAAGTCCTCGATCCACAGCTTGTTTGCTAAGTTTTCACGTCCGACAAAACTGGATACTATCGCGTTATCTAGCTCACTCGACAGCTGTTGCATCCGTTGAAACAAAAAGGTTTGAGGGAAAAAGAGTGGCCTAGATGGGTTTACTCCGCAAACACATTATCGAGACAAACTAATGCAAACAAGTTCGAACCGGATTGGGCACTGACCGGGTAGGAAGTGAACTTGAGTCTGTTGCAATCTGCAAGTGAGCGTTTATCTTAACTTTGAGTAATTACCCACAGAACGCGGAAGCTGTCCACACGACCAAACACAGCATAGGCTCAGGGTCTATTTTATTACTCCCAGCTCTGTCTTTGTTTTGTGCTCAAAGACACCTGCTCATAATTCCATAACATAGGGAATGCTTCCGTCGATCTGGTGTCCTTTTCAATCCCGACAAATGTATGCTGTGGGGCTGTTGATGTTGGCAGAATCTGGAAATCCAGGGTCAGTTCCATAGTGTTCAGATGTTCCCTAATAAACATCGGAGTGGGTGGGTGGGGGGCAAACAACATGCTTGGACATCTGATAATCATCCCAAACGGGACGGAACTGAGACTGCCTCCATCCGAACAACATCAGCGAATGTTTGGTTAGGTAAGCTCGTGATGATTATCGCAATCGGGCGTGACGTGTTTCGATCGAACGAAAGGGTCGTGTGCGAGCGACCGTCTACACCATGCCATATTAGTAGTGGGGAAAAAGTTGTGTTCAAACCTAATCAGGAGTCAGTTAGTATGACCATATCCCTTTCCTTGTCCTGTTTCATCTTCAACATCTGCGGCGGATTGTGCGCATATGTTGATCAGACCGAATCCCGAATATTCAAGTTCTTAAGAAGGTTGAAGTATACGGAATCGAAGGCATCTTAATTCACAAACATTGCATTCCAAAACAACTGCTATATGGGCAGTTGGAGAATGGTCTGTGAAGCTGAAGAAGACCGAAACTATGATATACCGACGAACTTCAAGTGAGTATAAGAAACGCTAAGTTACATTTTGGATCACGGGTTACTGACCGTGTATTACAACCGGAATCGTTCGTCCTGAGCAGCCTTCGGCAGACATAATTGCGTTGCAATGTACGAGGAAAGTGCGACATTAGAGTGAAACACAAGACAATTGACGGATGATACTGGTGCCTCGCTGTCGAATGTGACGCTTATTGTTACGCCATTATGCACAGGATGATTGGTGGATCTCAATAGGTTCCTGGGAATTGCCCGCCATTCCTTCGGGTTCACGTCGGATTCACAGGTTCGCCCGCTGTAGCCCACCGCGTTCCTCACAAAACAGTATGAGGAGGCATCCAGTGATCCAACCAGTCATTGGATGCCAGCCTACCTAGTCCAAAAATTTGACATACTGTCAGTCGGTGCCGGAATAGCTTTTAAGGGAAACGGTGGTATGTGAACAACCACACGAGGTCCCCTTTCAGAGTGATCATGTCCATACTGTACCAGCACCAATGCGAACCGATATTTGGTCATCATATACAGCTTAATTTGTGACCGGTTTGCTCTCGGCCAGACACCGATAGGTTTATAGGTCGGTCTGCATAATGTTCCCCATGTATGCGCCTCATTCACAACAATGTCATCAGGTCAAGCGGACAAACCTCTATTCGCTTGTTTGTCATACTACTAACAGTGCTTTACTCAGCAGAAGGAACTTGGTATGTCGTTGACGCACAGATGCATGCTGGCTCCTGTGTTACCTAGACTACTTTACTTGTTTTCTGGCCGATTAAAGTTCTCCAGACGTCAATAGTTCACTTCGTTTACTCTGGCAGTTTTAAGACTGAGGCGCTAAATAATAACGGTGTTTCCTCTACCATCATGTGGCTACTTCTACTAGTTTCATCCAGCCTAGCCCAAAATCAAGACTGTTTCAAACTTCTCTTCTGCTGTACTCGCACCGTTTTCTTTTAACTGGATTCGCCATTTCCCAGCTTATCGTTGGATGCCTCTTTCAAATGCGTCTACCAATGACGACCGAATGAATGGCAAACTAAACGTGCGACCTATATTTGTAGACTCGTCCGTGTGACCATAGCCAAATTGTGGGCACACACTAGCGCACACAGGTCTACAAAATCTCAGGGAGTGTGAATGCAGTAACCACTAGATGACCGGCAATAAAGCGAGTGATCTAGTCAACTTCAAAGTAATCACGCTATTTTGTATACACAATATTCAAGAGACAGAGAGAGGGATTTCATGTAACAGTTTGACTCTCTGACCTGCAGCGCTACCAGTGTGACCTCAAGTGCCCCCACCCTCACAAACATGAAAGTCCAGACGCGTAACTCGTCACTGCACTCGCTGTCCGAACACCAACTTGAAGATTTGTTCACCTACTCGTCTTTGGCAGCTTGGCTACCAGTCGCTTCATTGGGGATGGTCTTCGTATATGTAAACACCAGCTGAGTCTGTTTATATCTCATGTCCGGTTTACTGATGATACATACACTCGTGTCGAGTTAGGTGTTGGTGTGCGGAGTCAGTTGCATGCACATGTGTTTATACACCATCCACAAGTTAACACCGACAATGACGAGGAACACCGAACACTCATCCCGGAAGGTCTTTTATACGGAGTTTGAAAAAAGACTTACATTGGGGGCTAATAATGTTGGAATCAGGATGAAAATGGCATGGGAATGGCAACGCTCCTCTCTACTAACGATGACATCTATCCGAAGACGAACTGGGTGATTTGTCTAGAGTTTCTACCCGGAAGCATGTCCTGTATGCATCGCGCTGGAACCGGATGCACACTGTGTGTGTGTGTGTGTGTACGTGTGGGATGGTATGGGAGCGACTAGCGTCATTTCGGAATCCATTTTCGCTAGCCGCTTGTCGATTCTCTACAAGCATTGAAACTGACCTTCAGTAAGCAGGATTGATGACAAATGAACAGATGTTTTGTGATCGCACCGTGGACCAACAAGTTTCTGTAAGACAACGGACGTAATTCATACTTCTTTTCAGGGGTCCAAGCGAGAACCATATATTTACCAGGAACAGTGTGTTCTTCCTCATCGATCCCACTGCGTGCAATCCAAACAACAGACACTCGAGGACATTTCCATCGGTTCTGTGAGTAGTATCGTTTAGGAAGGAATCATTCAATAATTTTCTAGGCAAACTAAGTGAGATGTATGGTCACTGTTCCTGGAAGAACAAACGCGCCAAAAAGCACTTTCAAGAGGCTCTGGAGTGCTCGAACTTGGTGTTTTCCTTTACCTCAGGACAGATATTCAAAATATGGAAGACAAAACGGCGGCTTCACGATAGTAAATGACATGGCTGAAGTTGCCCGCAAAATCCATCACGTTCGTCTTCCACAAACAATCCATCCGATGAAAAGCCATTTCATGATAGTATTCTTATACGACATTCCGCCGTAGAGTGGCTACTTGCCAGGAGTATTAAAAAACCCAACTCCCCGTGACAAAGACTAACTTTTCAGTTTAAGATATGACCTTGATAAGAGTGGGAGTGGGTAGGATAGCGTGGTCCAACCGTGTACATACACGCATATGACCATATATATACGCGAGCCGATACATGTTCTCATGGGCTACCACAATGCTGCAGCGCATGAAGTTCTCAGTGTGTGAAACCAGGGAAGATTGTTCGGTTTTGTTGTGAACTGGAACTCGCCTTGCTCTGATTTGGCCAAATTTGTTTGCTTTGATGTGATTGTGTGACCTATCCTTCTTTCACGACAGTACCTCAACCAAGTGCTGGCTCAAGCCATTAGTAGTAAGTTCATTCTTTTCGGTGAAATTTCAGAGGTTCTCCTTCGACCGCAGATTTCTTGTTTGCAGATAAAACAACAAGATAGTCTTCAGACCTCAAGTGATGTGGCATGACCAAGCAATTTCAAAATTCTCGAGCCACAAACTATCAATGAGCAGCCTAGAAATGTATCACACTGTCGTTATAAGGACCATCTTCATGAGAACTTGGACGGTGGATGACTGATTGGAATAGCAAGGTGCTCAGTACCCTGGTTATGTACAATTCTTATTGCTGCTGAAGGTTTTCTTCATAATCCTCCCTGATGAATAAAATGAGTGAGAAGAGGTTAGCTATGGCGACTTTAAAATGCGTTCAGTAGGCTAAATCTCGTAGAACCAGACCGGCAGGTGTCACATCTGTACGCAGACTCGGAGTGACCAGCCGGCAGCGAGCGAAACAGCTCTCCATCGCCACTTTTATGGTGGGTGTGACGGACTAGTCATAATTAAAAAATTTATAAAAAAAATCGTTCAGCTGTAACACCGCTTCGGTGCATAGCTGCTGCACGACCTAAAGGAAACACGAGGGTTGTGATTCTGCCAGTTTGCCTAGGCCTAGACACAAGTAGTCGAGATGCGGAGATTGGATTCGAACCAAGGACCCCATTAAATTCGCGCCCGAACTGCTGAGCTATCTCGAACTCACCGGCTTAGTAGAACACAATACGTAATAGAAACAACTTCAACTTGGATAAACCTGGATCTCTGTCAGCTTGGGAGATACATGCAGTTATATCACAGTCATTTAGGGAGGTGTGTGGCTGTACACCGCATCCATAGCTGCTGTGTGATGAGGACGCTTGTAGGTACTGGATAATGAGGACGGGGCATGGGCGACGGCTAACTAATTCAGTGCCATATATTTGCGCTTTACGACGGATAAACAGTTCAGTAAGGACCAGGAGCTGCGACATTGTTTTCGGGAGATCAATATTTTGTTCGAAGCAGTGAACAGATTTGACATACACTACTAACTCAAGAAGCTAGTTCCCGACAGGTGACACAAGAGTGGATGAGTTGGGTCAGACGCGTTTATGGTAATTTATATGGAAATCTTTGAGTTTTTGATTGCGCCTAAGTAAGCAGTGTGCAAAGAGTAACAAGTGATTGAATTTGTTATCGCTGAAGATTGTAAATTTGGATGAGGCAGCCTTGGAGTCAGTGGCAGTTGAGGGTAACAAGTCAAGACCAGATTGTCGGTCTGTGTTGGAGAAGTGAAGAGAGGACTCTACAGCCTTGATAGCACTGCTTTGGACGTTTTTCAGCATTGTTTCATCACACATAGCTGCAGTGTTCCAACAAAGGTCGAATAAAAGTGGAGTGCACCAAGTGGAGGTCGATTAACGGGAAAGGAGCGTGGATCAGGTTAGACATTTTCATGGGAGTGGGAACACATGTGCGGAGAGTAGAGGTACTGGAATTCCACGCATGTCTAGATCCTTGTGATGGTGTACAGGAGATGGTCTGCATCACCAGAAAGTGCTGGCGAATGAGGTGGTGAGTTAAAGGAAGTCCCGTGCACCCATTTCTCCTGCTGATGGAGAAATACGGTTATGGAGTGCCTACGCTGAAGAAGCATCAATGACATTCAGTAGAACATGAATGGTGCCGCAACCTATTCCTGAGTCAACAGCACTGAGCAAAAGCGAATGCAGGGAAAGGGATGAAAATAATGGGCAAAGATTGTCCCAGGACGAATCCTTTAGGAATTCCATCTTGAATCCGAACGGGAGGAGGGGAAGTCACAGACAAGGACGCGGGAATTACGTTTGGTGGGGAAGGAGGGTGACTATCGGGAGAGGAGGCCACTAATGCCTGAAAGTTTCCAACTCTGAATAAAAGCACTGTGTGGACTTCCATCGAAGTCTTGAAATAAATCAAAACGGATGCGTTTTGGATTCGGCAACATTGGTGAGCTCAGAATAAAACAGGCCTAGGTTAGTCGGACAAAAAGCAAAATGGGGTGAAACCATGTTAGGCGGGATGCAGAAGGTTATTCGAGAGGTGGTGCCATAGAATCGCCTTTCCGATCGACTTGCAAGGCATTATGGTAAGGCTGTTTTTTGTGCTAAGTGGAAGATTTGTGAGGGCGTCATCCTTTATGCAGGGTGTTACAAGTGCTGACGTAACCGCAGGTTGTAATCCGAGCAGTCCGCAATAAACGAATAGTCTGTCTGCCACAGCATCGAACGTAGTGTCAATCGATTTTCAGCAAAAACTTGGAAAACATATGCGATGTACAACCCAGCAAAACGCGTGATTGAATTGCAAAGTCACAAAATAAATTAAAAAATAAATCGTTCAGCTGTAGCACCCTTTCAGTGCCTAGCTGCCATGCCACCCGAGGGAACCACGGGGGCTGGCATAATGTCAGGTTGCCCAAGCCTAAACAGGGAAAGTCGAGAGGCAGAGGTCGGGTTCGAACCACGGACCTTCCGGTCAATAAATTCGCGCTCTAACCACCTGGGCCATCTCGCCCCCAAAAAGTCACAAAATCAGCTCAGCTAAAACAGTCTGAGTAAACCAGTAGCAAAAGCGGTTCGATTTAAATGAAACACATACTTACAGGTTGAGTGAGCACCCATGGACAACAAGTGTTGTAAGGCAAGCTCTTCGGGGGTCGCGTGTGCCAGAAACTGGGTGACACTTTGACTTAGCCATGAAGTCCTAGGACCTGTTCTGTCACTTGGAGACTAAACTACCACGATTGTTCGTTGATTTCTGTATTTTTCCCAAAGAATCTGCAAATTCTTCCTATTCTACATTCCTCAATGTAGCTACTTCGGGATCGAACAGTGTGCAAGAGTTGTATCATTATTATGTAGTCTGGCCGCTAATATATTGATTTTTTGGAAGAATTGGAGGTTTAAATTCAATGACACCTATTCGTGGGTATTTGCAGAATTTGTATTTATTTGCATTTATTTTTGCCTCGTTTGAATGGTCCTCCACCCGACTTGGTGCAACTGTTCCTGTTGGTCCACATTGAAGAGAGGAAGCACTGAACTCGAGGTTACTCATTAGTAGAACACACCCGAGGCAGAGTAGTACCACCACTCTACCAGCGCACTTGAAAAATCAAGTGTGAATTCCAGTCTAGCATTATCCCTCTTTGATATGGGCCAATTAGAATAATTGCGTTGGACAAGATAAGCACTGTTGAAGTCAAAATGTTAAACTTGTAAAGCCAAGGACACTTGGAGTCGAGAAAGTTAGTCAAACAGGCTAAAGTGAATGTGCTTCATCTGCTCACCGACAGTCGACTTGTTGAAATACCTCCGTAACCTTTCGTCGGTGGTCGATAGCAGCAACGACGATAATAATAATAATAATAATAATAATAATAATAAACAAAAGGAAGTGGATTCAGAAACATGGAATGTACTGAGCCGCGTCAAAACGCTAAACCTAACACAGCCTAACCAACTCATCAAACAAAAACCGACGAATGAATAATTTTGGGGACTTTCACACCACTCGAGATACCTATCGACGTGTTCGTGCGGAAGAGTTACTGGTTGTATTGGAAGCAGAAGAAAGAGTAGCTGATGAATCGATTGAGCTCCCGCTCGTCTCCGATAACTAACTTGTGGTATTCTCCGATGCTCTTCCCCCTTGATGATGGCACGGTCCCTGGTACTCCTGCTGTACGCAATTATGGTGACATTTCCAACTCCAACTCTATTCTGCAGCTGTTCTAACGAGAAACGTTCCGCTGAGTTGAAGTTTACTGTCCTGAATGGTCCAGCAAACGACATATTAGGGCACCAGTGACTACTCGTTAAAGTCTGTTAGGACCTCTATATTATCCGTGGAGTTTGAGCGTGGAGTGTGTTTGTGCAACAAGACCTTGTCACCGTCTCTCATCACAGTACGAGATATTTTTCGTCTTAGTGATCTTTCTGATATTCATAGGAAGTTCTCAATTTCATTCTGTTCAAGCGTAATCTATACCTGATCCTCTCAGTTGATGGATGTCGCTTATCGCCGGAATCTTTGTCTAGGACGAATGAGCCAGGTGCTCTATAAGTGTCCGGGAGGTTCAATTTTGTTTGCATACACATTCCCTTATGCATCCCTTCGAACTTATCGCTGTTCTGTACAGCATGAGAATTCCGTTGTTTTTCCTAACTGGTAGGGCATTCAGGGGCATAAGAGTATTGGAAAATCCTAGCGCGAACTTCCGATTGTATGGTGCCTTTCCAAGGACGCTTCTTAGTTCACCGGCCGAGTAAGGTTTCGACCAGCTCTGCACTCTCTCTCTCTCTCTAAAATGACCAGCGCTAAATACTACATGCCTCAAACAACTTACAAAATGTGGTATTCCTTCAGGTCAAGTTTCAGGCCCCGATCACTCAGTGTTTCGAAAAACACTTCTCAGGTTGCCTAACCGTTCTTTTCTGTTCCTGTTTAACACATTGACATGGTCCACTGCAGACTAAACAAAGCTTCGCAATGAGGTCACACAATACTGTCTGTATCAGAACATGGCTGGCGCACTGATAAAGTCAAAAGACATGATCCGATACTCGTACAACCCGCAAGGTAACGCAAACGCAAGGTTAAATCCGTTTCCTTCCTCTGCTTTCAACTACCAGTTGCCAGAGTTGAGAACTAGTGTACTTAACCAGACAGATCCATCCAGGGCCTCAACTGTGTACGACTACCCTCATTCAGCCTCCCACTATTCTTTCGCAGTATCTCTTATAATAATAGTATTAATAATAATAAGGTGAGGAAGAAAAAAAGAATAGGAAGAAATATTTCAAACCCCCAACATTCCGAATGGGAGTTGAGCTACAGATGACTTGCAGTATTCGCACACAAGCTTTATCTCAGCACGACCTACATCACTCTTTTCATGTCGACTGTGGAAAGTGACCCTCACACCTCAGGGCAGTCATTGTTACTTCAGTCCTGTAGACAATCGGTGTACAGACAACACTTGGCGTGACCATTCTTTGCTTGGATCATCCACTGGCCAACTCATGACGCCGATGGTGGGGGTCATTAGCAAGCTAATTTTGGCGCTGGTTGCGGTGAGTGAAGGAGTGGGCACTGCATCTAAACATTTTACGGTACTTCATCCAGATGCGTCATCACGTGACATAAACAGTGTTAGCCCATTAACTAGTAGAGGAAACCAAAAACGTGCAGTTCAAGCACAGACTGCGGTGTGGAGCGATCGATGTTCATTCCATCATTTGATATCTGATAGTTTGTCCTTTGTCTCACAACTCGGTCGTATCCAACCACAAAAATTGTTTACCAACTGTTTATTCATGTCATAGGGGTTGGAAACAGATATCACTAGGTTCTTTTCATGCATGAGGCATGAAATGTTGTTGAAATGCTCGTGTATCCACAGGCATTTTCTTTCTCCTGCTCTGTTTACCCAGCCAGACAGGAGCAAAGCAATCATTGAACAGTATGAACAGTTCTCAAAGCAGGATGAGAGATGTGCAACTGCATCCTGAGTTCACGTAAACATCGAGTTATACTAATATGTTCAAAGGACTTGTCTCTAATAGGAGAAGTACTATCGGTTGAATAGCGTTGGATTTCCTGTAGTACCGTTCTAGAACCAAACTGATTTTCGTTACGAGAACAAAACAAAGTGCAAAGCGATGCAACTCCCGCGCAGTGAAACTCTATCCCCAGCAGCAGTGGACGTACTTTATTGCAAAGGAGACTGCTCTATACTAAGATGACTTGACGAAATTTTTTGCAAGTAGTCCCATGTCTGGTCTGATTCTAAACAAAGCGCAAGACGTTTCGAAAATATCCACGCTAAAAAGTTCTACGCGTTTCTAGTGATGGTCCTGATACCGGAGATTCTCATTCATGTGCATAGCCCGAATGTCGAAAGTATTCGTTGTGAGTGCCTACCATTGCTTAGGTCGACCAAATTTCTACAACATCCTTACTTGTTATGTTGGTGGTTTTTTCGGGCACATGTCGCTGCCCAGCCATTTACTACTAGGAACCGAATGGCCACATCAAGAACAACAGATTAGGCCACTTTGATAACCTGTGGGCGGATCACTATGACGAACTTTGACCAGCCAGCCAAATCCTAGAGACAATCATTCAAAGCGGTTCACAGCAACCGCCTACCCATGGGGATATCTTTGTCACCAGGGTCTTCGCGTCACAGTCGTCTGTGATATCCTTGAAATCCACGCCCTTATTTCCACTTGGATTCGCATAATGAATAAGCCGGGGGAGATAAGCCAGTGGTGTCCTCAAATCGAAATTTGCACACCAAGCCAGACGTGTGGTCTACCGATTCTTGTCCCGAACGCTCAGGAGAATTCCGGCAACGATAATCTTAATTCAGGCTACAGGGTGGGATGTACTGGATGGGAAACTTTGGGCATAATCTTCAACAATAAGGCCCAGCCACTTTCCCGTGCTCCAAGTCTTGATGACTTCCAAGACGGAGATGCGTAAGATTACCTGTTTAGATGAAACTTCGAGGGGAAAAAACAAGTTCATGAGCATTTGACTTTTAGCCAGCTCTTTTTCCTGTTATTGTGCAAACCAGACGTTTTTGAAACTAAAGCGAAATAATAAAAATGAAGCTGGATCGGAGTCTGCGAGTAGAATTGTGAAAACTTCCGGCGTCACAACCGATTGGATTGGCTTGCATGGCCACCGTTCACGTGACCAGACCATTGGAAGTCTGAGCAAGCATGCAACGCTCTGAGCGCACAGAATACATAACTGCGCGCGGATTGCGGTTACCTCAGCTGTTGCCAAACACTGAAGATATTCAATGTCTTTTCATAGCTACAGTCAAGACGTGTACTAGTGTATCGTTAGGCTGATCCGCCCTAATGTCAATCAGCTCATGCCATCGAGCGGTAGATTGGGACACGAGTCATCATTAAAACCCCTTAATAAGGCACCTCCCAGTCAGAGACGTTTTAAAATTCCCCATGAGTATATGATTGGATTTTCCGTGATAACTGGGTACCCCATTTCATCAGCTGAACCAAACAAGTGACGTCGAGCAAGCTCCTTTGAAACCGAAAGTCCTTCTTAAAAAGGGGCGAGATGGCTCAAGTGGTTAGAGCGCGAATTTACTGACCGGAAGGTCCGTGGTTCGAACCCAACCTCTGTCTCTTGACTTCCTCTGTCTAGGCTTGGGCAACCTGGCAGTATCCCAGCCCTCGTGCTTCCCTCGGGTGGCATGGCAGTTAGGTACCGAAAGGGTGCTACAGCCGAACGATCTTAAAAAGGGACACTTGGATGACAGGTCGCGGATTTTCGCCTTGTACATCCCTCCACTCCTATCCTTTTATGCTAGTGAACGTGTGGGCGAATGGGTTCAGGTACCTAAGCTCTGATACAGTAGTGTAGTTCGACAAAAATATTTAGCGGCAAACCAACGGGTGATCACTATTTCCGCTTTAACCTGACTTACCTGGCGTCTGATCGAATCAGTCAGATTGTGAGATCACGGCTTGCTCTAATAACCGGTCTTCAGCTGAACTGAAATAAGCCATTCGCGTTTGCGTTTGTGCTTGCATTTACAAGCCAGAACTAGCATATAACGTCATTATATCTCCGAGATTGGTTTTAACTTGGGAGTTGTGAAAGCAGACACGTGCTTGCGGACTTAAGCCTAAAGTAAATTCGGTCTTCCCGAGTTGCAGGTCTTGTTTGTCTGCGGAGCTATAAGGCCAATCGCTGTGCATTCGTTCCTCGGGATGGGAATAAATCATATTGAGAGAACAACCATTACTATTTCGATAAATACACTCGTTTGCGAATCAATTTGGTTTTGCGAGAGACTCACCTGGAACCCAGCTAAATCCCTTGTTTTTGATGTCTCCAGGCAACTGAATGTGCTGCACCAGGCCGCTTCATGTTCCAGTTGATACGATATTCGAGATATCGCGATACGTATATAGACGTAATGCACTACTCATAAGGTTGCTGAAAATACTTCGACAGCCCACGACCGTTTTCGCCCCTGTTGGGGCTCATCAGGTAGGCGCAGATGAGTGTATTTATCGATATCCATGGATTTGTTTGGCTTCGACCGTCTTGCTCAATACGACTTCCAGAGTTGTATGTAACTTGCGGCCGACTCTATTCCTCAAGGTTTCCAAGCTTTTAGTGCCTTCTCTTATTTCGTGTGTACTAAAGCACTCTTATTCATGGATTTACAGCATCCTTGATTGACATTGGTGTGTTCCCAAATGTAGGGATGCTTAGCGATGATAGGACATTGAAATGGCGACGAAAAGGGCTTCTAACCATGTGAGTGAGTGCATTACACCTAGCTAAAGGTCCCAAACTCCCGGGTATTCACTAGTAAAAGCGTTGAAATTACGATATCTTAAAGCAACATTTTCTCAATCCAAACGTAACCGCTTCACGAAGGATTAGCGCTTCAGCACAAGTTTAGCTCGATTAAACCATGGTAGTAAGCGAATGTGTTGTCTACCCGACCACTGAAGACCTGCAGACCAGTGTGCTCCGACTGACGAATTTCATACGTATGGACACATCCAGCCGCTCAACGGAAAGCTAGAATCCCACCAAACTCCGTGATTTTCGTTTAATTTCTGACCAGACCATTCCGTCCTGTGACGATCTTTTCAACACGTCCGAAATGCTGTCTCACAAGGCTGGGCCGGGCAACTGGTGCAAGCATCACCTGCGTTGCACTTTAACGAAGACCTTCAGCGTGAAGTGTATCCAGTCTGCACTCACTCGTTTACGCAAGCCCTCAGTTTGGATTCTGCATCACTTTTTTCCTCTGTAATCCCCAGGCCCAAAGTCGATTCACCACTGTCCCGCTTGCCATCGCCGGTCTATTAGGCTGTTGCCATCTTTACCGTAGAATAGTGCATCTCAAATGACGATAAATCCGAAGACCATCACTTAAACAACTAAAAACAAGATGAGTCAGTGGGTGATGGATGCTAGCAGAGTGATTTTAAGACCACGGGAGGGGTTTCAACTAATGAAACTGAGAAAAATGGACACTATTGGGTCCCGCGTCCCTTGACTACAGAGACAAATAAATAAAACAATAGGAAACGTAGACAAAACAGATGTCTTATGAACTAAAACATGTGGTTTGAGAGCCATTTGGCTGTCACACAAAACTCGGGATTTAGTCGATCCCCTTGAATGAGAACTTCCCTCCGGTAGGGATGTCCTCTTAGGTGGCCTTTATTTGGTGGATCACCGCAATCAGCGTGTTTCTTAGCTTCAAAATGGAAGCGCAAACAATCTAACGTTGATCGGACAAGACGCCAAATGTTATATCCCACTGAATCATCATGTGTTGTGCTTTCTGGTACTATTTCTGTATGGATTGATTCAGACATCCTAGTCTTTGTACTTTCAGCCCCTAATTTTCCTTCAAAATAAGGCAAGTTTAGTCCAAATCTTAGAGACCGTAGGACAGTGATCTTTTTAAGGGTACATTAACTTTGCAGGGGAGGTTGCTCGGTTCACAAAGTAGTCAGGAGATAGAAACATGTTGGAACTAACAGAACAGACTTCACCATGACATAATCCGGAATCTCATGGAGCTCCCGTTGATAATCTGGTAACCTTGCCTTAACTGACCTATCACTTTAAGACTATTCATCCAATGTGGACTTGACTCAAGTTACAGGTTCGAAAAATCTGAAAGTCTCTAAAGCTGTGGGCCCCTGAGTGGCCCACTGACCCCGGTTCGAACCCCATATGAAGCCTTCACAATGGTTGCACTCCCATTCCCCAATTCTCCGTATACATGCTGCTTCAGAACTAAAGACTTCTAATATAGCTGGATGGTGGACGAGATGAACCCCTGTGTGGTCAGATTTATCTGCCGTTCCCCGGATTTCGGAGAATTCATCAGGCAGCTGAAAACTATTTGGGAACTTTGACGTTACACATAGCAGATCAGTCCATCATGGTGAATAAATTGCTCAAGAAGAAATAGCGCTTGCTGTAACAGTCCAGTTTTGTCAGAGGACAGGTGGCAAAATAGGGTCCCTGTTCCGGCCTCGAGGCGCGCTCTGTCAAGGCATCAGGTTTCAGAGTTGTCGTGGTCTGGTTACACTGTATTATTTATTTTACAGAAATAGTACCCGTGTTTGCTTGTAGCCAAATCTACCTAGGCCCCTGTCCCACAACAACACAAAACAGCAACAACAACACCTGGCCTCTTTTTTATCACATCACGCGGTCGGCCTCAGAGTTGACTTTCCTGGGCCATGCAAACACAGGTGCTACCCTAGTGGCGGCGGCAACGTAAGTTGTGCGCCTAGGCAACTGGTGTGTGGTATCACATGCATTGTATCACTCAACTGGCTGTAATGTGAGCAAATGACTGGACTGTAGTCACGGGAGAAACTGCGAGAACGTAAGTACGTGTATCTTAACCGAACGATAGTCGGTGCTGAGTCACAGTCCAGTTGTGCCTGTGCACACATGATGTCCACACGGTGGAGCTGCCCAGTTGCACCTATGGAAGATACCACCACGTGCACTGGGGCCGAGGTGGCTTCAATCCAGAACAACTCAGGCTAAGTGGGCGGCTCACCACCACATCGTTCTCAAAAATTGAGCAGAGCCCATAAACTGACGGCCCTCTCCTGTACAGCGAACAAAGCGGCAGGACGCCATTGTGTACGCAAACGACCAAACGCACACTCCCATGGATACCAGACAGTCAAATTTTGGACTGTGCGATTTGACTTGGCAACAAGAGTCTGTGGGTCTACACAAATGCGACCCAGGGTAAAGCCTGCTCATGCCCACAATCTGTGAGTACGCATTTGTCTACGTGTGTTTATCTGTGCGCGTGTGTTCAGGAATCTGAAATGCATTCAGGCACACACACGGGACCGCGCAAAGCATGCCAAGATGCCGGTATGTCCACTGGCCCTGTTGTTGCTGGCCCAAACTCACCTTGTGTCCATAAGCTAATTTTGTTTCAGGCAGTGCTTGACTATCTAACATGTATCCGCATCATGTGAGTGGGGTTGGTGCGAGGTTAGCAAACATTAGCCTTACGTTGCCATTCCGAATGAGGAGGACTGGACCCAGGAATTGTCTTGCTATCACCGACGCTAATTGCACAAGCATACTAGCCGAAAAAGATGACTGAGCAGAACGATGGTCAAAGCAAAGATGAGACCAGAATTCATAGAAGTACAATCCGGGAAGAAAGCATTATTAATGTAAGTCGGTCCTTTGTTAGCGTCTCCGAAATAGTTTCAAACTGGTAATGGTTTTTCGCTTACGAAATTGGCACAGTAATGTAGTCTACTGAGAAGTATCTACCACTCATTTGCACTGCTTTGGAACGTAGAAGTTATAGCAACCACCTTGGAATCCAAAGGAGTTTATTTATAGGTGTCAAGAGTAGAGGATAATTAGCTCGGTTTCCGTTGACACTACTGATATGTAGCACTCCTGATTTGCAGTGCTGTGCTTCTAATTGTTCACGTCCCACCTAAGGATCGTGAAAAAAGTTTGAGGAAGCGTACCTTTAGAAGAGATGCTTTTAGTGCAGAGCACCTGTGGATGTGAATGACCTGGCCAAAATTATTGGTATCCGCACGGTGAATGTTCCCCATAACTCATCCCCTTGGTCCCACCTCTCAAATCATCTGCTCTGTTACTACGCAGCCATACTGGATCTAAATCTCCTGCTCCCGCAGGAGATTTCCTCCTCGTTTACTCCATACTTCCAGGAGACCTCATCCGTGGAGAACTCTTCCACCTTCTATTTTCTCCACCTACTAAAACCTCCAGTTGTTCAACTGTCATGTTCATTCTGTCCAAACCTCCCTGGCTATATGTTCTAGGCATCTCGCTGTTCATTTTCCTGTTGCTTCTTCGTTTTTTATCACCTCTGCAACCATGAGTTTAACCTTACCTTGAGAGAAGTAGACAGTTTGTATCTCCTCTGGGGATCCCCATTCGGAGGCAACCGTGGTTGCAAACGTGACCGAGTTTGCCTGTTGATGTGTCAGACCTGATTGCTAAACCACAGACCGGCTGCATTTCGTCATTTTTACATTGATTCTATGGGGCCAGCGGTGCTCGGGCATACAAAGTACGTGGTCTAACTAGTGTCGCTTGTCCATCGTCACCGAATCGCTTTCTCCGAGAAGCATCTGCTGACTGAACGACGCAAACGAATGGCACATATTCGACCCACGAAACAACCTGCTACATTTTCCCCTGTGTGTCGAGACAAACGTCTGTGATTGGATGGTGGATTTGATTAATCGATCGATATTCCGTCTATCGGAGCAGTTGCCACTTTGTCTGTTGATGACAGATGCATGCATGCGTCTAACGTCTTTCGTATGATCTGCAATACGTACCTTACATTTAGTTTGGAACTCAAGAAGGTAAGACGGTGCTGACGAGAAGGATGGATGGGACAGAACCCGAACCCGACCCCATAAATTCTTCCACGTTTGCGATGTATCAACAACCCTCATGCTTCTTTCGGGTTCCGAGTAGTTGCCACAGTGGCTATCACAATTCAGCCGTTTCGTCTGAGTCCTGGTCTGAATTGATCTTGCTGCAAACAGGAAATGCTCAAAACAAAACTCAGGATTATGTCATAACCAACAGAAATAAAATCCCTTTTCGATGATGCTGATGATCACCGACCTATGATCATGTACCCAAAGCACCAGTCTGAATTTCGTCACTCCCCTGTGGGTCAGAGAAAATCATAACCTTTCCCACGGATAATTCTGAGTTGGAATTCGCTCTGTGGTTGTCAGCTTAATTCAGTAGTTTGTCTCGTGCCCTCCACCCGATGCATCTGCACAACTGCGTGAGTTCCGCTGGCATGAAACGGATATGCGACGGGTCAAAAACAACCATAGCATCAAGTGCCACATCCATGCCGAAAGTGTGCGCGCGGCGTACAGCAAGTATACAGTCACGTCCTCTGACCGGGGCCACCCCAACCCGGTTGATGTAGCTAATCCGGTCGGCAACCTGTTACGAAGGCCTTACCTACTGTTCGTCGCCAGCTGTTAACCACACAGTGGCGTGCATACGTACAATGTTGCGGTAACCGAGGCACAACCATACACAGACACAGAAAGAGAGAAAGAAAAAAGAGAAATTGCGCAAGTGGACGTTCGAGCACGAGCTAGAATCACGAATGGTTGTACAGCCAGCCGCTCACCCGCCCCCACCGGTACAACAACCACATGCAATTATTCTGTCTATCAGTGTCAACGGGTATTTAGCGGGACATGTGGCTGACTTCCGCTGATACGGTTTATGATGAGGGTGGCACGTACAGAACCGATAAGGGTCACGGATTCACACTTCCACCGAATCACACACACACTCCGCTTTTTCACTACAGTGTGACACTGTTAACACCAACATCAGCAACAAGGCATCCAGGCATCTCACACTGTGTGGAACGGATTTGCACCTCTGACCCCAGTACGAGTCACGAACGCAACACGTGTACAAATGTCAAACATGTGGCACCCTGGTAACTGGATACAGTCGGTGCGCGCAGCTCTGCAAGCATTCTAGGGGCAGGTGTGATACGAGGATGTGTCAAGTACCGCGCAGCCGTTACGATGTGTCAGTCTTATCGAAAATGCCGTGAAGCTTAGATCCAGGTGGGCAGAAGTGGGCAGGGTCTAGGAGATGCAATAGTTGAGCCCATGTGGTCCCCTTCTGGGGATGTCATCCAACTGCGGCGATCAACACAGTTGTCCGAAGCATTTTTACACCATTACTTCCGGTCAGTACTTCACCAAGCAAAGTGAGAGACTTCATTGGTAGGTGCTTTAAGGAGTGCTGACATATATTACCCAAACGAATACCAGTAGTATCGGTGATGAGAAAGATATAGGAACAATAAGTGGCAGTTGGGTAGTGGTCATCAGTTGCACAACTTCCTCTTAGCCAGGAGAATGGATAAAATTAGGTATTCTGGATAAGTAATTTCTACAAATATGGATGTGGATCAAACTATTTCGGCTATTGGTCTCGCCGATCACGTAAAAGAGTTAATGAACCACAATGTGTGATTCAGATCAACTCTCTGTTCGGCAGCTGGAACAAAGCCGTATAAAATCGTTCAGCTGTAACACCCTTTTGGTGCCTAGTTGCCATGCCACCGGAAGGAAGCACGAGGGCTGGGATACTGCCAGGTTGCCCAAGCCTAGACAGGAGAAGTCAAGATACAAAGGTCGAGTTCGAACCACGGACCTTCTGGTCAGTAAATTCGCCTTCTAGCCACTGAGCCATCTCGCCCTCCGAAACAAAGCCGTAGCCTGTCTGCGAATTTTCAATCATCGATGCAGTTGCCATTGAAAGCAATATCGGCAGCTTACCAACCACAAATCAACTGCGGCACACAGTGTGGTGCTTCCATCTTTTGAAGAGTTGTTTTAAAGTATGGGGTATACTTGTCCCAGTCTCCAGTTAAGAATGTATCAATGTGAAGTCTCTTTTAAGGTTAACTGATGCTTATTCCTTCCGGAATACGCCAAACAACTGCTTTGTATGTCTTTGAATTTGTTGTCGTAGGAGACATTCTGATCCAACCGAAATGAAGTAGTACACGGGGACTACCGGTTTCGCAAACTCCTGTTCTTTTCCGATCAAAGTGTTAAAAGTATATATTCTGTGTAGATTCAATGCGTGACGTGTTTGATAATGTGTCCCATCTACATCGGTTGGTCATCAATCCACCTGTGACCCCGAGCAGGGAGCTTGGTGAATACTGATTACCAATGCAAACACGTTTTCACCCTGGGACACCTGTATACGTTAACGCAGTGACTGGCCTTCGAAGAAACAGCTTGACAGCAGCTGAAGCACACGCACACACACACACACACTCAAGTCACCGAATTTCCTCATCTAAACTGCTTATGATTAACTTAGCTGTCTAATAACCAATGCGATAGCGTCCCTATGGATGAATGTTTGTGGACGGGCTCAATGCATACTCATAGCCTCGTGTTGTTGCTAGGACGGTTGTCGATAGGCGCCCCAACTCAAGACTGCTTGTCACGCTTTACTCTTGCCCGACCCGCGACAACTTTCCAGAGTACACCCACCCTTATCATCCCCACGTCCACAGTCAAGTCGAGGTTTGACCCTCGAGGCACTGACTCTTCGATAACCTGATGCCCTCATAGACACACAGACAAGCGATTAGCACCGAGTTGAGGATTGATGAAAAGGATGATGTGTACGTGTGTGTGTGTGTGTGTGTGAGTGCATGTGTGTTTGTACCTCTTCCTCTCTCTCTGCTCGTCACAGTCAACGACTAGGCTTGAAAGTTGAACAAACCACGTGTCAAAATGGACACGACCATGCTTGTCTCTGATGCACCATGGCACCGTGCCACCACCTGCATTGTCCCACATTGGCAAGCCTACATCCATCCAAATACACAGTCAATAGGCTGGCAGAATGAATCGGTAACACTGCCACCACCACCACCACCACTGCCGCCGGCATCGCGAAGAGCCAAACAACCAATCTCAAGATTTATTATTAGCAGTGAGTGGCCCATCTTACAGAGGACGAACATGCTAGCAAGTATCAACCTGTCCACACGTTGTCCCTGAAACCAGCATCCTATGTGGGTCAACAACAAAGGCTTTAAATTGGGTCGTCAAGTCGTGTGTTGCTATGGTCGAGGTGTGTGGGGGGAGACAGGTGGAGAAAAAGGCTAAGGACTGCAGCGATACACGCATACCCACACGCGCGGTTAAGCTCACTTAAGTTAATGGCCGGAAGTATAAACCTACACAAATATGCATGTAGTTTTTGGTGCCACGTGGGTCTAAATTGTGTCTGACCCTCGTGTGGGTGTATTGGTTGTTTGCCGTTCTGTGGAGTCCCGTGAAGGGTAGGGAATTAAACTTGCACTACCGAAAGCATCTGAAGCTATTACACGATTTGAAAGTTTGTATTTTCTCGACGGAGCCCACTACTCATGAGATTGCTGAAAACTCTTCGACCCATCAGATAGGTGCAGTACCTGGCATTTAATTATGCTGCAAATGAACCAAATTGTACGAAACTCACGAAATGCACTCATCTGCAAACTAATTTGATTTTGATGGGAGACTCACCTGAATCCAAGCTGAACCCTCGTTCATGATATTCTTCAACTGAATGTGCTGCATAAAAGCCGCTCTGCGTTTCAGTTGCTGCGATATTCGAGATATCGCCTTGTTTTATTTGGATGAAAAGTACTACTTATAAGGTTGATGAAAACTCTTCAGTGACCCACGAGAGATTCTGCCGGAATTCAGGTGAGTCTTCAATTAACATTAGCATAATTTGCAGATGGATGTGATTTGTCAATTGCACACAGTTTGGTGTCCAAGCAGAACATACAGTTGACGGGACCTCGGGAACTGTGTGTTTACCTGACTAGAGCTAGGAAACCGAAACCGGTAGTAGGCTGTCAAGCAGTCTACAGCAACCTCATGAGTAGTAGTGTGTTCGGTCAAGAAAATATACTCCGACTTTCGAACTGAAATCTCGTCCTTCATGTGAAGCCAGTCTATGCTGAAGCGTCAGTAAACAGCTGTTTAATTCTTACTGAAAATCAGTAACAGTGTACATCTCAAGAAATAGTTTCGAACCCGCAACCACCCGGCTAGTAGTTTGAACACAACCGTTTGTCTACGAATGGCTGATCTGCCATGTGATTAACTCTCAATCACGGAATACCATACCAAATGGACGTATTGACCGGCCCATCCTCTGAGGACTTTTCAAGTGAAATTTTCACTCGTCTTGTGACAGTATTCTTCCTCTGAGCTACTCATACAGTGATGGTGATGTGGGGGAGATTCAAAAAAGGTTTCATCATGTAAGCGAAGTCACTCTATGCTGAAAAGCTGAGAAGTACTCTATAACCGTCACTCGAAGAGGTAGTTGATAGGTGACCACGTGATGTGGTTTCCGTGATCGGAGGAAATTGGTTTTATGTCCTGTCTAAATGCGGCCTAATCACACTGCTGATCAACCGCTCCGGGCCGAACGGTTGAGTGTTCAATCTACAGTCTGGAAGGTCGCGGGTACGAGACTCCATTGAGTTTCATGAGATGTGCACTGCTGACGATTCCAAATACGGATGAAACAACTGTACAGTACTTCTCGGCCTTTCAGCATAGACTGGCTTCACTTGCAGGACGAAATCTTGATACGGACGTTTCTAAATCTTCTCACCCCTCATCATAGTGCGATCTAATGAATATCCTACTAACTGAGGTGGACGTTATGCGACACATTCAGTCGAAGAATATCAAGAACGAGAGTTTCAGCTCGAATACACATGTCTTCCGTTTCCACTCCCTTAAATTGCAAGTGAGTACATTTTAACCGGGGGCGAGATGACTCAGTGGTTAAAGCGCGAATTTACTGACCAGAAGGTCCATGGTTCGAACCCGACCTCTGTCTCTCGACTACCCCTGTCTAGGCTTGGGCAACCTGACAGTATCCCATCTCTCGTGCTTTCTTTGGGTGGCACGGCAGCTAGGCACCGAAAGGGTGTTACAGCTAAACGACTATTAGCTCTTTACATTGTGTTTGACTCATCGAAAATAGAGTCTATTAAGTCACCCTAGACCAATTGGATGTTCAGGTGGAACAGACCACAATTTTTATCGAACCAAGCGATTCCACCACTGATCTATTTGTCTGGTCTGTCAGAGAGCCTGTTACGATGTGAATACGCGAGAAACATTGTTGTCAGTTGTGACCACGTCACTTCTGAAACATTTGCTAATTTATGGGATGCTACTGTTCGACTGCGTAGCTACTACATGGATACACAATAGATCCTGTCGGGTTATCCAAACCTGGTAGAAGAAGCACTTTCATTCAGCAATCCACGTGGAACTTTCGGCCAGAAGGTCATATGTGATATTTCGAAACTCCAGCTTGCATAAAATAGGATGTGTGTATAGCAAAAGGGCGTGGGTTCGAATCCCACCACTGTCAGTCGCTTTCAGCACCAGAAGGTGCGTTGGTTGGGACATGTCTTGCGCATGCCTACCCCTCGTTTGCCGAAGAGAGTGTTGTTTTCCATGACTAATTCAGAGTGGCGGAAGCAAGGAGGTTGCCAACCCTTGACCTGGCAGAGAGGTATGAAGGAGAATACGAAACGTGTGCGTGCTGTCGGTGCTACTCGCCTTCCAGGATGGGGACTGCGTGATCTCCACTGCGCCTGGTTGGAGACGTTGCAAGATATGGCTGCCAACCGATGTCAGTGGCGATCTTGTTGTCAGTTTCTATCCAGATTGCCTGAATGAGTGTTTGGAGGTGTAGGCACCTCGGAATGATTGTAGTAAGGCGGCAGTAAGTCCTCTCCCCGTCCATCTTTATTCTTTTTCTTCACAATAAGGCTTTCAAATAAATCATGGTTGTACGGCAGCGAAGCATCGGTGTTGAACACTGATTTCATGCTGTCAATGATGATGATGATGATGATGATGATGATGATGATGATGATGATGATGATGATGATGAGGTTAATGTGCACTTTCACATCTGCGCAACAGTGCAGAATATTTGATGGCCTGAATGTCACACTCATTGACCATTTGAACATTGTTGCAAACCAAGCTCGGATATTTGGAAACGATGGGTGACACCATCAGTGATCTATACTTCGGTGGATGGTAAGGATTTGAATTCACCATCTTCTGCTTCTTATCGGACTTCCTAAACATCGACTTATTGTCCATGTTATCAGACATAAAGGAACGAGATACTTGACTTCTTACGGCAAAAAGATATCCCAAAATCACAACCTTCATTCGAGAATGGGTGCTTAACTGCACATATATTCACTTTCGTGTGCAATTAAGAGGTACGATTGAGGGAAATTTGAAAATCCCACCTTCCTGGTGAGCTACTGATGGGCTATCGGAGGATTTTGTCAGTCAACACGCGAACGAAAAAGTACGTAGCAAAGTAAATTTGTTTGGAAAAAGGTGCTGCGGTGCATGCTGTTTTTATCGTATTCCCACGTTTTGCCGACTAAAAACCATCTTTATCAAAGTCTAGTTAACTGAGATGGTACGTACTTCTGGTTGGAGCCTGTAGCGACTCTCTCCTAAGTCAGCTTAAATGATCCCACTGACTGGACGGTCCACGGTCTGTAATAACATCCAGCAGTGGACTCAATAGCAAACGCCATAAATCGATCGTAGGCCCAAACGTTCCACCTCCGCTATGACAACGATGTTCGACGTCTTTTTAGCTAACCACTCAAGCGGCGTCGCTGCTTATAGTAGGGTAATGGCACCAACGTTTGACTGATTATTCCATTGGTATCGTAGGATACGACTTGAGTAGTTTATTCACTCGAACGTGGTTGAGTTCCAATCAATAATTTGTTGCTTTCTTTCACCACGTACACGAACAAGAAGCACTATTACAAGCGAGGATTACCGGTCGTCGGTTATGCTCACCAATGTGCTCACACCAATGAAAGCCCCAGTCGTATTTCTCACAATGGAAAGACCCCGACTAAAGTAACATAATCACAATGAATTAGTATAGTCAGCGTACTATACCGAAGTATAGGTTAGATCCATTTTTGCATAAATCAGTCTCAACTTGATTATATTCTGTTTTGTTTTTGATCCCTGTGTTACCAAACTAATCGATACTCACATAAAGCTGTAAGATGACATCAACTTGTGTGAACATTAGTGACGTGCTGTAGAGTAACGACAGAAACATATTGGACTGAAGGGTCCAGTATCCAAAGAGCTTCGGACACGTCACTTCAACCTGCCATCCATCAGCCGTACCATCTACAGCTTGCTGAGAATCGATACATCATGAAAGATGTGTACATTATCTGACAAAAGTGCACATTGGTTTTCCACTGTCCGTCCACATAAAAATGTTTGGCAAGCCGAGGGCCTCCTGTGATCTTGTCAGGCCAGATAACTTATAGCTTCAACTAGTAGGTACGTCCACATATTCTTTAATTGGTCCTTTCAATATCGGTGCATTTTCTGGAGGTCTCACCTAATTTTGTTTTGTCAAGAACATATCACAGTATAGGTTTCTGTAGTATTCAGTGTACAGTTCATATTAATCGATTGACCGGTCTTGTTTACTGCGGCTCCTACCCAAGCTATTTACCGGTGGGCTAGCTGTTGGTAGCTTTATACTATGGATCCATTATGTACACAGTATTTCCTCTGTCTAGCAGTCCCCTGCAGTAACACATGTGACAGGGTCGCGTGGTTTGTCATGTTAGAAAAAGTCCCCATCTCTCTGATAAGACTAAACTTACTTGGATTGTTGAAACCATAATGGATAGAACCTGCTGCATCTGAAGGATGGACTACACTTTAGAGTTTGTTTGAGGAAATATCACGTGATCTACCACATCCAGCGTTTGAGGAAGGGGATCTGTATGCGTCCCGAGATGTGGGCAAACGGCAAGTGACAGCGAAAATAAGCTGGTCGAAAAACGGTTGTGTATACGCGGGAGATTCACGTGAATCCCAGCTGAGTATTTCGTTTATGATATTCCTCATAGTGGTGGAATAAAAGGTTGAAGGAAACTGGAGGACTGCACTGACCTGACGAGCTCCAAGAAGGGCGAAACTGGTCATGGGCTGTCGGTAAGTTTTAAGCAACCTTACGACCAGTTTCCTTCACGGTTGTGTACCGTTTCTGGACAAATCCATCTGGATACTCCTCGGGATGATATCGAGAGTAACGTGTCCGATATAGTAAAACGGAGACAGCTGGTTTCAGTGCGGAGTAAAGTAGTTATTACCAGGTCAGTAGGCCTAAATGCCTGCTTCGAGAAAGTAACACATTTGGTAGTGCATTCACTAGAAAATGGCTCGCTGACGACGGGTGACGAAACGCTTGAAGACGAATCGCTCAGGTCAGCAAACAAACCAGTAACCGGTACACGGATACTTCATAATCCATCTCATTCCCGTCTGCTAATCAAAAGTGTGCTCATTTTGTGCAACCAATGACCAATATTGCCAAACGCAATCCTGGAATTTAAGGTTCGTATGGAGACTTCATCTGATACGTTACCATCAGAGATAGTACAACCTCCCGAAAGTAGCACGAAGTCCTATCCATAAATCCTGGAAAAGGACTTTTACTGAAAGCTTATCCCTGTGAAGTATCCGATGCTCTTTGAGATATTCAGTGTTTATATGTCTTATTCCTTTTGAGAGCTCTTTTGCCGCATCAAAATGCTGCTTCGGAGCCTTCCTTGTTTACTGGGGCCCGATCAGAGCAAACTGACAGGGGGCTCTTCGATCGAGGGTTACTGATTGTCACCCACGGGACCAATCGCCCACCACACGTTAGATTTCTGTTCCTAATACACACAGTTCCTGGCTCAAATCATGCCGAAGTGCACTGGGCGAGAAGCCGTCTTCGTTACACAAATCTGAATTCATAGAGACTTTGGGAGCCGGAGTGCTTTTGCTCCTATTTGTCACTGGAAGTCTGAACTAGTTTCGTCAATCCGTTAGATTCATACACTTGAACGAGGAAAAAACGTGATCTTTTGGGGGTAAGTTGTCCTCTTGAACGGCCGCTATGTGTTGCCAACTCATCTGTTCCCCTTGGAACCAGGGTCTGTCTGTTTACAGACCTGAACATGGCAACAGGAACGGTCAACAAACCGGAGTAGGAGTGATATGAACAGGGAATTTACCTAGAGACTTGTTTCTTTGTGAGATTTGCGTGTGTGTGAACGCAACTTTAAAAGTGGACTAACAAAACGTTTGTGAACACATGTTTAAGTTGGAACAACATTCATGATATCGAAGTCCAATTCAATACTAGTCATAATGTCCATTCACAGCCCGGATGGCCCATCACCGGTTTCACCCCTCTTGGAACTCATCCTGTAGGCCTAATGCCAGAAGTTCCATCAATCGTACTCTGTACAAAAGAACTCCAAATGGATTTTAGCTAAATCACCCGTCAACACCAGCTCAATGTCCTTATTGCAACGTTGTTGAATACGAAACAAGACTGATCAAAATTATGGGACAAGATTCACCCGATGAGCTCAAAGGAGGACATAACCAGTAGTAGGCAGTCCGGAGTTCTCATCGACCATGTGAGTAGTATTGAGGGTCTTTCTTCTTTGATTTCAAGTATGAATAAGTATCTACCGTGCACCTCATAGGGTCTTGAGTTCATCAAAGGGTCACAAACAAAGAAGTGTTTTATGAATGCTTGAAGGAGAGTTTTGGTGGTCTGTTGCTAACTTGCCCCATAAGCTTGCTTTCTGCTTGATTTGATGTTTGTGAATTCCCTTTGGGAGGGTCCACCACAAACACTGGTCGGGAACTGACATATTTGCCGCAACTCAAGCTATTCTAGAGACTAGAGTGCTGCAGTCTTCAAAGTGACGATTGAATCTCGTTCATTTCTTCAAATATCTGTGGGCGGTTGGTGGCGAAATACATTCAGTTGCAACGGAATCATGTTTGAATTGCTAAGAGATTCATGATACCGCAGTAGCTTCTCTTGATGGAACATACCACTCATAAGGGTGTTGAAAACTCTTCAACATCCAACGACAAATTTAGCTGGAACTCAGGTGAGTCTCTCGTTAACTCGAAGTGGTTCACCAATTGCACACAGTTTATTGTTTAAACAGAACCTAAATTTACCGGAAACTAGGGGACTGCTCCTGTCTGACGAGCCGCAGGTGGAATGAAACCAGATGTGAACTGTCGAAGGATTCTTGGCAACCTTCAAGAAAATACACTGTGCTATCTCGCAAAAGTCATATTTAATTCTTGTTTTCCAGACCATGACCGGGTTGTTGGGTCACGACTTTTCTTCCTGTGATGTCTCTGCTTTTCAACCTTCAGCAAAATCGGCCCGGTGATTTATTGGAAGTATTTGTCCCCGAATCAGGTCGCCTGCGATTTCAAACAACGCTGTCAATTGTGGCCACAACCCGGGCACAAAGTTTATGTGATTGAACCATAGAACTTACCTTGAGCGCGTTAGCTGGTTGTCATGGCAGTTAAAAGAAGATTACATTAAAACCCGACGCCGTTGTTAAAAGCTTGGAACTGTTTGCTCCACTCATTGCATAATACAATGAATATATATATATATATTTGAACAAATGACTGTCCTACTTGGACAGTCGCAGTGGGGATCCGCGCGTGGGTATGCCTCTTAATGCTGGTAACAACTGTTTCCATTGTAAGCATGCACCACAAAGCAGCCAACTTTAGGCAACTAACTACCGTAATTTTATTTCCATTGAATGAAAACTAATTGTGTTTCCGTTATTTCATCCCAATCAATACGACTGATTTTAATGGATTTTGAAATCTAATTTTAAAAAAGCCTACCCGGATTCAAAATTCGGTTATCTAAACGAGAATGCGTCTCACCACACTCAAAGAATCTACTGGAAATCCCCGCTTACTATCCGTGACACGCTAATTCGTGTCCCATTGCCGCCCAAACAGCTGAACTTGAGTTGGGATTAGCAGACCAGGCGTTATTCTGCGCCAACCACCTGTCTCTGGATCAGGGGACATTCCACTCGTTAGTTCAAAATCAGCCAGTTTAATGCGAATAGGATGATACAAATGTTCCCGCACTCCCATTGTTAAATGAGCACGCCTCACAAGAGGTTTTCCTCGTGATTTGGTGGGCTGATGCTCAGGTCATCGAACCACTATTGCTTGCAAGTATGATGCTAGTGAGAGATACATCCAGCGCCCTTTCCAAACGTCCTACTGTAAGAGCACAGACAGACATGTTTTCACTAATATCGTATGGCAAGGTTTGATTGGTGGTAAGTCTTAGCTGAAGTGATTTAGATCTGAACCGGGCAGATGAGTAGTGTCTGTTATGTCAAAAAACATATACTGCGCTATCTAGAATACCGTGGCAACGGAAACGTGAGGCGGCCTTTGTACAACACATTCCGTTGAAGAATGCCATTAACGAGAGCCTCTCGTTAAGATCGGTGTGATTTGCAAATGAGAACACTTTGTCATGCATGGAGTAATTCACATCAGAATCAGGCAAATGACCCAGTTGATACTCACGTATGAGAAAGCGTGATCAACCGGGTTCCATGGACCTTCATATTGTTGTTTCTGAAACGTGTACAGACAGCCAGAATAACGGTTCGTTTGAAAGTGCTTGTGAGGATAAAACTGCCGAAGTAGAAATAATGCTTCACGACCCGGACCCGGCCAGCAGTGAAAAACGTCAACCAAATAATCACGGGAGTGATTTTATCACACATACATACACACAACTGAGGAGCCCTGGACAGGATAAAAGTTATTTGATGCTGGCGAACCCCTAGTTCTTTATGCAAAGTCGTAAGGACCTGTTGCTCATCCGTTTCTCGGGATAGCTCCGTGGTTAAGGCGCGAACTTACTGACCTCTGCATAGCGACTGCTCTCATCTGGGCTTGGGCAACGTGGTTGTACTTCAGCCCGAACTTCCCTCGGGTGACATGGCAGCTATGCCCCGAAAGGGTGTTACAGCTGAACGATGATTAGTTCCATTAGTAGACCGTTTACTTAACAATCTCTCTCCTCCAGGTTGACTGGTTTGGCTTGTTAGAAGAAAAACAGGTACGCTGTAATGTACCTGGTGCCGACCTCCCAGCGTGAATCGTGATGATAGCTTTCACTGTTGGCATTATGTCGACACATTGGTTACTCAGGTTCACAAACTGGCTGTTGGTCAGGTGGCGGTTCATCTGTTCGCTCAGCTTGGCAATTTGCTTGCAACCACTTCGTCACCAACCAAGGAGATACTGTCAGTGCGCAGTTCGGCGAAAACTCGTCATTTTACGCTTGCGTTCATACGATTTTTAAGGAGGATCTTATATTTCCAAGTTTAAACAGCTAACTACATTTAGAAGCTGGACAAACGCAAGAATATAGAATCCAATCGGGCGCTGACAATTTCTCTTCAAGCGGTTTGCGAAACGTTTGCGAACAAATTACCGTGCTCGGCGAACAGATCAAACACCACCTGATCAACAGCGTACTATTCGACTCATTATATTCAGTCGAGCAAAAAGAATTCTTAGGAATGCTGCTTCAATGAAGGTGTGACTTATACTCGTCTATACAGCACGTGGACATCCTGAGATATGTATAAACAGGTTGCTCAGTTGGCTGACATCCCATGCAGTTACATAACGTGAGTTGCGTAACTTGCTTGCTGGTGATAGGAATCACCGTCTTGTTCACTCCAGGGTTCACCCTTCATCCTAGTCCACGGCACTCATGGTATTTTTTCCTCCGGAATGTTAATCAGAGTGTCATGAGACACCGAAACAAGACCAAACCAAGATAGCGTCTGCGTTTGAAGTGATTCCATGCCTTTGTGGATTCCGAAAGACGAAACACTTTGATGTGACCTACTACTCATGAGGTTGCTGGAAATTTTCTACAGCTCACCACAGATTTTGCACTTCTTGGGACCTATCAGGTAGGCGTATTCTTTGGGTTCGCGTCAACCTCATATCTCCCGTTTACGAAAATATGAATTCCAAATGAGTGTATTTCGTTACTTACGAACAATTTGAGTTCAAACAGAACACAAAACTGCGCAAACTCAGGAATTGTGCCTGCCAGATGAATTCCAAGAACGACAAAAAACCGGCTGTGGTCTGTCTAAGACGTCCAGCAACCCTATGAGTAGTATAGTGCAACAGGTCGATTATCATACCAAACGAAACATGAGCCGGCCTTTGCGCAATACGATCAATTGAAGAATATCGTGAGCGAGAGATTCATCTGAGTCTCCCGTTACCATTTACGAAACTTTCAACTTTTCAGTGTGACATTATCCAGCATGTTTGCCAATGTTTGACCTATGAACTTTTACGCTTTTAACGCGTACGTTTCAGCCCGCAAAAAATAAGCCTTTGTGTTTTACCTCACCCCCGTTTGTGACAAAGGCCCATTTCCGTGAGGCATCATTTCCGTTCAATGCTCATGTAATTCACTGAAGAACACAGTTCGCGAAAGCCATTAGAGCCGAATGTCGAGATGGAATGGTATGACGCAACAGGTACCGCGACCGTTAGACCTATACTAGCCTTAAGCAAACCCCCTTCCCCCAGAAGTGTCAAATTTTGACCTTTTGACCGACCATGCACGATGCTTCGTACTGTTTGACAGCCTGTTTTAGCTCCTCTAATTAAAGTGTGCCGTCTGAATTCAAGAACACATTGTTGTCCGAGGCTAATATGAACTGTAGGGCACGATTTTCGTCAGTGTCCTTACAGAGCTTCGGTCGACTGCGAAATCTACTCCAAAAACCTGGATGTGACCAAAATTTCATGGTGCCATAGTTAAAAGCGGATCGTATCGTTCGTAACAGCCACCAGCCCACTAGGGGCTAACGCAGCCCAAGACAACCTCTGGTAGTCCCGCATAGGATTCCCAGGAGAAGTCACCTCATCATATGCAAAAAATTTTACTGACTGATATTCACGTGGGTGTTCTTAAGGTTCCAATTTTCATCAGTTCCCTATCTCGTGTTCAATTCCTAGTAGTTTCTCTAGATTCCAACCCAGAACGCTGCCCCCTATTCTGTAAATATATATGGGATAACTGATGAGACCAGCATAGCCTGAGGTCCGGTTGTGGTTTTGGCTGTTGTCATTGGGGAAGGGAATGTAATCCGTATGAACTGATATTCGCATCATGAGGTGATTTGCCACCTCTCTGTATGCGCTACGCGACAATGTAGACAAACAGTCCTGTTGCCCATTCTTCCGACTCATTCTGATATTTGGTGAATAGGGATTGGATTTGCCGGTTCAAGCCACTGGAGTGACTTTCACTGAGCCGAATATCGTTCTGGATGCAAACACTTGAAGCCGGTCTAGGCTTGACGCAATAGGATTGCTCGGTGAACATGAAAAGCTTGTAATAGGTCATCAACTTGTCTAACTATGATGATATACCGAGTTCCGGACTTCATGGTCCACTGGTTAGGGCGCTACGTCGTGGCCGCAAGACTCAAGTTCAAATCCTGGGGAAGTTATCGCCTGCTAATGACTGGCATCCGATAAGAAATCGTCTGCCAACGGTGGTTGGGCCCCGGGTGCTTGCGCAAGCTTATAAAAAAACAGTATTTTTGCTTGGAGCACAATTTCTTTTTGCGAGTCAGCCTACGAATCCGAAATCAAGCCGAAGTAAGACACGACGGCATCGTCATGAGTGTAGCATTAAACCACGTGTTACCGGTATCATCTGTCAGTCGTTTTATACTTCAGGATAATACCGCACTTTCACCCGGACAACACAACGAAGTAATGTCTGTCACGGGCTGCTCAGGACGAACAATTTCGTTTGTCATACAGGCCAGGTCACATTCCCATCTATAGGGCGAAATCGCCTCAACTTACCCGTCGAAGCCTCGTGACTCGTAGAGCGTGGTAGTACCGGTATCCCAAAAGTCTCACACAGACGCGTCCACAGGCTGAATTGAGCTACATCAGTCTACTGACGAGTAGCTGGTGAGTGGATCGTTTATGTTTGAAATCTTGAAATACACCTCACCTTCGAGTCTGACCCTTCACGCTCCAGAGCCAAACTTTCTCATGCCCCAAAATCTTACTTAGTGTTTCGTAAACTCACTTCAGTTTCGCCGGTTTATCGTAGTTTCGGTCTTCCTCGGTTTCACAGACCATTCTTCAACTGCCTATATTGCTGCTGTTTTGGAATATAATCTGATGCCATGCCATAGCACCTGGTTATGAATTAAGATGTTCTCGATCAAGTACATTTTTGATTTCCGGAGAACTTGAATGTTCAGCTTTTTATGCGCACAATCCTCCACAGAAACTGGAGAAGGATTGGATCTGACTCTGAGATTTTTCTGTCCATGCACAGATGCTGTTTGAAGTCTTCCAAAGGCAACTGGGTCTTGGATATCAGCGAGTTCAACTCTGTCGATCATTTGATCGGTTTTCAGAATATTGTCGATGTAGCAGAAATCTGAGAAGCACTATAATTCATCCCTGTGTTTAGCAAATTTTGGTGTCTTCAACAGACCAGTTAAGCGGTAACAAAGGTTTTGGAACTATTTACATTCAAGTCCAAATGGGGTGCTGCATACCCAAAATATGTCGTCAGCGCGGCATTTCCGCTCCAAACTGTACTAGCAGGGTGCGATCGTCAGTAAACTGTAATATAATGACCTTCGAGTCACGAAACATTCGTCTGTCTGGAGAGTGTTTTGAACCGATTAGGTGACCATCCAGACGATCGCCACAGCCTTTTGTGAATTTCCAAAAGCCTTAACGCAGATTGCAGTTGAATACAAACGGAATAATTGGCACCATAAAGCAGGCCCCTTGTCAGTTTTTAAACCTGCAGAATTATTCCGGCAGATTCGAATATTCGAATACATGTTGGGGTGAAAATACTTGGCAACAGTGACAGATTTGTTTGGGCGACCCATTTTCCGGTGAACGATCCACAGTACTGTGTTGATGATCACATCAAAGGCCTTTATGAAGTGAACGAATAGGACATGTGATAGTTGGTTACGTTCGTGACAGATCTCCTGGAAGGAGACTTCATCCAACTATCGTCATCATTATGGACGGCACGACATCAGTGTTCGTTGCCGATGCTTCGCTGCCGTACAACCATGATTTATTTGAAAGCCTTATTGTGAAGAAAAGAATAAAGAAAGATGGATGGGGAAGAGACTTAGTGCTAGCTTACTACAATCATTCCGAGGTGCCTACACCTCCAAACACTCCTCCAGGCAATCTGGATAGAAACGGACAACAAGATCACCACTGACATCTGCTGGCAGCCGTATCTTGCAACGTCTCCAACCAGGCACGCAGTTCCTATCCTGAGAGGCTCAAGCGAAGTAGGTTGATTCCATAGGAAGTTTTCTCTGCTAAGCATACTCTTTTCCTTTGAATAAATGTATTCTGTGACATCTTCCTAGTCCTGTGGAACAAACTCATTCTCCCTTAATGAACAGCCTAGATGAAAGATTTCAGACCATTTCTTGTCAACCGATTCGGAACAGGTTGCTAGATAATCCGTCATTTCCACACGCTTTATCGTTTCGTATTTTCCCGATTAACGCTCATGGTCCCTCGAACACTGAAAGGTCATTATGTACTGTACTCTGCGGTATTTGATGCATCTGATCGCTTTCTCCGAACAACCAGTGAGTCTTATACAAAGCTGACCTGTTCAGATGTCTTGAAGAAGTTGCGGATGTTGGTTCCTGGGTTCACAAACTTCTAGCAAGGAAGACGTCGATCTATGTTCGACTTGATTGCGTATCATCCATCATGCATCATCCACCTCAAGCAAGCGTTTCTTTGTATTGCTTCACCCGGTTGGAGATTTTCCTTGAGTGGCACAGCTTGAAAGTTTCTTCACTAATTGGTTGAAAGCTGCGTTCATCTACTCAACTAGGGACGAAATCATAGTGCCACTTTTGTAAAACCAATCCTCTCGTGCTGATATCTTCATCTCAGTTATCCGTACTGCGGATACTTTTATGTCCTCATTACACTTCCACTGTTCGTTCACTGACCTCCACAGGGTTGATTCCAACAGTTTCCTAGATAATATACCTTGAAATTTCGTCGCGATTGCGGAATTTTTCGACTTTTTGACGTACGGCTTCGTGGATTGTCTCTCTGTTCCACGGAGATGCAGTTTTCCCAAGGTGACGGGCATGTTTAATCGCACTGTGTTACATTCAGCAACACGCACAACTTTGGCGAGGAGAGTATTGGACATACACAACAAAGTGTTCATGTGCCCGTCTCGAATGAGTCCGAACGGCTACTGAGGTGATTCCGTGTCATCCCCGGGACTTCACACAGACAAAAGACGTTGAACATTACTGTTCATTGAACGATTTTGGGGGCGAGATGGCCCAAGTGGTTAGAGCGCGAATTTACTGACCGGAAGGTCCATGGTTCGAATCCGACCTCTGCCTCTCGGCTTTCCCTGTCTAGGCTTGGGCAACCTGGCAGTATCCCAGCCCTCGTGCTTCCTCCGGGTGGCATGGCAGTTAGGCACCGAAAGGGTGCTACAGCTGAACGATACGGTTCATTGATCCAAATCCAAATAACCCAACGTCTTCTTCCTACTTTCCGAATCGTGTACAGCTCACGCATTAAAATCTCCTCCTAAGAATAAATGGTCTTTGGCCAGTATTGACTGAGTGATGTACGACAGCAGATATTCTCTTTTACGGAATGGGACATTGTGTGGATAGGCTCTCATAGACGCAGTAAGACATCGTCTTGCAAAATGACGTCTTACTGTCCTCATTCTTGGATCGATGCAGTTCGTTCATCGACAGGTCTTGTCAGAACGTTTCTGGGTAGTGCAAATCCAACTCCATGTTCCCGTCGACTTCTCTTTTAGACTACCGTCCAGTTGAAGATCTCCCCAGCTCGAGCTTCAAAAAGTTCCCTTCATTCTGACAAAAAAGTGTCGATACCATAGCGCTTGATTCTCTTCGTAGTAGTTGCTGTCCGCCGTACGGGCCAGCAGCCATTCAGCTTATCTAAGAGGGGCCTAATGAGTGTCTCCTAAAGGAAACTACTCACAAGGTCCCTGAAAACTCTTCGACATCCTACTACCGGTTTCGCCCTTCTTGAGGCTCATCAGGTAGGTGCAGTCCCTGAGTTTCCGTCAACCTTACCTTCTACTTGAACCCAAATTACACGAAATTCGACGAATACACCCATTTGGCTCTCGCAGAAAACTCGCCTGGATCTCTCGTTTTTGATAGTTTTAAACTAAATGTGCTACACAAAGGCCGCCGACAGGAACAGCGCACCCTAGATATGCGGGACCTTATCAAAGACATCCGGCAGTGTTCTATCAGTTGCGAATGAACTTCACGTAACTGCGACTTCAAATTTAACCAGTGGTAAAGGGAAACATGCAAATTACTTTGGTGTTAACGGGATGCTCAGCTGAATGCACCGCTAATAAATTCTTCAACTGATTTTGCTACACGAAAGCTGCCTGTTGTTTCAGTTGTCAGGATATTCACTTATAGATATAAAGGCTCATGACAAAACACATTGCTTATAAGTCGGCTAAAAACTCCCTGACCGACCACGACCATTTTTTTACCCTTGTGGGGCTCTTCCACTTGGCTCAGGATCCAAATTTCCGTCAACCTTGCCCCCTAATTTTGCGTTATTAGCGAACTACACTCATTTGTAAACTCTTTTAGTTCCAACGGAAGGCTCGAACAAATCCCTGGTTTATCATAAAAAGGAGATTCAGTCGGGATTCAGCTGGGCCTCCTGTTCAAGCCATACTGGTTTACAAATGAGAGTATTCCGCGAAAAACGGCAGTTCTTCAGCTTGGAGCAAGGACAACGGAAAAGCGATCTAGCATCTATAGGAGCAGCTGTTTCATCAATTCCATTTGACTATCCTGGTGACGTTTTTTCAAACAAAACATCATGTTTCAGGGTGAAACGAATGACTTCATTTTACGGCCTGTTGTGAATCCCTCACTTTCAGCACAGAAAACGACAGAAAATGAGCCAAGCACAAGACCATACAACAAGGTCATGTCCAAGTTGCAAGTGAGAAGTTCACAGCCGATGGGCAAGCTTAGGCAGAGTGAACAAGACTCATCCGTCAGACTTGTAGACGATCGGATGAAGAACTCTGACTCTATATACGTAACATACTACTCATAGGGTTGCTGAAAACTTCTCCAGAGATTCACCTGGGTATCCTAGGCCACTAGGCTTCTAGTACGATGTATTCGCATAAGTAACTTCCTGTGTAACGAAGTGATTGAAGTTATAATATTTATTTGAATATGTCGTATTGCGAAAAAGTACTTCACAGCTTGAATGCCCAGGCCATTTCTCTGATGGAAGCAATTTACTTTCAAAACGGTCTATCTCACACGACTAGAGAGAATCTCCCTCCGATCTCTTCTTGGACGCATTTCTGACTTTGGAACACCTTCCGTAGACAGTGTCTTGCTTGAACTTAGGGTTTGGAAGTTAGAAAATAAGACAAGAAATGGGTCAAGCTGGTACGCTAAAGAAAGCCAAAGTTGTGGGCTGCTGGGAAGGCATGCCATAATAAAAACCGAGCCACATTATGTTGACGAGCTCCAAAGTGCAGACTCATACCTCAAGCACACAGCGTGAGCACCCCTAACTCAAATAGCAGTTATCGTTGCAGTGAAACCTTATCTTCCCGTCTTCGGCGGTATCCTCTTGAAAGACTTGAGCAAGTCGGGGAGTACTTTGGTATTTTTCTCAAAAGCCTAGAACAAATTTTTGGGAAGATGAGTTGGGCAAACAAACTTTCAAGAACTGGATATCTTTCCTCCAGGCAGTTACATTATCCTATCCCCATCACGCCGAAAACATAGCTTTATGGAGGCATAGCTGATCAGTGTTTAGGAGATAAGGGAGCCTATAAAGTCTGGTAAGTCGGTAGAGGGGTTGTCTTCGGTGGAGGAGGTGACCATCAATCAACTGAACACTTCATTTTGTAAAAGGGTTCGCTGAACAGTCACGTGTTCTCTGTCCGGGTCGGTCTTTCTGTTGAATCTTCCTGTCATAGATGAATAATTATCAGAAGAGACTATGACTCTCGATAAATAAACTCATTTGCAAATCAATTTGGTTTTGCGAGAGACTCACACGGAACCCAGCTGAACCTCTTGTTTGTTGCACATTCACTTGGAGGCTGTCGTAAATGGGAGAGTCCCCCGTTAACACAAAGTAGTTAAAACTGATCACTTAACCTTATGAGTAGTAGATTACGTATATACATGTATCGTGACATCTCGAATATCGTAGCAACTGAAATGTGAGGCGGCCTGGTGCAGCACATTAAGTTGCCCGGAATCATCACAAACGAGAGATTCAGCTGGGTTCCAGGTAGGTCTCTCGGAAAACCAAAATGATTTTCAAATGTGTGTATTTATCGAAATCAGTCCGATTTGGGTTCAAGTAAAACATAAGGTTGACGGAAACTCGGGGACTGCGCCTACCTGATGAGCCCGAACTGGAAGGGCGAAACCGATCGTGGTCTGTCGAAGAATTTTCAGCAACCTTATGAGTAGTGCATTACGTATAGACTATGACTCTCCTAGTGTCCCAAAAGGGTCCGGTTTTAACTAGTGAATTTTTGTGAGGAGCGACTGATTAAGCGACCTTCTTGCCACAATGACCTCCGATGTTTTTTTCTAACCGGGACAAAGATTGTCTTTCACTCCTCTATATCTGGTACATTCGTTTGTTTTTGTGTATGCATGAAATCGACCCACCGTCAAAATCAGGTGCGTAAATTTGCTCCTGACGTGACACGGTTCGTGAGGGCTAATCATAAATAACAGAACAATAAACAATGTGAGCGGTTCGCTTACTGGTGCACTGTAAGTGATGAGTTACTATGGGCAACAGTTTATCTGGGGAACGCGATCCGTTGGTCATGGCGCGTCAATCGTGTTCAGACTCCTGACTACGTCAGTAACCGGGCTCGGTCAAAGAGGGAACAGTTCCAATCTCTGTTCTCTCATGAATCGGGATCCGGTTCTCCTAACAGATGACAGTTGACAAGGTCGCGTGTGTGTGCGTGCCAATTGATAGTCTCTGCTTAATAGTGGGCAAGCTTAGTCTTGTTTTCACCTGCCTGTTTACCCACGCTTTTGTCGCATGACATTTTATGCGAAGTGTTTTGGCGAGCGTGCACCGGCTTGCTCATGAAAACAGGCGTCATGGTGACCAGGTACAAATGCAGTCTCCTGAACAATGTGTGGGGAAAACTGCATTAACGTCTTTAGGCTAGGTCGTGTGCATCAACTGCCCCAGTCCCATGCACGTGTAAGTGTACACACCGACATAAACAGGTGTAAGTTAGAGTATCTGGCAGTCATTCATGTGTGAGCCTGATCAGCCAAATGGCTTAATTGGACCGATGCCAGAAGCATGGTGGTTTGGCCATACCGACTTTGGCTTGGCTCATAAATGCGGAAGCTACCACACAGAAAATAATATGCCTGCCGTTATTCTCTTTCAACGAAACTGTGAAGAAATGAAGCAAGGAAAGGTGGAAACTTCGTTGCAGACTACCTGGTCAAATACTACTGCAACGATACTAAAGGTGTTACAACTTGCTAAGCAACTAACCTAAGCAGATCATATCGAACAGTTGAGTAGAAAACACCAGAGGAGGTTGGACGAGACAGTAATTAACACATTTAGCTCAGAGAATAAAAATTGACGCCTTACCTGAATTCACCCTTTTCCGCAGATTGAGAGAATCAAACGTATCTAGCGAAATAAACTCATTTGCAAACAAATTTGGTTTTGTGAAAGACTCACCTGGAACCCAGCTGAATCACTCGTTTGTGATGTTTTCAGGCAACTGAATGTGCTGCACCAGGCCGCCTCATGTTCCAGTTGCTACGATATTCGAGATATCGCGATACATGTATATTCCTAATGCACTATTTAGGGACCGCGCCTACATGATGAGCTCCAAAAAGGGCGAAACCGGTCGTGGGCTGGGTTCCAGATGAGTCTCTCGCAAAACCAAATTTGTTTGCAAATGAGTGTATTTATCGAAATCAGTCCAATTTCGTTTCAAGTAGAACATAAGGTTGATGGAAAACTCGGGGACTGCGCCTACCTGATGAGCCCGAACTGGAAGGGCGAAACCGTTCGTGGGCTCTCGAAGACTTTTCAGTAACCTTATGAGTAGTGCATTACGTATAAACTTATGCATCCTTTTTCACCAATGACACGTCCACGACCCACCAAACCGTGAGGGGCATATCATGGCACCTTTGAATGGCCTGAAGTTCCAGAAAACGCTCAGTCTCACAGAACAAGAACAGCACACGAGCAATCTTTCGGTATTTGCCCGCAGTGGATAAGAACGATGGTGAGAAAAATTTGTGACACTAGATTCTGGATGCCGTATCATCTGATCCATGAAATGCCAGTAGCATTGGCATGTTAAGCCCTGCAAAGTCAGCCCAAGGATCGTTCCACATTCCATGCTATTCTCACACAGTTCAATGCAATCTATACCCATTCTTCCGGCAGGTTCGAACGTTTTGTTTTGATCTGGTTGGTGTACGCCATCAAATCAGACAGCGATTAGCTACTTCCAACTGCACATGCACACTGGTCCGTGAATGCATTCCAGTCCTTTTTGTGGTGAACACTTCATTTGACCACTGATTGCAGACGGTGGGTGTTATTCAACCGCCAGTTGAATTGTCGGCTGATGTTTGTGGAATTCGTCAGAAGCATGCAAACCGACGGCAACAGCACAGTGGCACCATCATCATCATCATCACCATCTGTAATGCCTGGCCGCTTATCCTTCTGTGTTTCGACAAAAACCCGACAGTGGTTACCACGGTGTGGTCAGACTTTTGTTTGTCAGCTCAGTAGGCGGGTGTTATTACTTTGTGTTGTTGTTGTTGTTGTTTTTCTTGTGTATTACAGCACCGGATGGACCTCTGTTCATGGAACAAAGAGCAGCTTGACATGCGTTCCATGTCTACACGCTTCATATCGCACTGTAGATCCATTCGTCCCGTTCAACCCTGCTAGTGGCTCGACTACAACAGCTATGCAGCTCTACCAAGTTCCCATATACAGTCATCTTTGCATCACCTTGTAATCTGCTGGAGAATTCACCATAGTGTTTCTCGTCAGCCACGGGTGAGTATGCTATCCCCAGAACAATAAACCTAAGGGAGGTCAACTAAACCCCGTTTCTATGGTGGTGGTTTCAGGCGTCAATATACAGTGCATAGTTGTCCATATATTCCTCAAATTGGAAGACAATCACTCAGAGCAGGATGTCTATCAGCGATAGATTACTTAGTGTTGCGTCGATTTTCGCACGCCTATCAGATTGCAATCACTTTTTTAACTAAAACATAAACAAACTGACGGAACATGCTACTCATGAGGTTGCTGAAAACCCTTCCACAGCCCATGACCAGTTTTGTCCTTCTTGAGACTCATCAGGTAGACTCAGTCCCCGAGTTCCCGTCAACCTTATGTTCTACTTGAACACCAGATTGTATGCATTTGGGGGAATGCACTCATTTTCAAGTTGCGTTGGTGTTAACGGGAGGCTCAGCTGAATCCCACCCGAATCTCCCATGGGCTCGCGCACGGTTTTCAGTAGTATGTTCCGTTAAAAAATACCCTGCGATTCCTAGCATAATCTCATTCACCCAGTGAATACTTCAGTTGTGCTTGTCCTGCGTCCAATTAACCCTTAGGCTTTGATTCACTTGTGTTTCTGGTCGATATTGAGAACAAAAATGAGAAGCGAAATGCCAACATTTCCAAATGAGTCGATGTTCTTGCTCAAACAAGCCTTTCTATTCTGGATTTTTAAGCCCCTTACTACTCCCCTCGCAATTTGTCCCCGAAAAAGTAAAGCTGGCGGGTTTTCTCTCCGTGGTAAAACTGGCTGGGACACGACATTTTGGACCAAACACTGGTGAACCCCAAAAGTGCTTTGCTTCTTAAAATCCAAGAAAATAAGAGGTGGGGAAAATAACTAGATGGTCGATTTTTTTTACTAATTTTGCATGAGTTTTTTTTACCTAAATGCTCCTACGCAACAAAATCAAGGGAGAAGATTTTCTTTTGGTCAATAATGAGTGCATATTCGATCAAGTGGACATCACAACGAGGGTAGTTCTTCGATATGAGGTGAATATTAAGCTGACTTTTGTCCGAGAGTGCCGAGAAATAACTCTGTCGAGCGAAATAGCCATTTACACAGTTTCGTATCCTACGAAGCCTTAGCTATTTCATGTTTGTACGGAAAATGTCAGAAAAACTCTGATAGAAGAATTCAACAGTGTCATACAGAACTGATTTTATTGCACTCTGGCGAAAGGCCTTCCATCCAAACCCGATTTGTCCGGTGATCAATGAGGGATACTGTAGGGATTAGCCGAAATGTTAGACGTCTCGCGGCTCTGGCTACTAGTTTAACTATATGCTGAAGTCCAGCTTTGGAGAAATTTGTATGACCTGCATTTATCCTGTTGTTTACTCCTCCCAGCTGGGGAAAACTCTTTCTCTTCAATCGGGATTGCTCACAGCTAATGCACATTAAGTCATTCCTCTTCAGATCACGAAGTTCAAAACTAGTACTCGGTTCTTCTATCCAACTCATGGCCTTGGGGTAGACACTCGGCATCTGGCATACTGACATGTTCCCACCTGATTACTCCAGTTTCCTTTTCCAAGCAGAATCCAGGCGATCGTTCGCAGTTTATCGACATCTGGTTGGGATGATGCTTGGTTTTTGTAATTCGGAGTACAACCTACACTAGGGAGAAATAAGAAATTCTTGGACCACTTTTTTTTTACTGTTTCGCACACCTCATATGGTTTGGTTAATTGAAGCGACACCGAGAAGACAAACTCCCTAGTTTACTTTGGTTCATCGTACATCTGCTTTCGAGAGGGGATGAAACGAATGCAATTTACGTCCCCCAGAAGATGACATTTGTATTGAGGGTCATTCGGTACTTCGTAGCCTACGCGGGCCACCGTTCTGGGCTCCTAAGATGAGTGAAGCCCTTTGGTTGGATTTCTCTCGGGGACCGTTTTATGCCAATGCATTTGGGGGCATAAACATCGAAGACAAGGCAAACTCCTAGAAATAGTTGAACTGGAATTCTGTTGAACTACAAATGGGATACTCAAAGAGTGCCAAAAGCACATGCATTCGGCTCGAAGATTGAGCAGGCTATCCGTAAACCTAAGTTTTGAACTGGGAGCGTAGAGAATTGCTGAAACTATCCCCATTATTTGACAGAAACTCTCATTTGCACACAAATTTGACCTTCACGGGAGGTTCAACTGAACCCAGCTGAATCTCTCGTTTGTGATGGGCTGTTGAACAGTTTTCAGCAACCTTATGAGTAGTGTGTTGCGTATCCTTATTTTTATATAAGAACCTCTTACAAAGGAGTGCCTCTGTCGCGCTACACACACACACACTCTCATTAGGGCTGATTTGTGTTCCTTGCGAAGAACGTGTAGTCATAATTTGGAAAAAGAATACCTAAACATGCCCTAAATCACCTACGCCAAGTGGCTGGATCTCTTGTCTGTCAGCTGGACCTGACTTCATCGAAAAAGTTGGATGCAGAAATTTGGCGAGCCTCTGCTTGAACCCATTATTATATGGGACAAGTATTCAGTTTTGAAATCAGATTGGACTGAGTTGATTTTCTCAAAGTGTGCGAAATGGTGACAGGATCGACTTGAGCAACAAACGTAGCTACGATTGTTGCTTATTGCTTCAGTTCAAACCAAGCGTTCGGTTCATTTGTTAGGTTGTATGGTTGGCTTCAACGTAGAGCGTGAACTGTGAAAATACTGTGAAATCGAGGAACCGCACGCAATTTAATGCCACGTTTGCTTTTCTGCTTCAGTTCAAGAGGGTAACTGACCCATGATCTACCCTTCTCTCGTTCTCACCTTCATTTATGTTCGAATACGGAAAAAACAAGCTGGATGCTTACACTCACTCTTGGCACTATGGGGTCTTGGCATCGAGGGTCAATTTGCGAGCGGTTTTTCTCTGTTGGTTATGCAGTGTGTCGTTGGAACCCAACTGTGCTGTGTCTAGCTAGCCAGCTAATACCCAGACAGGTTCTCGAGCCGTGCTTATGTTATTGGAAATTATCGAGTTCACCGTGACCGTGCACATGTCCTACTCGTTGTAAAACTCTGAGATCCAAGCTAGAGACAGTGTTGCACAACACATCATGCGTTACATTGTCATCCAATCCAGAAGACAGGAATGTGGTAAAAGTATCCAGGCAAAAGAGCGAGAGTACAGTATCGTGTCCTGGGCTTCACAACCGCTTTAGTGAAAAACATGACAGCAATGTAGTATGGATTGCCGCGTTCGTATATGTGTTGTTGGTCTGTGCTCAGCTGGGCTTCACTCAGGCAAAGGAAGCGCGTTTCGTTGCATGCCGACTGCTCGGCTCGTTCGACCTTGTGAGTATGGAGGTGCTGGCACGATACTGTTGCATGTGATCTGGGAATTCGCATGTTTTCGTTGGCTGCATCGTTCAAGCTATCAGAGCGGCGACGACAACAACTAGCAGAATGGCTTATTTGTGTTATAGGACTGGGCACACACTTCGTAACCAGAACCTGATCTTCTCACATCAGCTGATTCACACATGATTAAAGGTAAACTGAAGGTCAGGTGAAAAGCAGAACCTGGAAAATAGCACAAGGTAGCATGGCGTAAGTGAAGGTAAGTCAGTACGAGGTAACCCCGGGGGCGGGGTTAGTTGTAAGTCCATGTATATCTAATAAATTATCTAAGTAAGGGAAATTGAAGAGGTTTCGTCAAGTTATTCAAATGTCTGCGAATGCTTTATTGATTATTACAAACAGGGTTGTTGTGGTCCAACGTGGACCAGTAGTTTTATCCTTTGGAAGGCCTAGAGAGTCTGCTAAAACGCTGTGGTAAAAGCTTTACTGCATTCACACTGTCCTGAACTAAAACCTCGCCACATGAGCGTCCTGCACCTATTCGTTCGCAAGCCTTGCCGTCTTCGTGTCCGTCAGCCTCGAGTACTCGATACATGCGAGTCATGCTGGAGGGTAGTACAGGGACTGCACTGCTATCTTATCAAGCAGTCGGAAAACTTTTTATTACCGCCCCATTTCATTTGGTTAGCAATCACTCACTTTGTTCGTGTGCTTCACGAACCGGACGGAATTCAGCCACCACATGACGGAAATCCAGCCGTGAGTAAAATGCTTTGAAGTAGTTACCAACGTAACGAGGCACACCATCTAGAGCTGGTCGTGGTCAGACGACTACTTCGAACATGGATTCCTCGGTTGTGTTACGTCATGCCTAGTTATGCACCTTGTCCGAACGCACTTCGGAACGGCCCACTCAAAACTCACATCCGACCCAGCCGTGGTTGCTAGGCCCAGTTGGCTAATTTTGGCGATGCAGTGACCGGGTCACAAAAATCCATTCCGCAGTGACCTGTTCCGCCCACTTTTCCGCGCATTTGACCCGGACAACCGTTTTGAACTTTCCTGTTCCATTCCATATGCCATAGTAACTATGACCCATTTTTGACCCTTGACTTTGACCTTTGGTACCACATTTTCCGTTCACCTATGTGAGTGGAGAAACGAAATAACCAAATCTTGTGAACAAACCGACTTGAAACAAAAACCATAGATCCCAGACTGAGTTGGCTGACTGGGCAAAAATGTATTGCTCTTCAGAGAAGCTAATCAGGGGACACTCTATCTTATCATGTATACGATGTACTATGATCATTCAGCTCTATTACCCTTTCGGTGCCAAGCTCACTCGAAGGGACGATGAGGCCTGGGATGCTGCCAGGTTGTTAAAGCCTAGACAGGAGCGGTTGAAATCCCGGAATTAGGTTCGAACCACGGTCCTTCCGGTCAGTAAGTTCGTGTGGCAATCCCTGAGCTATTAGGAGCACTTATTTTCGAAACATGGGCCAAACAACCAAACAGGCTAGCTTACTTTTCCCATGTCGGCGATATGTTGTACTGTTCGTCTAATAAACCGAATAAGTAGTACAGCAACAGCCTTTGCCCACTGTGCTGCAGTTTGCGGTGTGTGTGCAAACGTCCAAATGCGTGACAATGTTTGGGATGAAGTTTGTGGGGGCAAACACAACGCCGATTTGCACTCTGCAACTAACCTAGCCATCGCTTTGCCTTTTGAGCAGCATTAGAGCTGAACGACTTGACTCTTACCACGCAGAGTGCTGTCTTACAGCACTTTACTGTGTTATTTCAAAATTAGGGATCCAGGCTCACATATTGTGCAGAGGAGGACAATACTTCCGAACTGGATTCGAAACGACGACCTGGGGTTCTCCTGTATGCAGGACGTCGTTTGTTCATGTCCCGTCCAAAGGCGTTATATTTCCATGTGTTTCAGGTAGAGCTGGGTTTTTATTCAAGTGTATCCAGATCCCTGGCTCTTCTTCACTGGCCTTACGTTTAGCGTTATTTATTCAGTGTTGGGATTAAGTGCGTGCCGTTGCATTTTATATGCTTCGCCGGAATTTATCGGCCTAGAAACGTGACAAAATGCTTTGACATTTGACTGATGTACACATTGATACCGCCATCTGGCATATGATCTCTTCCTGGCTTTGAACTTCATTCAAACGGCTACGAACTATTCCTCGACTTAAAGAACAGTATTTTTCGGTAAATGCACTCATCTGATGAAAGTCCTTCGAGAGCCCAAGACCGGTTTCGCCCTTCCAGTTCGGGCTCATCAGGTAGGCGCAGTTCCCGAGTTTCCGTCAACCTCATGTTCTACTTGAACCCAAATTGGACTGATTTCAATAAATACACTCATTTGCAACTCAATTTGGTTTTGCGAGAGACTCATCTGGAACCCAGCTAAATCTCTCGTTTGTGATGTTTTCAGGCAACTGGATGTGCTGCACCAGGCCGCCTCATGTTCCAGTTGCTACGATATTCGAGATATCACGATACATGTATATTCCGAATGCACTACTCATAAGGTTGCTGAAAATCCTTCGACAGTTCACGACCGTTTTCGCCCTTTTTGGAGCTCATCAGGTAGGCGCATTCCCCAAGTAGTGCATTAGGAATATACATATATCACGATATCTCGAATATCGTAGCAACTGGAACATGAGGCGGCCTGGTGCAGCACATTCAGTTGCCTGAAAACATCACAAACGGGAGATTCAGCTGGGTTCCAGGTGAGTCTCTCGCAAAAACCAAATTGATATGCAAATGAGTGTATTTCTCGAAAACAGTGCAATTTGGGTTCAAGTAGAACATAAGGTTGACGGAAACTCGGGGACTGCGCCTACCTGATGAGCCCGAACTGGAAGGGCGAAACCGGTCGTGGATTGTCGAGGAGTTTTCAGCAACCTTATAAGTAGTGCATTACGTAGAAACGGTATCTTTCCTTTGTTTGTGTGATCGTTCAGTGTAGTACAACAGTAGTAGTACAGCAGTGTACTACAACATTCGGACGAATTGCCCAGATGTCACCTGAGATTCTGTAAACAAACTCCGGAAATGGAGAACCTGATCACCTACGAGATGTTCCTTCAAACATCTCGTCAAACAGATCACCTGTCCCATTCCGAAGCAAAGTGGAAGCCCATTAAACTGGTGACAAGATTTCTACGTGTTCAACCTGGAAGACAGGTGACAAGTTCTTACCTAACCTACGTGCCGAACAAAAGCACGAAAAAAGGATTATGTTTTTGAATGGCTGGTTGCCACCACATCGGCACGTTGATCGAGGCTAACCTCTCCACCCTAATCCGTTCTCACTTCATCAACCTCTGTCGCACATTTCTAGTTCATTTTCACTGCAACACGTGACTCCAGTTTGTGAGTCCTATCATCAGGTGAAATTACCACCCACCTTCCTATACGGTTTGTCATACAGACCAAGGAAATTGCACAAGTTAATTTGCCGTTGGATCTAGCAATGTGACACTCAGTGGGCGTGGCATTCTTATGATGCAATGTGAGCAAAGGCGGCAAGCCGTATGTGAGAAGTTGAAGACACGCCAATTAGGTAAACTGCAATTACACATGCAAAATTGTGGGATTCGTTCAGGGACCCTTCAAGACAAACACATTGCGCCTTTTGGTTACACCTCTAAGTAGAATGACACGTGTCACTCAGTGCATTGTGCGAGACTAACCCATGCCTTCCACTCCGTGTGTAGGCGTTCCATTTACGCGGAACAAACTGGGTTACGGATAACCGCGGAATTCCAGGTCTACAAACCATCATCGTAATAGATCTCACGGACGGGCTAATGGATTGTCCAAATAAGTCTTTGCAGGGTAATCTAGCTTGCCACGGCAGATACCCGTTCACATCACTTCCATCCAGAATCAGCGCCAAGTATTTTGCTATTTCTAACAAGTCCCCAAATTTCGCCATCAAGACAACTTTGACTCTTGCCTCCATTTACCCGGTCTGTTTCACTGGGTAGGAATATGGTGATCAAGCTTGGGATACCATCAAGTTGGCCTTTATTTTGCTGTCTTTCATTGCTGTTCCGCAAGTCTTCTGTTATTATATCCTGTTTCAGTGCAGGCCAGTCAGATATTGGAATAAACGATGCTTTTTTCTAGAAGCAAGGAACATTCATTGTTGTAATGGATGACATTACTTACACCCTCGTGCTTTAGATAGCTCATTGGTTAAGGCGTGAACTTACTGACCTGAAAGTCCATGGCGTCTCGATGATGTTTTCGTCATTGGGGGTGAAAAGCTTGCAAGCTAATAGGCAAGCTCGGAGGACACAGCCACAGCCACCCGGTTCTACAAACAATTAACGCATCCGAGCTACCAGTATTTCGACATACTGTTAGGAATTATGTAAGATTTGCTCGTCAAGTCACCAGCTGGATTGTAGGAAGGCGCTACTCTGAGTTCAGTAGATCAGTACCTGAGTAGTAAACCCTTTAATGTCAAGTTAGCTTTGTGACCTGTAAAAATAAGTATATTCGCCGCTATCCAGGTTATTCGGTTGTGCAGCGTTGCTCGCAGTTCGGAGTTTTTCGTTGAAGATTTCGCTCTGTAAATAAATTTAGTCTATGAGGAAAGCCGGAAACCACACTGTAGGTCCGTTAAATACACTCATTTGCAAATCATTTTGGTTTTGCGAGAGACTCACCTGGAACCCAACTGAATCTCTCGTTTGTGATGTTTCCAGGCAACTGAATGTGCTGCACGAGGCGAAACCGGTCGTGGGCTGTCGAAGAATTTTCAGCAACCTTATGAGTAGTGCATTAGGAATATACATGTATCGTGATATCTCGAATATCGTAGCAACTGGAACATGAAGTGGCCTGGTGCAGCACATCCAGTTGCCTGGAAACATCGCAAACGAGGGATTCAGTTGGGCTCCAGGTGAGTCTCTCGCAAAAACCAAATTGATTTGCAAATGAGTGTATTTATCGAAATCAGTCCAATTTGGGTTCAAGTAGAACATGGGATTGACGGAAACTCGGGGACTGCGCCTACCTGATGAGCCCGAACTGGAAGGGCGAAACCGGTCGTGGGCTGTCCAAGAATTTTCAGCAACCTTATGAGTAATGCATTACGTCTATACACTCCGTAGCCTGTTCACCCTTACTGGGAATCACCAACATTGAGCATCTCACGAGTTTCCCAAACTGATTCAAACTAGGAACAGCCCAGCTAAAAACGTTCCATCTGAGAAGTCGTCATTCGGTTAGAGTCAAAACCTACTCACATGATGTGAATGTCGTGATTGAAGGATGTGTGGCGCTGTATTCCGTCTTAGTAGGAGTGAATTACACTGCAGACCAACCACTCTTGACCGAGCGGTTAAATGCTCAGACTACCAGTCGGGAGTTTGCAGGGTGGATACGTAGTGCCGATGATTCCCAGTCGGGATCAAACAGTTGTACAGCGCCTTCCGCTCCCCAGAACAGACTGCTGGATGACTTACTGGAGACTTACTGGATGAAATCTCTACTGGAAAAGGTCAAACATAGTTCAACATAGTGAACATAGGTCAACATAGTTCCATCGATGGTAGGAAGGGTCAATTCCAGGGTCAGTGAAATGAACCTGCAGACCAAAGGTCAAGATCACAGGATCCTGGTTACTATGGGTTCGTGGCAGCAATAGCAAGGCGTTTTCAGAAAAAGTCTTACGGCTATTCTCGCCCATACACTAATCATTAAAATTTACCCGAAACCAGTTGTTGTAGATGAGCACCTCCGTTCGGTAGACCGAACAAGTTCCCTACTCTTTTCTGAGGAAACAAATTCGTGATAAAATGGTCGATCAAGTGGAGTGTTCCAAGTATCCCATACATTCACATATCTAGAACCGACACCCTGAATAGATAACCCGAATGTAATTGGCTCCTATCAACTGAGCAAGACCCAGTTTAACTCGAATAATACCCATGAAATGACGTGCGATGTAGGCTTTCTGACAGAGTGATTTCCATACATTCACATATCTAGAACCCAAACCCTGAATAGATAACCTGAATATAATTGGCTCCTATCAACTGAGCAGGACCCAGTTTAACTCGAATAGTACCCATGAAATGATGTGCGATGTAGGCTTTCTGACAGAGTGATTCTAACCATTGAGACTCGTATGCTGTTTTTCAGCTTGAGTAACTTCAGTCGGTAAGGAAACTGAGACACTTCGCGGTCATCACTGAAGGACTGCGTGCCAAACCAGACCTAAATGGTGTCCATGAGTGGTACAAAGGAAGTAACAGTGTTATCTGTTATGTCTTCTTTCGCGTGATGGTCAACTCGTGAACTGATCAGCAATTGTCGTGAAAAGTCCCCTGTAATTCTGGGGAGTTTAGCTCATCGACGGGAGTGTGGTACAACAATTGTCTCGCTAAACAGACCTTTCCTCATTAACGCGCACTCACGAAGCTGATCGTTTGGCATGACACTAGTTTCAGTCAATTGGCGTCAAATATCCCGCCTTTGCACAGCCTGTCGATGACCCTGCCTCGATTTTTACCGGAAAAAACCTAGTTTCTTTATACTTTGTACAGTACAGTTAATCAACTTTTGTAGTGCACAGCTAAATTTTTATTCACATTCACCGGGCACGCGGCACCTTTGAACATTGATCCCAGGGTTTTGTCAGGTTTTGCTGACACTGCGTGTCACATCAAGTCAATGTTGACAGACACTCAGACATCTGCACCATCTCCACTATCGTGTTCTCGATAGGTTCTCATACGATCCACGATCACAATATATGTTTACACGTTGTGATATTCTTTTATTTGGTTGCCGGGGTGGTCTGGCAGCCGGTGACTTTCGCGCTCTTGATAGTACGCGTCGTACCCTATCCATATTTGCACTGTAATTTATGCATATGACCAATACAGTGTGATAAGAAACGAAACAAGAGGTTGACCAACAGGTTCAGTTGACCTCTGACTGTTGTCACGGCGAGCAAACGTGGTTCCACGCGATACGAATAGGATCGTGAAGCGGATCAACTGAATGAATGGCACGTTCAACGCGTCTGTTATTATGGTTACTTTGAACACGACTAACTGGATAGTGTTTCAGTTAATAGGTGAGTTTGATGTCATGCGCCAGTGGCCGGCCGTTTTTCCTCTCAGATGTTGTGTGTGATTGGATCCCCTCCAAAAAAGTTTTGCTAGAATTCCTTCGATAAATCTTGTTGTTTCAGGTTTACTTGATCGGTCATAAAGATGAACGATTGTAAGATGGCCCAAGCGGTTACGCAATAATCGTTGGCACAGCTCACTTCAGTTTCCTGTGGTTCGTCTGTTTGCGTGATGGTATGAAACCGATAAGGGATTTCAAAGGATTCAAACGAACGCATTGTGACACTTTCAGCGTAGCAGAGTTGATTTCAGTGAAGCCTGAAAGGCTTGGCGGAAAAAAATGGGGCCTTCTCCTGTCTTTGACCGTCATTGTCCCAGAGTTGTAGATGAGTTTGTTTGGCAACTGCGAGACCGGGAAACAGATAGTTCACCTGTGGAATGTATGCGGCAATACTAGCTGTTGCAACGCATACTGAAGTATCGTCTACCTAGATGAGTGCCGTATTCCCCACCAAACCCAGAGTAACAGAAATCAAGAGGTGAGCAAAGTACGACAAGAGGGAAGGGAAAGAAGCAGACTATGAAAAGTCTGGGTGGGGTCACTCGATCTTTCGTAATACACTACTCATAAGGTTGCTGAAAATTCTTCGACAGCCCATCTTCAGCAACCTTATGAGTATGGGTAACGTTTATCCGGAAAAATTTCAACTCAGCATTCCACTTGGGATTACCAGTAGTCGCACAGTACAAGTCGCGTAAGTGCAGTATCAGCATGGACGACATCAAAGCAACAAACTGTTGGCAATCCACTGGAAAGTTGGTAGCTCGGTTGGGTTTAGGGACTGTTGATCAGATGGCTTTTGATCCGTTCACCGCAATTGGAAGGTGGCTTGTAAACGTTTCGTCACCAAACGAGAGGCTTTACCCACCGTACATTGGAGATGTATCCTCTAGTGGCGACGAAAGGCATGGAAACTAAATAACAAGCTCGGTGGAAGGAATACCAATCACTTGATCAACACTTGATCAAAGAACACCTGTAATAAAGCCCGGTGTGTTTACAAAAAAAGATGTCTTCTAAAAGAATGCCGAAGGATGGCTCTTAAATAAGTGAAAACCTCGCAAGTGCCCTTCTGTTTAGCTAGAGAGAGAAATAACTTGTATGCACCAAGCGCGTTTATCCGATGAAATCTCAGTCTCTGGACAGGGCCGAGCAGCAGAGGACTGCATCGGTTTTACGGGCATCACTGTCTTCCTGGCAAAAATGATATCTCCCTACTGACTGATAACTGCTGTCAACTAGTACACACTGCAGTCACACTGTCGAAAAGATTGCCACTCATTTTGTTTGAATCCTTTCCAGGTGATGCGGATATAAGTCCTCTGGCCCACCTGTCGTCTGTTCATAGGGGGTCCACATAACAGCACCTTCAACGTACAGTGAAACTCGGATTTCCGAAAGAAACACAGTTTTCTGACGTAGACTGGTCACTGAACATAATACAAATGATTTGTGGCCCAGGATCTTTAGTTAAATCAACAAATCAACCGTCTGTCCAGTTTATGAATTGATTCGATTGCACCAAATAGGCCAGCCCTACCATGTGCTCAATGTATCAATTGATCGACTGCCACATCGTGCTTCGTTTGGTGGGGCAGATTCCGACTGGAAGATACCACAAGGTGGTAGGAGCGTTACCTAGGGAAGGATCATAAAAACACAACAAAGATGCTGCTTGAGCTGGTGTATTGTGAGGTTAGGGAATCAGAATCTCCTCACACTGATGAGTAGTAGCCGCCGACATGACGACGTCGGGTAACCAGTGAGGCTGTTCCATCTAGTCGTGTTCTCAAGCCTTAACCCGTGATTCGTTTGTGTTTAAAAAAATGTTTTCCGTGACCACATACGCTACACAATCCGCTGTCATAGGTTATGGTAGAGCGAACCACCTCACATATGCACATTGTACATGGCTGTTAATCTGTAATTGACCGAACCATTAGTTACGTGATTGTATGGAATTTTGAGGTGGCCTGGGACAGTCGTGGCTCAAAATCAAGCAGTTAACTCACTTATGATACATCAGTAAGTGTCTTCGGATGGTCCGACGGTGTTGGGCGGATTCGATAAGACACACGCCAACTTGCAACGCCCCGAAGTGCTAGACAGGCCGACAAGTTCAACCGGTAAATCGGGCTCTGATGTCTTCTACAGCCTAGAACGCCGGATACCGAAAACGGGCTAAATCAGCACGGTCATCGACCGTAGCGAGTAGTCATAGTTAAAAGCATTCGTTTCTAAAAAAACTACGTTAAAATCTGTTTCCGAAAATCTGAAAGTCACACTAGTTTACAAAACTGTTTCTAACCAGACATGAGTTCAGATTAGTCACCGTGGTGACCGTAATTGTGAGTGAATTCACCCAGGCTATGCGGTTTCACTTTGGGATTAATGGTGACATGTCTGCAAACGCAAACGAATCGGTCAAAATCTTTCGTCGTTCCAATCACATCGACCAGTATCACTCGAGGGCAAATTCAGTCTTGAAGTAGTAGCTGCAACACGATTATTCGTCCTGGACACCTAATGGGTCCTCTTTCGAGCCCTCCGGGGAGCAAGTCACAGCTTCCGAACTTGACCACGTTCCCTTCTTCAGAGGAAGTGGTTCAGATGCGTCCAATATCTGTTGATTGCCTCACATGGCCAGGGTTCCAATCCCCGAGCATCCAGGGATATTCAATGCTGTTGAAGGAAAATCGAGCCAAGCATTTCCACATCTTGGTGTGGACTAACCGGGATGATTGCACGGGGAAGAGCAGAGAATCGAGAAGATAGACACGCAAGTTATCTCGTAAAATGATAGCTGTCGCACTTGGTTTGATTGATGATATGGACACTAATCAATACGAACTCAAGAGGTTGACTACATTCATCTAAGATGAGGCTGCAAAAACAGACTAACTGTACTATCCAGTTGATTGCGTTCCAACCGACGAGGTCCCCTAACGCGTTTAGCTCAATCTCAGCCCAAGGCAAAAAGCTATTTACCTTGATGGGGACAGTGTTTGCTGTGCTGAGCACTCGCCCTTCCCTTTCTAAACGTTTTCCCCACAGTCTGAGAGTTATGCAAAGTCTAGGCGACAGGAGTCAAGTGAGTCTTGTTCTGACAGTAAAACTTACTGAGACACATTGGACTCGGTCAAAGGATCAATACGGGCAAAGAACTAATACAATCCTGGACAAACTTGTTATGTTTTGATGAATAGTTCTGAGACCTGCGGTACCTTGCCCAAGTCTGGATGGAGTAAGTCGAACCCTACGTTTTAATAGGTTTCATCAAACACAGCAAATGTGAACAGGCCAAAGCGAGCTCCCTAGTTATACCGGTTGTATTTAATATATTTAGGGAGTCTAGCCGGTGAAAAAAAAAACAAATTTGCGTTCACGGCTCAGCAACCCTAAGTGAGGTGGATGGTAGGAACCACGTATCCCCATTCGTTCACGGTTCATGCTGGCGCAGAAGATGGCCGAAATCAGTAAATCATTCTCCCAGAGCCAAACGAAAGTCCACCTGTCTTCTGATCAACAGACGCCACATGTCGTCTAGACCACAGCGGCACCGACCAACCGGCATCTGCATAAGCGACAGTGACTTCCACACCTTGATTGGCTAATTGAAGTGACTCTACACGAGTAGCCTGTGAGCGGTGTATCAGCCTCCTCACACCACACAAGACGCGAGAGGGGTGTGTGTGCCTGGCGGTCGTTGAACTGACAGGCCAGTCAGAAAATACGCGTGCGAAGCGGCACGCAAGCATCGTCCACAGACTGCTTGTCTGTGTCACCACCCCCGCGATCGGTTTGGGCCGGTAACGCGCGCCGGATTTCTATTGGCTAACTGAATAGGCCAGAGTCGCCCTAGTCACACGAGTGCTATAAAACCAGACGCGCAAACCAGGGACGGTCAGATTGTCACCCTCGTGTCCCACTCTGCTTGGCTAGCCTCGTGACCGCAGGATTAGAGTCAACGGGCCAACAACCAACCGCCGGTAAGTTTTGAGTCCCGATTGTTTTTTTTCTATTAGAGGTTACCGATAGGTTTTCAAGTATCCGTCGCTTTTATGAGGTGCTGTGGTACGATTGCAGCGGTATCGTCACTAGCGTATAAACTGAACACCTTACTAGCATAGTTTGTATCCGTTGAAGGGAAACCGGGTTATGGTTTTTTTTTTGTGAATGTAAGGTGTATGTATTTGCCAGCCCTGTTTCAAATACTGGGTCACGCCAACTGGCTAGCTGTGTAATCCACTCATGTTCTGTTCACGCAGTTTTGGTACTAGAGTAGTCCTCTTTGCACAGGTGATCCCCAGATAAGAGGACACTTTTGTTTGGCTCTTGGCAGTTTATGCTAGTGATTAGGAGCCATTATGAAAGGAACATATCTCAAATTGATTGCAAATTGTCTTAAAAGTAGACGACGAATTTGTCTCATTGCATGCTGTTCAGCGATGAACCGCCGAGCGTGGAATAAGTTGGTTTGACCAGCTTGTTGTCGTTCTTTAACGTAAGGTATAATTGTTTTGTCCACCTGGGACTTGGTAATTTTTGTGTTTAAAGCGGTAGGATGCTTGTTCCGCATGTTATTCGACCGGTGTCAACAGCATGCCCTGCTGATTTGCTCTTGCAGGAGCAAGAAGCTTGTCCAGCTCTCCTCACATTTGATTTCGGCTGACAGCGATAATTACGCCGGATAAGATCTTTCCAAATGAAACGATGTGAATGCAAACTCACTCACTTTCTTCACATTCGAACGACTATATAATGAGACAGGTTTAGTCGGCTTCAGAAATGTCTCGGCTGTACGTTCCTCGGGAAAGGTGGTCGGTTGTCATGTGTGCATAAATCGTGGTACAATGTTGGCTGCAAGGAAGAAGCGAAAACGATTGCTCTAGGTCACAGCTGACCGGTCATGTTCGTCCCAAGCCATAGTGTCGGAGTCACTATTTTTCCGGCCCAACGGATGCCCGCACATCGTTGAAAGAGCCTAACTGGGCCTAGTAGGTCACACAAGTTTTCCCGAGAGAGCTCCCCGGTGACATTAGTGTTCAGAAAACCCTTGGCATTCGGAGGACTTCTATTCGTAGGGGCCACCTTTCGCAGGCGTAGATTAGGTCCAGACAAATGGTTATGTTTGTTGAAGACCCGTGTGTGAACCAACCTCAGCTACATGAATTCCTGTGGATAATATCGATGCACCATTCGGATTCCTCGTTATTCTGTCCGTTGTGTAAAATGGTGTAACCCGTTTGCTTGTAGCAGGTAATCTCTTCGGTTTCTAGCAAATGTGCCAGGAAACTAGGGTGTAAATAGCACGGAGCAATCGAATATTGTGCCTCACCCCTTTTTTCCTGTGTCTATTCGTTGTAGCATTCTCGTTAACCGATTGACGACGTGGATATCGAGCGTTTCATGATCGAGCAAAACTTGCTGCCAGGCAAATCACTGATTATATCCAGTTTTAATCCGAATCTGTCGACATCGCCGTCGACAAATATGCTGACCGCAAGCATGACAACTCCTGCATTCATGACTTACGGTCGTGGTTCCAACGGATCCGATTTGAATTTGATCGCCCTGATGCAGAATATGAGACCGGAAGCGCAGAATTTATGCCGCTCACTTGCCCAGCATCTCAGTTCTACGCCAATACTTGAGTTGGGATCGCCCGCAATATCACAGTTATTGGCCGCTTCCTGCAAACGTGCAGCACCTAGCTTGCAACCGGCAATGATTGAGGCCCACCAGCCGTCTACTTCCACAGAGGAGGATGTCGTCAATGGTCCCACTCAGAGTTCATCGAGCTTTTCCATGACTGCAGCCATTACGAGTGCGTTGAGTTCGAATTCTGTTGCAGCGGGATCGCAACTTTTACCTGCGTGTTCACCCCTACTCCAGCTGGCCATCCGTCAAGCTTTGGCCGAATGCCTCCCTAATTTCTCCCCTCTGACTATTCATGGCAACTTGGAGATCTCGTTTGAGGGTACCACACCGAATGGGACGCAGCTGATTCAGAGTAAAACGGTGCTGAAATTCTCGGATGAACTGGCACACCATCAAACCATTCCAACGGCAGAACACTGCTCTCCCCGTAATTCGCCACCAACCAGTGTTGGTTTCACAGATGCAAACCACAAGTATTCAGCAACAAACCATTGTAACGGTGGCTCATCACGTCGAAAGCCCTTAAATCCGACCAAGTGCAACCTGGATGAGTTCCACTCTGCATCGCTGCCTGATTCAACCGTGCACACCTTATCACCTGCTGCATCCAACAGCCCTGTGCTAGTCGGTCATTCCGGGTCATTCACTCCATCCACTGACTCCGGAGTGCTGGATCTCTCACGCAACGGTTCATTGTCGGGTTCGGCGCCAATCACTCCCATGAAAGATTCATTCGCTGACCCTATCAAGTCCACTGATCAACACCTTTTAGAAGCGTATCAGTCACATCTTGCCGCTTTTAACCAGTTACAATCTATATGGAGTCGGGCGTCCACGAACCTTAACGAATGTCGATCCACCACGACGACACCTACCGGTCTATTTCCGGCTACCAATCAGTCGGGTGACGCCTACCCTGCGATGAATTTTAGCCATCAATTAGCTCCAAACACTCCCGTGAAATCAGCTCGTCGAAAAGTGGTCAATCGTACAAACTCCATTGGAAGAATGTGTGCATTACGGCGACCCAACTCAAACCGACGTTTTCCCTGCAATCAGTGCCGTGAAGAATTCCCGTCATTGCACACGCTCGAGGAACACACAATGTTCCAACACGGAACATATCGGTGTCATATTTGCAAAGCTCAGTTCACTCAGCGTTCGAATCTTCAGCGTCATGCTTTGAAACATGTTGGTTTCAAACCGTTCGAATGTCGTGTCTGTTCGAAAGCCTATTACAGAAAGGATCATCTTATGCGCCATATGGAAATGGGGCATCCGGGTTACACACCTCGAGACAATATCACCGTTCACCTGACTTCGTCTGAGAGTCTGGACTTTCTGAACCGTTCCTGTCCAGTGCCGGTGAATGAAGATGTCGAGGATTCCTTGAACAACACGATGATCCGACGTGATTCCCTGATGGAAGTAGATTCCACTCCTCCTCAACCAAGCACACCCGAACATGAAATCGTTCCAGTCACGTCCGCCATTGACTCGGACAATCTATCACCATGCAATGATGTGTCTACGGAGGACAGAGTTGAGTCAGATCACAGAGACAGTGTCTACAGTAGTACCGGTGCCCCATCCTCAGTCGAATTATCTGAACGCTGTGCATCTTCAGTGGAAGATCTACCTCCATTTACCACCCAACCGACAGAACAGCCATCTGAATCAACCGGTTAGCTCCTAACGCTACCTACACACTGAATACAGTTACGTGCTTTCCACCCACTCCGTTTCATTCCATATGGCTGTTTTTTTATTACAATAAATGCAATTACAGTAAATGCAACATCAACCGTCACATTTTATGCGGCACTGACTACAAGTTGAACGGCTACAACACGCACTCATTTTATCGTGTCGTGTGCGAGATCATTCCACTCAGGTCAAATACTCCTTGATCGATGACTCCTATTTTTATTTGGACCATTCCGGTGACCGTTCTCAGTCGCTTCCGGCCCGAACCGAAACCTCTCAAAGTGACATTTGGCGCTTTTATTCAATTTTGGCGCACCCTCCCCAATGTGTATATATGTATTGTCCTCGATCTTCGTATTTTTCTGTTCCTTTTACGGGTGATGATCGTATTGCCCATTTTCACATCTGTTTTATGTGCAAACTGTTTACTCCGTGGTTGCTAGAAGAACGTTCGAAACAAGCTTTGATGAGAAGTGAACCAACTACTTTGATTTGTTTTGATTTGTTCGTAAGGATTGGGGTGGCAAGGACTCTGGCGACCTTATATTATAAGGTACATCAGCATTCTTGACAAAATCTGGAGTAGCATTCATTCGGTAGAGTGTTAGTAAATATGCAAGGTTCGCGTCAATTTGGAACATCATTGCGTGTCCTTCAGACTTTGTGCATTACTCAGTGGGGCCATCGCTGAGGGATAGTGTTTTGTGTACAGGGCATAGAAAGTTGTTGCTCGTTAGATGACTTCCTCATTGAAGAATTCGACCTGTAATTAAAACTAGCCTATGCTGGAAACTCGAGGGTTCTGTACAGTTGTTCCCAAGCAGTCTTGAGTCCGAGATTATTGCAGTGAGTAGTTCGGACGTTTAACCATCTGGCCCGCTTGCATAAGCAAAGAAGGCGAAACTATTAACCCGTCCACGGTGCAGGATTTCAAATAAATCTAATGGATTCGTCAGAGATGCCGGAGTCCAAGATGCCGTCCAAAGAGGGACGGGAACAATCGATGAGTCAGCTTAGCGCCTAAACTACTGAGTTGTTTCGAGCAGGGCCAATGATTTGTTCGAAAGAAAAGGGACATTATTCGACTCCTACTCTTTGCCAACTGGCGGCGTCTTACCCATTATGTTCAAGGTAGATTGTCCCAAAGAATTATTTGATTTCAGCTTCTTAGTGTTACTGATCGTGGGAATCGTGAATTATAAAGTTTGGTGATCTCCTCGGGGTACAATTTTGCGCAAAGCCAGCTCCATGACGTGTAAGAATTTTTAACGAAATCCAAGGAAGTCTTCAACCAGCACATCAGAATTAACGGTTTCGTTTCACAGGGCACGTGTAGCCAGTGATAGGTTTTGTTGCCTGAGGTCGATGGGCTTCTGGCAAAAAGACGTATTTAAACTTACGGGATCGATATCCCATGTCTTCGGTTGCCAGCCGAGTTCAATGCAGTATTAGATGTTAATCTTTGGTTTGTTCGCCGAGATGGACAGTCTGATTACAAATTAGATGATGAGTTATATGCACGACCACATTGGAAATTACGGTCAACCATTTACGGTAACGATATGGCATTCGGTCGGATTTAGGTTTCGCCCCAGGGTAAATTCCCTGTCCATCAACCGGCTAGCTTGGGAGGATGGGGAGGGTACCAAAACATCTCCAAGATGTGTTATTTAGCGGGAGGATCTTCTAATAAGAGGTGGGCCACTCAGAGGGAGTGATATTTATACCACCCAGCTAACCATAGAACAAGATCCAGCGCTAATTAGTATTTCGTCTTATCCTACACTGTTTCACCAGGCTGTAAAATAACGGCCACCTATTCCATTTGGAGTAATATTTGTATGCCTATTTTAGCCTAATCCCCGCCAGGCCAAGCTCACTTAACAATGTCCCCCAAGTGTGGTGGTGACTTGGTAACGAAAAAGCAGATTGAAATAACCAGGTTATGGCTGTTGAGTCTCGTGTTACCACCGTCCACCCGTTCGAAGCGATTGCACGACAAAGTTTCGCGGTTGACAGGCCATTGCATGACAAGGTGAAATGACAGGGAGCAGTCACTCTGAGAGCTGCGGTAACTTCGCGCATTCCTGGATGGTTCCAACGTGATATTGTCTGTACGTGGCTGGAAATCCCACAGTACATGGCGCGCATGCTGTCGTTTTTCATCCGGGCTGTCCTGATAAATTTCGTCCGTCGGGAGCCGGGTTTAAATCGGGAGAGTTTCGCGAGGACGCCTTTTTCCAGCATGATGCTCAGGCTGTCTAGCTCACTGGTTTTGGAAAGTAGGCACTTTCATTTACTCAGTTACCTTACTTTCGGACCACTTTCTTTTGAGGCACGCTGCTCAGGCACTGCGATGTGCACCTCACTTTTCGAAATCTTCTTTAAGGACAAAAGTCAGAATTGTTCGAAGGCAAACCTACCTTATGGAGAAGGAATTCTCCGCACCAAACCCCTACAAATCTGTTTACTTTCCACGGAGTTCCAAGTCATTCTTTCCCCGTGGTTGTACAGCACTTAGGCGTCAGTGTGATTTACTGGTGTATTACTCTCAGTGATGACGATGGTGCTGCTGCTGGCGACGATGCTGTAACGGCTGTATCATTGCTGTATCAGCAATGCTCACGATACAAATAGTCATTCATTGGCTGTATCCATGCTGAGGAATGAGTTGGACATTCAGGAATACAGAACAATTATTGTAGGGTAGCATTTCCTTGAAGGTGGACTGTATTGGTGAACTGCTCTTCACCTGGGAGCTGTACTCTATTTTTGTGAACACAAATCTTGGTCCATAAATAACACCGCATGTTTCTCTTTCTAAGCTTCAGATCACCAGAGATCACTCATCTGTTCTTCTATTCATGGTGACTTGACTTGAATTTCAGGAGGTTATTGATTGGAGCCTACACAATGGTGGTATCGTTAGACCTCTATTACTGTTGGTGGGAATTATCTTGCTAGCAAGGAGACTAGTTCAGTCTGAGAGCTCTCGTGACAGTTGGTAAATTCTTTATCTCTACTGATAACTCTGCCAAGTGCATTTGAGCCGTCCTATCTGAACCACACAATGAGCAACTCAGACGAGAATACCGGGAATATGCAAGTGTACTCATAAGTTGACCAGGTCGTGGGATCAAATGGTAACAACTGGAAAGTAAGAGCTGTGCATACAGTCTACAAGTTTTTACTTACTTCACTATATTTGCCACAAAACTACTCTACATACTGTGTCCAGTTCGTTGGGCTGACAGACTCAGGGGTTCGAGGTACCTTTAGGTCATGTGATTAATACTGGCGATCGATTGCTGTGCTGCATTTGAATGTGATACACGTGGTCAAGTTCATTTGTTCACGTGTTACGAAAATCCAGGGCGATTTTAATTTTGCCTACTAGTTTATACCACTTCTCAGACCCAAGAAGCGACGAGCCACAATACTAGTGAAAAATAAACTTGTCAAGCCACCAGGGTGAGTTACTCTGATGCAGCATGTATGATCCATTTTGCGAGCTCTGGTCCTCAAGGAAATCCAAACAAGGAAGTGTGTTTCCACAAATATTCCCATTCGCACGCGATTTAGGTTTCGACAGGGATCATCACATACGAGAGCTTCAGCTGGATTCATTTGACTCACCTGACCAAACCAAATTTGTGCGCGAATGAGAGTATTTGTCAAAATCTGTCCAATTTGGGTTGAAGGAGAACATAAGTCTCACGAATACTCGGGGACTGTAACAACCTAATGAGCCCCAAGAAAGGCGGAACCGGTTGCAGGCTGTTGAAGAGTTTTCAGCAACTTTGTGAGTAGTATTTCACGTCTGGGCAACAAAGAATGTGTTCACATTGGCACAACACCAATCATAAAGTCGATTAAAACTACTCATCAGCCCGCTTTCGCATTCGCCGTCCTAAGGATTCACCATACATGCCCAGCCCCCATGTATCCGACTTGATACGAATTTGTACGTACACTAATTTGCAGATTAATATGTTGCTACTGGGTGACTCAACCGAAGATCAGCTGAATCTCTCGTTTTTTTAAAAAAATACTGGCAAATACAATGCCTATTAGAAGAAACAAATTATTCTGATTGGATATTAAGTGCACAACGGGTAATCAAGATATCCCCACCAGTTTCTTGCTACTCAAAGCTACTTGGGGCACCAGTGGATGGAATTGGCAAGTGAGTTATCAGACTACTGAAGGTTGATACAGAAGAGTGAAGTCAAATGATAGTGAGACCATTATTTCTGGACGATATGCATCATTCTGGTGGATAGCATTGCTCACTACTGTTAATATCAATGCATATTTGCGGTCATATACACAAGATACTTGAGGCGCTTCACCCCAATTAAGATTGTTTCGTTTACAGCTCATATAAACGGCTGAAAACCACCCATCTGATAAGAGTGCCGTTCAGCGAGACAATCTTGATTGTCCACTGTGGCACTTTGACCCAGCTACTCTTTGTCGTAGGAGTACAAACGTGACCGTCTTGCATGAACTCAACACAAACTGAACCATGGTAACTGTCTCACCAACTTGCATCATCATTGGCCTCGGGGAACACATACGACAGACAATAAAAGGCTTGTCTGGGGAATTTAATTACCTGTCCGGCCAGTGCGTTGGCTTCTGTTGGTTGCTGAGGCTGATAAGAGCACAGGGCTACGTGCTTTCCATACTCTCCGTGGTGATGGTGGTGGTGGTCCCATAATGGGCTGGAGCAGGCAATCTGAAACGGATCGGTAGTCTACAGTGTTAGTTGTAATAAGTGGATTTCAGTACCGAACTGTTTTCGATAAAGTTCGCTGGTGAGCGGTGTGTGTGTGTGTGTGATGGCTTGAGTGACGGACTACATGGATAAATAAACATGTGAATGAGTTTGTCAATAGGTGCAAAAACTATTGATGAAACTGACATGTCCGTTCATCTGAACCGTGTTGAAATAGTTTCGTTCACTAGGTGTTATTTGAGGTCGATTTCTTGGATCTGTGTTTTCCGCAGCAGCCGTGGTACACACACTTCACTGTTCACTATAGAGGATCCACGAGGATGCATAGTTCCATCATTCTTCAGTCACCTTTATACTGAAAAAAGCCTTCTCCCCCTTTCTTTGAAAACTAGATGGTAAGGCTATAATCATATTCAATAAGTCCATGTTCTTTCGACAAATACACTCAGTTGCAAATCAGTTTGGTTTTCACGGGAGACTCGACTTGATGAGCCTCAAGAAGGGGCGAAGCCTGTCTTGGGCTGTCGAAGAGTTTTCAGCAAACCCCTTTTCAAAGCATGCCTTTTTTGAGATGTGTACGGCTAAGCTGGGGTGAGTGTTCGTTCAGCCATAGCATTCTGTCCACAAAATGGTCTTCAGCCACTGAAGGATGCATGCCTTATTCAAAATAATGATTAGAGGACCATGCATTACGCAAGATCAGAATGTGAACCCAAGTTTGATCAGCTATCGGAGCTTATTAGACAAACGAATATCATTAGCAAAGGTACCGGGCACAAACATTAACGACTCCGGTAACTGGGAAGTTGGAGATCAGTGTTCTCCACAAGGTAGGTGTCCTTTAGTCCTGGGAATCTCTAAGCCATTTTTCAACCAGTGTTTTTTTGCCGCCCCTCAAGGGACAGGTTCCATTAGACATGATAGTGCGGATACAGTTCTACGAAAACCTAAGAAAGTGGGAGTTTCATCATCATCATCATCATCGTCATCATCATCATCATCATTATAAGCTGTAAGAACCGTGTACTTGTCGTACAGTAGTTGTAGCTGCCACAGTTTCTTCCACCGATGATTTGGGGAGCCTGAGCATTAGAGGTGGGGGCTGATAAATTGGTGCGTAAATACAGCAGTCAGTGGACTGCTTAGTGTGGGAAGTGGGAAGGCATTGAAGCCAATAGTTTGGATGCACGAACGCCACTGAGGACGCGACGGGGCCATGTCTGACAATGTCTGTAACCAGTGGTGTGGCCCGCCTGGGGGTCCCCATCCAGGAAGACGGCAATGACCAGCGCAACTGAGTTTGCTGGTAATATACTTCGCTGCCAAGTCATTGTTTGACCGCCTCTGGCACGTTTCCACCCTTCACGTGGTTATGTGAAAAGAACCCTTCGAGGAAGTCGGTCGACTGGCCTGCGCAGCACCTGGCCAAGCCAGCACAGACTATGCAGTGTGACTAGTTCACCTGTCGTGGGTGAGTTATTTCTCCCGAATACCATTCGGCGTACTTCAGCATTTCTGATGCAGTGTTCCCACCAGACTCAGGCAATGCTTCAAAGACATCGATGGTCAAAAACTGAAAGTCTTTTGACGTCCTCGGCGCGCAGCGGCCAGGTTTCTGATCCGTATAGTAATATGGAGCGCACCGCAGCATTGTAAACTCGACCCTTGGTGGACAAACTGATGTCATGCCTACGCCACAGGTGACGAAGTTTCACAAAGGTTGCTCTGGCCTTCCCAATCCGAATGGAAATATCATCTTTTGCGAGACCACCGGGACTGATACAGCTGCCCAGGTAAATGAATTTGTCCACTACCTCAACCGCAGGCATGAGGTTAGGGTTCGAGACCACCCAGTCTTGCAGTAGCACTTTACCCTTTGCCGGTGTGAAGCGCATGCCGAGCCACGAGGCAGAATTATTTGGATTATTTAATATTGTTTGCATTACCACGGGGTCATATCCAAGAAGAGCTATGTCGTCTGCATACTCGGTATCTGTGAGCGGACGCTCCGGGAGCACTTCGACCCCACAGGCATTAGAGGTTGATAGTGAGTCTTCTATGATCGTATCAATGACGAAGTTGAAGAGGAAAGAGGAAAGAGGACGGCCCTTTATGACACCACATGATGTAGTGAACTTAGAAGAGAGCTTCCCGTAGACCTTTACACGGCTGCGGGAGTTGACGTATAGCGCCTTAAGGAGGCTTAAGAAATATATGGGGGATAACTTTGCTCTACGGACACTACACAGTGCCTGACGGTCCACAGAGTCAAAGGTAGCTTTCAGATCGAGAAACACAACCATTGTTGGTTGCTGGAAGCTGTGTCGCTGTTTCAGAATCTGTTGGTGTGAAGATGTGATCGATGCATCCTCTTGCAGGACGGAACCCAGCTTGGTTTTCACGGATCTCTCTCTCCCCGTGTTCAGTCAGCGTTCGAAATATAAGGCCAGAGGGCACCTTCGACGTCACAACTACCAGGCTGATGCCACGATGGTTTTCACACAGCGTCCTGTTTCAGATTCCAAGCCCTAGACACAACAAAGGTCACGATAGCCATATTATTTTCTGGCTAGTATTAGGTGAGCGAAATCAGGATGACTGATCATATTTTATCGTTTGCAGTCTCCCATGAAAATCAAATTGAGTTGAAAATGAGTGTATTTGTCGAAATCTGTGCAATTTGGATTCAAGTTGAACATAAGGTTTACGGAAACTCGGGGACTGTGCCTACCTGATGAGCCCCAAGAAGGGTGAAACCTGTCGTGGGTTTGTCGAATGGTTTTCGACAAACTTGTGAGTAGTTTTCTTTATGAAAATAAACCAGTGTTCTCCTCTATTGTTGCCAATGAAGATGATCAGGACCTCATAGTTGGATAAAGTTATTGGGAAAAATTAAGTGACTGTTTAATTATATCTTGCATCCTGTGCAAGCTCCCGTATTCTCTACAGTCTATATGATGGTTGTCCATAAAAATTGTATCTATTATTTGCGCTTCCTTACTGCTCAAATGGTCTGACAGTGCCGGTACGTGGAAAGAAAACGAACGTTGTTGAGTCGTATACACAACTATTGTTTTCAAACCTGTCTGAAATAATCTGACTAGTTTGAATATGGCGCTCAGGTTGTTGAGCAACCTTGAAAGTTTTCATGAGCGCATACTGATGCATTCCTTTGGAAGAAGACAATACCAGGAATCATCGTTTGTTATGCACTAGGATCGTTTCTACCCTATAGAGCGACGCTGTCTTCTCTCGCGGTTTGTGCGGAGAATGTGCAGGTGAGACAGCAACAACGAGAGAGAGAGAGAGAGAGGTGCAAAACCACATGCCCTGGTGATTCACATGAATTGTTCAGCTAAACTACCACAACGAAACTGTGGCTACATCACGAGTCAGACCCATTCCACGAAGATTGGCGTGATCCTCTGAGTGCATGCAAACAGCCTGCCCAAGGGCATTGCAGCCGGGTAGACTGAGCGCGTGTGTTGTTGGTACGTCTGAGGCATGCACCGCACGGTGTCTGTGCACATCAGGAATCAGGCATATTTGTAAGCTTAGTAGTGGAACTTGTGCACGAGTTGTCGTTTCAGAGTATCTTTGAAAAAAAAAATTCAAGCAGCACTCTGGTTACCATAACACTGTAGCTAATCAACAATGTATGAGAAATTGTTGGTTGGTTTTTGTCTTCCAGAGTTACTGTTCGAGACCACTTGACACAGTTGTTTGTGTTCTAGGCTGTCTGACAGTAGCGGTTCCAATCGATTCCAACAAACTCCCATCTTGTTCTTCGCTACAAGTCTGTGTAGAGTTAGAATGCTCATCACGCAGACAGTTCAAAAGTGTTGTTTTTTCAATACGCCGATTGTTATGCTGGTCAGACGTGTACGGGTTTTCTCACTAACAAAAACCATGGGAATACGTCGCTCGTGTATTGAGGTCAGTAAAAAGATGATGTGCGCAACTTGACGTGTTTCACAGGTATAAATATTTACAACTCTTAGACATAGTGTAGGTTTCATCTATTTCACAAGATCCTCCCAGCCAGATCGGTCTTCCCAACAGGTGTTTCGATTCCACAGAAAAACTGAGGAAGAGATGTGTCGATGAACGTTAGACCTCAAGTAAGTTGTGTTTTCTCAGATCTTAAATTCCCCATATTTGTACAAATTTCTACCAGCTGGGGCTTTATTTAATTGCGGCTTGACAAGTCATTGGATTGATCATTAGAGAATTCGAATAGTTCGTTCAAAACCAAGCGGCTGAGCTATTCATTGGGACACTAGGAACGCCACTGCATAAAAATTCGGTGTTCAAGTTACCCATTGGGTCTCTGAAGAGGGCGCCTCTATCCAGAATATCTGAAAAAGGCCATTTGTCAGACCCGTTTTCATAAGTGTTCATTCTCACTAGGTTTTCACTAGGTTCAAGCGGTTGGATTGTTCCAATCACTGAGTCGTAGGGCGGTGAAAGCTTTCAGTGGAAACTATCTGACGATGCCTCGTAACAGCCTTGTTCCACTTTTAGTCATTCCCTTCCCTTTTTAACCTAGGCAAGGCTGATTGAAAATAAATCAGTTTTAAGTCCGTCCTCAGGGACTGGAGGACAATAACTGTTACAAGACTTATTCTAAAGAGGCTGTCTGTCCCAGTGGCAAACAGTCTATGGTGATATCTCACTGTGAACAGGTGTTCGTTTCGATCGTAAAGATGCTTCAGTTCTCGGTGCAAAGTATTCACCACCCCGAAAAAAGCTACTTTGTTCAAAATCGCGGGATTCCGCTTTGATGCCACAGGTTCGAATCCTCCGTATGGACTCCTTCAAATGGGTTGCTTCAGGTCTTCAGGTGTTGTACGGATGTTGTTTACTCGATAACGAAGGAACAACCAAGGTTGACGGAAACTCGGGGACTGCTCCTAACTGATGAGCCCCAAGAAGGGCGAAACCGGTCGTGGGCTGTCGAAGAATTTTCAGCAACTTTATGAGTAGTGTAATACGCATAAGGCACAACCATCTTTTTACGTACTTTTGCTTCTGGTGGCACTTACTCGATCAAAGGTTTCCACTGACTGGACTGAACCTGAACTGAACTGAACTGAATGGTCGACTAAGCTTCTTAAAATAATGTATCCAGGACAGAAGAAGGATCGTTCAAACGAGAAGATGCGAACACGAATTCTACAGTCCGGCAACCACTTAGGGCTACTCAAAAATTGTCCGGCAGGTTTCAGGCGTCCGTGGCGCTGCCTTACTGGGAAGTCATAAGAGGAGAGTCAATCTATCAACACAGCCAGGACAGTTACTGGGTCGTATTACGAGAGGTATACAAACTACTCACATCGCCTGTTCAGGTGTGATAATTCGGGTGCTTCCAGACTGTGCTGGCGGAGTAGTGGTAGCATGCTAATCTGGCAAGTCAGATGTTGGGAGTTCAAACCCTGGCACGACCAAGGATGTGTACTGCTGATGAGCTCTAATAAGTGCTGAACTCGAGTTCAGTGCCCCCAAAATTTGGAATGGACTCAACAGAATGATTTCACCAGGACGGGAGGAGAACCGTTCAAAAGAGAGTTATGTGAACACGAATTCTACAAATACCGCAACCACCAACACCTAAGTTCTCGCAGCTTGGAACGACAGTGGGAGCCGCTGAATACTCCCTCCAGTTTGCATCCATTCTCTACGGAGTTTGCCCATAATTTCTAGGTCCTGAGCTGTTTGTACGTGGAAGAATTTCTTTGTCACCATTCCTCTCCAGGTCATTATGTGCTTCCCGCTCTCGGTGGTCATTCTGGCGTTCACAGTCGGTCTGTAATTACATTCGAAGCTGGTAGATGGTTTGTATGTGCCTGTTCAAGAGTATTCTTGGCTAAAGAAAAACAGGCGTCAAGCGGTTCGTTTCTTTTGCAAGCTTCCCAACAGTTGGGACGTATTGATGGCTTCTTTTTGTGATTTTGGTAAACGGATAACATGTACTTCTCGTTCAGTCGGTTGAAAGATGCTTGGAACCGATTGAGTAGTCATCGTTTTTCGGAAAGGTTTGGTAACAATTGGTAGATTACCCAGCAATAAACATGTACTTCTCGTGTTCCGTAATCACTCCTTAATTCGCATCCGAACAGACCTTTCTGGTCTTCTGAGTGCCATTCTGAACGAAAGAGTAGTTTTGTTCACCAGCTACACTCCTCATTGGAACAGTCGCTGGTTGTCGTATCTAACCATCTGATCGAATTCCTGAAAGTGACCACAGCCACAGCATCAAATAATGGAACACTGAATCATTTTAAAGGCTTACTCCGTCCAAAGTTGGCATGAGTCAAATTTGAGTCAAATTCCTGTATTAATCACTAATACGGTGACTGAACCGTACTCAACTTTTGCACTATTATGGCTTGGTGAAGGTTATCATTGAAATCGACTGACAGGACGAGGTAAATTTTCATTGAAACCTATTTGAGACACCACATTTGAGACACCTCATATTCTTTCCTACTCGTGTCAATTTTACCGTCAGCCTAGGATCCCGGGTACGTATAAACATGAATCAGGCGCACGCAAAACTGTGCCATTCACGTCGGGCCGAGAAGCGCACATGTCCAAACAAGACGTTCTTTGGCTACCTTGTTGCCTTACTAGAATACTGCTGGACACCTACATCCGGCAACAGCAGGAGAGTAGAGATGATCCCAAGTCCGATTCACGAGAGTAGTTTTTACCCGACCCAAACCCACGCACACGACATATCATTCCTGACCGTTTTCAACAGAACTTGGAGCGGAAAACGTGTATGTACACATTATTTGAACGGGTCCCATTTGGGACAGGATGTTCCCTCGTTTGGGAATTTGGGCCAGTTAGCCTCCTCCTCCACCCCCACCTCCGCCTTAGTGATACTGACAACCCGGAAGCCAAAAGAGGACGTGGTACCGAATTCAGAGGCTGTCCAAAAGTACGCCACTGACAGGTTTGTTTGTCTGCCCTTCAGTTTAACATTAAGACTGGAAATTCATGTTAAAACGGTGAGTGATGTACGCGTCCGGGTCATGTTCGCAGTGGGAGCGTGTACAAGAACTGAGCCTCACAAACAGGTATATGCATGTCAGCCGGGCACACGTGAGAAGAAACGAAGTTGGTTAACATCCACGTAAAGAGGAACTTCGGCACGTGAATCCGACTAGAACGGAAATAGTGAAGCTGGTCTATGTTAAGAACTTTCCAATCACAGCGTGGGAGTAGGTTTAGTTAGTGTAGAGTGACTTGGGCAGTACTCAGCGTATGTCCTTTTCATTTATTTCTTCCGCTTCTCATTCAACATTTGTGAAACAGCCTTCACTTATATGACTACCAGAAACTAAGGAGTCACATTCAGTCTTGAAGCAACACGAAGTAATCTAATGGAGACCAATGACCGGTGGTTGATCTGGTGGTCGTGAGCACATCTGAGCTACCAGTTTTTCAACAGTTTGGCAACCAATGGCAGCACCTGACGCAGACAAGGACGACCAAACAACTGTATGATCTCATTCATTACGCTCATAAAGTCCATCCAGCTGAATGGATCGATTCTGACAGTTTCAATCTTCAATGAATATCGGATGTGACCAGACGAATATCGCGTAATCCTTGAGAGCGCGAAGGTGCTGAAGAGCTTTTGGAACCGTTTGCCCATATCGTCAAAGGAATACCTGATTATTGTCGGTTTAATGTCTTCCATATGGAGTTCCACAAGTGAATAATGGTAGCTAATCGAATAGTTCCTAATTAGTCTACGAACCTCATAACTATTCGACGCAGAGCAGAACAAATATTGAATAGGAGTTTCTGGTCTGTGATCCACCTCCCAGTTGACCGCAGTTGACGTGCGCACTGACGATGTCTCCTGGACTGGGGACGAAACTGGGGACGCCAATTGCCATGTTCGGCGAACAGATCAACTGCCATCTGATCAACCACCAGTAAACACACCCGGGCTACCTAGATTTCGACAAATTGACCCCTCTTCGAACAGTAGAGCCACTATCCGTCGGATTTTTAAATGGGTTACGAAAGAGCCAAAACTTGGGTTCTCGTTATACAGGACATATATCTGGTTACAGATCGTCCTCGGGGCCTTTTCTATTATTCGAAACGTTCTTTCGTGGAAGGTTCGTGGAAGGGGAACGGAGTGGTAGTCAGGTGACCGAAGAGTAAAAAATAAAAAAGAATAGAATCTATTTCGTGTTTGCTTCCACTCATTAAAAGGTAGGAAATACTGCACTAATTCGACAAATACTCTCATTTACACACCCACTCAGCTGAATCCCAGTTGAATCACTATTTTGTGGCATTCTTCAACTGAATGTGCTGCACAAAGGGCGCCTCATGTTCAGTTACTACAGCATTCGGGTAATTGCAGTATATGTTGCCTTCGAGAGTTTTCTGTAGCCACATGAGTAATTTCCTTCGAAGAAAATATTGGACTAAGTTTTCAACCTTATCAGGACCGAATTGCAAAGTATGTCCACGACCGTACGGAAATCTGATATTTGAAATGTGGCGCATGAAGCTAACATACAAAGTGAGTTCATTCCGGTTAGGAACTATTTTTAACAAAGTGTCAGAATTAATATGAATTAAGTAGATTGGCTAGTGGAAGATGAATCGAACGTTTTCCACACGTTAATGCCCACGGAATTGTTCAGTCAGCTCTTTCGACTTATCCCCAAACCAACAGCAGCAACTTTAACCGAACGGAATTACATGTTGCCAGAAACGTTAGTCATTCGTTTGATGTCCTGGCGGCAGTGCCAAGATCTCTTTTACAAAAAAGCGCTTCTCTTGGAAGTGAACAAAAGGTTCGTGTCCTGGAACTCGAAGGAGTCTTGTAGGTCTACCAAACACTCAGCTACGGTAGTCTCCGATATCCCCTCTCCATAAGGGTCACCAGAGCTTACGTCATAACTCCTCTATCTGACCGAAGTTCTGCCCGGTTACAATTTCAACCGGTTTTTCTCACAGATTCCTCTCTACATCCAAAAAGTCCCTCATAAACTTAGTGTTTTCAACTCTACTCTCTCCCATGCTGATGGATTGCAGCTCCCACTACTGACACACGTGATTCTTGATGTAAAAATGTCGCACATTTGCGTCCAAACGTACTAATAGCTGACAGCTGTCAGCTGTTTTTCAACACCATCCTACGAGACAGTGAAATAAGCAGCATCCAAAGTGCAAGACAATCCGTGCTCCATCAAGTTACCAAAGGACTCTAGGACCCCCCACTAAACCGATCGTTAACTATGTTCTCTGTGTAACAAAATCAACAATAATACGGTCCTCATTAGATGGTGCAACTGAATTGAGGACCCGTAAAATTCAGGAGTGTTGAACTAGAAGTCATGTTTGCAAGTCGAGCGATTCGCTTTGTTCCATTTTCTGAAGTGTCTGCGCACCGTTAAGCATTCCAATAACTTTTGCAGTCCAGTGCATCCCCAAACTGGCGGTCGAAACCTCCAATAACCGTTGGTGTTGGAGTAGACATTGTGTTTACTGATAAGAGAAAAGAAGGAGACAAATTATCGGACAAGTTCGAGGCAACCGCGGGGTATCTAACTCTGGACGTCCACAACGCTGTCGTCTGGGCTCACTGTCGCTCATAAAATGGGATGTACTTATCCTTTTCAATGAATTCCCGTTTGGATTACTCTCTTATGGACAATATTATGGCCTTGCATACTTTATTATGGAAAATACTGTTGGCATCTTAGTTTCCTGTCATGGTTGCCAGCCTGCCAAAATCACTTACAATACACACACCATACCGAACGTTTGCCTTTAAAACACCATCAGTCAGACATTTTATGGATGAAGCGGTCGATTTACGACATTTCCATGGAAGAACTGGGACATCAGTTGTCCAAACTTAAACCTTCTATGTTGTGCTCTTGGCCACGCTAGTCCCTGTTTTTCTTGGGATTCGTGGTATTCGTATGGATCTGTGAATTTCGCTCAGCTAGGTGGCGAGGTCCTGGTGAACAGTCTGACAACCACACTGCAGAAGATTTGGAACGAAAACAGAATACCAGCCGAATGGAGCTCCTCGACCGTCATCCCAGTTTTCAAAAAGGGAGTCAGAACGTCATGTGAAAACCATCGTGGTATCAGTCTGGTATCCGTCGCATCTAAGGTACTCTCTGGCATTATTTTGCGCAGGTTGATGGATTATCGCGAGAGACAGACTCGTGAGAATCAAGCTGGGTTTCGCCCCGGTCGAGGATGCATCGACCATATCTTCACCCTGAGACAAATTCTTGAACAGCGCCACTCCTTCAGACGTCCCACGTTGGTCGTTTTTCTGGATTTGAAAGCTGCCTTTGATTCTGTCGATCGTCAGAAACTTTGGCAGTGTCTGGCGATCAAAGGTGTCCCTTCCAAATTTCTATCTCTTATCAAGGCACTGTATGCGGACTCCTGTGGGCGCGTACGAGTATACGGGAAGCTCTCGCCTGAGTTCACCACGTCCAGTGGTGTAAGACAAGGCTGTCCTCTTTCCCCTTTCCTTTTCAACTTTGTTATTGACATGCTGCTTGAAATTTCTCTGCCTGCCTCTGAAACCTCGGGAGTCGAAATGCTCCCGGGACGTTCCCTCGCAGACATTGAGTATGCGGACGATATTGCTCTCCTTGGTTCAGACCCTTCCGAAATGCAAATGATCTTAAATAACCTAACTAACTCTGCCGCACGGTTTGGCATGCGCTTCACACCCGCAAAGTGTAAAGTGCTGCCACAAGGCTGGGTGGGATCAAACCCGCACCTCATGCTTGCAGGTGAGCCAATCGACGTGGTAGATAAATTTGTTTACCTGGGCAGCTGTATAAGTTCCGGTGGACTGGCTGGAGATGATATTGTTTCTCAAATCGGAAAGGCCAGGGCATCTTTTTTCAACCTCCGACACCTATGGCGCCGACATGATGTGACTTTTCTTGTCAAGAGAAGAGTTTACAGTGCGGTGGTGTGATCCATACTGCTTTATGGATCAGGGACGTGGCCCCTACGCGCAGAGGACATACGGAAGATGTCAGTGTTTGATCATCGGTGTCTGCGAAGCATTGGTCCGGTCTGGTGGGAACATTGGATTAGTAATGGTGAGGTGCGTCAGAAGGTCTTAGGAAGAAGGAGCTCTCCCGCGATAGATGAATTACTCACGCTTCACAGGCTGCGCTGGTTGGGACATGTACTCCGCATGCCAGAAGACCGTCTGCCCCGCAGAGCTCTTTTCGCTCAGTCCTGTGCTGAGTGGAAGAGACCGAGAGGTGGACAGTATATGACCTGGCACCGAAGTACGAAATCACTTACCAGTAAAATTAGTCGGGTGAGCAATTGCCGCCTCCCTGGATGGGGACCCTGGGACTCAAATCACCAGTGGTTAATGACATTGGCAGAAAGGGCCCAGTTGCGCAGTCAGTGGCGCGCACATGCATCAAAGCTATCGCGTTCAATGCGTAGCTACTCAATTTCCGAACAAACTGAACATACCTTCGCCTCCAAGGCTTAGTTGTACGTTCCACATTCCCGTTTTCCAGTAATCCAAACAGTGGCAGTTGGAAGCAATGCGCCTACGGTACACGGTATATAGCTGATAAATTGAATTGAATTGAGGATGGGTTCCTTTCCACGACAATGAAACGAACAATATCCTCCGCCCAAAGGAAAGTGGATCCGCTAATTATTACCTCAAGTGGGGACAGAGATTAGCGTTCTGTCTTCCGTAGGGACATTATTCAACTGTCGAACAGTGTGTTTTATTTCTGCAGCATTCTGAAAGATGGACATTGTACGGTGAAATAGTTCATTTTATTCGTGTTTTTTATCAGAGTTGGAGCCGTACGATCTTTGAAAAGCAAGTTTGATCGGCCTTAGGATTAGGAGACCTTTCCGTCCAGCATACTCGTCTGGCACCCCTGAAACTCGAAATTGTCATTCAGCACACTCGGATTAACCGACCGAATCTCATTGCGGAGATCCATGTACAAGACGGTCACCGAGGATATCTGTGACCTTATAGTATTCAAGTTATCCAGGATCGAGTAGAACTTTCACATATTTTTACAGTTACAGCTACGAACAGTGAATACGGATTCCTTACAAAGGCACATCTTAGAAAGTTCCTTAGAGGAACGAAGTGTTGCAATGGTTAACCTTGCTCGCATGCTGATACAGTTAGGTGTGCGCGTGCGCGTCAGTGACTCATGCTGTCCGTGTCCTCGATCGATCATTTTATTGTGCGCTTGATTGATTGGTATAGTGCAGGACACGTCATAAAAACACCTTTTTTTTCATAACTCCCAAAACACCTTTATATTTTGGATGCAAAAAAATTCCCATCCTTATGTGAAACGTTTCTTTTAGTTTGAACTTCATTGTCACCATGACCAAAAGCGATAAACCAGCAGTAAACATTGCTGCTTGGTCAGAAGTGATAAACCAGCAGTAAACATTGCTGCTTGGCTGTCATAAATATGAGGAACGCCTTGGCAGAGTTCGAGGGGAAAGAAAGGACTTGGTGGAAAGTCCCATATCTTCAAGGAAAGCGATCAGGAACAAGTTGTCTACACCACCGGACAGCAACAAGGTAAACACATCTGAGGGGCATACTGGAGGAAGACGCCATCAGAGGCACTAACCCAATGCCTGTTAAACTAACTCCATTTATCGACGGCCCAGCATACGATGACAGACAAAGTTTAGCTAGGTAGTCCGGCTATAAAGCGACAGCACGATCGCTACTGAGACAGGCTATGTACAATGTTCTGTGAGGTTTTTACCCACGTTCAAAGGACCCAATTCAGGAAGACTCAAACACCCCACAGTACCGAACTTGGAGCTACAGAACTCAGTTTGTCGCGAATAACATGCCAGCTAGGTGCGCAGTACTATTAAAAACGTCCAGAGCATATAGGAAAAAATGTCACAGGTTTAATTATATATTATTATGGTTGGAACCCATCTTGTTGACATGCTTTTGGTCAGATTTCGTATAATTTGAGCCACAGATTTGAACCATTCTGGGAGGACAATAGACCTCGATCCACGCAGCATTTGAAAAACTTGTCGTCACATTTTTTTTGCTGAAATCATGCACTATACCGCTGAAATTTCATCGACCCCAGCCAGTTTCTTGGAATTGAAGGAAACTGGAATTTATTCGCTTTCCTGAGTTGCGAAATGGCAGTTCAGTTTCCTATCAGAGCTTACCATCTATGAAAGATGGACAGCGCAACCTCGACGAATGACGTCCAAATTTCGCGAAACAGACTAATCCAACAGGTGATTCATTTAAATCTCAGCTGAAACACTCGTTTATCGTATTGTTTAGCTGAACCCGCTTCAAAAAAGCCGCCTCATTTTAATTGGTACGGTATCTGATTTAACTTCAGCGACCATTTGAGTAGTCGCGAGTTCCATCAAGGAAGGATACCAGTGATGAAGTGATGGTCGTTCATCTGTAACACGCTTTCGGCTTCTAGCTGCCATTCTCCCCGGAGGAGTTAAGTGGGCTGACATACTACCACGTTGTCCACGCGTAGACAGGAGCAGTCGAGACTCCGTTGCTTGATCTGAACCTCGCGACTTCCAGTCAGTAATTTCGCGGCTTAGCCACTGAGCTACATCCAGCTGCGATGCCTCGAATATCGTGCCAACTAAAACATGAGGCAACCTTTGTGCATGGAAAAGGGATTCAGTATAGTATCTGTTTAAAACAGACTGGTATGTGAACCAGTGTATTTCGCGAGTTGCATACAAGGAGTTTGATGTAGCCTCGGGGACTGTGGCTGCCCGTTGAACCACAACACTTACGAAACGGTTTTTGGCTATCGAAGCATCTTCAACAAAATTATGAATTGTGTGTTCCGTCAAGAAGCGAGAGATTCAGCTGAGTCTCTTGAGAAAACAAAATTGATATGCAAATGAGAGTATTTGTCAAAAGCCCAAATTTACTAAAAATTTCCGTTACTAGAATCACACCACTTCGTTTCAAATTGATGACGCAATGCATTTTTTCTTGAACCTAGCTGTATTCAGTTCAAAGACCTTCCGCCACCTTCGTTCCTTTTAGACGTGGTACCTGCTTTGGTAATTGGATCTTCTTGGGCTTGAGACACTTGTTGGTTGGATCGGGCAGAATGTAGAAGTCTTCTTCACGTCCTAGCAGAGACGGCTCTACCGATTTCATTCTGATTTCGATATACACGTGGTTGAATGAATGAGGAAGGTGACTTTGTTGGTCTTCCTAATTTCACGGCGGGTGTTTAGTCTTTGGTATTTGAGTGGCAGCTCGGGACAGAGCCAATCCATCTGTCATACCTTGCTTTTACCTAAAGAATAACCGAAAATCCTGCCTCCAATTCACGCGCAATGTCGTCATCACTCATAGACCACGTTTAACTTTCGAACGGATGGATAGTGTGTAGACGAGTGTCACTCAACACGTGGGCTGTAATCGCAGTTTGTCAGTAATAACGACCGCTAGCCACACAGCTGTTTTGTGATCCCTTCTAGCGTGTTTCTGCTAGTATTTGGCACCTTGCGGGCGCATTGTTCGCGACAAGTTGATGTAAGTTCGTCTGATTTCAAGCCCGAAGAAACAGTCCATTTAATATCGGGTTCAGACGTCGAGGTGCTCAGTTAAGTTGTTCCAAATGTCAGGGCTTTGATGAACTTAAGAGTTTCTGATAGTTTCTTCTACTACATCCTTGTAGCGCTCACTCACAGAGCCGGGTCAACTTTGTCAACCCGTTTTGAGGAGTGAATATTGATTATTTGTGTTAAACCTTGTTTGAGTAGTGCTCAAAGTTAAATGACTCACGTCTTTAAAAGGAAATGACAAAAAACGAAATTGATACATTTCTCAGGAAGAAAAAGGCTTGGATGTTGTGATTTAGCTGAGAAAATATGAAGCAAGCAGAGTCCTTCTTGAACTGGAAGTGATCACAGAGGAAGCCACGACGGAATTGCCGTGAATAGAAGTTGTAACGAATAGATGCACGAGTGGATGCGACTCTGGAAAATGAAGAAAAATTAATATGTTTAAGAGCACGCAACATTGCTGGGTGAACCTGTAACACAATCCAAAGTTCTCTTGTACCAACAAATTGGCGCAGATGGTCCTCGAAGCTCTAGTACATCTGTGGATGGCATTAATATCTTTCAGGGTGAGGGGATGAGAAAAGAAAGGAGGAAGAACTGACTCAGTAAGGCAGAGTGCACGCAAGATCGTTCTACAGTCTTCGTTAACCAGTCATCTAATGACATAAATTTGTAACGTTCATGCTGAAGAAGACATTTGCATTTAGAAACAATCGTACAACCTTGGCCATTCTGCCGAATCAACGAATCGCATCAAGTACACGTCTACCGAGAAGGACTCGCGAAATATCAATGAGTGTTTGTTTTGATGTAAGATGGCCTCTGTTACTCGAGTCCCGCATGTTATTTCAGACGGCTTCAGTGAGCTAATGTCGTGTAATTTTAATAATACCCCAATTATCCCAGAAAGAATGATTGAATGAATGAAATGGTTGACGATTTGTTACAAGTATTGCGGAAGGAATAGGGGATATTTTTGAGGCGCCTATGCAGTCAGAAACTTTCTGTGTTCTGTGTAAGGTGAGTTTTCTTTACAGTTGATCAATTCCCTTTCGAATGGATGCGGTGACATTAGCTGTGTCATTTGGTCACCGCTTAAAGGGACTGTTCCTCTTGCAGACCGTCTGACAAATCTCACATGAAAAGTAATGCCACAGAGACTAATTGTGACCTATCGATGCACAATTGACCTGTTCGTCCCTTTGACTTAACTGACAGCTGACCGTGGATGCAGAACTAGGTCGTAACTAAGTCCGGTTTGACATTTGACCCTTTCAAACACTCAAAAAAAGAGTTACGTAAGAGAAGTTTGTGCCCTCCTTCCGCTGAAATTATCCAAACGAAGGCCAAAACACATGAATCACCACCAGTTCCGAATCGACACACATTCAGGTCAGGTTTCGGTTTTCCGTCTAATGATCTGAAGCTGTGAACCATACTGACGTATCCGCCACCGTAGGCTGCCGGCATCGCGTTGGTTCTATGCGCCAAAGCTGGACTTACAGTTTGCTCAGGTGTTGTTGGTACTTACAGATTTGGTAATGCCATCCAGCACACCTAGCTACACCATTCCAGTATGGCACAGGTAAACCACAAAATTTCCCTAACTCTCCGAATATCTGCACGGCATTCAGTGATTAATGCAAATCCCTGTACAGGGACTTCTTCGGGTGCCGTGCTATTCAGGATGACTCTTTCATCACCACTGGCAAAGTATATGACTGATGGGTTGATAAACTTACGATTGAGCATGGAAAGGTCAAGACTAGCAGAGAACAGATATGATCCACCGCACACACATACACACAGCTGCTTCGAGGACATTTAAATTTTCCGACGACGGCTTTTGAAACATTTTCACATTGTATAGACCTAATACATTACTCATGAGGTTATTGACGGCCCACAACCGGTTTCGCCCTTCTTGAGGCTCATCAGTTAGGCGCAGTCCACGAGTCCATGTTGTCTTCGCCTGTCAGCTGGCTTCCTGTCTCACCTGTTATGTAAACACTCTGACCGGTTTGTTCAACCTCATGCAGTGGGACTTTCCATTTTTCCTCTACAGTTTAATGAAGAGCGGAGAATGGTATCTTGTACTGCCGTTATTGTTGTTCCCAGCAGTGCAGCATCGGTAAAAGCCAAAGTTGATCCAACCATTCAGATGCTTCCAAAATGCTGCAACAGTGGGGTCAGGGAAGGTTGGAGAAACTGGGTGCAATACTCCGATTCTCAGTAGTATAGCTTCCTTTTGGTGTGCCTGCAACTTATTTTTAGCTAACCTGTGTTTTAACATGAATTACTTTTCCGGAAACAAGTAAATCAGCAGAAGAGGAGGCGAGGAGACGAGGCGAGGCGAGACGACGAAACTACTGATTTCGTGTATACTCCTCTATCGTTACAATGGAATCTCGAGGATGACTGTATAACACACATTGGACTGAGGACCAGATCACCTTATTCAATTTGAGCGATTCTAACGTTAGTACGACCTCAAAATGGAGCTGATGGTGATTAAGCGCTCCTTCCTTGTGTTAGCTTTCACACGAGAGGCGACATTCTCAATCATATTTGAACCTTGCTCCCTTCTCCGATTTTCCGATTGGATATAGATGATTTTGGCAATTTGCTGCCCCAATGTATAACGTGATTAACCCTCGAGGACTTCAGGGTGGCTACTAGGTATGATTCGCGTCTTGAGGCCCAGTTCAGATTGAGTTGCCGAAATGATACAAACACTGCACGGAGCTTGATCAACAGATACAAGGAGCGTGTCTTTGACATGAAAAAATAAAACAGGAGCTGACTAAAAATAAACAGGGTTAGGTTAGAGGTATTCATGTTTCGGAGCAAAGATCCGTTGGCTTTGCGTCCAACGTAGGTTCCGGTTGTCATTACTTGGGAGAGAATTCATAGAGAACAAGTTTGGATTCGGCTGTTTATATCTTCACACCTTTATAACAGACAGTAACCAGATTAGCACACAAATTAATGAGCATTGTTCAACTGGTGTTAGGGTAGTAATTGACCACCAAAACTGTAGTCTGCCAGTTGGATTTACCGATATCCCTGAAATGACCGCAACAGATAGTTGCCTTGTTGCAGCTGTTAGAATCGTCCTGTTTTCCCGTTGAATTTCAGGAGTCTGGAAACTCGCATTCCAACTTTCAGCTTTCTACTTTTCAGTACAATAATAATAATAATAATGTTTATTCCCAACTTGTGGGAGGCATGCCATCAGGCAGTACGACGTCAGGCGCACGACGAGTTGTCTTCTCGAGTGAGTTAAGAACAAAATCGACCACATGATCATGTGACGGAGACATGACTCGGACATTGTCTGAGGAGGTATAGCTCGCTACATAGTGGTCCACATGTGAATCGGCGTTATGCTCTGCACGGAGCACACACCAGGGCCAACAATGCCTCTTCGAAAAGTCAAATGTATTGTGGTCAACACAGCACGGCTAGTGGTTGGATGGATAAAACAGTCGATCCGTTCATTTCATCCTGGATGCATTATACAGTAGTCAGCAAGCAAAACAACAAGCCAATTGGAATTCGGGTGCTTAGGAAGCAATTTGTCAACAATCTGTGCCCAGAAGACAGATTTTATCTAAGAACTTATTGAACCACGGAAGTCACTTTAAGTTTTCGGAAGCCAGATTGTCTGCTTCCTCCAAACACCGGTTTATCACGGTCTACCTCGAAACCGAATCGCCTTGAAGGTTTCGCTTTTGAAATGCAATTTCGGGTTGGAGCGTGGGGACGACGAGAACCTGGATGCCTGCCACAAAACCACTGAAATCGAAATCGAGGTTAGTGTACACAGTAGGGTAGAAACAGTCAAAGACCGTGTTGGACAGTGACGAGTTTCAATGTCTTATCGAAGAGGGAACTTTTTCTTGATGTCTTTGATGTCGAAGGAAGTGAGTTGACATCGGCCGGTAGTGAAAATGACAAGCTTATATCATGAAGCAAGGTGTGCCCGAACTGGATTGTGAAAACTACTTGTCACGTGAGGGCTCACAACTGGCATACTTAATGTCCTTAAGTTACCAAAGTTTGGGACACAGTATCTATCTATCCAGATCACATGACTACGTACTTTGTTGATTTGGACTAGGTCTCTAATACGAATGCGTCACTTTTCAAACTTTAGTAATCAGTCTTTGTACGCGTGTTACGCGCGTATTTCGCAAGGCTTGTTTTGCGTGATTCTTTGAGGGTTGATGTTATCTAACTATGTAGATCAGTATATCGTGTTAGAGAAAGGGGGCTATGAAACCATCTGGTTTGGTTTGAACACGATATGTACGCTAGAACGCCATGAAATGTCTACGCAGTGAAAATCGATGAGGACAAACCGATGATGATCTGGCGTCAACATTTCTCAAATGGACAACAACTGGTAAGTAAGTTTGCGATGCAGCGATCAGCCAGCTAGCCGGTGATATCATCATGGTTAGAGTCAAAGACATAAAGATGTATGTCCGCCGAAAAGAAACACACTGTTCACACAAAAACCGGTTGAGACACGTTTAAGGCTTAGTGATGTGCTTGATGGCTGTGATATGGGGCGCATGCATTTGAGTCCCTGTTGGTGTAGTGTTCTATATACCGACTCACAATACGCAATGCCATAAACCTGGTTACGAATTGAGCTCAATAGGTTATCGGTACTTTTGGATCATGTCCTTAGGTTAGTTGAGGATTGCTCCGAATGTATGACTGCGTCTGAGTCAAAACCTGCGATAGAAGCGACTGGGAACTTTAGATAACCTCCCAGGGGTCTTAGTGAGTACAGGTCAGGTAGCCATTCCTGCCACCCAGACTAAGCCTGTATAATTACTACAGTTTATAAAGGTACTGTACCTAGTCTCACAGCACGGCTTCCATGAATACCGAAACATTTCACGAAGGTATTCGCAAAGTAGTTGGTATGGTGTTCGTGTTCAGGTGTAAGATCTTCTCTTTCAACTGCCTGGGCTAGCAAGCTGTCCATTAGTGTGTCACCAAAATGGCCGGCAGAAAAGCGGAAGCCTTCTTGCAGCTCGGAACATGTAATTGGAATCTCAGTTAGGAACAGCTGGTATAACAAGAATAGAGACGCCTGGGCCTTTTTCAAGGTCACTTTTAACATTGGGTGAATAGTCGAAGTCCACATACTCCACATAGTTAACATTTGTTAATTTCAGGTGCAATGTCACCACCGTTGGACAAAGACATCCCCGGTGAGCGGAGCACTTTGAACGGGAGCGTCTCCTCTTGAAGGTTTGGGAAAGGGGCTTGTATGGTTGTCTGCGATGCCTGATAACAGCTTCCGAGACTTATACACTCGTGTGCATATCAATTTGGTTTTGACGGGAGACTCGCCTGGAACCCAGCTCAATCTCTCGAGCATAATGTTTATCTCACTGATACGAAAGCTTCATTCTTGTATGTATGTTCTGACTGGTACAACTGTCAGAGCGGTGACATAGTGATTCGGCATCACCGCCAGTTCTCGTTGTTTGTCACCATAGACAAGCGGTACGAACACGGCAATAGACATTGGTTTTCTGAGTAAGTTGTAGAAGTCGGAGAATCGACTGAAATGCAACCGAATCTCCCGTCTATAATGTTATTCTACAACGGTCTACCAGTTGGGCTACATGAAAGACGAAACCGGTAGTGGAATTTTCATATTTTTCTTCCATCTTGTGAGTAGTGTCTTATGAAATAAAATTATATGTTCGTTTCTTTGCCACATTCTATTGATGTGTGACAAAGAAGGAGGTAGACTACTTGTCAAAATGTGACACACTACTGATAAGGTTGCTGAAACACTTCGACAAACCATCATAAACAAGAGATTCGGCTGGATTCAGTTGAGCCCCCTGTCGAAAACCAAATTTGTGTGCAAATGAGAGCATTTGTCGTGGACCAAGTGTTTTACATTTTAGTGCAAGTAAATTTGGGGCTGCTAACTAGACAAACTGAACCCAGCCAAGTCAGCTGACTCCAGTCAACCAAGAACGGAATAGGGTAACCGACCGATACGCGGGTCGATAACGTCACGACTAGCTCTAATAACCAATGCGGATGATCGCACCTAAGTGGTAGGGTTTGTCTGAGGAGGTGTGCGGTGTTGACCTTCGCAACACCCCTCTGTTGGAGCACCTTCCATCACAAGCCCTTTTAGGAAATCATGATGATCAAGTCATTTTGGGAAATGATGAACTTGTTTTGGGAGGTTTCAAATTAGCAGTCTAGTTTAGAAGAAAGGGGGCAAGGATTCTAGCTTACTTTTACAGATATTTCGTTGTAGATGTACGAATTTGCAAATGAATACTGCAAATCAAATGTCGATATGGACTGCGTTATCGTGCGTCACCTGGTCTGGCATTCATGTCACGTTACTTTCACCACTAAGGCTACCACAATGACAGGTTATTAAAAGAGTAAATTAAAACTGCAACAGCGAATTCACAAGTTTAGTGAATCGGCTTCAGTCAGTTAGATGATACTTTCGTGCAGCGTCATTTTTAAGATGTTCTGGTCGAGTTCGACGTCTGCTTTCGCCAGCAGCCTCGCGTCAGAGATACTTCCTCAAAATATTGATAGGTGATTCCCAGAACAAGAGTGCGCAACGATCGCCGGATGTTACAGAAAGTATGCTGGCCAAATCGAGCGTTTTTGTTTACTGGGGGTTGTAGCGGGGAAAAATTCTGTGGCGCGAAATCATTATCTCAAAATAGGTGCTCCCAGTTTGGAGAAATCGAAATCCAAACAGTAGGCCGCACATGCGCAACACGCGTGGGACATATGCACTGATAGCTCGATCTGCTTTTGTGTTACCTGAGCGGAGCACTCATTCTGCTGAAGCTGAGGTTTCGTGCTACATATGGACCCTAATAATAAATTGACCCCACTACACTCTTTTTGATGCGGACCGAACGGTCAAAGCAGAACAGGAAAGTACCGTTCAAAAGAAGATACCTGAATGACGCACATCACTTCCCATATTTATGACGTCCTCCAAATTCTGTTAAATCACGTAGCTTCGGTCCCGTTTATTGGATGTACCGTGATCTTACTTAGCATGTTTCGAACTGCCATCGACCGGGAGTAAATGACTTGGCACGACGGTGCCCTCGGTCATCGAGGAAACGACGGTCAAACCAGGGAGTACCTTTTGCGCAGGCCCACAGCTTAAGGAAGGCATGAACGACATTGATGGGGCATCATTATACGTTTAGCCATTTATCTGAAAAAAAATTCTTTCTTTAGGCTTATTCCCAAAGACCATTCATTCAGATTCATAGGAGTTTCAACTGGGATTTCGTCCTGCCAGTAAGGCTCATCTATATTGAAGGGTCAAAAAGCACTGTTCAGCCGTTTTACCATTATTGGGGATCATCTCACGAAACCCTAGAGAGTTTCGAACCCGAGACCTCCCGGTTAGTGTTTGAACACTTAGCCATTCGACGTCGAACGGCTGAACAGCAGTGTGGTGAGCTCTCACTTACACAAGATGAGCACTGCTGGTGAAATATCTGTACAGTGTTTCTCGGCTCTTCAGCATGGACTGACCTCACTGAAAGGACTAAATCTCAATTGGAAGTACAAAATCTCTGACACTACGATCAGTGGAGTCAGCCGCTTGACAGCGCAAACACCGAAGACATAACAAACGATTCTCAGAGGCCTACAGTAACAAAGCAGTCCACCATGGCTTTCAACGCTTCAGATGGTGCACTGGTTTCAGGTTCACTTGAGTGTTAGTCATTGAATTGCTAGACGAACTCCAAGTTGATAATAAATTATCGTATCCAGTGCTCATGCTCCTCTCGGTTCGCGTGTGTTTGTTACATTGCCAGAAACGATTCCTAAGCTGTCAACTTTCGATCTGTGTGCTTCGGACACACCGATAGGTGATGATAAGTCTTGCTTATCCGAATACATAAATCGACGAGCGGTGATTTGAAGGATTTGTGTGGATGGCAGTGGTGTGCACAGGTCCAGTAGTTTCCAGGTCCCAGTTGACACGTACATTAAATCTCATCCGTCACCCAACATCACGCCGTCCATGTCACGCTCCCGAGTCCAACCTCTGAGTCCGAAAGGACAACTTGCTAGACAGGACAGTCTAGCCGAGGCTGAGATTCATCAGACCCGTAAGTTTCATCCAGGAGCCGGTGGAAAACTAGCCTGCTTGTCAAAGCACATTGGAAATATTAATGAGCCATGACAACAAGCCTTTGTGGTCAACCCGCATGGTTAGGACGCACAAACAAGAATGACGCAATTTTGCTTGTAACCAAAACATTAACACATGTCATCTCCTTTATCCTAACAGGATATGCCATGTGTGAGCAGAGACAAGACTTACTTTTCCGCTGTCGATAAAATGATACAGAATATTGGGACAAACAGAGGTGGGTTTTTTTTTATCCCACAGGCTGGGCAGATATTTCCTGATCTTGTGGAAATGATACGGGACGGGAAGTGTGGTCACTAGCATGACACCTGGTATAGGGGACACCTTTCAGTTCACTCAACTTTAGGTGAGTGAAGGGTTCTGTAGTTTCCTACTATTTGAAAGCATCTAACTATCCCGATAAAGGTTTTAACGTGCATTCTATTTTAAGCCAACTACCACAGATTGGACGAACCTCAGATAAGTTTATGAAAGTCCCGACCACTTTGAGATCGTTTGGGGCAGAGCAATGTACAAAACTGAAGGAAAGACGATGAACGGCTGGTTTTCGTAAGACCTGTAGAATATTGATTTTAGAGTTCTTGCTAGTAGTAATGAACTATTACTCAAGTAGTCGGGTGAAGAAGACCAGTTGATCAACAGTCAACCTGATGCTTTGAGAGAAGAAATCCTATTGAACTTTTTTCTAGGAACGAATCAAAAACAGTGATTTTGAGTAGTCAGTCAACCACAATCATCAAAAGATTTTACGGTAGGAGAAACTCGCCGAATAAAGGTCTTTTCGGTAGAATTTCGCCCTTCGATCGTGGTACCTCCGCAAAATTTCTGCTAACACTTTTGGCTAAACGAAATTGGAATAAATACGCTGACCGAATAAATCGAAACAAACACCAGTAGAGGTCATCAAAATAGTGGCGGTCGAAAGGAACCCAAGAGACATTCGGGGTTCATGTATTGAAACATACGTGGATATCTCGAATATCATGCCAAATGAAACATGAGGCGTCCTTTGTTCAACATATTCAGTTGAATAATATCATAAACGAGCGAGCTAGCCGGATTCAGTTGAATCTCCCGTCAAAACCAAGTTGAAAATGAGTGTACGGTCCCTTTGCTCTTCAAGCAGGAGATCAGTTTGATGTGGATTGGGGGAATGAGTCTTGCTGATGAGCTGCTGACAGAGCAGAACCAATAGTGTACTGTCCACAGTACTGTACTGTACTGTCCATAGTACTGTCCACAGTTTTTAACAGCCTCAAGAGTAGTTCTGTAACCCAAGAAACATTCTGAGTCAATTAATATAGTAAGAGTATACAGGGAAATTCGCTGACAACTCCATATAACAACCCACCCTGTGATGACCTCCAAGCTAGTGCGGCAATACAGTTATTTCATTGTTTCTCCCCCTCTACCGCCACGGAATTTGTCTGTTACCTTACAAATTTGTAAGATATATGGAGTATTATACTGGTGACACACAGGCCCTGTTCATTATCTGGTCAGGGAGTAATGACAACAATGAACTAGACTGAACCATGGTCGCAGCCTCAGATCTGATAGACTAACCCGATTGAATGTTGACCGTACGAACGCAAGACCCAGTTTTTTTCATGTGTTCCACCACTTTCCTTGTCTCAGTTCTTGACGAGGCTGTAAGTGTTTCCACCTGATACAATGCCATGTAGACTGCCCAATGCCTTCATCTTTAGCCGAACTGACATCGAGGTTCCAAGCTTTGGAGCAAGAAGCCATTGTTAGAAACCTGTTTCCTATCGAGCAAAGCTTGCAGAAACTCTGAGGAATCTTGTTATAGGTGGTCACTGTTAGGAGTTTCTGTGCGGCCGTTCCATTAATGAAGTTCGCGAGAAGTACAGGGTAACCAGTCGAACTGGGAAGCAGATAGTCGGGGTGGGGTACTTTGGTTTGGGATCTAGTCGGCATTGTAAGAAATTTTTTCAGGGGACGAGCGGAAATCGTTTGCTTTTAAAGTGAGTTCTCGTTAGACCAAGATCGATACGGACATAGACAGTTCTGAAAATAAGGCCCGCACTAAATCGTTCTTTTTGGGGGGGATTCCTATCTCAATGTTCATATGTACACAACAGTCATTGTTGAATATTTACTCAGATAATGCATTTGTCAGTTTAGGCTCTTTTGTTCACGCTCCAGGAGTTCTGTAGATGCGGGAGCTCATGGAGCATTTTCACTCCGGCCCAACTAAAACCCGTAATGTATCTCCCATCTTTGTATATTACTTGTGCGTCAATTCACATCTGTGCGAGATGTTTACAATCACATCACTTTCTGTTCAAATCGTTAGTCTTTTCGCGCTGATTCGGATTAAGCTATCCGATTAGTGGCCACGTCCAATGGGATTGCCGAAGTTCCGCAATAAGGTAACACACTACTCACAAGGTTGCTGAAAGGTCTTCCTCACTCCAATGACAGATTCATTCTTATCGAGACTTATCAAGTGGACTTAGTCGCCGAATTTTCATCAACCTTCTTTTCTACTTGAAAGCCAAAATGCACACAAATGGCGATTTATATTGATGTCAATGAAATACTCAAATTAATTCTCGTTTATGAGTAGTGTGTTCTGTCAGGAAAATGCACTGCGATATCTAAAAAATTTTGCCGCGAGATGACAGCATATTCAGCGGATGAATAGCATAAACCGCAGATTCATTTGAGTCTCTTGTTACCATCAGTGTGGTTTGCGAATGACCCTCTTACACCAGCTTTGCTCTCCTTCAAGTAGGAAATGGCTGGACGCAAGGAGTTGGCGTTTTCTGCATTTTGCAGGAGTCATGCTGCTTCTGGAAATCTTAGCTGTTGACTAGTGAAATCCATCTGGTGACAAGCAATTCACTACAGCTGTCGTTACCTCGTTTTTTTGCTAAGCGGATACAACTCTGCCATGTAATACAAGCCAAAACATGACAAGTGATGTTCGGATCACGTCATCTGGTAAACTGAAAACTATGAGCACTACTTGGATCTAATGCTGTGCTACTGAGTGCCCAAAACTCTAACTATTGAAGAGAGGACTAGGACGGAGGCTACATGTGACCAAGATTGGCCCAGCCTGTATCGTGGAAACAGAACTAAGCGATGATCAACAGTGGGCAAGGTTATCTTTCGATGGGGCCAGTCTACCACCGTCGCCAAGGATGCACTCACTTCACAAGTCGGTCACATGGGGATAATTGGACTTGGCCGACTACTACACTGACTGTCTCTTACCGAAAAGACCAAGTTTGTGCTCCTTAGCAAGGTAATGACAGCGCAATGGGAAGAATGCGCGGACATAAATCTTAAGGCAATGTGGGGCTATGGCGTCTATTTCGAAAACAAAGGTGTAAACCAACAGAGGAAAGAAAGGCTGGATTGCTAAGAAAAAAGGTTTTGAAGGGAATGTCTCGTTTGGGGACCACAGGAGATTAATGGACGGTTCTCGTCTAACTCGATACATTTGGTTGACTAATTTTATGATTGGTATACAGCCCTACTGTTGTTCGAATATAAAGATTTTGGCGTGGCGTCGTGCTTGACCTCTGTCCAGGTAAGAAGCAGTATGAGTGCTTCCCAGTGGCGTTCCTTATAGGACGGTGTTGAGGGTACACTGAACTGTTGTCAGTGCTGAGAGACTGTTTTATTTCAGTGCCGGTCATCTCTAAACGAAGGACCAAGGATCAACGAGAAACGTTCACCAGTCTTACAGGCATATGTTGCCAACTGTTGAATAGACCTAACCTTGTTTTTCGTGGCAAATTCTGTATTTAGTTCGGTCAGAGAAGATTCCTAAATCTCCATAACGATTGTGGGCGATTGTGCGAACTTGTGTTTGGTGGATCTTGGAGTGCCAATTCTGTTATATGGCCAACAGCAGTGGAGCACGACAGGCCTTGCCATATCGATTAGTGACGACAAGTCGTCTGAGGACAGCAACAACTGGTGTCCAGTGGACCCTACACTTAATATAATTTGCTTATACTGATCCGCGCTAGACGACAGCAAAAAGGTCAACATATCCATGAATGCCATCGTTCCACAAATGTGTGTTCTTCTTGCCAATGCTTCCTGAAAAGGCACAGTCACCAGAACAGCTTGCCTTGACAACCGGCTAGGATACCGACAAACCATCTGTCAATGCCTGTGGGGTGAGCGTCCTTGTGGATTCAGGGCAAAAGGTTAACCGAGAAGCAGGCGTTAGCGCGTTGTTTATGCAGACCTAACTAACTAATTTGTTATGAATTAGCCTCCTTCCGTGCTTTGTGTTGACGTGCGGTTGACCTGTGCAGGCACCTCTACGAATGCCGTATATTCCATTTGGCACAATAACTGTTGGCTATAGGTATGGGCTTAGAAACTGTTCCTGTCTGACGGACCAGGGTTGGACTTTTTTTAGGTATTTGTGTTAATGTGGTCAGATTTTTGTAAAGCGGTCTGTAACGCAGGTCACTGAGCCTGAAAGCACTCAAATCCTGTAAGTAGCTTGTCAACTAATTGCCAAATGTGAGTCACTCTCTGGCTTCAAAACTGCGTTAACGACTGTATCACCTCTGGTTAACTTTGGTTTTGTTTAGAAGATGCTCTCAATTCCTCCGGGTGCCCCGATGATGGTTGCAATTTGACAATGCCGGAAATGATCTGTGGTTTTAAAAAAGAAATTTTATCTGTAAGAATCATGACGTTGGAAGCTATCGGTCATTTATGAGAACATCCAGGTAAGGTAAGCCCTCTAGAGGAAACATTACGTCTCTTCGGTGGGTTCACATATAGGGGAATTACCGCATTTAGCCTGACCTGCTACACTGGTCAAACATGAAACGCGGCGCATTAACCTCATACTAACTCTGAGGATATCCTCTTTTTAGCTTGCATCTGCCACATCTCCCACAACACAGGCCATCACGGAGAAAAGATTATTTAGGCCTGTCACGGACATACTGTTTTTGAACCGACACTTTGAATCGATACTTTGAACCATTAGCTTGCTTTTCATAAAGGATACTACTCACAAGATTGCTGAAAAATCTTCGACAGCCCACGACCGGTTTTCCCCTTTCTTGGGGCTCATCAGGTAGGCGCATTCCCCGAGTTCCCGTCAGCCTTATGTTCTACTTGAACCCAAATTGGACTGATTGCAACAACTACACTCATTTGCAAATCAATTTGGTTTTCACGGGAGACTCAAGTGAATCTCTCGTTTATGATGGTCTTTAACTGAATGTGCCGCACACAGGCAGCACATTTGGTACGATATTCGAGATATCGCAGTATATTTTCATAAAGGAAATTACTCACAAGTTTGCTGAAAACTTTTCGACAGCCCACGATCGGCTTCGCCCCTCTTGGGGCTCATCAGCACATTCAGTTGAAGAACATCATCAACGAGAGATTCACTTGAGCCTCCCGTGAAAACCAAATTGATTGCAAATGAGTGTATTTGTTGCAGATAGCTTGCTGTTATTAATATGATTATCAACGTTATTGTGGAACCCTGCAGCAGTGTTTTTTTTCAAAATGCTCATTTCACTTTCCCTCCTCACATCATTAGACTCTGACTCTTCCTGGGTTAGCACAATCTCCATATAAGGCTATAAGTATTGTTTCTAAGCTGACTTCCTGATTGGTCGATCAGTTTGATAACTTTTCTTCATTCGTTTTCTGGGTCTTGTATTTCAAAGCAAACACCGAGGAATCTCCTTTAACCTCCAAATGTTCAAGGTACAAGCGACGTCGAGCAGTGGCCAGTGTCAAAAACCCATAGAAGTTGGCATCACCTGCAGAAATGGACATTACTCCGACACTTGCAACCGTTATAGATTTATGCAATTCCACTTCAATCCTCGGTTTTGCAACACAAGTTTCACTCGCTTTTCAACGCACAATAACATACGTAGACTCGCAGTGGCGAAATACGGGACCGAGAAATCTTCCTGGAATTGGATGTAAAGGGATACGGAGTTTTGGAATCGACCGAGGCACAGCCTGAGATGTTCGTTTCACCGATTAATCAGCCCGTCAACCGATTACGTATGGATGAATTCATTTGTTTGACTGAACTGATGTATACACTGAGGGCTTGAGTCGGGGATGAAATTTAAGCGTGAGCGTCAGAAGTTCGGTAGGAAGAAGGGATCATGTAATACTTGTATTGATGTGAACATGATTGCGGCTTCATGAACGCAACTAAGCTTTTCTAATATACTGATTAATAGGGTTGGCCGGTCCAAATCCGGTAGTGCAGGCTGGTTACTTAGATGAGTAAGGTGATATCCCAGTTAGGGATACGCTGAACACCTTGCAGAAATAAAGAGTTCGGAAAGGCATTCACAACTGATCCAGTCAGCTCCTGACCTTGCCTGATCCCTATTCATCCTATGGCGTCCGTGAGTGAATGGCGCAGGTGGGTGAGCTGGCGGTCCAGCGCCGTCATCTGACGTTACCACGGTTGAACAGCCACATCAGTGGTGTCCTTTGCATACTATTGACGATAATTGTAGCTTGTGCAAAGCTAAACGGTGATTTTGTAAATCGGTGGAAGTCGGGAAGCACAAAACTGGCGCTCCTCTTTGGATTCGATAGTCTATCTTCAGGTAGACTACTGTAGGGATTTTACACAGTGTTATCCTTCTTTATGCAGAAAACGTTTTGGCGTGAGTTTCACTCGCCTGATTTGTTCCCGGACAAGTTACGCGAGTTGGATAACACGGCCCCATCCCTCCCTGATATCAGGATACTGGAATGTGTGTTACATTATCTCCATTGTCCTAGAGAGGTAGAAAAACTTGTGTCATCGTTCCACCCATATACGTTGGAAGAACTGTCAGCGGATTGGTGACCTCAAACCCACACTCGTCCATTCTAGAATCACGGTCGGACTATACACGCAACACTTAATTTTATATCTCGATCTATGTGCTCCTTAGAGGATAGTGTGCTTTAAAATGCTGATGCTGATGATGATGACGTCTACGCTTCGCTGGCATTGTAAACCTTACGACTAGACGCAATGAAGCGGTTAACCTCCATAGTCCAATGTGCACAATGACCCAGTTTAAATCCATTTATCCTACCATTAAGAACACACTTTTGGCCGTGAGCCAGCAAGCCCAACTCTGCGCATGTTCATGATCCACTGAGGACAAATAACCAGCCACCGTGTTGCTTAGACTCGTCCTCTACCTCCGCCCTCCTCGTACTCAACCGGAACACGCAAGCGAACGCTTGTCAACTCGGCAGTCATTAAACAAAGCGTGTAGTGGACATCAAAGTGACTGATGTGATAGTGGACAGCAAAGCATGTGCCTATTTACTCATTGCTTTATGGGAGCAGACAGAGGGTTAGGTGGAGGGGTGTGACACCGTACAATCAATTGGAACACACTTCACTTGATAGGTCCTAACCACCTCCACTTTATCATGGGAACATAACCCCCACCGTAAGCATTTTCATCCTGGTGATAACCTGTACACACGAGGTTGGGCGCATCCTCTCTGTCACCGGATCACAAAATGCCTATCTAACTCCCATTAATCGGCACGTTGAGTAAACAACACCGGTTGAACAGGTTTGAACGTGAACGTGGGATTTTGGCTGCATCCTTTTTGTCTTTTTAGGTAGGCGTTGAAGGTTTTTTGTGCTTCCGACTGACTGGTCATGTGCCCTAATCCAATGATAGAGCCCAAGAATTTGAGGCTACTCAAGAACTGGCGTTACTGACAACTGTCTCGTGTCGATAGACGAGTGTCCCTCGTTTCCACTCAAACGGAAACGATTATGTGAATGTAGGACGTTCTTAAAAACACTGTGTACTGGGGCAGCCACAGAATAATAATCCATCTGAGGTGTGAACACCGGCAGTTTTCTATCCGCCGTTTAATTAGTTCTGTTTCTGGTATATTAGTTTTGTGTCCTGGCCTTCTTTGGGATAAATACTTGCAAAGTAAGCTGGCTTTGGAGAAAGGCGAAGCCAAAGTTCATGTGGGACTCTTGCTTCCAGTATCCTCAAAATGAGCGCACTGCACAAATCCTATTCCACGTTTCAGTTGAAACGACATTCGAAATGCAGCAATGTAACCGATAAGGTCGATAAAAACTCTGACTAGCCCACTATAAGTTTCACCATGCTTGGGACTCATTTGGTAAACTTAGTCCCCGACTTCTTATCAAAAGTATTCCGCAGTTGATGTTCAGGAATAGGTCTATCTGATGAGCTCCAAGAAGGGTAAAGCCAGAATTCTATTGACCTTGTGAACAATCTCTCCTTAAGGTTGGATTGAAAAGCCGACACTGCTTCAGGTTTTAAGTGTCATATCCTTGTAGGATGATAAGCTTCAGAAGTATACCTCATCCAGAAACTAGTAAGTCAGGCACTTGAAGATTACTCTATCCTCCTCTAGAGAGTGTTTGCGCAGTTAACCTCATTTCCCTGGTCGATCTTTCTCGGATCTTGCTCCCAGTTAAGTGAGTTCGTGACAGAACCTCTGCAATCTCCGAGCATCTTTTGACCAAAGCTGGCAAGTCTTCCTGTTTACATTTCATTTTAACCAATCGAGAACAAAAATTCAGGGGTCCTCAGAAGTTTTGCACAAACCTGCCATGGGAACCGAAATAAGCAACAATGACGAAGGTACCACCATAGATTGCAGCAGTTTGGAAAAGGTTGAATAAAACCACGGCAAGAGCAAACACAAACATCAGTCTTAAGGATACCAAAACGATATAACCACAGTGGAATTCAAGGGTTGTTCATGTCTTGACGAAGTTACTTATAGCCAAAAACAGATATTCGGTCCACACACGCACACAGGTCATTCACTGACGTCTAGTTGTTTAGTCAAATTGAATGACGGAGGCACTGCACGGTCTGAAGTACAGTACTCATGCATTCATACTGAGTTATCGATTTGTGAGTTTTTATGATGGTTGAGAAATGAAAGGCTCATAAAATATTACTCAGTCTGTATATACGTAATGCATTACTCATAAGGTTGCTGCAAATTCCTCGATTACCCACGACCGGTTTCGCCCTTCTTGGGGCTCATCAAGTAGGCGCAGTCCCCCGGTTCCGGCCTGGTGCAGCACATTCAGTTGCCTGGAAACATCAAAAACGGGGGATTCAGCTGGGTTCCGGGTGAGTCTCGCAAAACCAAATTGATTTGCAAATGAGCGTATTTATCGAAATTACTCAGTCTGCTTTGAGGATTTGAGCTTGGATAAGATTCCATGCACGGCACGTCACAATTACAAGGTGAGTGAACAGCTGGACAGTCCACTTTGATCGATCTCAGGAATTCCGTCATTAAAAAGGCACGTGGACAACTGGATTTTCACTAGGCCCGAGGCGTGAAGGATGTATTTCTTGAATTTCCCTCGTAAGAGAGGACACTCTGTTCCCACTTTCTCGTCGTAGACGAAATTGCCGCATCAGATAACATATAACCATGAGTCGCTGTGAGATAGAGAAACGGAACAGTGCATGGAAGTGTCTACAAGTTAGACCAAGTGTATGCTCAGACGTTAATAAGCTGTTATTTGGTGACCTGATTCTTGCACCGATCTGTTGATTAGTACTCACTTTGTTGTTGTACGGCAGCGAAGCATCGGTGTTCAACACTGATGTCATGCTGTCGATGATGATGATGATGACTCACTTTGTTGCAGGGGATCTTGCTATTCTCACCGCTTTTTTTATTCCTGATTGGTGCGCCATGGCCCTTATTGTTCGGTGCTACCGTGGTCAGGTTGGGCACGATCACCAGCACATGTGACTAACGTGTAACAACCGTGCAGTCGGTAGGAGAACATCGGGTGAGTACAGGCTTAAGTCTCTTGACAGCACCATTCCACTTTGCAAACGAATTCTCAGCTCTATAAGTGACTTGGGTCGTTCCCCGAGTAAAGCTAGCTTACCGAACTGACATGGAAACGACTGGCTCCGCGATCGCAGGTCGCAAGTGTGGTTGAAGTCGACCGGTAGAGGTATTTTGAACTAACAGATCAGTACAAAAACTACTTTGTTCGCTTCCCTTGTGAACAGAACGGAAATTTACGTAGACACACACAGATGTCAAAATATCCATATACTGTCGCAAGCAATCGGAGAATTGTGGCTTTCCGTCGGTTCATTTGATAAAAGTGGCCTAGTGGTGTGACATTCCTTATCCTCAACTAATCATGTCAATATACGTAATGCACTACTCATAAGGTTGCTGAAAATTCTTCGACAGCCCACGACCGGTTTCGCCCTTCTTGGGGCTCATCAGGTAGGCGCAGTCCCCGAGTTTCCGTCAACCTTATGTTCTACTTGAACCCAAATTGGTGTGGCATTCCTTTTCCTAAGCTAATCATGACAATATTTTTAAAACAGTTACTTGTCCTCATAATTCGAAATAACACACTGAAAACATGGGGCCTTGTAGGTGCAAGTATTTTGTATTTTCCCAAAGAGGAATAACTGAATGGAAATGTTTACCCAAAAAACAAACGTGTACCATGAATTGAGAAGATAAAAGTTTATGCTTATGGTTAATATCTGGGATGAGTCTCGTATCCCAGTCTTCAAAATTTCACTGAAGTGTATCCCATGTAAATCACATGGTATCTTAGCGAATGTGCTGCACATTAAGTTGTCTGGATACACCACAAACGAGGGATTCAGCTGGGTTCCAGGTGAGTCTCTCGCAAAACCAAATTTGTTTGCAAATGAGTGTGTTTCGTTAAGTTCGTGCAATTTAGTTTCAACTAGAACATAAGGTTGACGGAAACTCGGGGACTGTGCCTACCTGATGAGCCCCAAGAAGCGCGAAACCGCAGATGGTAACTTATTTTCAAATTGTGGACAACAGGGTGCCTCAAGTCATCCGGAAACTGGACAGAAGTACACTTCTGGTGAGAGAACGTGTCTCTAGTGTGCTGGAGTCTAACGGCACATATGTGCTGCCTGACTAAACCAGTGACATTGACTTGTATATACGTCAATGCCAGTCTCCAACCTTTTGATTTCAGCCCCATTAAAGGGCAGAAGGACCGTACCCTAGCTACGTACATACACAGTTGCGCCCGGTGGCATTGACTACCACCATGACAAACATGCTGTCAAATGTCTGGTATCTTCTTGCATGCGGGTCCTATTCCCTCGGGCTCATACACATTCAGTCTGCGTGGGTCAATTCTACTCTGACCTACAGAAGAGGCGTGTGTCTTGCCGTTAGCACCGCCCACCACATTGCACAGACATCTTAGGTGGATAGTTTCAGACTGCCTACCACTAATCTTTGACTTGGCGAACACAAACTCTTACCTTCAGAAGACTGTGCCTGGTCAATGTCTACCTGAAAACCTTCTGGTGTCCGAGGTGTAAGGGCATGCGGGTTGACTATACAAAAGCGAACAAATCTCAATGCACGCAACAATGACAACTTGTTCACGTATAAGAAGTGCGCCTGTGTGTAGACTGAAGTGCCTATGGATACTACTGTTTGTTGGTTGGCGATATTTTCAGGCACGACTGTTTACACCTAAGCCTCCTGATCCGACTCATGATAGATTTGCCTGAAATACGTTCTGTGGAAGGTCATGCTAATCCATCATTCAAATAGATGGAAAATCGGTTGGTATTACCACAGACGCACAGACACATAAAGATTCTTGCGTGACTATCTAGTCATTCAAGCAATTCGCCACCGGCGTGTTTGTTAGCTTTGAATACGTGTTGCGCAAAAAATAGGCCAATACAGGGACCTGGATGTGAGTACGACAATCTACGCTGGTTACCGATCCTGCCACGTTTGTCCGCAGTTTCACAAAACTCTACCATTTTAGGTTGCGGTCGAGGATCTGGTGTTTTAACCGAGTGATAAGGTATCCTGCTGAAAACAAGCCTATCCAGGACGTACGCATATGGTTTGCGCATATGGGAGGATGGATTTATGGTTGACTTGCATATCTGGCGTCTTCTACATAATCACGACTCGGTGTGGAATAGTTCACAAAAAAGGGCAATGGTTTCTTCTGGGGTGGCCCCATTGGGAAGACCAAGCTGCCGGCTCACGTGACTGATTAATTCTTGAGTAAAGAAATTCACGCTTCCTTTTCAGAGTAGTCCGTGTCCCAGAGGTCACTGGGAATATCATTCACTCTAACTGGGAAATTCACCCGAATCTCTCATTTATGATATTGTCCAACTGAACGGACCGCACGACGCCCTACTTTGAATTTGGAAAAATATTCAAGGTATGGAAACACGTATCAATACTACTCCTGTGGTCGATGAAAACCCTGAACAGCCCATTACCCGTTCCACCCTTTTGAAGGTTCATCAGATAGGTCTGGTCGCCTAGTTTACATCAACCCTATTTCGTGGTTGAATATTAGAAACCAGAGATTTAGGTGAACTTCAGTTGGGTCTCCTGTCAACATCAAGTTAAGATAATTCGAAAGCGAGAAGATAGTGCGGGTTGATGGAGGACGCAGTCGAGGTTTCAAACCGGCAACCTCCTATTGTTGTCGGCAACCTCGTATTTTCGCATATTATTAGGTTAAACGAGTTGTGTTTTCCATAAGAATGGACCCTAGTTGGTAACCGATTTGGAAATCCGGTAACTAGCTTATGGTGCAACGAGAAATTGGCGGGTTATATTCAAATGGTATTGTCGTTCAGTTGTAAAACTCTTTCGATGCCTAGCTGCCATGCCACCCGAAGGAAGACGAGGACTGGGATGCTGCCAGGTTGCCCAAGCCTAGACAGGAGAAGTCGAGATGCAGAGGTCGGGTTCGAACCATGGACCTTCCGGCCAGTAAATTCGCGCTGTAACCACTAAGCCATCTCGCCAAAGTGGTGTTGTAACACCTGGAATACCCCCCTCTTCCTTTATCAATGATCTTCAGGGATCGGCGTACAGCTATTCAAATTGCATGGCGCTTTGTTATTATATGGCATTGCGGTATCGTACGAATACAGAGTCGTTTCAGTGTCATTCCTTCCATCGAAGTCTTTGTCACCGGGAAAATGACAGTGATATAATTTTCTGGAGCAGTGCTCAACTCTACCGAGGTGACTAATGGGACAAAATTTTGCCACAGTGAAGGACAAAATCAATATTTACCTTGTTTGCAAGTTCACTTTGAGAGGGGTAAACTTTAATTTCAGCGCAGTTGATGTTTCTTGAAACTAAATTTCAAGAGGTTGCATTTCTATGGTTCTTGATGTTTTTTTTTGGAGTTTGGCAATCCGTAGTTACTGCGATCGACTCATGGATAGTCGGCAACGGCGATGTGTGATTTGTAATCAAATTACTATAAACCTTCCACCGGTTGTTTTTGACAGCCGGATCCCTGCTCGGCGAAATTTTTTCTCTTGATTGGAAGATGTGCATTATACAATTGGTAGGGGGGGGGAGAATGTCTCATTCCTCATGGAGTCCTCGTCGGAGAGCCTAGGCCAGTACACTCGAATAGATAGTCTCAAAAATTCTCTCATCGAGCGCATGAGCTCACCAATATTCAGAACTGTCCTCATCTCTGGCCCAACCAATAGTCATCAAGCCCATTTCCCAACGTAACCAATCGAGTTAGACTTGATATTCGAACGTTCCCGCGCTCCATGATACTTGAAAAAGGTGATGAAGTAGTTTTTTTGCACTGTCCACACAAACAAATCAGCTGAGTTTGGGAACATCCACATTCGAATGCGGCTGATTGGAATATGAAGCACTTCGGTGAGATATCAGCTGATCGACAGCATGGCGGCCTGAAGAGAGGATATATTTGGACAAAGTCCTCGAATGAAATAGAGGACTGGAGTGAAGGTCATCAAGTTGGATGCGAACGAGGGATGTATCGAACCCTACTGAACTGTACGAAATGGAATAAGGTAGGAAAAAGTGCTCCACCAGTCAGGAAACTTGTTCGTTCCAGCCTATGATATTCGCGATGCATTTAGCGATGGTTATCATAGATCATCTCAATCCACGCAGCGACTAAAATGTACAACCGATGCGTCTTTCCGAATAATAGATCTACTGGCCAGATTTTTGAAACGTGCCACTCAAAACAATTGTGGTCGAGCCAGCACCAAAACTGGTTGTTCTGCAAAACGGAAATACGTAGCTACATAGAATCTACACAGTTCGAATACCAATCTGCGTGCCGTCTAAGACCAAATGGGGGTAATTAGCTTGAGATGAACGTCTCTGACTTTCCCAGCATCCACTCATCGCCATCCTGCCACCCGTCGAACCTGGATGTGTAAACAGCGCGGCGTTTGTTAGCTATCTGTTTACTTTACCACGATTCCCGTGAGTTCCGGCTTCTGTTCATCCCTTATTACGTTTAGAGCATATATCATCGGAATCATCGTCTGGCGACAAAACTCAATCACATGTATGCTGATGAATTTGGCGACAGGCGGATTCTTAATTGAACCACACACACACACACAGACTAGTTGCCAACGCTACGGGACCAACTGTGGAATCATAAATACTTCACAAGGGCGCACGCAAACCGAGTCTGTCGAATCAATCTCATTGTGGTGCGGTTCCCGAGAAGAAATATGGCTACATTTATTCGCACCCTGTTCCATTAAAAAACGAATTTGTGTAGACTGGAAATGACTCTCAGCACTGGTCCGCACCATCTGGATAAGCATTCACATATCCCTCTGGAGGGTACTCCCTAGGAAACTCTGCTAGGTTGCAACAGGAGTTTGCTTCAGACAATGTAACCGGTTATAAATGTGCCCACTGGCATAAAGCAACCCCGTTTCTTTTCGTCAGTTGGACGCAGAGGCTACAGCTTTGCCCACCGAACGTTCATAGAAAGTAGACGGAAAGCTAACACGTCTCTTCGGCAAAAGTATTCCCAGACGCATACATTTTGCATATAATTTAGAATGAATAAAGGAGAGGACAGCAACAGTTGAAAGGCTTGCCGATGTAAGATGAGCTTGGTTTTTTAGTAAACCCATAGTTTTGCTAGTTTATCCAGGGCCGATCGGTAGTCAGCATGTTGTCAATCCGGCTGATAAACCATTTTCTTGGTGGCATCAGCTTCCAAGCGAACTGGCTTTGTTTACACAGGCGAATTTGATGACTTCTTCAGCCCAAAACTGTGCTAAAAGTTGTGAAAACATTTCTCGAACAGAGAGGTCGTTCTGATAATTTGAACAACAGGAACATGAGCTTGCCCGAAGAAAGACCAATTATGATGACAGTGTGTCCATTCATTCAATTTTCGGGTGATTCTGAGCAGATTGGCCAAACCTAGAAGAACCAGTAATTACTATCACTTTCGGCTGGTAAACGACAGTAAAAGATGAGAGGTTCATCATGATTACGCGGTTTTTGGGTACCATATTAGATATTTGCAAGCTACTAGTACTAAACACGTACACTAATTTGCACACCAATTTGGTTTTGACGGGAGACCCACCAGAAACCTAGCTGAATCTCTCGGTTGTGATCTTCTTCAACTGAATGCGCTGTACAAAGTCCGCCCTATGTTTTACTTGGTACGATAGTCGAGATAGCGCAGCGTTTTTTCTTAAATTCGGTTGAAAGATAGCGTAAACGAGGGATTCAGTAGGCTTTCAGCTGATTCACCTTTGAAAATCAAGTTGGCAGGTATTTGTCGAATTTTATCTGACTAAGGTTCAATTAAAACATAAGGTTCGGGGAAACTCGGGGACTGCGCAAGCCTGATAAGCCCCAAGAGGGGAGAAACCGGTCGTGGGTTGCCGAAGAGTCTTCAGCAATCCTGTGAGTAGTTTCATTTACAAAAATATACTAGTACTGGACTTTTAAACTGATGCTTCTCTATTTAAAATTAAACTGTGTGACTGGAATAAAAACAATCCTGGTAAACCCTTTACGGCCAAACGACTGGAATGTGGGAACACTGTAGGTCGGGACTTTCAAGAAGGTTTGTGAATCATTTAAAGTAAAAGGAGCTTATCTTCCGTATTCGTTGAAAGCATGGATCACGTTTTGGAATAAATATTACCCCAATAGTCAAGTGGGGATCAGCTGGCCATCTGTGGACCGACATCCTGGTCTCATTTGTATCAGTAAATTAGAAGAATGCGCGCAGACCGACATCCTGGTTTCATTTGTATCAGTAAATTAGAAGAATGCTAGCGAAACGTCAGTAAGTTTGCTTTGCTTATCCAAACCCTCCACTTCTTTTTCCTTGACTCAAACCAAGTGAGAAAACTGGGTTGGGATTAGTTTGACTGGACTATCTGCTGGTTATCACTTGATGATCTCTGTGGTATACTTGATTCTGCGCTTGATTCCACGCCCAAAAAGATATACTGTAGTCTGTCTGGAGGAAAAACGGGGTATTCTCCCTCCATAGAAGGAGGAATTGCTTGTCTTGAGAGGTAGTGAGTGGCCAACAGGCATCGGCTCTTCTTCGGAGCAGTCCCTACAGTTGCAGGTGCTGATGAATCACTTTTTAGTACACTACTCTATCGAGAGTACTGCATCTTGCTTTTCCGATGTCTTTGTTAATGCCGCCATTTACTGCGTGCTTCGATCACTACAGGTTGACTGTTCGTTTCTCCAGAGCACCACTAAAGTTCTGATGCAACCGAATCTACTTGTTTTCTTCTACATTAAACAGCAAATGGTTGCTGCATCAGCAGCTTATTGACTTCATTCCCATTTATTTGTTTATTTATTTATTTATTACCTCAGTGAACGCATAGCGGATTATATTACCGACCCTGACGACGTCACCCTAAAAGCAAAATTTCTACCCAAGAGATAAAGCGATGGGTCTAGTGGGAACACAGTATCAGTAATGCTGAAGTACACCAAATGGTTTTTGCGAAATTTCACTCTCCCTCAATGGATCAGTTAGTCAAACTCCACAGGTTACGCTGGTTGGGCCGTATACTTCGTATGCCAGAGGACCGTTTGCTTCGTAGAGTTCTATCCGATCAGTCTTGTATCGGATGAAGACCATCTAGAGGAGATCAATCCATGACTTGGAAACGAAGCATCAAAATCGTTACTAGTCAACTCAGTCGCGTTGGCAACTGCCGTCTCTCCGGATGGGGACCGCGAGACGAGACAAACCAATGGTTAGAGACCCTGACAGATATGGCTGCGTCACGCACTCTGTCATCAAAGTTGTCGCCCTTAATGCGTAGCTTTCAGCTTCTGTTCTACCGGTCATACGAATACGTTTGTCGTCAATGTGCTGATTGGGCTATCGCCTCCAACGCGTGGCTCTCATTTACCTGTTCTCCTTATCCTCGGTGAACGAAACTGTAGCAGCTGGGGCCACTGCATTTCGGTGTACGTTCTGTGGGTTGGGAAGCTGAACTGAACTGAGAGGAGGCAAGTAGATGCTGGCGGACGTAACCAGCCTGGACTTGCGCCCTCGATTCCTCTCAAATAGCGTCACAATATGCGTGAGGACCATTTCTTTTTTAACTAATTTTAACCGCATTTTTGTTCGCGGACAACCAAGAAGCCTCCTATTCGATCAAGACCATTGTCATCAGATTTGCCTGGATTACAAATCAGGAACTCTTTGTAGCGAACACATCAAGTGTTATTTATTGCCAGAATCAGCAAATCAAGTTATCTGCAGTGAAACAACAGAGGCTAAGTGGCAGCATCTCAAAACAACCAAGTCATAACCCGCATAAAGTGTAGACTATTCCGTTTTTGTGTGACAGTTCAGGGATAACGTTAACAGTTTTGTTACAGAGTGAATCATAGGCAGAGCACTAAGTAAAAAAGAGACGAGGTAACTGGGAATGGCTATGACCTGACATAACCTTCTTAATGTGAAGTCAAGTCAAGTCAAGTCAAGTCAGGTCAGGTCAGGTCAAAGGAAGAGAAGGGTTTAAGCGACCAGATGATGCCTACAGGTGATGTGTACTACGTCGAACAGATATTTTAATTGTTTATAGACAGATACTGTAGGAATGTTTGGTGGAAATCGTTGAACACAATTCACACAAGGTAAAAATGCTAACATCGGCGAGCTCGTAACCACATTATTGATAAAAAATTGGCCGGATACGTTCCATCAAATGAGTGTTGACTATGACCGCAACTGACACCGGTCTTTTAGTGGCAGCCTTTAGGTTTACAGGTGACCTACTGCCCCCGGGAACGGCTGCGACATGAATGACAATCGAACACCTAACACCATGCTTGTTGCATCATTACCGTTGGAAAACCCTTTCTGACAGCCCGACCCGTTACGCCGCAATCGACTAGAGTCTTGCTGCATGACATATGTTGTAGTTTTCGACAAGTACTTTCATTTGCACATTAATTTGTTTTGACAGGAGACTCAGTTGAATCCAACTGGATCTCCCGTTAAGGATGAATGTGCTGCACCAGGCCACCTCATATTGCGGCTGGCATGATATTCGAAATATACTCATTTGCAGGTTATGTTTGTATTAATGGGTGACTCAACTGGATGAGCGTATTTCTCCGGTTACGTAAAATTTGGTGTTCAGGTATAATATAGAGTTGGCTGAAACTCGGAGACTGTGCCTTTCTGATAAGCTCCAAGGAGGGTGAAACTGACCGTTGGCTGTTGAAGAGTTTTCAACAACCTTATAAGTAGTGTGTCAAATCTAGATATGTTATCATTCTTCAGCATGCCTATATATTTTACACAATACTTTTGTTATTTTCGTAGCAACAGTATCAGCAGTCGGCTTCGCCTAAGCTGAGTTTATCAAGTTTCATTGATTGCACACGATTGGGTGTTCATTTTCCGAAGTCCAGAGGTGCCAAAGATGCAGGTAATGGAGATCGGAGCACATCATACCGACTGGAGCTTTCAGTTAAGCGCGGCGCACCCCTGCCCCAATGTCCACTATGGATCCACAGTTCGTTTTACTAATTGCATCAGACTGACTCATCCGAAGACGACGACAAACGAGTGTGGGAGATTTTGCTTGTAACAAGGCTCATAATACGAGCCTTGTTACGCGAGTGCACAGGGAAGCTGGGACAGCTGGGGCCTGTTTAGTATGATGATATGAGCCCCTTCGGCCTGTAAATGTGGCTTGTAAACGTGGCCTCACAATTTAAAGATGTCTGCTTGACCAACAGTATTTAAGGAACTTCGGTGTGTGAGCTTTAGGGCATTCACTTGCACAATCTGAACCGTTAAAATCTCCCCTCAAATATGACCGTAGCTAGTTGTAGTGAGATGTATATTCCGAAACCTGTACCACGGCCAGGCTGTGAGATGTGTTCATACTTATCGACCGAGACAAATCAAGGAGAAATATCATGAAATTTTCTATGACCGCATGCAGCGGCCTTAGAGGTATTTTAGTTCAAAAGCCCATTTTGGTGAAACGTTCTGATTTCAATTCAGGGAATCTCACATTTGTTTTGACTGATGCTACATTATCCTTATATGCTATTTCGGTCGAGTGATTTTTACTATCTCGCCGGTGAGTTCTAAGTGATATTCAGCCATATACTAGCAAAGATGACAAGTATTTATGGATATGGATCCTCCATGTTCAACAATATCTCTATCTGAAATCTGACATGATGATTTCCCGACGTACACGGGGATCGTGACGACGAATGTAAGTGAACCAGTTTGAAAGTTTTCGGGATAAGTTTTCAGGGGTTCCCATTCTAACAAAGGAGTGAAACCCGAGTACCAAGTTTCAAACCCTGAAGGTCGGAGGACATAGAAGTTTGCACATGACACATAAATGTACAAGACCGGAAGGATTGGGCACCGTTCGGTGTCAAGGTCATATGCGGCAGTAGGCATTCACAGCCTCATCAGTGATTGAATCATACCGATAAATCACATTTACAGCATTGAAATTGTGGTATATCCCACTTTATGAAGCCTTGTTCATTTGGGAACCAAATCTGTGGAAGGTGTGGTTCAATGGGCGATGTGGGATCATCATGTGTTTCGTCATTTCGCGTCGTTGGTTTGGAGTTCCGGGTCGTCGATTTGCTTTTCGTTGCTAACTCACCTTAGTATAGTGCTACACCGAATTCTATTTCATTGCACTTTATTATATTGATGTCATATTGTATTATATATATATATATACATGCAAACGCCCCTTTTTAACAGTATTGTTAAGCCAGCAGCGGTGCTTGAAGTTACCTTCCGCGAACACGAGTGCATGGACCATGCTGATTATTGCTAACAATTTATACATCTCTTGAATGCTTTTCCTATGTGATATGGGCGAAGAGGCCACTCTGAGCGTGTGCTGTGAGTCTCAACCCCGTCCCCTTGAGTTGACAGTTTTTTGACGTGCTTTAGAACGTCACCCTTCTGCTCACTTCTCAGTCTCTCCCTTGGGCTGAAATCCGGTAAAGTGCATTCAGCGGTTCAACATTTCCTATTGAGCGACAGAATCCCACGACATGTGACAGGCAAATTCGCGACTGGGCACCAGCCCACTCTAACAGACGACAAGGACGAAGCAGTTGGTTCAAAGTACGTCAACTGAAGGGATCGAAGTCTGGCAGTCAGTCGCTTTAGCTTTGTCCTTGAAAGCTCATCATCCAGGGCACATGATTCAGGGGAGTACACGAAGCTAAAATTCAGTAGTCATGGCGACAGTTAGCAGCTTGAAAGTGCATCGGGGTTCATTGGGGTACTTCAGCCGGCTTGAACAACATGTGGTCGGCCCACTTAGCATCCACCGTGTGCCAGAAGGAATCAGCCCTACTGTTGAGGGAGATAAAGTACGAATTATCGCTCTAGTTTGCGCCTGCCCAGCGCACTCGCTACACTGTGGATTTGGACAACTAGACCTGCGGGTATCGTAGAGTTGGACTGTTCACAATATGACATGGTATGGCAATTGTCTTTCGTCTTCTGCTAACTTGGTAATATGCTGATTCGGAATGTTGCCCCCCTCCAGTAGTTATCAAACGCGATAAACTCAGTAGCCAAAGATCTTTTCGGGGAAAGCCAGACAGATGCACTGGTGCTCGGGCTGATTGCTATTCTAAATCTGATACCAAACAAGTTCTGCATTCAAAAGGAACCGCATTCTACGCATGGCTCCTACAGACGGAAAAGGAGTTTGACAGCATGGAAGATGCAGACTTTGTGGTTTTGAGTGAAGCGCTAGAACTTCACAAACGTCCATTCTCTAAATTTGGCTGGCTTTTTGCTGAGTTCAGCGTCGGTGAGATTCATCGTCCGAGTTAGTCTACACAACTATCCACTTGAAGCATGCTTTAGCCAGGAAGAAGCTCCATTGGTGTGAATATTTTCTACTATCAGGGTTCTCTTGTTGACAGAAAGGGATGGAGGCTTGATGTGGAGAAGACAGAAATTATCATAAGCGTTTCAACCTCCACCACTTGGCAGCAGTTGTAATCGATATATCAGTGTATCACTTCCACTCGGTTGAAGTAGAGCACAAAACTGATGGAAACTGGAGGGAAACGCCTACCTGACGAGACTGAGGAAGAGCGAAAGGGGTGGTGGTCTGTTGTCGGTGAGCTTTCAACAACCTTATGAGTGGCACGTTGTGTCAGTAAATACTTTACTGTCGGAAGACTCCACAGCATGTCAAACAGCTTTAATTCACATCAAATATAAACTTGCATGTGATTTATTGTTCATTCGTCGTAACCTTGAACTCTCTGTCACCCTGATAGCAAAAGTTCCAGGCTGCTCATATGTCTCGCGTGTCTCTCCAAAATATTTGGCCATCGGTGGTCCGTGTCCCGTGGTCCGTTTCCCCCCGAAAATAGGCGTTAAAATTATGGCTGCTGATTATCCGGTTTTATGAGACCGTGTTATCATACCACACAAACTTTGACACCAAGCATAGAAACAATTTCACGACAATTTCGACAGTAAGGCGGTTATCCCAGCTTCGCTCATCGGCGCAAACTAGCTATCAAGGGTGAAGAATATATCAGTAGTCAAGGGCAGTGTGAAATGACAGTGAGACTGAAAAATTATGGGAAAGGGTGCACTCCGATGATACACGATTCTAACTTTGCTCGACGGCTTGTTAAAGTTGCCAGAGGTGAAGCGGACTTTTAACTCAAAGCAGCCACTGTTCCCAGCGGACGGCTTGCCCAGTTTAAAGTAACAGGTATTCGCGCACTCGACAATTCAACTCGATTTACGTGTCATGAACACACTGTGTTTTGTACTTCTGAAGGAATGACCATTCCACCTTACTATCCACATTCCAGTGGTCTGCCGATACGGTTTGTTCATTTTATTGAACAAAATGTGATGAAACTGAGAGGCAACAATGAGGCCAACACTTTTAACGCTCGTACCGGACGATATAAAATCAACAAACGAGCTGGTCTACGACTAATGCCCTCATCTGCTCATCTATTTGTTTTTCACGGGAAACTCCCCTGGAACCCAGATGAATCCCTCGTTAATGACGTTTTTCTTCAACTGAATGTGCTGCACCGGGCCGGCTTATATCTCACTTGGTACGGTACCAAATCAATAAGAACTCTAACCGACCTAGTTCTCCATCAACGTATGCAACTTGTCCCTGGACCCACGATTGCGAATCACGTGTTCCGTCTATGGAACTCACCACAGAAAGAGATAAATTATTGGGCAGTATGGGGCTAATTCAGACCTGATCATCCACAACATCCTCGGATGGACCATAAATTTTCTAAATGGTCGAGGAGAATAGACGGTTGGACCAGGTATGCAGTGTGTCGGAAATGTGGTTCATCTTGGCTAGTCATGACAATCGGATGTACAGTCACCTAACCATGCCACTATATTGGACAAAATGCTCATATGCAGCTGTATTCTACATGTTGACTCCCGCATCACACGAAATACGACCTAGATCACCTAATAAAAGACTTATTATTAACCATTTCTTCAGATACTACGACTGGCGATAGAATTTTTATGGGCATTTTTTAAAAGTGGAGAAGAGGCTGTTTGGATTTTATGTGGTTTCATTGGTAGACTCTATTGCCTACCCTAGATTAATCAAGGTGTTGTTCCTTACTGGGCACCCGAACGTTCTGGGCTGAGTAACAGCTCATTGCAGGGCATAACAGTCGGCCTCACACCATTGTTTATCTCTCCTGCCCCACAATCCGAGTTACAACGATAAGCCTTGGTCAAGGTTAGGAAACGTCCTTGGGCTTGTGGACGATGATTTCGGAACTGAAGACCGATGTCCATAGACCAGTCACAGGGTTAGTAACCACCAGGTGACTTCGCGGAAATGCTTCGCTTTCCAAAAACCTCAGAAAGATTGGTTAAATCTGCACATTGGTAGCGAAAAACAATTTAACAGTATGATCATTAGCACGTACGTTATTTCCATGACTCAGCTAGCCCAAGAATCCTACGATAGTCATGACCCAATAAATCCAGTTTTGGTTACGGCTGATGGATCACGGTATAATGAGGGATGAAATGGAATAACCATGTCCACAAGCTCATGAATAGTGGAGGATTAGGGTGTCGCTATAACGAACGGCACTATCTGGAGCGTAAGCCATATCCGTTTATCTACACCGCTAGTGTTTGAACAGTTCCCTCCTGTTCTGCGGCGCTTATCTTGACATGCCATGAAAAGATTCATGTCTTGCAGTGAATCCTGTTAAGGCGGACCATCGTAAAAGATAGATTCGGTTGAGGGATTCACGTGAGTCTCCCGTAAAAAGCAAATTAGTGTCCAGATGAGTGTGCTCCCGAACAGCGTGCAATTTAGGGTCAAATCGAACAAAGGGCTGACGGAAACTCGGGAACTGTGCCTACCTGATGAGCTACAAGAAGGCAAAACCGATCGAAGAGTTTTCAACAGTATTATGAGTAGTGCTTTGTCGGGAACAGATCTATGTTCCAGCTCACCACTGTAGCACATCTTCATCTATGTTGCAAGGTTACTTGTTCCCGCCACCAGTGTCTGTTGAACAGATACAAATTACTCCGTCCAAAAAAGTGAAAACTGCCATATTCGGGCCATCTGTATCGCTCGACCAGAAGCCACTAATGACGATCTTATTGGGTCTGTTTGTTGGGTTATTAAATCGACAAGTCGTCTTCTCATATATTCGTCGCTACACTTATTGTACAAAGCTATTTAGAGAGAAGACTTCGGCTTTGAGTTTCATAGGACCTTGTAATGCCCCTCCCGGAGGCACTTTTCCGCGAAACTAAACCCTTTAGAAACTAACTTGGTCTTCATTACATAAAATAGGCATTAGGGTGTGCTGAGGGTGATGTGAGCAGATGTGGTGATTGTCGGCTGAGATTTCGTCCTGTAAATGAAGCCAGTCCAGGCTCGACAGCAGGGAAGCGCTGTACGGTGGTTTCATCCTTATCGGGAATTATCAATAGTGCACATCTTACGAAACTCCAGGTACAAACCCACGATCAGTTTGATCGGCCGCGAGCGGCTACTCAGCGTTGTGATTAACTCACACTCGGGTAGGATATAACTCCACTCATCCTCCAACCACGGAAACCACATCACGCGGTTACCTATTGAGTGACTCCTCGAGTGACGACTTCTGAGATGGAAGTTTCACTCGTTTTGTGACATTATTTCTCATCTGAGTTACTTATACATTGATGGCAGTGTGAGATTTGACAATTTTTGAGTGAGATTTCGTTCTGTAAGTGATGTATGTCCACGCTTTCGAGAACTTGATTATACTGATTTAATTGAGCAGACCGTTCCGAGTAGCGTATACACAAACCCTGGACTTCCCACCTTGAGAGGTGCTGAACGTTCTCAGCGCTTCAGATTGCATATTCACCTAATATGAGTATCTGTTCCTCGCCCTCGACTTTTCATTTTCGCAAACAGATTTACTACCGCGCCGTATATCGTCATACCATTGACCTTCTAGGGTGTGATGGACCAGCACCATCAAAGCCTTAGTTATTGGACTCGTGTTATCCACCTCAACCATTCTCGACCGAAAGGCAAGGGTGCAAAGCTGACTGACTGGGGTGGGGGCACGGGTCCAATCTCCAGTTGAGGAATACACACTGTTGACGATTCTCAATAAGGATGAGAGCGAGCTGTGCGGTGCTTCTAAGGCCTTTCGGTCTCGATCGTCTGAGGTCACATTTTGTTGTTGTTTGTTATTCATTGAATGAATTGCCGAATGAACGAATGAGAGTACCGATGGGTTTTTTGTACGGAGCGATCAACTCTGGAGATTTCTGAAACGAGTATGGAAACAGACGATATTACCACAGAACTATTTGAGCTCATCTAATTACGTGACGTATCGCCTCACCAGTATTTGTCATAACATTGAAAATGGGCAACTGTCACAGAAGTTATCAGAGGAAAATCGCAAGCCACATAACTGATGGCTTTTTCAGGACTGAACACATTCTACCCCTATTACTGGCGCACTGGTCGCCCACTTGGCTGACTCAAGTCATGTGATTACTTCTAACAACGCTTTCCGAATATTGTACCAAGCGCCTATATACCTACTAAGATCAGTTCAATATCAACGTCTGGCCCCAGCTGAGGCAATTGCGATTCGCTCGCGTAACGTGGGTCTGTGCACTCAGAAAGCGTCCGTACGCGCATCGAGTCTACCATGGTCCGCCCACGTGAGTACTGTTCACTCAGGGCAATCGGTCGTGAAGTAAACATTATTCACACATTTACCTACAGAGTCCGATTTACTCTCGTTTTGTTTGTATCGGGCGCTCGCTTTCGGTTTTGTAATCCGTCGATCTGCATTGACCAGAAAACGAAATCACGAAAACATTGTTTGTCAATTTGTGTTCTAAAAGGCTAATTTATTTTTGAATTCTGTGTATTATTTTGAAATTCTACGGAAATACGACCATCCATCCCCTAAGAAACCAGCCTCAATTTCCTCTCAGTCGTGTCTTGAATCAGCCTGGTCGTGAACAACGGAACCATGGTACAGTGCATCCAAGGTGGTTTGATATTCACGATCTTTGGAGTAAAGTTATATAACCCGTCTTCCGAAGAGAGCAGAGAACTACGTGTGACTCTTTTTGTAGCTGAAACACACCTGGTTACATGACGAAATGTGTTCTGACTAGAGAGCGGCTATCACTCAACGGAAAACCCAATCAAATGATCGGTGCATTAGCAATGCGATATGAATATACGATCAAACAATGCGCATTCGATTATTCGTCATTCTGGGTTAAATGAGGGCAAAAGTCAAGCCACAAGGGTTATTCCTTTCTGAGTGACTTTGAAATACCTCAATATACCGAAGAGGAAATAGCATTCACTATTCATATGGATCTCCATCATTCCATTCTCACCCGAGGAACGATGTATACCAAGGTGCTGCATCTCACCATGGCGTAAAGCAAATCAGATTGCGAGTGCATCATCACGTGCTCTCAATAACCTCAAGGTCGCACTGTGTACAGCGTCTGATCAAATTCCCCTGAACAATTGAGTGCAGGCTATCAGAATCGGCGTGAGCTATAGTCTGGCTACCGCGAATGAATTTTTGATGGCAAATAGTTATATAGTAGGCATACTAAGTAGTATATTGTATGGTTAAGAGAATCTAGTGTGCGCATGCGTAGTTAAGAAAGTTGGCAAATGCTCGCGTCTATCGTTGAATTTCGGTAGCACTGAAGGTTTTGGTACTAGGACCAACCTACATGAACATATTAAATAGACTGTCACAAAACCAAATCGGATTCCACTGACTGTCTACGGAGACGCTTCTCTTGGATGTTATTGTAAGTAGTGCACCTTTAATCATGCATAGTTCGTTGGCGGAATGAGTAAATTAAATAATAGATTTAAAATGCTAAGCCCTATTACCGGTTCGCAGCCTCCTATGCCGTCTAGAGTTATTCTTCGCTCAATGAAACCCTCATGCGGAACCAACTATAGTACGTCAGTTGTGAAATTTTCACACCTTGCACGCCATTGTGCACAAGGGCTCGAATTAGTTTGGTACTGATTTTATCAAATAGTGTTAAGGTGGGGCACCGCACAACAAACAACACACTGAGTATCACCTCGCTAAATATGCTCATCTGTACACCAACCGGGATAATGGAGCTCCTGAAATGAGGTTGACAAAAAGAGCATTGGCGCGCGGGCGCACGCACTGTCTGTTCCAGAAGGTCGTCTTCAACAGCGGTACCGTACCTATTGGCAAAGATGGCTGATTATGATGAGACAGGTCTATTCGGTGTTCTGCTTCCGTAGGTTGTGGCTACTCAAGGGGTTGACAAGCAGCCCGAATGGTGTCAAACTGCCAATCGTGGTAGTAGTCCGTTTCAGCACAATAGCACAACTCACACGCGCCACTTGACCGAGCGTCTGGGGTACATACACCAAACAACAAGCAATAACGTTGGAGAACAATAAATGTGACAGCACAAAAACTGGAAGGCGAAATAACGCTTTTATCACAAGCATATGCTGTATGAATGAGTCACTCCCACAAACACACACACACAGAGAGACAGACATGAGAGCCGTTTGACGGGTTTGTAGTGTTTGTAGTGAGCGAAAAACAGAAGGATCGGTCCAGTTATTGTAGCACAGGCAACAGACTTGACGCCCGCGATTGACCGGATGCTTGGCAGTTCGGGCCTGGTCTACAAACCGCTCAGTTAGACAACATGGACGCCGCGCCTAGAGAGAGAGAGAAACAACACCGATATACAATTACTAGTACAATTGAGCGGCATCGTCACAAAACTGATAAACAATATTTGCAAAGTACCGTCATCAGATGCGTACCAATCAAACTGGTGCTTTTCGAAGAGAGGATAGATAATCGTACTCTTATCATTTTAAGGGAGGTTAACAACATGAACGATTTCTCCAGTTTGTGAATCTTGTAAAATGAAGAGGTGTTATGCGCTTTCAACAATGCTCATTCAAATTTTCCTAAATGGTTACTTTTGTTCCCTACCTTTGTAGAATACTTCGACGTATTCAGGAAAGCCCATTTGAGTGACGCGCAGTAAACAGCAGGCTCAGACAAGGGAAGGGTTTGACCGGAGGAAAGTAGACACAGCCTTATTGCTCCCAAAAAAATCTTGTTTTACCGTGATTTCCCAATGAAATGACCCTTTCATGAGACCGAGATGACTTGTTGAAGAAACCTCATTCAGTGGTCCGGGTACAGACATGTGTGAACATTTAGCTTATGGAGCAAGATTTTATCGTTTCACTAAGAAAAGACGGCGTCTGGCGTCCTCGTTTGTCAGTGACGAGAACTAATGACCCTAATGTGCTTTTTCTGCCGGGGGGATATTGTCAGGTGGTCTCTTCGAAATTTCTTGAGGATGCTGAGGTGCTTCTACGACTACCACATTTCTTTTGATTTAGTGTCTTGTATCAATAGGTTAGGGTAGGTAGGTAATTTGATATTCCACCAAATAACTTTTTCGCCACTTTTTACAGTTTTTGTACAATACAGGGGAGTAAAAATCGCAAATGTAAAGTAAAATATATTATATACGTAATGCACTACTCATAAGGTTGCTGAAAATCCTTCGACAACCCATGACCAATTTCGCCCTGCTTGGCGCTCATCAGGTAGGCGTAGTCCCCGAGTTTCCGTCAACCTTATGTTCTACTTGAACCCAAATTGGACTGATTTTGATAAATACACTCATTTGCAAATCCATTTGGTTTTGCGAGTGACTCACCATACACATCATAAACGAGAGATTCAGCTGGGTTCCAGGTGAGTCTCTTGCATGGTGACGTATAATGTGGCACATGGGTACCTCTTTGGGAACTCGTCTGAAGCGGCGTCTCCTGCCTGGGGCGTGCGGAACGACGTTCCCATCATGCAGGATTTGCGGGTGTGGTTCCCCTGAAGAGCTACTGGAATGCCCATCTGTTTTGGGAATTACTGCACACAAACATTTTCTGACGAGATTTTTGGATTTGGCGAAAGAACTCCGACTTCTAACTATGAAGCTAATGATCTCTAAGATCCCATGCGCTTCAGTATAGCGTTCATATATATATTTCCCTTCTGCAACTCAAAACTGTTCATGCCACAGAAGCACGGCCGGTGATGATGGGTGTTCACCCAACGCCGATCAGACAGCCTGAATCAAGGTCGAAAGTGCACTTTAACTACTGCGATGCTCCTTGTAACTTTTGCACACGCCTATTCGCAATAAATCTGTTGTGCTTCTTGTTGGCTAGTCTCTTTTCTGACACTAAAGCACTGGGGCGGGGAGAGCAGTTAGTTAGTTACAACAGAAAATAACACTGATTTCATTGTTAATATGTTGTGAACGCACCACAAACTCTTTTGACCACTGTTGTATGAATCATAAACGTCCAATATGAAGGCATACCCTGAGTCAACGAGCGTTGGTATCGAGAAACGAGCATTGACTACCGGGGAGATGGGACATGACTGCACACAGTTAAACTCTTAACATCAAGTGGGTTTATCCCGATAAGATCGTGAGACGGTGAGAAATGAAAGGGTTCCGACCGCGTCGATTTGCTCGCACTCTCTCAGGAACTAAAATCTACACGTCCAATGCAACAGGTGCGAGTGACTATGGATAGTCAGTTGAAAGGTCATGTACGAACGGTTAGTTGGACTGTAAGTCCAACCGTTGGTTCGAATTGGCAGACCGGCTTTTCCTAAATATTCGCGACGGGAAACAGGTCGACCGAGTCCCTTCTCCAACCATCCAAATTAGCTTTATTGCTCTTCCGACAACCTCTTCTTTGAAGAGACACTGCACAAAGACTACAGGACTGTTAAACAACGAGCATTCAATGCTAATCTTGCGGCTACCTATCAGTTTTACAACGGAGATAAAAAAATCTTTGCTGTTGAAAAACAATATTCGTGTAAAATGGTACAGAGGAACCTGTCGCACATAATGACAAGGCCCGTGAAAACCGAAGGAACCTAAGTTCAATCAGTACTTTGATACAGGTGCTCAGAGCAAAGGCGTCAGCCAGTTCTCAGAAAAGGCAACAAATTCTTCCAAGAAATAGCTGAGATACCAATGTGATGATCTGGAGAATACACAGAACACGTTACGATACGACGGAATATAGAGAAACGTTCACCATAAAACATCAGAGTTTACGTCTTACAACAGATCAGGATCGGCATCGAGTGTCTAGGTGGAAGTACCTTCCTGAAACACTACGAAGAGTATGCAGGAAATCAGAAAATGGTCGATCCCTCCGAGTGAGATTATTAGCATTACTTGAGCGCTTTAGCCTCGTGTGGGAAGTGGTGTGGTGAAACTCTCCAGCATGTTTATTCTTGTAGAAAACATGGTGTTGAACAATCTGCCGCGATTTTGTAATCGTATTAGCCTTATTTTGCTGCCGATGCAGCAAAATCCCAACTGGTAAATTATCACTTACGTGGCCGTTTTACAATCCGCTGGAATATCACAATCAACTCACCTTTGTTGTAATCCTGTTCGTTTTTCTTTGGTTTGCCTGCGAAACCTGTGACGAACAGAAGTTCGAAGACTACGAATCAAGTTACGGCAGTGAAGAATCGGTGTTAAACACTGATGTTATGCCGCCGACGATGATGATGATGACGATGAATCACGTTCGATATCTGCCAAATTCAGAAATGCTCAGTCTTTCATCCTGACCTGATGTGTCACAGTAACCGCTTACCTCCAGACTCTTATGCCAAGTGTAAACAACTGGGTGCTAACATTTTCAGCTGTTCGTGTTAATTCTGCATTTCTGAGTGGTCACTAGAAAAATTACCTTCACGTTTAACTTGCGTGCTGTGTCTGGATTCCAAAAGTAAACTTCCTCGTTAACCTCCCAGAAAGACAGCGGCTTGCGTTTTTGAATGGGCGTCATGATCGCTGATGTCATCATCATCATCATCATCATCATCATCATCATCATCATCATCATCATCATCATCATCATCATCATCATCATCATCATCATCATCATCATCATCATCATCATCATCATCATCATCATCATCATCATCATCATCATCATCATCATCATCATCATCATCATCATCATCATCATCATCATCATCATCATCATCATCATCATCATCATCAATCATCTCATCATCATCATCATCATCATCATCATCATCATCATCATCATCATCATCATCATCATCATCATCATCGTCATCGTCGTCTCGTCGTCCTCGTCGTCGTTGTCGTGGTCAATCAGTTAGCCCAAATATCAGATCTGCTACAGTTGTCCGCATCCATAGCACCTAGGAGTGTCAATACTTCAAGACATACAGTTGATCCTAGGGAAGAAATTCTGAGCATTTCGCGTACACGGTTTCCTCTAACACTCAGCTTCTACCATCATGAAGGACACTCAGTAGCTTTATGGAGAAACAGCAGGTTAAGGCCTTACACAGGTAATTTCACAGAGGTAATTTTTACTAGAAAAGGCAAGCCACACAAAGCGGCTTTGATAGAGCTTTGCTCCAGGCATACTATATTTGTGGCAATGTTGTGGAATACAGGTAGCTCGAGTGCGCTGATTGGTTGTTGGTCTGTTCGCCGAGCTTGGCAGTTGGATTTCAAACGTTTCATCACCAAACGAGGTGACATCGTCAGTCACGTCGAAGTTTTTCTGAGTATTTTAGCGAATGTTTCGTCACAAGTATATGAAGCTTATATATACGTAGTACACTACTCATAAGGCTGCTGAAAATTCTTCGACAGCCCACGACCGGTTTCGCCCTTCTTGGGGCTCATCAGGTAGGCGCAGTCCCCGAGTTTCCATCAACCTTATGTTCTACTTGTACCCAAATTAGACTGATTGTGACAAATACACTCATTTGCAATTCAGTTTGGTTTTTGAAAAACTCACCTGGAACCCAGCTGAATCTCTCGTTTGTGATGTTTTCAGGCAACTGAATGTGCTGCACCAGGCCGGAACTCGGGGACTGCGCCTACCTGATGAGCCCCAAGAAGGGCGAAACCGGTCGTGGGCTGTCGAAGAATTTTCAGCAACCTTATGAGTAGTGCATTACGTATATATATGTATCGCGATATTTCGAATATCGTAGCAACTGGAACATGAGGCGACCTGGTGCAGCACATTCAGTTGCCTGGATACATCACAAACGAGAGATTCAGTTGGGTTCCAGGTGAGTCTGTCGCAAAAACCAAATTGATTTGCAAATATGTGTATATAAGATGCTTTGTCTTTCCGTCCTGTAAAGACAAAGTGATATTTCACTTCCGTAGAAGGCAGACGACAAGACCAGGAGATAGCTGACCTTGGCGTGCCAACTGATCTTGCTGAGCTAAGCCGTAGGATGACCCGAATGTAGGTGTATCAGCCGCATCCGCAGCTCAGACCATGCCATGTCACACGCGACGGGATTATTGAATAAGTAAACCGCCGACCTCTTTTCTACTCTTTTGTCGGTCCGCGCCTTATGTGTGTGTGGAGGTGGGTGGCGGGTAGTTGACTCTCACACGATCGCTGTTGACTCCGGGCCATCACAAAGCGTAGGGCGCAAGTGGTGCTGTTGCTTTCAGTCCACACAAGACACTCGAGCTCTTTAGATTTGCGTGATTTGGTTGAAACTCTCACGTGACAGGAGAATTCCACTAAGGATCAGTCGGTAAAACAAAATACAGCTCTCGGTTGCTTTGTTCATCGACATGAAAAGGGGCAGATTAGTTAGGCCACTGCCATAGTGCACGTCATTTAAGCTGTGCGGTGGACAGAAGGGCGGGTGAGGACTGAAGAGTCAAATAGTTTGACCTGAAATGGGGTCACCGTGTTTTCTACGTTTTCCACGCTGCTGTTTTTTTTAGCCTTATTGCACGCGATCCGCTGATTAGAGATTGCTTGCTGATGTTGAAAGCTAACAGTGCTTACCATATCAAGTTTCATCCTGCTAGTATACTAAACCCAGTGCGAAAAACACTGATTAGTTACATCTTCCACGTTGAGAACTACCAACAGTCGTGAATCTCCTCACAGATTTGTTGTTATATTACTGGCGTTCTTGTGGCACTTGACTGTGATTTTAACCGCAGTGGATCATCTGAGAACTAAGCTCTAAAGCGACACTCCAACGGTTAACTTCATCCGAGGAGACTGAAGCCTTTATCAAAATAGGAGATCCCATGGTCACACAAAATGGAGCACGAATTACTCTCTTTTGTCAGAGTACACGAGACAAAGAAAAGAACGCTAATATTTGGGCATTCAGTGAACAAGGCTCATTTTTACCGTTTTCTGCTAGTGCTAACGCAAGGCTCGACAGTGGACTTTTCTTGGAACCGAGAGCCAACTGCTTGTCCATATCGTTGGCGAAGAGAGCGAACAAACAACAGTGAGTGTCCTTCAAACTGAAATTCTACTAGCTTGATTTCCACTCAAAATCTTGTTGTATTTTTCGGCGGCAGCAGAGATTCGGGTGGGTGTCTCCGTTCCAGAGTCCACGATAAGTTGTCCGGCCTCGGGCAAATCTTCTGGGCTCGTTCATATGTTGGAGGTGTATTTCATATAAAACAAATCAGCCAAGAACAATTTCCAATAGTCTTCAATTGCGTGAAGCATGTATCAGAGACAGTTGTGCGCTCCTATGTTTTAGTTCATTGGAGCAGCCAGAACCTATGATGAGAGACAGAAATAGAACTGAGAGGTTTGTGACATCCCAACTTTCTAGAAACAGCCGAAAATTCAGTATCCCTAGATGAAGAACAAACTGCTGAACTCACGTGAGAACGGCCAATTTGGTTTACCTCCCATCAGAATCAGTTAAGAAAACTGTGCGTTCATGGGTAAGCTGAAACGTACACTCACGAGAGCATCTATGTTCTTTACCAGTGCTAATCTCTCCGTAGAGGAGATTGAATCAAGGTAGACCAGTAGGTGAGAGATCGTATAAAACAAGCACAGAATTTTAGAGACTAATACCCTTGTCTGCCGGCGCAAAAAGACCACAAAGTGAAGGGCGGACGCGATAACTCTCTGGGGAGACAGATTGCCAGAAATTCCCTCGAGTCTTTCACATTTAGTCATAACATTCCGACTGACACTTATCCACTCCTGTTTCAGAGCGGCTTCCTATTCACCTCTAGATTCATAGAAGCCTTCACCTTTATGTGGTGATTGTACCAGGTTACTCTACGAGACCTTAGTCGTGTAGAGCTGAAGACTGTAAACCAAACAGTCCAGAATCTTGGCGAGACGGAACAGCTATGGATGATGCCCTATGCATTTATCCGATTCTACAGTGTTTTCACGTTCTACTCATGAGTAGTCTAACAACTCGACTTACGCTCGGCGTCTCAATAACCATTCAGTATTATTAATTTGATGAGTTCGTATCCTGAAGTTACTAATTCTAGATGAGAATGCATCACATTGCCCAGTTAACCTGATCATGGTGAGCATTAGAAAAAACGCGTTAGAAAAGACAAGAATCACAAGAATCTCTGACAGCTGGAGAGTCGACGCCAACAGGGAACATCTTTTGGGAACACTCTGACCTGGTAATATGGGAGTCAAAAGATCCATTAGCGAGTGTGGAAGCAAAATTTTCTCAACTGAGGTCAGATTTTAACCATGCGTCGTGTTACCTTTTTGGGGTGTACCCTCTCGGAATAGCTACTCCAAATCAGTGGAAGATACGACTTACAAGTTATAAGTTAGTGCCAGTTTGATTTGCAGTCACTAGTTCAGTAAATATCTACAGGAGGAAAACTCTTATTAGGAACATGCTAAAGTTACTCATTCGGAAGATCGCAGCTAAGCGCGAAACATTCCACTTTATAGAATACTTCAAAACGAATTATTTTCGCTCATATGTTTCGTAGGTGTTCTGTCAACGCGGTTAACATGGTTGAGCGATATGACAGAACGTTGGGGCTCCGGCCTCCTGTCACCTTTTGGGGTGGATGAATGCAAGCCGACAATAAACCGATTGATCGCAATATCTGAGTTTCCCACTCCCACTGGATCATCGACCTTGTCGTTGAAAACCCAAGCGGCCCATGGAATTTGGCGACAGTAATGGGGTGAGACAAACCAAGAAGAATGGGCATTTTTAGCTGAGCACGATGATGGTAACGATGCTTAGCCCACTTTAAGGCTGTATAGTATTTCGGGAGCTGGCATATGTGTGTTAGAGCGCCAAATCGACAGTGCAGAATGCGTTTTTTTGTCTTCGATCCGCTTATATCATTTTCGTGCGAAAGTGCGCCCCTCGGAGTACCGATCGAATGGGACTTCACATTTCCCTACGGTCATCCTATAAGCTGGAAACGGACAACTGTAAAAATGCACAATATGGTGAGACTCACCGAACCGAGTGAAAGTGGCCTTGAAGCATCCTGAGTTGGCGTAGGAACCGTCAGTCGGGTGAAAAAAACTGACAGTCTAGCAAGGTCAATACCTACTGCACGACAAACCGACTAAGCAACTTGACGGGCAGTACGGTTTTAGTTCAGTTCATGCCGGGCCTGAATAAGTGATGCTATGTCACAGTACTTCCTTTGTCAAATGGTCCTATTTTATCAGTGGACTGTGGCATCAACGGTGAGGATCGGTGCTTGCAGAGGCGACAGTGATAACAGGAGGTGGTTACGTTCCGTCTAATCCGTCCCAATCTCTATGTCTTTAAACGTCTATGTGCGAATTTAGGGATAGAACCATATTTGGCCGTCATTTGTCGCAAATAATTTAGCCTTGAGACCAGTGCAGTGGAAACACTGATACGAAATACTTACAACGCAGCCGGTTATCTTTGCCATCTGGTTCTTTTTATCGTCACTCGAGGAGCAACTCAACACGGGACCATGTGATGTGGACCCCGTGGTTGAAGAATGAGTAGTGCTATATCCTGTCCAGGTGTGAGGTAATGACACTGCTGATCAGGCACCGGTGGCCGAGCGGTCTAGCGTTCAAGCTATTAGCTGGGAAGCCGCAGGTTCGAGACTCATTGGAGTTTCTTGAGATCGGCAATGCTGGATTCACTTACAGAACGAAACCTCAACAGAATATCCCCTTTCGGTCTGTGAACCATTTCATCACTGAGCCAAAAAGGAGAATAAGTCGTATATGCGTAGTACACTACTCATAAGGTTGCTGAAAATCCTTCGACAGCCCACCACTGGTTTCGCCCTTCTTGAAGCTCATCAGGTAGGCGCAGTCCCCGAGTTTCCGTCAACCTTATGTTCTAATTGAACCCAAATTGGATTGATTTCGATAAATACACTCATTTGCAAATCAATTTGGTTTTTGTGAGAGACTCACCTGGAACCCAGCTGCTCAACCAAGGTAATTTGTTTAAGATAACCAATGGTAGTAGTTATGTAATAATTGTCCAGCTGGATTAAAGAGATACACTCATTTGCGAAAAATTTGTTTGCAAATGAGTGTATTTATCGAAATCAATCCAATTTGGGTTCAAGTAGAACATAAGGTTGACGGAAACTCGGGGACTGCGCCTACCTGATGAGCCCCAAGAAGGGCGAAACCGGTCGTGGGCTGTCGAAGAATTTTCAGCAACCTTATGAGTAGTGCATTACGAATATACATGTATCACGATATCTCGAATATCGTAGCAACTGGAACATGAGGCGGCCTGGTGCAGCACATTCAGTTGCCTGAAAACATCACAAACGGGAGATTCAGCTGGGTTCCAGGTGAGTCTCTCGCAAAAACCAAATTGATATGCAAATGAGTGTATTTCTCGAAAACAGTCCAATTTGGGTTCAAGTAGAACATAAGGTTGACGGAAACTCGGGGACTGCGCCTACCTGGTAAGCCCCAAAAAGGACGAAACCGGTCGTGGGCTGTCGAAGAGTTTTCAGCAACCTTATCAGTAGTGTACTACGTATATACATACATCGCGATATCTCGAATATAGTAACACCTGAAACATGAGGCGGCCTGGTGCAGCACATTCAGTTGCCTGGAAACATCACAAACGGGAAATTCAGCTGGGTTCCAGGCGAGTCTCTCGCAAAACCAAATTGATTTGCAAATGAGTGTATTTATCGAGAATAAGACGTGTTTTGCAGCAAAAACAGAATAAAGCACAACAAAACCGGTGGCAATAAATTTTGGTAGACTAAAAAATCGAATGCACCGGACCAAACACAATTTTCCCAGTTGATTTTCTCATCTCCGGGGTTTCTATCTACCCGTCGCACACGTGCCAACGAGAATCGTCCCTTTTAGAAAATAGAGTTGCCGCCTAGCGAAACAGATCTGATCAGTAAAGGATAAGCGTGACAGTTGCCCGTTATTATATTCTTTTTCTGGAGCACGAGTTACAAATGGTTTGATCAGAGGAACCAAGAACAACCATTCTACCCAAAATGATATTCCCCCAAGAGGAATCACCTCCATCGGACAGACAAATTCGGAGGTGTGGAGATTGCTTCCACTACAACCACTGTTCGCGGAATTGAAGGAACTGTAGTTTCTTGTTCAACAAGTGGCCAGTGATTCTCCCGGGAAAGGAGAAGTTCGGTATATCACCGACCAGGGTTTAGCAACTGATTACCATTTCAAAGGGTGCCACAGACAGTGCACAAACCTGCCAACCACGTTAGTGAACTCTTTGACTGAATTTGACCCAAGCTATCGGTACACATTGAACGCCAGTTGCTGGAACGTTTCAAATGTTTCTTCCTACTTCTTCATTTCTGAAACCGTGTGTGTACAGCTAATCGGGACAGGAGTTGACACTCAATTTGAAGGCGTCCATATCGGGGACTAAATGTACCTAATGAACTCTAAGAAGGGGAAAACCGGTGGTGGGACGTCCAACGCTTTCGTCAAGCTTGTGAGTAGTATTGAACTCCAACTGTTTCTTGCTCACAGTTCTAATTCTTGGAGAGTACCATTAGCTAAGTGGCACGTGTGAACCTTGATGAAGCTATTTCAACATCGTCTAGCACACCTTCATCACTATAAATGGAAGCCGACCTGAAATAACGGAGCATACCCCATGTCTATTCGGAGCACCGCTACAGCCATCAAGAAGTTATCTCATGTGGGTGGGGCCAAAAACCATTAGCACACGTGAGTGCTGTTCACAGTGCTATGTGGTCTGCCGAGCAGATCAAATTCGTCGGCTTGTGTGAATTTCTGGTATTCTAAATATAAACAACACATGATGATTGTTTTATGAACCTCACGCTATCTTTTTATGTGTGAATCAAAGCCTACGATAATAATGGAGACCTAGACAGTTTGTTTCGTGTTTGTGATTATGGGAGTCTGTCCCCCTCTTTTGAAGGACCTTACTTGCTCTACTGTCTGTATTTCCGGGACGTATTGGGAATCGCCGCAGTGTTTGCACTCATCTATGCAGGTCAGCAGAGGTCACTTAAGCTGTCTACAATCCTTCAATCGCTCAGGCTCAAACGGACGTTTCACGTCCAACTAAACTGCAACCCACTGGCGGTAAAAAGGGAATAAATACTCTTAGCATTATTCCCTGTTCCGTACTCTTCACCTTGCCAGCGTTATCGGTAAAAACGTCTCTGATTATCTGACCGTCACCTGGCCAAATGTGAATATCACCTGCTCAGGAAGGAATGAAGGAAAGTTACATGGTCCCTTCTTTGAGTAGTGGTCACCTACAGGGCCCGTAAATGGATGTGTACTGTCGGAATGATGCTTTACACAGCGTGAGTCAGTTAGCCATTCGTGGCTGAATGCGTTGTGCACAAATATTGGCCGAACTGTTGGGGATTCGAATTTTCCCTAATGAAATACACTAGCTGCGGTTCGCAACAAGAATCAAGCTGAGCTGTGTGCTGCACTGTTGAGTTTCCGGCAACCACTGGAGGCACTCTCTCAGAATATCCACCTACTTTACTTTGCTATCTGTGACAGTGACAATCTATGGAGTCTTACCCACTGCACTGATAACCGTCCACTATGTACACGGTTTTCAAGCTAAAGGACAACTCTCTTTGAGTAACCGGAACTAGGAAACTATTGAAAAAGATTATTGGCTTATCCTGGACGACCCTAGACCGGTTGGTGGATGTGAGTGAGATTGTTTTGGGGTCTTTCAGAGGTGGTTTTGTTTAGAGGGATTATGGTAAAGGATTGGTTAATACTTGAGGAACTGAAAATGAGAAAAAACAATAAAACAAGTAGTTTCCTTTGTGAAAATATACCGCGATATTTCGAATATCGTATCAACTGAAACATGAGGTGGCCTGTGTGCAGCACATTCAGTTGAAGAACATCATAAACGAGAGATTCCCTTGAATCTCCCGTGAAAACCAAATTGATTTGCAAATGAGTGTATTTTTCGAGAGTAGAATGAACATTCATACGAACGTATCAAGCACAGTCTGCTGGAGAAACGATCCTTTACGTCTGTCATTACTGCAATAATTACTGAAGCTACGGATGTTTAAAAATGTGTGAAGTATGTACTTGGTGCAACACACTACTCATAAGGTTGATGAAAATTATTCGACAGTCCACAACCGGCTTCACCCTTCTTGGGGCTCAACAGATAGGCGTGTGGTATGGAGAGGGATTCACTAATTAAGTTTCGCGGTCACTGTCTTGGAAAGGACGATTCTGACACTTATTAAGACTCATTTGGACAACATAAGCAGCAAGCTTGGAATATAAGTCAGATACATTGGCAAAAACTGTCAGAAATCGCGCTATCTTATTAGATATATCAAATATAACACTAACCCCCGAAAGATTCTCTCTCAAGTGATACCCAGGTGCTATAAGTGCAAAAGTTACATCGCTATTTAGGAGAACTACGCACTGATGATGTCTTTCCGACCGGGGACGAAACTTTTGCAACCTAATTTCCAGGCCAAAAAACAGCTCAACGACCGTCTAATCAACCAAGATCGAAGACGTTTGATAAGTAAATTGATGACTTGTTACGTCGTTAACGATGAGCACTAATTCAACGTTGAAAAAGTTTAGAACACCATCGTCCCATCAAGTCCGACTGCGTCGATGTAATGTTTTTTTCCATCAAGGGCTTCTTCAAGTTCTCTGTCTAGGCAAGAGATGGCTTCAGTGTATTCGAAATCGGAAATGTGAGTAGCTGCGCAAAGCTGCAAGGATCTACGATGGAGTCCTCTCTACACGAGGGACCTTCTAGGAATTTAGGGGCCCACACAGATTGAGTTGCATAGTCCGGTGAGCGGATCTGAGCAGACTGACTGAAGCAGTAAAATGCAGGACTGTGGCTACAAACTAATAAGACCTGAGGGACATACAAGGTTCTATAAGCTAGTGTGGAAATGAAGTGCTTAGGTATGAGGGAGTTGAGGAATTCACATCCGGGGAAGTGGCGGAAATCGCGGGCGATAAATCCACAGCAGTCCCCGTCACATTGTTGAGTCTGCAGTGTGGTAGGTTTTTTATGCACCACAGTAAACACAAGTGAAAAAGGATTAAGGGTCTCAAGGCTAGACTGGAAACATGCCTCTTGGCAATTATCAGATAAGAAGTCTGATTCCTCGTTTTGGTCATTCATGGAGGCAGGACAGTGTTGGATGTAGGTGGCAAAGGAAACCCACCCGGACCGACTCCAGTTGAATGCAAACCCATTTTATCAACGCAGTGTGCCAGCTTCACATGGTACGCTACCGAACGACGGTAAATTTCACCAGCACAACGTACGCAGTCTGTTGATTTGTTTACAGCCTTGCCTACTTGAAGTGAATGAGCGATCTGGGTAGTTAAGTGCCTGTCCAGTTAGTAGGGTGATTTTCTACTTGAGACTAAGGTTAGTCGGACACCTTGCGTTCGCTCGACTGCATATACAGTTTCAGTGGACAGTATGCCTCACCGGGAGGCACTCATTAAAAGTTGTTCTGTGGAGCACAACCACTTTCACACCACTAGCAGCTACCATCAAATTCGACATCCTTTTACCATTGGCTTCATCATGGTTGGTTAATCATAGTCTGCTATCTGGTAGAGGGAGGGTGCTCTGATTTGTCTCCGATCCCGCCACAAACATGTTTGTTGCTGTTTATGTTATGCACTCTCTGTGTGCGATGGTGGTGATTTTTACGCGCGGTACCCAAAAACAAGATTGTTCTGTCCACCAACTGGCAGTGGCATGGTCGAGTCAGCTGTGGTTCTCAAGCGTTCAAGGAGGCCGTTTTCGTGTGTTCTACCTTAACAACGTCGTAATATGCATTTATGGTTTTTGTGAGTCTCGTCTCGAATTGAAGCTATGAAACTACGGAATGAGAGATGGGGTTCTTAATGGAACTACGCCCGCGAATACGGTTAACCCTGATACTCCTGAACTGTTCTCCAGAGTATTGCGCTTCGGTCTGAGCTCTAACTTTTTTCCGCCTGACGTTTAGTGAATGTCTTTAAAAGCAAGTGCATCGACCGGCCGATACGGCGCTTGGCCTACCTGCCAGCGCGGTGAGTCATGGATAATGGGCTTGTGAGATCAGATGTGGCAAATGCGTCTGATCTGAGGTCATTCGCACGACTATTCAGCCCATCACGAGGATCATGGCCTCCAGGCTGGCCGTTTGGAAGCTCGGATGTGACTCAGGCCTCGGCGGATAGACACATTGCTTGTGTGCCATCCGTGAATGAGGCGATCCAAAGTAAAATAATACTGTCTTGGTAAGTGGGCTCAGATGACGGAAATCCCGATTCAGTGATAAGTCGGGAACTATGGTAGAACGTTTCCGAATTCGTCCGGGGTTTTGATAACATGCCACTGGAACACGCACTGCCCTGGATGTAGTCTAACTGTACATTGGTGGCAATAGCTCACGCAGTGTGTTGCACCACGGTACTAGTCTTGCCTTGCGACCAATAGCACTCGTCGGACGGCGATATGTGTATGGATCTTGCGGGCAGTGTCAGTGGACTCACAAATGTTCCACAGAGTGATTCCACGATGTCAATTTCCCCTGATCAAGTAACACTTTATGCTCCTGACATGAATACACGTTTAGTTCGCCATTCACGGAACCCATCCGCCTCTGCTTGTGCCTAATTCGACTTGTTCACAGCTAACTGCCTAGCCTGACTTCCAGTTGGCGATTGTGAACAACCCATGCCTCGAAGTTGCACTGTTGCCTTATCCTCTGTAGGCCCAATAAACCGGATTAATCTGTGAACATTTGGTAGTAGTTCCATTATGTCTGATAAACCAACAGCTATTCGCATTTCCGTGACACTTAATCACCAACAACCCGTTTTATCGGAGCGCTCGACTCCTGGATCAGTCTTGGGTTTCATTACCTCGGTTTTGCTGGCACGATGAGGTCTGAATTTTGGAGGTACTTTGAAGGAATTTTGGCACTGTTGACTGGAAAGAAGCCAGAGTCTTTTGAAACTAGTCGATTCATGTCCGAATAGTCTGCTCTTCTACTGTGACAAGCTTGGTCGAGTCGTACTGTCCATATGGAATATGGAATATAGTTTCATTCCTAGAGCATGTTTCGCTGACAGCCCAAAAACTGGTATTGATATCCACTGTCCATATGGAGTATGGAATATATTTTCATTCCTAGAGCATGTTTTGCTGACAGCCCAAAAACTGGTATTGATATCATAGGTAGATGATTATTAGGAGGGATCAAGCCATATGCCTGAGGATCTCTTATCTAAGCATCTCACATGGTGTGCTCAAAAAACCGCATTTTATATTTGGGTCAAGTCCGGGATCGAGTCCGAATCCTATTCAGTAGTTTCAGGAATTTGTTAGCTCTTCGTGAACTCTCAGAATCTGGATTCGTTGCCGCGTTCAACAGCTATGCTCACTTCAGTCAATTAGACCGGATAAGACTAGTTGGTATAATTTTGGTTCCCAGAGTTTTAGGTTAAGAACAAAGCGATCTTTTCTGTTGTTGCAGTCGTTTACCCCAATCAGTCAGCAGTCTACCCCACAATTACAAAACTATGGCTGAAAGTCACCCAGTTCACATGGACTATCAATCAACGGGTTAAGTGACCTGTTTAAAGGCGTCTGCCTGACTACCCTGAGGGTAGTTATCAATAGGTCCACTTGATTTGGGTAGGATTCTATTCCACTGACAAATAACCGTAGTAACTGGGGCCCAAGTTGACCTGCAATAATGTCTGTGCTCGGATCAATAAGTTGGGCAACAACGAACATTTGGTAGTTGAACTTTGACCTCACTGTCCGTTACGCTACTGCGTAGTCTGGTCCTACTTCGGTTACTGTGCTTCCACATGTCGTAAGGCGTAGTTGAAGCTAAATGTGAAATCTTGTGATGAATTTGAACCCAGGTTCACACATAAACAGGGAAAGTGAGCGCTGAGCATTCAGTGGTAGTTCAAACCAACGTATGTCATGGAATAACAAGCAAGTATGCTTGAATTCCGTGAAAGAAACGGCTCGGGACGAAATGCTTCTCCTGGTTATCATTACCTATTAACACATTAGGAAGAGACGCGTCCAAATAGGTATGAAGCTTGAGTGTGAGGTGATGGTAAGCCCCTTCAATAGACCACCAGTCTGCTCAAGTCCATCACAAGATGTACCTTCGCTCTCGTTTTGTGGACCCGAACTCTCTCTTCTAAGTTTTACAGTCGTCTACGAAACATGTAATCCCGTTTGTTTATTCAGCGGGGGTTTCAAGCCGTATCGTTATCAGGCCATCAGGAACCCCTAAAACACTGTTACTTGATCTCAGAAGAAGCAGCGTTTCGATACATTCCTCAAGATGTATTGGCCCTGAATAAAACTGGATATATTAGCTTACAGGGCGACAGGCTTCTCTGATTTAGCATGTAACCAGGTCCCAGTGTATACATTGGTTGTTTCAGGAAATAAGTTCCTTTGTTACAACACCGACTCTGGTTTCCCAAAAAGGACTGACAAGAGAGGGTGACTTTTTAATGATATCAAGACTGGATAAGTACCCACGATACATTTTTTGCAACCAAAGGAGACCGTTTCCATACGTAACATTTGCTTTGTCGAATTTTCCTATTATCCGTGAGCAGCTCTCACCTTTATTTGCTGGTTGAACGACAACAGTCCTTCATTGAATCCTTGGTGTATCAATGGGTTCGAAGTCTCCAAATTTGGCGATGTTACAAGACTTTAAACATCGTCTGTGAGTTCACTTACCTGAGAATCATTGCAAATACTCATGGAGTGCTCTGAGCTTTTCGAAAAAAACATGGACGTGTGTGCTATCCACTGTTATCAATTGTTTCCGCAGACTCACACGGCGTCACGTAGGCTGACTGATGTAGTTTATCTAAAGTTCTTCCTCGTAATGGGATTTTGCAGAGAAAATTCTGCCGTATGGCTAATTAAAGGAGTTACTAATGGTTGAGGTCTGGGAGTTAGTTGACTGTCAGTTTGTTCATCTACGACACGGGCTTGCGGTCAAAATCGAAGCCACATTCTTCCAAAAGGCATGGTTAAACGAGTTCGCATGGAGCGCTCGATGTACCCCTGTCACAAGGCCACAATAAGATGTATGTCAGAACAGTCCCACCCTAAGAACCTGAGGGCCTCTATTCAAATGGGCCATCCAGGTCCTTAGGTTTACAGAAAAAATTGAATGGCCCATTAGCTAGAGATAAGTTCTATTCTTCCCTTTTGCTTTCTTTCATCTGAGGTACAATTCTCTCACAAGAGAGACCAAAATATCCACTTTCTTTTGTGGAGGACAATCAGTGGAGAAGATCACCACCTTTCATCTATCTTCATGCTGTTCGTTCGCCCATCACCAAATGTCGCCATCACATAGAGAATGGCTACAGTATCACATCAGACAAAAATTCCTCCCTTTTAACAAAACTGGCATGTAGGTCAATAGTTGCGGAGGGAGGGGCACTAGCCGAACATTTGCAATGTTAAACCGGGCAAAATTAGCCTGAATTGTTGTATGTACTATAAATGGGGACCTTAATTTACCAGCTGAACAATTCGTAATACACTACTCATAAGGTTGCTGAAAATCCTTCGACAACCCACGACCGGTTTCGCCCTTCTTGGGGCTCAGCAGGTAGGCGCAGTCCCCGAGTTTCCGTCACCCTTATGTTCTACTTGAACCCAAATTGGACTGAGTTCGATAAATACACTCATTTGCAGACATTTTTTTGCAAATGAGTGTATTTCACTAATCCAGCCGAACAATTATTACATTACTACTACCATTGGTTATCCTCAACAACTTACCTTAGTTGAGCAGCATACCGTAAGTCCTCTTCAACTGTGCTGATCGATCTGAGACACGATCGTTACATGAGGATAGGAAGACCTTGGCCAATACAGCTGCATTGAAAAACTCAAAAACTGAGCTGCCTTCAGGCTATTCAGCTCATCAATACTGTGGAATGCTCCGGGACAAGTGGCTGATCACCATTGAGCCCGCACCTCAAAGTGTATATCATGATGACCTATGGAACAATTCCTCTGTACGGTGAATGAAGCCGGTAAATTCGTTAGTGAGTGCCAGGAGTGTATAGAGTCAAACTTGGTTTTTGACATCCTACCTCACAGTAGCTGAACAGTGCTTATTTCTGGTTCCATCACAATAAAGCGCCGTCTTTTTGATAAAACTGACCAAAGTAGTATTAGGAAAAAGTGGAGAAACCGTTTCAACAGGTGAATATGTCGTTGTAACGAGTAACGAGATAATGTCGCACTTGTCCCCCCAACTTACTCGCCTGAACAGTTTTCTTTCCGTTATAGCGCAATTATCAGGGTAAGTTCACAACAAAATGGGAAGAAATCAATGAACGATTAGCGCGTTCTAACCGGAGATTCTTGAAAGTGCACATGGTCGAACTTTCAGCCTCATCATTTTCGACTTGTGAGGAAATTGCATTGCTTCTACCTTGTGAACGCACGTTGGGAGCATCTGAATGGTGTGGACAGATAAAATTGTTCGTTCTAAACCGGACTTCTTGAATGAAGACCGAGTTAATGATCTAGTTGTGTCTGCAAGATACCTGGACTGGTCTTGTCATTTGTCAATTTAGATTCAAACTCCTTGAGTTGTGCTCAAGCTTGAAGCTAAACGCCAATCAAACGTGGAATTCGATCCGAAAAATCAGGAATTTACCGTGGTTTCTTCACGGGCTGCATCCAAGGGATTAAGGCATGAACACCTAATTAAAAGGCCTGTGGCCCGAACCCAACTCTAGTTTTTCGGTTAATCCTAGCTGGTTTTGAGAATCAACCGATGCTCAGGTCCTCATGTTTAACAGGCACACGTAACAGCTACGCACTGAAATGGTGCTATTTGACTTGATTCGAAAGCAGCAAGGAGTGACACGTCATCTATAAATAATCATTCCTTTGAAAGAGGGCTTAAACCAGTTTGGGCACTTGTCTGCGGTAAAATCTACTCATGTGCAATGGTGCTATACTAAGACCTAGATTTGGGCGTTGCTTCGTCGACCATCAAATGGAGACAACAATCTGAGCGGCAACAGATGGCTACTCAACACTGTCATAATTCGAGTGACTCAACTCCAGTGAGTATTTTTGCAGACAAACATGAGCCTTCAGACGAACACGCACATCAAGGTAGCAGTGGGTGGCAGCCGTAACCGAGCTGCAAGCGAATTCTACAACACTCTGTGTGGAAATCTTAATCACCGTCCTCAGACTGGTGTCGGTTTCCTGTCCTCTTTGCGTTGCTCAAGTGCCGCCACATGATGACTAACCGACGTGTACGATAACCAAACGTCGTACTTCGACATTTGCCCGCGCAATTTACAATGACGTGGACGATTGGATGAACACGTATGATCAAGGCAAACCTGTTTAACTATCAGGCACGGAAGATTGATTGAATACATACTGAAAGGATGTCACATCCAAACAACACCAGCGTAGTTGAACAAAAAACAGGCAAAGACATGTCCTTCCTGAAAAAGCCTAAGCCAGTCGTGGCTAGATAAACTCAATCATAAAAAAAACAATCTGGTTCATCACAATTCGACATCTTGTTTGTTGTTCTGTCCTCAACTGGTTCACTGCAAAGCGCTCTTTTCGGTTGATTCGGGCACTTGCTCTTTCATAGCCACCGTCGGATGGGTTTGATCTGAAGAGGATGCTACTTGGAGTGGCTACCAGGAACTGCTGGATGTGGTTTGCTGAGAGACAATTGGAGATCGAGCTCAAAACCGAAAAGTCAAAAACTCGCGAGCGATTTTAGAAGTCATCCATGGAAGAGCTGTTCAACGTTAGGTCATGTTTTGTTAACTTGTGCTGTCAAGACGATATATAACAATGTCACTTCAAATGGTAAGTAGTTTACACTGCTGATCAGACATTTACGGTTCATTGTAGCGTATAATTCCTGTCTAATTAGCCGTCGGTTCGAACAGTCATCATTTGGCGAGCACTGCTGAATAGTCCAGCAAAGTTGAAAGAGCTGCACCCTGTTTCTCTGTTTCCCAGCATACACGGAAAAAAACTATAGGGATAATGTGCAGAGGGTGCATGCTACCACAGTGTCCTCTATTTACTCCTACATGAGTTGTCGTGTTGCGGTCAAATTTAGACGCTTGCAAGTTTCTACAACTTCTACCGAACCACCTCCATTCATTATGCCGCGTCTCACCCACTCTACCTTTCCTCCGTCCTTTGTACTTGACTCGTGAGCATTTTTCGACAGTACGTGCGTAACTGCGTGATAGCCCACCGTACTTCCACCGCGGTGCTGTAACTCCGAACGCAGAAAATAAAGAAAATTCATGAATGATTGATACTTTTGCGACAGAATAGATAGTATCGAATGTAGGCGTAAGACATGCTAAGAGAAAATATACATTCTACAGGGCTCTGGGAATGTGTTTGGCTGTGGAGAGAACTCAAAATGTCTCCTTGCATACACACACGGGGCAAGATGGCTCAGTGGTTAGAGCGCGAATTTACTGACCGAAGGTCCGTGGTTCGAACCCGACCTCTGTCTCTCGGCTTCCCCTGTCTAGGCTTGGGCGACCTGGCAGTATCCCAGCCCTTGTGCTTCCTTCGGGTGGCATGGCATTTAGGCACCGAAAGGGTGCTACAGCTGAACGCTTATCTTATTATCATACGTCACACAATCGCCAATGACGTGCTCAGATCTTTCCGTTGTTAATACACCGGTCCGTTCTTCAGCTGATCAGGTCTACTTGCATCAGCTTATGGGAGCAAGCTTGGGAAACTCCGTATGATGCCGAAAAAATTGAATGGGACAATGCTAGATGCACAACCGTCGTTGTTTCCCTGTTGTGGTGACTACCTATGCAAGTCCTGTAGACGACCCGCGTGGGCTAATTTAGTCTCAAGACATCATGCTCAAAAGTTGTGGTTCCGACCTATGGATACTAAAAAAAACAGAATGAGGTGATGACGAGGACGTTGAAACAATGAGTAATTCTCCACCCAAAGAAGCCGCTGATTTTTTTGAAGTGCTCTTAGAAAGCATTGTCTTTCCATTGAAAAATGGCTGATATTCTTCCCGGGTCACTAGTGTCCCTCGTTCATCATTTTGAGAAAAGACAAACCATTGCTACTTCGTTGAATTTATTGTAGCAATTGTTGCTGGCGTTGTTATAACGAGGTTCGTTTAAGCGTCTAGTAATTTTGTTCTTAGTGCGGATGTCACAACGTCGCAACGATGCAACAGCCAGTGGCCTTGAAGGTTTGTCTTCAATGGTTTTGAGCACATTTACTAAGTTGTACTTAGGCTTTCATCCTATGAGTGTTGTCAGTCTGTGCTGAAAGAACGAGAAGCACTGCACTGGTGTTTCATTCTTGTTGGGACATTGATGGTGCGCATCCTACAAACTTCAAAAGGGCATTCGAACCCACGCTTAGTGTCATGCGGTCACAAGTGACTTATCGACAGTGAGGTTAACTTGAACTCGGACAGGATATGACGCCACTCATTCATCGATCACACAGCTCACTCCGCCTGCTTGGTTTTGGCTGGCTCCTCGGTATAACGGTTCCTCACATAGAAATCCGCGAAAGCTGTCGAATTTTTTTTTTGGGTGAACTACTGACAGTTTATAGGTAGCTAGAACAATTTAAACTTTTAAACTAAGCATCAATCATGAATACGGCGGTTCTACTTGGAAAGCGGAGAACCATTTTACAGCTGTTTCACCCATTCTGGGAACAATAAGCCGTGCGTCCATTAAAACTCTATAGGCCCGTTTGAAACAGTAGTCCTCAGTATCGGAGTATAAACAGTCGATTGTTCAGCTACGAATGACTGATCAGCAGTGTGTTCAACCCGAACAAGATAAAGCGTTTACAGCACGTGGTTTAGTGCTTGTCAGACCCTAGATTGATGACTCCCCAGAGCTGGGCCAATAGGGGACGTTTTTTCTTCTACCAGTAGTGTTAATACCTTTTAAATTCTCAGGCGTCGAATCAAGATTTCGCCCGAAAGTGCATTTTGTGAACCACTGGTCAGATGTACGTGGTTGACGACTCCCACAAAGGAGTGCGCAATTGTTCGTGCTTTTCTGTTTTTCCAAACAGACGGAGAAGTCCTCATTTTGAGTTTGGAGACATCTCACTACTGACAAAATATCCGAGTAACCGGTTAATTATGCTCGTCTCCGGCATTTGACATTCTGAAAAAATCGGGCTGGGTAATCTGTCTACTCGTAAGTAGTCGGAGTTCACACAAATTGCACTCACGGATAACGTCAGACCAAACAGCCTTCAGGGATTTCTGGGCATTAGTTTGGTCACAAAAGTGTATCATAATTATGTGAAGCTCTGTGAAACTCAGAGCGTATCTAAAGAATTTAGGCCAGCACAAGTGGTACGCAGAGCGTTTTCCTCAGAGGCCACTTTCAGGCAGAGAACTCGACTCAGCCTCCACGGTAAGCTCCTTTGCTGGCATCCGCTTCCATGAAGGTGACACTACCTTTTAAGGTGTGAACAGAATATATGAAAATTGATGTTCCAATGAGTGGACTGCATTTAGTTGTAGTCAGACGATACGTGTGCCATCTATAGCATCCTTATCATTTCCGTAAGTCATGTTCCACACAAAATTTACTAGATTGCCTGCACATAGTACAGATGGTTCATCAAGGAAGGTTTTGCAAGTTTTCAGGGGCGGTCATTGGCAGTCGGAACCCTAAGCGTTTTATTTAAATTACCTCATAGGTAGCAGTGATCAAGCATGGATAGTGAACCCTAGCTGTCAGCCAACTCTGGTCATGTGTGCAAAAATATGCAGTCATTTAGTCGAATTTCTCTGAGAAGCTCATTCCAACGGATGCCTTTCGGCCCTGACTGACCGCAGTGAACTGAAGTGCATTCGCGGCAGTTAAATTTTCCTTCGGTAATGAGCTACTTTTTCGTTGTCAGTAGCTAGCATAGGTTGCTCCGAAAACACTGGCGGCACTCATCAAACCGAACGTTCTCAAAGGTGTCGGAAAGCAGTGGTGATCACAGGCCAGCTAAAAATAAGGGGGAAAACTGAAAATCTCTTAACTTCATAAATACGGTCACATTAAGCCTCCGTAGTAGAAATGAATGCTGGGAATGCCTAATCTATGTGGTAATGGTGGGGTTGGGAAGCAGTCTAAGTGGAATTCACAGGAATTTACCCATAACCGAATGCCCCAAGACGCTTCAGGCTGCGGGTAAATGGGACATATTTCACGATGAAACATTCTATGGTCAAGTATTTGACAGTTTTCCACAAGGGCTTCAAGCAACCTTATTAATATCAATACCAAGTTGATAAGGTCACTCAACCTGTCACGTGCAAGATTAGCACAGACTGAGGACGGTTGAGCGCCCGTGAGTGAGCTGAAAGGCCGACCAGCTGGTTGCGAACAAAGTCCTGTCACATCCGCTTAAATTTCTCCAAGGCGAAAATATTCATATGGTAACATATGTAGGATTATCATACAGAACAGGAAGAAGGTCAAATCAGAGGGGCTTTATGAAATAGACCGGTAATAAGCCTTGATAGGATTCAGCAAGCAAGATACAAGATGTGAAAAAGAATGCTTGTCTGTGAGTTAGATCCGAGTGCATTTTTCTTGGGCGAACACGGTTTGCTTCCGTGTAAACACACAGAGCATATTTGATACACTAGCATTCGAATGGTCAGAGTCCGAACAAAGAGTGAGTGTTTGAACGGTCATTTTGACCGCCCTTTGTCTTACGGTGACCATTAGCATTTAACCAGCGAGCAAGAATAAGTACTTGTCTACCAACTTCTGAGGGCAAAAGGACCCTAAAGCATCAAAACTTTGAACAACAAAGAAAACGAGTGCCAGAAAGCCCAAGATCCAATGTGGTCAAAGAGCCGGACCTCGCAGAACAGAAGTGGTGCATATCAGCTAGGCAAGCTCGAATTGTAAATGGACCAATGAGAATAAATAGCGGAGAATACCAAATGTAGGAGATGGGCAAAAAATTAATTAAACCACAGGAAATCATATTAAAAAGCAGTGGACCATTCAGAACAATGAATGGGTGAACAAAAAGGGTAGCGAATACTGGCGGATCAGCCAAAAAGCAAGAAAGACCATAACTCAACACGGATCGCGAATAACCATTTACACTAAGATAGTCCTCATCACGCTGGAGATATAAGATAATCTAGAAACCATATAATCCCAGGCAAAAAGAGAGAATACTCACCCGATCGTGCACTGAAGACCTCTCTTCGAATAGTGACGAAATTTTTACAAGAAAATGCCCATGCTCAACGAACAGACCAACCGCCACTTGATGAAAAACCAATTAATCCAGTACATTACCAACTCGCATCTTGGCTTGTTAGTCGAAGAATTGTGTCAACAGTTGAACCTCAGTTTGGTCAACAATACAGTTTCACCTTGCTCATTTTGGGCGACGTGCGCTTTTTTATTAAGTGCAAATAACTAGAGACACAGAGTATTCCCATAAGTGCGCTGTATAAGACGTTGAGTGACGGTTCGTTTAGGATGTTCTTTGGTGTCCCTGCTTCATGTGTTGATCGAAACTGGAGTGTATGCTAACAATGCTCACTGACAGATGCGCGGATGTTCACAGCTTCAGTGACCACAGACATTTTCAGAGCCGTGGTTGGTTTGCAAAATCGATCGGAACCTTCAAACCCGGTGTTTTCCCGATCAATATCTGAGCTACAAACAATAAGGCTCACAGGGAAGCGTTTGCCCTTCAATCTGACTTGCCATTCTGGAAAACACTCGCTTCAGGGTTAGACCCATTTGATGCACCTGGGCCAGACATTCGCAGCATCGCTGCAATCCAGCTTGTTGACAAGTGGGATGAAAGAGATCTGGTATCGGGTCGCGTGTGAACCGTCCGGAGAATTCCGGCTGAAGGTAGAATCAAAGCTGATGCTATTTCGTCTCGAATTTCCGCATAATAAATTGTTTGGAGAAACATTTTGCACTCAACAGTATTTCCTGGTCATTCTAGTTTTACGGTGGACTTGTCGCTGACTGAAACACTAACGATCTGAAAGGTAATAAAACCAAACTAACTCTTCATAACACATAAGAACTTTCAGAAGAAATCCAGGTCTAAAATCCAGGTCTAAAGTTAGACCGATGTTCGCAGGTCATTGTGACTGCCTAGATGACGTAATCCAGCCGATTTTCGAAAGTTAAACTGAAAATCATCATATAACTTCCGGTTTTTATTGGGACTACCATATTTAGTATTTATGCAATCTTCCCGCAATCTTCTAGCGGGAGCTTTAGGTTGGGCAACCTAAAAGCGTATCAGAGGGGGCCAGAAAATGTAATTCACGTATTGAGGGTCGGACTGATGTTGCCATTGATATTTGCGGTGTCACCGTTACACATGGTTGTTATCGCCTCTTCCGCTAGATTCTCAAAACTCATAAAATTACGATAGTGAAAAAATGGCTGCTCTGAATACAGCAAACAAGTGGGACAAACCAGCTGGGAATAAATGGTGTTATGACCCACTGGCTCGAAATATATGCTGGATTATTCATATACTATTTACTACATTCAAGTAGCTAGAAGGGACAATCAAATAAACGGAGTACGGCTGTTGGTTTGGAAGTGATTTTGTTTCCAGCCTTAAGTCGAGTCACCCTAAGTATACCTTTGTTGTTGGTATTATTGAAATGGCCAACTTGTTGAACACCCGTTGAACTGACATCTGAACCTATCCCATTTTCACGCACGAAATTTGATAAATTACGTTAGTTGTTTTACCTATCCCACTAAATCATGGAAATCCTCGATCTATCCGAGTTTGGCCCTAAAATCATTGGGGAAATCAAGCATATTGTCGGTATGTGGCTGAAAGACTCGTTTCCGGGCGAAATATGGTGTGGTTTGACGTTGTTGCTCAGTGGTACCCACGGTAATGTTACGCGGGTTAATGCTGCGCTGCATGGAACAGCGGTGTCTTGGATATAACCTAGAAGCAACATGAAAAAAACGTACGGTTAGGAACTAAAGGTCAGTGTTGGGAAGGGCCAGATGATTTTCCGGAATGAGCAGCCAGAACACATTGTACAAGTTATGGTCAACCAACTATACTCAACATGGACCACTTCCGGTAAAATGTTTCAAGTAAAGTCCCTTTCTGATGGGGTCCAGAATTCTCCGAATTGGTTCGCTCCATGCGCAAACGGGTGCCCGTCTTTCCTGAAAAGTATTCACTGCAATTTCGATAGATGGTCAAGTAACAACACAATGAAACATTTACGTACGTATATGGCGTACACACGTAATCAGTTTGCAATATAGAGATTTATGACAGACGTAGACAACGGATGCACCGAGAGTATTATTTTGTTCCGGTCTCACACAAGTTTGCTCGCAAATCTGAGCCTTGGTGATGCTTCCACCAAAGATTGACTTGTTTTAAAAAAGTTCAGATCAGCATGTAAGATTTCTTGCGCAAAGATATTTGAATTGCAGATCAATGGCCACACACGCGGCGGACAGACGGAACTCGCGAAGTTCCGGAAGGCCATGTCCGGTGAAAGATTTGCCTTAATTAGTTAAAACAGTCAGGTCAACACATGTGATGATTGCCATCAATGATACACGAATAAAAATCGATCAGACACAGGATAGCCTAGTTAAAACAGTCAGTTCAACACGTGATGATTGCCATCAATGATACGCGAATAAAAATCGATCAGACACAGGATAGCAGTGGTGGACAGAGAAAAAAAACGTATAAGAGTGCACAAAGCACAAGAAGAGAAAAAAAGGTATGTGATTGACGGGACTAAGTCAGTTCATTACAGCGAAATACACACATTTGCATACCAATTTGGTTTTGACGGGAGGTTCACCTGGAACCCGGTTGAATCTCTCGTTTATGATGTTTATTACGTCAGTTCTTTTCCAGCTCACCAGTGGCCACACATGTGGTGCTGCATATAACGAGTGAGTGACAGAGAGAACTCGAGAAATTCCGGGAGGTCACGTTCGGTGAGAGTTCGACCTTAACTAATTAAAACAGTCAGGTCAACACACGTGAACATGTGATCATTGCCATCCATGATAGGCGAATAAAAATCGGTCGGACATGGGACAGCAGTGGTCAGCAGAGAAAAGGAAGCAAAGTACTAGAAAATAAAAACGTTGTGAAGTGACGGTACTAAGTCATCTCAGTTTTTCAGCTCACCAAACATGCACCAAAGTGAGATGGCTCTAACAGCTACTTCACTGAGGATAAGGAGCCTACAGGAATGAGAGCCCTCGTTGGAGTCGACGATCCAGTCTGTGCATTAACGAAAAATAGATCCCGACGAGTACTTTCCTACGCACACGAAGTTGTTTTTGACAAGAGACTCAAATGAGTCCAGCTGAATGCCTCGTTTTTGATGGTCCACTTCAAATGGATGTGCTGCATCAGGCCACCTCATTTTTTACTTGGTAAGAAATTCGAAATTAAGCCGAGTCTCCTGTCAACACCGGGGCCCATTGGCCGCACAATGCTCTTAGCTGTAAAACCTTTGCGAGTGGAATAAAACTTTTAGCGCCGAAATGTCGCATTTTGTTGCGTGTGCTCGAACCAAAAGCCACCCTAAACTACGTTCCTATTTTCGCAGCCGAGCAAATTTCATTGTCCACTGAAGCAATCATACCCCTGGCGGAAAAAGTCTGGTGGAATACTTTCCTAAGACTTTCCTGAGATACCGGAATGCCTAGATGGGGCTTAAAAGTTTGGAGTCGTACACTGAACTCGGGTGACTGTCTTTTTTAGTTCATCAGAGACACGTCGTAGCTTTCGAAATTTCGATTTCATTGTGCGAATACTGAGCGCCGTCAACACCAAATTCGTCGAACCCTGTCAAGTTTCAATTCAATTAGAATATAAGGTTGGAGGAAACTCGGAGACTGCGTCTATCTGATGGGCCCCAGGAAGGGCGAAACCGGTCGTGGGCTGTCGAAGAGTTTTCAGTAACCCTGTGAGTAGTGTGTCACGTTTAGATAAATAGAGCTGTTTGTTCGGTGTGACAGAAGTTGAGAGCTACTTAGTGAAGGCGATAGCCTTGGTGGAAGAATGCCCATAACTGCGTGGCACAGCCATATCTGTCAGGGTCTCTAACCATCCGTTTTTCTCGTCTCGCAGTCCTCATTCGAGGAGATGGCAATTACCAACGCGAGTGAGTTGACTAGTAAGGATTTTGATGCTTCGTTACCAAGTCATGGACTGAGCCCTTCTAGATGGTCTCCATCTGATACAAAACTGATCGAATAGAACTCTAAGAAGCAAACGGGCTGTCTGGCATACGAAGTATATGGCCCAACGAGCGTAGCCTGTGGGGTGTGACTAACTGAGCCATCGAGGGTGAGTGACATTTCGCGAAAGGCATCTAGCGTACTTCAACATTACTGGTCTAATGTTCCCATTAGGTCCGCGCGACGCTCTGAAGGCATTTATGGTCAAACCAGAGAGTCTCTGAAGTGTCTCCAGGACCAAATAAACAGTTCTGATTTAGCGAGCTAATGTGAATTTAGTTGCTGCATTTTCACACGAACGAAGTGTCCATACAACCTCCACAATTTAAAGTATGTACTTGTGTTTTGGCTAAAAGCAGTCGCTGAGTTAACCACATGACTGTTATGTGTAGTATGCGTCTAGTGGTGGCACATCTTAGAAATTTAGGTTCAGGTTTCTAGAGCTGTTTTTGGACAAGCCATTTTTACCGGTCCCCAAATACCTGGCTGTTATGTCGATTTATCCTTCCCTTCCTATACAAAGGAGTTGCTGGGTTCCTTTGGAGTTGCCGACCAAATGTACGGAGCCCTTTTTGGTTCGGTGACCAGGAGCATCGTTTCTTTTAGCAAAGTTATATGAACGGCGTTCTAAGCATTGGGAATGCTCATAAATGGGGGAAAATAAACTAGTTGAACTTTGAAGCATGGTAAATCGTCTTGTTCACTGCACGCGAAATTTCCTCGGGTCTTTTTTAGACTTATAATATCTGTCTATGAATTTTTATGGGTGGCCGTTTTCAGTTACAATGTTTGGGATGAAAATGCGTTCTGTCAAAGAGGGTCTTAACTGGAACACGATTTCGTCCAACAGGCACGAGACTTTTAAAGTGTAGATGTTACCCTGTCCAAAAGGATTATGTGAAAATGGGTCTCCAAACCAGCCTACGTTTTAGCTACTGGACATCTTAACCGGAGATGGGGGATTCTTTCTGCTCCATCGTGACTGTGAACACTATTCGGCAGTTAGTGGGATTCATCTGATAGCAATCTGAGCACACTCCGAAGATAACATCGACTGAAAGTCTATAGATCACGAAGTCCTGAATCCGTTCTGATACTCTATCGAGGTAAACGTGTCAACCAAGACGAAACCTAATAGGTTTTCCCCTTGTCTAATAAAAGTTCTATTGAATACAAACTGGATATCTGTCACACAGACACGCAGAAGCTGCCTTGTACAATGAAATACAATTAATGACAATAACCTAATAGACTACAAATTTGGTAAATAATGACCCAACGTCTTTCGAGGTCATCAACTTAATGTGTGCGAAAAATTTGGAACTAGTTTCAGCCATTATCCTTCGGACTAGAACTAATCATTCCGGATCTCACAGGTTCCAGTTTATCCAGGAGCCACTAAGATTCATCCGTCGTGGGTATCGAGTACAAAGATATGGTACGCTTGAAGAAAACTACTCACAAGTTTGCTGAAAACCTTGTGACAAGTGACAAGGGCAGTGGAGGTGGGCATAAAGTGAATACAGAAGGACAAGTGTTATACGTTCTGGGTAATAGATTAGCACCTCGGGAAGAAAGTGTAAATGCATTCATCCGAAGTAGATTTAGTGCTTAAGGGCGGAACAGAATAATGGCGGCTGGTCAGAAACAGCAGAGAGCGAAGCTGTTTCAGAAGTGGATTAGCTTTCTAGTATCTAAGCTTAAAAGTAGAGGTTCTAAGACCGAATAACAGGACAGTTGAGAGGAGAACGTGGCTTAAAAGGCTTGGGAACCAAAATCAAAGAGTACGTCAAGAAATAACTTCAACTCAAATGTTTGAGAACTACCGCAACCAGACAAATTGTGCACACTGGCTACACTGCCAACACACTAACTGATGCCCCTAGTATAGCAAAGCACAATCTTCACATTTCAGAAGCTATTGCGATACATCTTTTTTTCGCCACTTTATGTACCAAAAATAACTCGTGACGAATTAGCTAGGTAAGTCAGAACAGTGAATTTAGTTTTATAGGTTTTAGGTTTATATAAGTCACTGATTCAGTAATCCCTGGTTGTACCACCAGCCATTACGACGGCACTCATAACTTTGGTCACATAGAGCCTAGGGAAACGCTCTTTTTATCATACCTCTCGTTGTGATGTCATCACCTGGATACCTGCCTTCCATGATCAGAATCGATTTATTGCGTCAGACGGACCACAAGATTTAGTACGCGGTCTGATGACAGAAGCAGTGTCGTAGGAACGAAGTGAAAGTCATTTTTCGTGCTTCTCAATCTAATTTGTCGCTTCCAAATCACTCTGATTCTAGATTGGGCCGTATTCCTGCTCACTCGAACAGTCCAGCTGAAATATGTGACATGATTCCTATTGAAATGACGCTTCAGTGTGATCGTTTAGGGTCATCGGAGAAAAAGACGCGCCAAGAATTCGTAATCGGGATCACTAATATGCTAGCATTTGCGGCTTTGTGTGAGGGTAAAGTAATGCCCCTTAGAGAACCCGTGGCGAAAGACCACTCTTCAGTACAGACCACAGTAGGCTCGCCATAGTCCCTAACTAAGAGGAGGGTACCAAGGTGTTTCCAGACAGCCAACGATTTCATCACGATGGTCGGTTTTATACTCAAGAAAGAAGAGAACGAACCTCGAGATCCACAGGAAACAACATCAGGAAACACGTTCGAGGAGTCCATAGAGGTTTCGAACGAAGAAAGTTTGGAACGCAATCCAGTAGTGTGTCCGTGGATTTAAACCAGTTAGTGAGCCGGATAAACGAGCTGAACCAACCCGGTCTCAGACGCTATCATTATCGCCTGATAATTGTTGAGCTAAGCCCCGCATTTCAAAGGGTGGCATCCAGATCTAGTTCACTTTCTCCTCCGACTTCTCGATTCGAACGTCACTAACGCTTTTATTGTCGGTTATTATCGATCGCTGGTTTCAGTGGAGAAGTAAAAAAGAGGAGCCGAAGTGCCAAACAATAATGCGGAACACAGTGCCCCAAAGAAATGAATTTGATGCAAAAAAGCCCACTGTTTTTAGGAGAACGTTCAAGATCTAGGGGACTACACTCTTGAACAGCACTAAAACGAACACCTCACATCCGGTTAGGTCACCATCAGCGGAATTTGTGAACGTCAATAAACACAAGTGGGACTCACCACCACCACCACCACCACCACCACCACCACCACCACCACCACCACCACCACCACCACCACCACCACCACCACCACCACCACCACCACCACCACCACCACCACCACCACCACCACCACCACCACCACCACCACCACCACCACCACCACCACCACCACCACCACCACCACCACCACCACCACCACCACCACCACCACCACCACCACCACCACCACCACCACCACCACCACCACCACCACCACCACCACCACCACCACCACCACCACCACCACCACCACCACCACCACCACCACCACCACCACCACCACCACCACCACCACCACCACCACCACCACCACCACCACCACCACCACCACCACCACCACCACCACCACCACCACCACCACCACCACCACCACCACCACCACCACCACCACCACCACCACCACCACCACCACCACCACCACCACCACCACCACCACCACCACCACCACCACCACCACCACCACCACCACCACCACCACCACCACCACCACCACCACCACCACCACCACCACCACCACCACCACCACCACCACCACCACCACCACCACCACCACCACCACCACCACCACCACCACCACCACCACCACCACCACCACCACCACCACCACCACCACCACCACCACCACCACCACCACCACCACCACCACCACCACCACCACCACCACCACCACCACCACCACCACCACCACCACCACCACCACCACCACCACCACCACCACCACCACCACCACCACCACCACCACCACCACCACCACCACCACCACCACCACCACCACCACCACCACCACCACCACTAGCACGGTTGCCACATCCCACAGAATTTCTAGCCATGTACAACGAACGCCAGTCCTGTAGGCTACGTCCAGAGAGGCGTAAAATCCCACAACACTCTTCTCTTGTTTCCACGTCACAATCTCACCATAGATCGAAATGAAAAACAGACCACCACCTCAATCTGATGTGTCTTGCCGATGCTGGTTTGTCATCAGCCCCTCGTGTAACGCACTGTTTCGTTGCGGATACGGTGTAACCAATTGACCTGCGTTAAGTCAAGAAGACACAAGCGATCTAACATTTGATGCTAACATTGGTGCAGGCAATCATTCAAGTTAGTTCCGGAGGGGCTGTGTAGGGATTGCCCTGTAAGATCGTGGCGATGTGACCTTGAAACCATTTAAATTCAAGACATTAACGGTGCTATTCGGGCCACTGAATAACACAAGTAGTTTGCAGTATACCAACAGCCGAAAAAACTGGGTTGGTTGGTATGCGTTGCATTGCCTCTAACTATGAAAACAAATTTGGTAGAAAACTAACAAATAAACTGCTGATAAGCTCTTAGAACTAGCAAAAACACTTCCATACGATTTGCTGGATCAAATGCAGTAATCTAGAAGACAGTCCACCTCGAGCGGAGGTCAAGAATCCCTTTCCTGATGGTGACACCCTTTCGAGGGGATGGCTGCAGTTGTCCTTCTAACCAGTGTGAGTCGTCGGAGTGAGTGGGACAGATTTATCGAAAAAAACATGAATCAGTGAACGCCAGTGACCACCATTCATTAATTGAAGGTTGGTTATCACTCGGGCAAAAGTGTGCTTTTGATTTTTAGTTAAGTTGAGCCTTCAGTTAACACACTTGAGCTGTATTGAGGTGGATGTGGGCGGCGACAGCTGAGCAAAGTGTTCCAGGTGGAGCTCTCGTTGGTTCTAACCAACCGTAAGGAAGGCGGACAGGGATACAAGTATGACGTTGTTGAATACAACTGACGATCACTGCAGTGGCGCGGAGGACACTAATCTGAGGAAACTTTGTACATTTTTAGTCGAAGACGGTTGTTTGTAGTACTAGTCGTCTTCGTCCTTTGGATCACACCTTCTTGGAGGAGATGTCTTTCATTAAGCATAACCTAGTCGCTGTTCCGGAGTGCCAAGCAACGGTGGTAGACGTAAGCATACTCCCGGACGGACGCACAATGCTTGTGTGGAATGAGAAGAAGCAGAGGTAAAGGTCCTGACGAACGTTTCCTCGCTTTCATCTCAGCCCTAGACGCCATCGAGTGTGATGCCGATTTTTGGTCCATGAATGGATGGCCATTTCATGCTGTGGTCTGAAAGAAGTCGTTCCTACTTTCTTCAGTTGCTAGTATTTACACGCATGCCTCCATGCCAAACATTCTTACATTTTTGGGAGTTTATTTCACCTGACAGGAAAAACTTGGTGGCACAACTTCGCCTGCACCGTTTTCCTGCTCTCCAGTATATCCTTTCACGTCTGCCGCTGGTATTCTTATGTTTGTGACCAGACTGTCGAAAAACAAGCCTAGTAGTATAATAGTAGTATTAAAAAACATCTCCGAACTTATCTAACAGAGCACCAACTTTGGTTGGATTTGCCGTGGTTCGATCGCGTTATAACGTCATCCTAACCTACCTGTACTTCAGTGTAATTAGCTGGTGCCTTTATAAGGAGGATGGAATGCAAACTTGCGAAATCCGTATGTTCTGCTGCTTCTGTCCGTAGGACCACATCTAGCAACCTAGACAAGTACATGCCTCATTCATCTGGACACGAAACTGTGTTCCAGTTCACGGAAACTTGCATCTGAGAACAGCTTGGAACCTGTAAGTTGGCCCTCAAAACCCAGATCTGATCGAAGAGATATATCGGAATGTCTAGATTAGCTGTGAAGCCATTGGTCAATTTGGTAGATGTAACATTATTTGGCCCATCTTTGGATTGTGCGTAGAGTTCAGTGCGTAAGTGGAACCTTTCTATACTGAAAAGCCGAGAAGCACTGCACAGTGTCACCTGTTGTTCCCGTGATTGCCGTGTGAGTGGTGCTATGTCCTGCCTAAATGTGAGCTAATCACACCGTCAGTTAGCCGCTGGTGGGCGGACGGTTAACCTTTCAAACTACATGCCGGGAGGCTCAAGTTCGAAATTCTCTGCATGAGTTTCGTAAGATGCGCACTGCTGATGATTCGCAATAAGGATGAAACAGCTGCACAGTGCTTTTTGGCTTCTTAGCATAGATTGACTTCACTTACAGACGAAATCTCCATTAAAAATCGACTCAAACTACCGACACACTCTGACTGAAGGGTCAATCGATCGTCACAACCAGGACAGGGACGTCGTTCGATGGGTCGGGCACACCAGTCACATCGCTCAAGCGTGAACACATTCGCCTGTTCAGACGTGCGTTGGTGGAGAGGTGGTAACACGCTCGCTTCGCATGTCAGATGTCCGGGGTTCAAGTCCCGGCACGGCCGTTGGATGTGCACTGCTGATGAGCTCTAATAAGAGCGAAACTCGAGTCCAGTGCTTCCCTTTGGTTTGGGCTCACCGGAATAACTACGTTAGGACAGGAGAACGACCGTTCAAACGAGAGTGGTGTGAATATGAACAAAACTCTTTATCAGTAGAGGACTGAATCGATGGAGAGCACTGGTAGTTAGCAACAAAGCAATGCTGTGCGCATTCTACTTGCTTTCAGAGAGTTGTAGTTCGAACTAACTGATTTTCAACACTGAACTACGTCTGAGTACCTTCACTGAAAGCTGACACTCATATGACTCATCTTTATGCTTCCAATGACGAGGAACCTTCAGCTAATCGGTTTGACATCATAAAGACGCAGTCATGCGTCCTGCTAAATGAGGGGCACCTTAAAGTCCACAGAGTATATTCGTGAGTTCGGTGTCCGGGAGGACATTGGGATGATGTAGATAGTTTAGAGAAGTATCACCACTGTCGTAGTTATTTGAAGACGGTGACCGATCGCCGAAATAATACACGATAGATTGCTGTGTACTGACCAATGCACGTATTTCATGTTGCGCCTCCATTAGTATCTAATGATGACGCGGTCTGATCTAGATTTTTCTCCAGATAACAAAACCCTCTTTTCCGTTAAAACATCGTGGTGGACGGGTCCAGACTGTAGGGGACACATAGGTGACGCAGTATGTCCCTCTTTATCGTGCGTTGTGCTCGCCTGATGCTTTCACTCTGGGAAAGCCGACCAACTATTGCTTTATAACCCACAGCTAAAGGTAACATGTTTGTATTAGTTGCTGAGGGTAGGAGGTCCGATGGGGCATCGTAGAAGACAGCATTGTTGGATTTTGAATTGTCCTCTAATCCTAGGACGCTTAACGGGTCTTCTTGACTTGATTTCATCGCAATGCAGCTTAGATGTCTAGCTCACACCACGAAAGAGTTTGATAAGCGTAGCACACCCTAGGTTGTAGATCAAGTCCAGAGAACAGATAAGGGAAAATCATAGCCACTCAGTTTTTTCATCCTGTAAGTTACTTTACTTCACCTGGGTGATTGTATCAAGATTCGTCACTCAACGAGCTTGTATCGCATGGTTCAGACAGACGTCAGCCGAAGTGGTCCGCCAGCAGCACATATCGCAAGCATCCAGGTCGGTGAAACACGTTAGTCGGCGGTTGACTGACGGCTGTATTTTTTACCACAGTCGCCATCTACCATCTACACCCAATGGCGAACTGGAGACTCAGGGCGTCGGCATGATGACTAAGTGTGCCAATACGTGCGCACTTCTGTTCGGCAGCTCTTACTACATGGACTTATTCAACACAGGATTTATGCCACCGCATCTCATCGACCCTTGATAGCGATCGGACACCCACGGTCCTTTCTCAAACTAATCTCACCGACCTGTTAACACTGGATGCCAGCCAGTCAATACAGACTCACTACATTCGCAGGACATGCACGACGGGCGAATGCGACAAACTGATCGACCACTTTGGCGCGCACCTACTCCACAATGTGTAGGGCATTAAGATGAGAGATCAGAATGTATACCATCCGGTTTATCCTGACACACGGAGCGCTACATTATTTTGTAATAGCGACCGAGTACATAAGTATCTCTCTGTAGATTGATTAGGCCACGTTGTAAGACATTTCACCAGACTTCCGAAGGCACTGCATGAATCACTCCTAGGGGTCCTCCCACATTCCGTGTCCGTTCAGTGGATCGGTCCAGCCCCGATTACCTGGCGGTTTTCAAATTTCGGTGCTTTGTTCTCCTATCCTATATGACACATGGGAAGCGCATTCAGTTTGAATTGCCCGTGTTTCCCACGTTTGGATAGGTGGAGAGGAACAAAGATTGAAATTTATCACAATTTCTTTAATGGCACGCGAAATTGCACATAGGCACTGTTTTGGTGCAGATAGAGGCAATTAAATCTTGGAGTTCAAGCTGAGGGAGAATCAGGAATGCAGAACATGTTACTTGAAATGTAAAATGTGTGGTTGGTACAGGGCACGCCTTTAATCGACACAATGCATTTCGGATCATGTACCAAATACCAAAAAGCGGCCCTAGGCGGTCCGATCATTTAATCTAGCGAATGTGGAGGCTAACGCTATCCGGTTTCTCTCACCAGGACTTTGTGCGCAGAGGCAGTTTTCTAGTACTTCCAGTAGAACGAGCCTAGCGTTCTTTTCTCGACTGACGTTAGCACACACCCGGCCATATTTTTTCCATATAACCCAGACTTTTGCCGGTGTGGTTTTATGCTGAAACTCAGAAGAATTGATAGACGACGCCTGTGCCCCGACTATAAACAAGCAATTAGTGTTGATTTCCACTGCTATGCCATCACGTTTAGGCCAACTGATGGTATGTGGCAGGCCCCCGCCGATTTTGTTTGTTGGGAATTGCGTCGGCGCCTGGGGTTCGCGGGCAGCCACAAATTCAACTTCGCGCAGACCGTCTGTGGCTTCCTACTCTGCGCAGGTGTCCAGCGGTTTGACAACAGTTGACCCGTAAATCCGATTCAGATAACAACCACTCACAAGTCTGCTGTAAATTTGGGCATCAGTGAGGCGTGCCAGTTCTTTTTGTCTACTGGGGTCAAAGAGAACTTATAGCATAATTGTAATAGATGAGCTAGTACGGAATGAGATTGCTCCATAATGCACAGCACATTGTCGATGCCATCCATTCAGAAGACCCTGACCAACAGGCATATTTCCCTAGCCCAAACTATGTCTTGATATAATTGGTCTACTTCTTTCCCATATATGTTTTAAACTGGACAAAGCGACGAGTATGTGCATCAAACGACACATTGCTGTGGGTGGATACCAGTGGCATAGTTCCAAGGTAATCGGGAAGCTTAAATCCACAGGACTGCTTTAGCTGACGCCTACCCAGAAAAGTTCACACAGCAAGCCCTCTCCACCCAACTTGACGACCACAGCTAAGAATGAGATAAGTGGCATCTATAATTTGTGGACGATCATATTTCAAACAGCATCAAGTGAAAAATCCACTCCGTTTTGAACTACAATCATACAACAGCTTAAAAACGCCCAACTCAAGGGATGGGTAGCGGCTCAAGATAGGTCGCCGAATTTGAGTTATTACTCTGCTTGCATCTCATTTACGAATTCACTCGAAGTAGCGGTGACAGCGACATCAACAGGACTGCTCTCAATGGGCCTCAGAACATATTCCAACTTAGTTGCTACAATCGGTCAGCAGGACTAACAGCCATACCGAACCGGAAATCACCGACCGCGAAACATGGCTCTGAGACAGGCCACCTGACCACCTCGGTTCATGCTAACCTGGAATATTAACATCTCCAAGCTATGTTTGACGGTTCTGACGAGGTAAACCGAGTATCCAATGTTTGAAATGTTTCCCCCAACCAACACTACTCATGGGGATAATAGAAACACGAAGTTGATTTGAAAATGAGTGTAGAACTCCATTTATGTACAGCTTGGTGTTTAGATCAAGAAATCAGCAACCACACCTACCTGATGAGCCCAAAATACGAGACCGGTAGTAGGCCGAAAAAGTTGTTGTCAACATTATGAGTAGTATCGTGCCACGAGCGAACAGTTTATTTCAATTTTCTAGCCGTGAACCGTGGACTATTGTACGTTGGTTAGGCTTGCCGATGAAGCAAGTTTAGGGAGGGCGTAAAGCAAGATTGATGGAGGTGAAGAAACTGGTTTCATCAGTACTGGAAGTGGTGTATGAAACCATCCATTGATGGGTTACATCGCTGGTACCCCAACGTCGCAGGCGGCACGAACCAACATGACTGAGACCTGCTTTTGAAAATTTCTTGCTTCTTTTTTGAGCCATGCCGTGTCTTCTGGTCACAGCGGACTTTAGAATACAAGACACGTAAAGGCAATCGATCATCTGGTCTCCAAGGTATCAGAGCAGTCAACTTAGACATATCACAAGAGGGGAGGCACCCGATTGTTGCCAAGCGGTCACAATGATGTAGGAAGTATCGAGCAAGATGGCACTGCATTCGATTAAAATGTAACAGGATCAATAGGTTGACCTTGTACCCCTGAAAACCAAGCCCCCGAAATCGAATCCCAGAGTGAGTGAATATTTATCCGCGAACCATGCCATTAGTCTGGTTTAGGAAACTGCACACAAACTACAACGGATATCAGCAGAAACCGGATATTCACTCATGAAGATCATTTGCTGTTGAACTCTGTTCACGGAACAAACAACACTGTCATTGGTCGATACGCGAAGTTTACGTTGGTTGTCCATTTCGTAGTTTGGTGTGATAATTGTGCTATACAGTTGAGTTTCGTTACTTGGTAATTACGCAGTAGTATCGTAGGGCCTTTAACGCAAGTTTTGCGGCTGAATTTGGCTACGCGCCACTCAATGATCACAGGACAAATATTAAATATAGTGTTGTGCACGCAGCGAAAATTGGACAAAAGCAATCTTGATTAGTTCTTCGAGGAATTACTGATAGGCATCGGCGCGTCCACTTTTGCTAGGCACATATGGTAAGCTGTAGATCATGGGTTCGATTTTAGTTTCCTTGTAGGTGATAACTTGAAATCGAAACTTCAGAAATGTGAAAAAGTCCCACAAGTTCGTTGAGAAGTCACCGCCCGGCATTTACAATGTAGCCCAGCCAGTCGTGGCCGAGCAACGGTGCTCAACTGCTAATCGAAGGGTTTTGATGATTAACATCTAGGAGTCAACCGACGTACAGTGTTTCGAGACTCCTCGGCATGGACTGGATTATCCTGCATTGTCGGTTGCATATTTACGAACTTCCTCTGGAAAAGATAGCGGGTTTTTTCGCCCTTCTGTTTCGAAACGACAGTCTTTGACCCAGATCCTGATTCAGTTCAGCATAAACTTTGGTGGCATCATTTGATTCGCAGCACAATCTTGAGGTGCGCATATCCCACGTCATTTATTGATGAGACGACAAATATGGCACGTTTGAAGATGGGAACTCGTGACCAATCACAAGGCTCCTTTGCGAGGACTCGAACCAAGTGCCAGTCCAGAATGATCTCCAATTGGCTACTTGAACCCAAAATAAGACTTCACAATGTTGCCTTTCCATCCCATACTAAGCGAAAGGCGATTCAAAATAACACTTTAGGGGTTTGGTTCAGCCCAGTAGTTGAGTAAGGATAAAACACGCGGAGTCTAATCGACAGATCAGCCTCATTATGGATTGAGCAGCATTCAGGCAACAAGAAAGCAAACACAGGTAAGCAGCACGATAATAAGATGGGATTGGTTTTCTGAAAGCATGGGTCAAATACGACCGAGGTCTACGTAATGGTTCATCGGGACACGGTGTCAACACGAAACTCTGGATTCAAACAATCTCTTGTCGAAAAATCTGAGCGTGATGACTTAAAAAGGAAATTCAAATGCATGTTTATCCCCTATTATAATCAACTTATGACAAGAAACACACGAAGCTAGAAATATCACAACGTTAGGCATAGATAATCACACCGGCAAGACGGCGGTTGTGCTCATTTGAGGAGTTCTAGGTGTTAAAGGTGTTTCGCCCAGTTTTCGACCGATGCAAAGTCGCGGGCAGGCAATTGTCCAGGCATACAAGACCAGAGCGATCCAACTGGAAGCCAGTTTCATCCACATATTGGCCCACGAACTTGATAGCGTTTCCACACCGGAAATGTGAGGACTGAAATAGTAGCCGAGAGAGGGTGGAGGTAAGCGATGGGTTTTGTTGGATAACAGGGCATGGAAATTAGGATAACAATAGATTAGTCTCCTCGGTGTACTCGACTGTCAGGTGACAATGACACTCAGAATGATGTGTGTGCAGCATGTTCTGGACGTACGGATTAGTTCTCGGCAATAACGGATGGTTTTGATCTATCTTTACTCACGGAAGGTGCGCAGAATGGGTAGATATAATACATCAACATGGTGGCAGCCAATTGTTGAACAATGAAGTGAACTTTCGTGGTTTTGAGAGCAGACGTCTGAAGAGTCTCCAATCCCCTAAAAAAGACCAGTATTCACACAGAGGGCTAAATAGTTACTGCCCTGTGCGACAGCGCAATCAGACAGGTTATGGTTTGTGAGGAGCAGAGACAACCTTTCTCTCAGGGTTGGTTTCAATTGAATAAAAACTCCAGTACGGACTATTGTTAGTCGAGGTGATGAGCAATTCTTGCGAAGTCATGTTCCGGATGTAAGAATCCGGAACAACCAGGCCTCAATTACCTCAGGGTTTGGGGAACGCGCATGACAAAGGGTAGCTGGAGATGACTTGAGAAGCGGTTTCGGAATGACGGACGCTGGAGAGTTCACGAGACGGATGATAGATTGATCTATCATCCAAGCGCATCTTCGAGCTGATAGTCAAACGCTATCTTAGTACTCTCTTCCCCAGTTTTTTTAGAAATCGAGTTGAGTTAAAGTGCCTTGATATGATCATCTTGATTCTTACTGGACCATAGAAAGCAGTAGTAAATGGGATGAGAGGAAAAACCGAGTCACCCTCGAAGCGTCATCGTTAATTCACCCAGGATGTCATCATGACTCATGACAGCCGTAGAACAGAGTACTGATGTCTACCTAAGAGTTAATGTTGATTGAAACCATTGTCAGTGTTTGTTGAACTGGAAGGACAAAGCCGGTGTTGTGTGTGTGTGTGTGTATACATATATCATTCTACCACCGCATGTAGTACACATCGATGACGGCATCCAGTGCCACCGACTCCTCTGTAGTAGCTACGGTATTTTTAAAACCTCAAGAGCAAAAACAGCCAGAACGATGAAATGGAATAGCTTACTTGAACCAGTTAGTCAACTGAGTCATCAGGTAGAGCGTTGCCAAAGCGTAGATGAAATGAAACCAGGGATAGGAATAGACCGATGCGATGGCTTCGTTGTAAATCAGATATTCATCTCTTGGGGCATCAACATTGAGCATGGGTCGAAGGAACGCTAAAGAGCAGTGGAAAAAGTGCATTGAGTAACAACAAAATCAAACAGTTCCAAAACTCCGTTATCAGAGAGAATTAACCACATCTAGTCTAAGTGACTCATAACACAAACAGAGACTAGTGAACAAATATTGAACAACTAGGAGTTTATCCTCCAATCTTTGCTGAAAGGTTGAGAAGTGTTGCACAGCTGCTTCATCCTTGTTGAGAATTATCAGAAGAACGCACCTCACGAGTCTCCGGGACGATTGAGATCGGTGACTTTCTGAATGATAGTAATCAAAACAATGGTCGTTCAGCTGTAAAACCTCTTCGGTACATAGCTACCACGCCACCCGAAGGGAGCACGAGGGCTGCCCAAGCCTATACAGGAACAGTCGAGATGCAGAACCACGGACCCACCGGACAGTAAGTTCGTACATCAACCACTAAGCTATCTCGACTGGACGAATAAACGTCCGAAGGAATCTGACTCTCTGGATCAAATAGAAGTCGCAAGTAAGATGTTTTCTGCTGCGAAGGCAATACCATAACATAGTTTAGATGGATAGTGTTCCTCAATGTCATGCGCTAAAAGCATTCTATGACCATTGCATAGATGAGTGATTGCTCTGTCAGGTAAAGTGGAAAACGTAGCGTTCCCAAGGAGAAGCCATGTAGTGCATTGACCTGAAGATATTCAGAACCGTAAGGCAACTCTCAACTTGATCACCCAAAGTACATCGTCAAATGTTTGTTGGGACACTAGTCAGTCTATCACAAATTCCAGAACACTTGGGGAAATCTTTCCCCAATCTGTCCGGAACCTGGAAGTTCAATCTAGAGCAATTCTGGCAATACACAAATAGAACGTCTTAGTAAGTAACAAGCGTACACACGCACACACACCAATCACAGTTCATAATCAAAAACCCTCACTGGTAGTCTAACCTTAAAATGAGAAGCCAAAGCACACGCAGTATGGAGGAAAAGACAGGTCTATAGGAGAACTCAAGCCAGTGACCTCCTGGTTATCGACCCCGCGGTTGGCGTACTGTATCGACTACCCTAATGAGGGCGTTCACCCCTCGTCGCGCCTATGCACCTAAAGTTCATAGCTCAGTCGATACACCTCTGCTTAAATGAATAACAAGTAACATCTCCCAGCCCCCTTAGTGACCTTCTTGCGTGAATTTCATGGTAGTGAGAAGCTGACATCGTCCAGATACTCAAAGGGGCTTTGGTACAAACTACAAGAAAGGAGAAGCGAATTTCACGGCTCTTGAAAAGAAAAGCCCAATTACACGTCGTCCATATATCTTTTCGTTTATGCTACGTAGATTCGGAATTCCCATTTCAAGAACCAACAACGACTAGTTGTAGATGGTTGCAGGATATATGGAATTCACGTCCGGAGGTCAAACCCCGGCGTGACCAAGAGTGTGTATTGTTGATGAGCTCTAATAAGAGCGAATCTCGAACCAAGCGCTTCCACCCTTTGATGTGGACTCGCCAGAATGATTGTTCCAGAACGGGAGGACGACTGTTCAAACGAGAGTAGTGTGAGTATGACTCAACGACTATGTCGAACGGCATCATGATTAGCAAGTTAATCGGCGATACTCACTTGAAAGGCAGACAAAACACAGATAAACTTTAGCCAAACCCACCTTTTCTATATCCTTTTTAACCAAATATCTCCCTGATGAGTTTTTCGACAGAACGGTTTCGAAACCAATCAGTTGAACAATGAATTTCTGGGGGTCAAATTGATCGAGAAGCTGTGAGAGTTAACACAATCACACACACACACACCGGTCAGTTTGAATGGTAACATTAACGTTTTCCTAATTACTTTCAAATCTACGGACTTTTGATCAGGCGCAGTTGAAAACGGGAAGAGTTGAATAAGAGGAAGGAGTTTTCTTCAGTGCACCGATAGGAAACGAATTCGCAGACCGTCAAAGAAGGTAAACGAAAAAAGAAATGGTCTGTTGTTTCAAACCGTAGTGACAGAAGGTGGCGTTTGTTCCCGTTGGAACTTAAGAAGTGGAGACAGAAAGATGGAGTAAAACAGTAGGCCTCAGGGGAACCAGATAAACCTATTGTGAAGAACATCTTCGGAGACAACAGACAGGGGTACCAGTCCCAATTACTTTGTTAGCAAACACCACACAACTATGTTTGTTGGAGTTTGAACGGGCGTAATTGTTCGAAAATGTGGTGCTCTGTTTCGAAACAGTTGGGAGAAAAAAGCAACTTTGTGACTTCGAGACGTGTGAACACTAGGCTGGAACACCATACATTGGTAGGACGGCGAATCGTGGTTAAATGTTCCGACCGCCGAGGTGTTTGCTTCACTTCTTGTCAACTAAACGATCTATGCGTACACGCTCTACCCCACTGCTTGGCGTAGGATTTCTAATCGGATTTTTGGGAGGTGCAGAAAGCAGGCGGTTACATGTAGGACCCGGACGAAGAGTCCAAGGACTGATAGTGAGCTTTGGTCTGGACGATGTATAAAGTATTTGCAACAGGAAACAGCCGTATTCTATTTAAACTAATTCGACCAGTTGGTCCGGAGGGGGCGAGTGTTAGTGAAAGGGTCTGCAAAAGGGGTAGAACCTCAATTCCTTTAAAAAGAAACGTTGTTTTGAAAGATGGGCTAAGTACTTTGAGGGACAGTCCAGCTGGCTTCCATCAAGTTAATCTCTTGAATAACCACACGAACCTAGATGGAACGTCCGCGCCAGCCCTCCATCAAGAGCGCAAAATCAACTGCGAAATGTTATTGATTCAAAGTACCAAAGTATCTGATCCAGCTAGTTTGCGTTCCCTCACAGACACTGAGTACGCTGACTATAGAGTCCTTATTGTTTCAGACCTTTTATCAATACGGAATCTATCAAGTAAGTTGCGAACCAACTGATCGATGTGGTAGATAAATTTGTCTGTCCTGGCAGATGCATAAATCCCGGAAGGCTGACGAGTGACGGAAGCAGTTCTGGAACCGAGGAGGGTAGGGTAGCGTTCGCCAATGTCCGACATTTGTAGCATGAAAGGTAGGATGCATACTCTACAGTTCCGTCTATCCTACTTTATATATCGAAGACGTCGTCGCTGCGTGCAGACCATCAAAAACCCTCACTGTCTGATAATCGTGCTGGTCTGGCGAGAACGCGTTGTGGGATACCGGCTGGTTGTTAGGATAGCAGCAACTAGCTCTCACTAGACCAGTTGGTCACACATTCCATAGGTTACACTGATTAGGACACACACTTCTTACCTCGCAGAGCCCTCCACACCCACTCATCTTCCGGACAGAGATTACCCAGGGACAGCCAGTCCATAAACTGGCAACTGTCGTCCCCCGGATAGGGACTAGGGGACCATCGGTTGAGGACCCTAACAGATATGGCCATCACGCAACTAATGGAGGACCTGCAATAAAGCTAATTACTCCAATACGCAACTCTCTCACGCCCCGCTTTATCGGACAAGCAGAACAATTTAAGGCCAGTGAACTGATTGGGCCATCGTTTCCAAAGCGGGATTGTCATTCTCCCATTCCACGTATTCTCAGTGAGTGAGCCTAAAGCAACTGGAACTAACGTTCTCTGATATACGGTTTATAGGTGAATAAACGAATGACCAACCTGATGAAGCGGGGAATACAGTACCCCCTAAAACGGACTACTGCAAGGGAAGGGGGCATCCACCCTATCTGAAAAGAAAACGAATTGGTTTCTCTTCCGTGTCTATGCAACGTAGGTCGTGACTGAGAGGCAAACCGCTGCGGACAGTTGAAGATAGCGGCTGATGTAGGAGGGTCACTACAAAAAAGTGTATAAACTTGGTCGCCAGATCGGTCCTTGCAACATGCGGTCGACCGTCTACATCTCAGCATATTTTCGTTGCTCATTCGTATGGAAGCTAAAGGCGACAAAGTTTTTTGGATTCAGTAGGCAAACAATTCCACACGGAACTACTGCGAAGCATTGCTGCCGAAATTTCGCTTATTAGACTCGCGAGCGTGCACAAAAATAGATGAATGCCTTGCGTCTAAAGTTTGGTTTCGTTATCTGACCACATGATCAAAATCCGCTGAGTGGTTGTGTTCGTTCGATGGGCAAGCGAACAATCTTCCATCATATCTAGATAGCAGGTGTTGGTACACTGTGCAACCAACGGATTGGATTACTGTTTCATCCTCCGAGTATCTCTCAGGCTGAGGTTCGAATCCAGGGCTATTTAGACTATATCAACAGTGCATTATTTGAAATTCGACTGCACGAGGATCATTCGCGCTACGCTCGCCAGCTGACCAGTTCCGACCGCAAATAATACACCTCATCGAGTGTGGAACAGATAGGTCATTCGCAAGAGAGTATGGAGTCTACGCGGGACCGAGGACGATGAAGACGTGGATGTGAGATATCAACGGTTGACCTATGCTGTGACGATGAGGCTGAATGGTACTCAAGCGTTGGCCATTGAGTAGAAAACTGCACATGGTAAATAGCATACGTAGAGCAGAAGAGAAGGACATGCGTGTAGAGATTCAGGTGAGGTTGAAGCTCATTCTTGTGATTTTTATCCTAATGAGTACCAATCAGCCGACAAGGTGTCACAGCAGCGTGACTGGAGTTGTTGTTAAATCAAATGGGGGTGAAACGGCGTAGTTTAAACGGGTCCACTTCGTTAGGAATTGACCACGAAAAGCAGTGAAAAATCATCACCTGACACATTTCAACAACCAGAGTTTCCTGGTGACCAAACGTGGTTTCAATGCCAAAAGTAAAGCGATTAGGTTGAACTGGCGTTGCATCACCATGACGAACAACACCAGCATCAATTACGCTCGCGTTACACCACTGTCTAACCAAACGGATGTCATTTCAAAAGCCCTGCCGTAGAAAAACCGAAAAGGGGCTACTGCAGCTTTGTGAGAATCCAGTCGAATAGCGGAGCTTATCAGAGCAAAACAATAACGGAAAGGAACTGTGTGGCGAAGGAGGCTTACTAACGGTAAAATAGGAGAACGTCAGAAAATCTTTAGTATAGTGGGTCTGAAAGATGTGCTTGGACAATAAGAGAACTCTCTGTTATGAAAAGTTCAGCTTTTTATTGATCAGTGCGAACTCCGATTCCAAGGGAATTGGAGGAAGATGAAAAATTAGTTCATTTAGTTGAGGAAAGTTAACCACTTCCAAGTGCACAGCAATAAAAAGTTCAGGAAATAGCCACGGGAGGTCACAGCAATATGGGTCAATTAAATGAGACAAAACCATTCGACAGACGAATGATTGATCGAAAAAGTGGTTAAAAACTTTCCTAGCATTAACAGCGAAGAAACTGCACACCAGGAAGCAATAAACGGTTGGTTCTAAATGAGAACAGGAAAAAAGCACCACACTGGCCAATGGGAACACAGATGAGAACCAAACCAATAGGGATACAGGGATGACACGGTTAGGTGATTGGTCAGTCACTGCCGTGACAAAACGATGGAAGTGCTGGTGAGAATGAGAATTTGAGTTTTCAACCACTTGGAAATTTGCGAGTCTCTTAGCCCAGTCGAAGACACACAAACACATAGCTTACCGAATGAAGCAGCCAAATTGGGTTGGCTCGCCAAAATCCGACTGCCTTGCTTGCTCAACATCACATCACTCGTTGATCGGGCAAAGCGGTAGCGCAGATGATTAGGTGAACACAGAGAAACCGAATCATCCATGAGTGGGTCGAAGAGGTTTACAGACAATGGAAACATTTGACCGGATCGTCTGGTGGGTAAGAGGGCCGGTGGCTCCTTTCCTTCACAAGCGAATGGTATCGATCGACCATTGGTTGGAAAGAACTGTGACCCTGTGAGATAAGTGATTGTGTGCCGCTCATTGAAGACCGATGATGAAAATTTTTGGCTAAATAAGTTGGCTTAATTTGGGCCAAGTCACCATAGAGGATTCATATCTAACTATGGTTTTGACTTGTAGACATGAGACCGAAACCACCCCCCCTCCGGGTAGAACAAACGCATTGTCTGCCTCATGTTGCATTGCTCATGCCATCTCCAGCTAAAGACACAGTTTGCCAGCTGGAAACGTCACACACTGTTCTTAAAAATGAGTCGAATCGAGACGATGCACAGTGCGATCAATTTTATTGACTACGTTGCATCGATCCCTTTATTGGTCCGGACCATTCAAATGTAATAATTGGCATAAGGTACCCATCAAACGATCAGTAACCCGTTTTCTTAAGTGAATGAATTCATCTTCATGCTGTTCTATTGTCCGCTGGCTAAATGATGGAGACCCACGTTCCGATTTCTCGACCTTCTACCTTCTGGCTTCCAGTCAAAAGTCCGACAGAAATCTGGCTGCTTAAGTGGCATTTGGAATTAGGTGACTGTGTGGACTGGCTATGCGTGGTTACTCCGCAGTCCTCAGCGTTACATCACATCAGGCTTATAGACATTCCAGTATAAAGCAAGCAACGCAGCAAAGGTCCGGGATAGAATGGCCGACACGTTTGCTCAATCCGCAAGGGGGTGCGGTTGTAGGTGTACGACTTAAATAACAAGCCAGCAAACTGAGAGGGGAAAATCAAACCGAAATGTCGAACAAGGTTTTGCAGTGAGCCCATTTTCTGAAAAAATCGAAGGCACTCTGTTGGCTAGGTGGGTCAAGAGTCCAAAAACCGTATCGGTCAACGAAATGTATGAAACACATAAATTCATCGTCCTAAAACTCGACAAACACTAGCATTGGGACACAGTGTTCAGATCTTGGTTGTTCAGAAGTTTTTGTTGTCATTCTTCCCGATAAAAACTGACCCGAGGAGGTCAATTCCTGGTGTGCATTTCAAAGACACTGGTGTCCTCAACTAATCAATGCCAAAATGCACTGTCTCTGTGATAAATATTTTGGTAGACCGCGAGCTCCAACGGCTTGAGCTGCTGTTCTTCAGTGCATGGAACTCCATTGGTCACCCTCCAGTTTGGGATATTGGAATGTGAAACCAGTCTACTCGAGTGTATCTGATTATGTAGAGCATGTCCAGGTCCAATAAATAGACCCTCAGGAATATTATCCAACGGGAGATAAGAATGCGAAACACGAGCTTGAAGCTCTCAGTTAGTATCCCAGGAACAGCCGATGCTGGTGCTCGACCTGCGACGGCCTGGCTCATCATCTGCAAGGATAATATTGTCATTGGTGGTCCGGCCCGTGATCCTATCTTTCTAACTCTCTTTCAATTTGACCACCCAACTGGAACCCAGAATTAGCCCGCCCACCGTTTTCTTAACCGGAATGTATCTATGCCTGATCTGGTTTTATACGCCATCACACAAGCCGTAAAGCAAGTAGTCCTCGGTCCTTTCCCAACAGTAAAAAATGCCGCCCATTTCAATAACTACGATTTCCATCTAGTCAGGACCGGTCTTGGTCTCCGCATGCTGAATCTATGTTTCTTAGGGTTGAAAAGCTATTCGTTGCTCTTCCACACTCAGATGCCTGTCATATCTTAAAATTTGCTGTACATTACAGTCCTCCGCCCTTGCTGTAATGTGCTTCCAGCTTCCGTATTCAGGCTGAAAGAGGACCACATTCTGCATGTTAGATTGGTTAAGCAAAGGAATCCCGATTGGTCTCACGACTTGTGGGCATTCAGATACATGAGAGGTTCTTTGAAAGTGTTGTATATGATTCTATGCTCAAAGAAACAGTATTGTTCGTTCCTTTCCACGTCACTAGCTGCAGGATTCACGAATCGTTCAGCTTTTGGTGCCCAACTGCCATGCTACCAGAAGGAAGCACGAGGGCTGGGATACCACCAAGATGCCCAAGTCTAGACAGGGAAAGTCGAGAGGCAGAGGTCGGCTAAGAACCACGGACCTTCTGGCTAGTAAATTCGCGCTCTAACCACTAAGCCATGAATACGCTTGGACAGCTATCCAAAAATTTGCATCAACCCTATAAATAGCGTAACATGAAGGAAGATGATTGGATATCCTCAATATCGTTTCAAGCAAAATCTAGAAGACAGTCTTTGTTTAGCACATTCGGTTGAACAATACCATATACAACAGATACAAGTGAACCTCTCATTGATATCATCTTAATTTGCAAATGAGGATTATATTTTATACTACTCGCTTGCCGGTGGATGATGCGTTAAGCAACACTGAAGAACGACCCCTGATTTAACCATGCGCCTGAAACGACGATCGTTTTTGTTCAACATAATTATTTCTACTACTTAATGTTTTATTTTTTCTACTGTGTTGTTAAAAGTTCATCCGATGGGTAGGCAAACCTCTTCTTGATTTGGCTTACTAATCTCCTGCCAAAGGGGGAAGCATCCTCATCACGCGGGCGATTTGGTGATCCGTGATATGCTCCCTCGTGGGGACACAGTAACCGAGACCTAACAACATGAGGTCAAACAAACTAAACAGAGCAAACGGTACCAAAGCGTTCTAAACAACCCACGATTAAAGTCTTACCAACTTTTTCCGGTAGAATATCTGGAGAAAGTTTTGCAAGTTCCAGGACAGCCTCTTCATCAGTAATTTTCTCAAGCGGTCTGCGTTTTGCTTGTCGAGATGGAATACGCTTTGTGTCCTGTCTTCGTTTTGAAATCTTGCCCTGTTTTGAATGGAGTTCACGCAGTATCGGTTCCAGATAATCTTCAAGTCGGTTATTTTCTGGACCTGCTGACCCCCTCGGTGTTTTTGATTGACGTCTCGATGGACTTCTCATGGGTTGCTTAGTTGTGTCTAAACTTGGACGAGAATCATCGACCGGATCCCAGTTCAAATCACGGACATCTGCATGTCGGCGCGCATCCTTTGACAATTGTCTCAGTGTAAGTGTCAGGTCAGGGACTGACGAAGCCACTCGCAAAGTTGATTTTGGGGGTGGGGATTCATCTTTCGTGGAATCTGTCGGACTTTTGCGCGGTTTTTGTTTCGAGGAATCAGGGAAATTCCCTGAAGTATTGAAGGTGAACAAACGTGGAACTAGGACTACTATAAGGCTGGAAGCATGCCAGAACGGTATACACCAGGCAGAATATGTTACGGGAGTTCCAGTGGGTCGTTTGGAGAGTAAATGAGTATTCTTGTTTAGACAAATTCATCACAGCTTCTTAGGATTGATGAGTGCTCACAGAGACGATGAGCAAGACAATGAAAAAACGAGGACAGCATGCAACGGGCGAACAGTCGATTGCCACCAGACGCTGTGATTACAGGCAAAAAGTGCGGACGAAAAGCAGATAACACAATCAAAGGGCTCGTGCGATAGGCTAATCATTCGGGGCGGGGTAGAAGCAAACGCACATGGTCAGGCAAGTGAATAATCTGACACCGGGTAGTAGTATCTACTCCTACAAACATGACAAACCAGGGGGTTGTCCCAGTACGCTGTAATAAAAGGTTCCAGCTGGAACCAGATATTAAAGATCAATATCAAGGCATAACGCTGCACACAGCACAAGTAGTTGTTGAAAAGCGGAGCCAGTCTTAAAGACATTTTTAGTCTAACAATAATCAAATCAATCTGAGAGCTACGGAGAGGAGCAGGTCTTTAAACGAGAGGGTACTACGTTCACACCGGTGGTCGGGTGGAACAACCAATCAGGGGGTTTGTTTTAGTCAGGCAATTGATTAATTCTGGCTTCCATGAAGATAATCGACGTGTTTCTGAGGATATGAAGACTTCGGAGTAGCTGTGTTAGGTCACCTCCCTCCGGTTGCTTATCCGTTCACAATTCCATGAATTCGTTAGCGACATAGCGGCGCTCAGTAAAAGTTCTGGTACCAAGAAAGATGGACTTGACTGTAACATGGATGTCCCTTGAAATCTGTCAGCAAGAGCCTGAGCGCTTAGTTCTGACGTGAAGCAGTAGCTCCTATACAAATGGTGACGCAACAGAGATCGACGCTTAATTGAGTTCGGGTCAGGAGCCAAAGCGGTTCATCAGACTTTTTAGGTTAAGTCGCGCGAGAATACTTTAGAGGAAAGAGGGATTCCGCGGCGAACATCTCGCAAGGAAGGAACCGATTGTGGTACAAAACAGATAGAACCAAAATTACTACAAATTACCAATCAACCCTCATTGGGCGACGCGAGGTTGTCGGAAGGGGGGGAAAGGTCGAAGCGGAGGTCGAATAGGCGATGACGGGTGATACAAGCGTGTCTACTACGGTAAGTGTTTGCGACCAAATAAAACAGTTGTTTCATTTACATATGTGTCGATGGGATATTTCATGCTCAAGAAATTCAAAGAACCACATCAGACGCCTTTGTTTGATGCAATGAACATGTGGGCTTTATGCGCACCGAGATTACCAACGTAAACGGTCCTCAGAACTTTAGCAATCCGAGAAAAAAATATCTACCTAACCTTGCCAGTAGGTCAACAAAAGTCGAGCACGTTTCGAATGGGCTCACAAAAAATGTTCGAAAGACCACCCTGAGATACATGGATACATAGAAGAAAGTTGCGAATTGACAGCGGAGTGCTTTCTCTACACATCTAAAACGTCAAACATCAAAAACAAGAGAGGGTGAGGGGATATTCCTCTTATTCTTTTCTTTTCAGTATTTATCGTTATCCTCAATGGAAGATGACTTTCGAGCTGCGCAATCAGCTTATCGTAGCAACTGGGAAAAGTGTGCCGGTTAAAAGCATCTTCATTCACAGTCAGGAAAGGTGGAACAAATTCGAGCGAATCAGTTCTTTGAGATTAGGACGAGGAGGGAAAGCACGAGACATTCCCAATTAAACGGCGTGTCATTCAGGCAAAAACGTATTTGAAAGTCAACAAGGGGCAAGAACGACGTGTTCACTTGGGCATGTCTTTCCGTTGAGAGACAAGAGCAAACATCCAAAAAAGAGACATCACAACATCAAGGCCGCGGCAGCTAGAGTCAGGTTAACTGCATACAGACGATAACGTGGGAAAGATGGCATCTGGTTACCCCTAGAATGTAAGTTTGCTAACACGATGTACGCAGTTATAGCATATTCACGAGCCTCTAAACCGATTCGAACGCGCTACGTTCCGGTTAGTGGCTGGACACTGTATATCCGACAAAGAGTGACTGTCAGCAGTGTGATTAATCCGCGTCGCTATCCTTCTAGATTTGGTCAGAATACCAAACGGCGCGCGATCTAACTGGGAGCTATCTGATCTGACGTCAAGGGTAAATCACCGAAACATCGGCACCAGACTGTTCAGTAAGATGCATTGTCAACAGCAAAACCAATGACCACTCGTTTGATCCGAAAAAGTCATATGTTTATTCGTCTGAGGTCACTGGCACTCACTTGAGCATTCATAGCTGAATCGACACATCCGAAAACATCCATGTGAAAAGGACATAAGTAGTGTATTCTGGCCGCTAGTTCTGAATGTGTATAGACATTTGCACTTCAGGTGTCAGTGATGAAGCTGAGTCATGTTTTATCCCATTAACAAGCACGCCTGTGGAACGGAATGAGACAGTCTACGCACGTAAGTCTTTTTCCGAAAAGAGAAAATTGCAGATAGGAACATTTGCCTCCCTCCTTGGGATGAATCGGGCGTCAATAGTCACTCTGAAGTGATCTCTTAGACAGACTTTGTACGCTTGAAGTTAACTAATCCCCAAACTGTAGTGTCAGCAAACAAAGCTTGTTCGAATGTGGACCGAGTAATTCCACGCTGGCTTTATATCACTCATTCGTACTGATTATTTGGTTCGGATTTCAGTTGAGTGTTTTACTCACAGGCCAAGAGATTGAGATGGTTGTCTGGTCGATCCTGACAAACTTAGCTACTAGGCTCCAATGTAAAAGATGATCGATACGCAATATGCACAGCTTGCTTAAGTACCTGACTGGTTAACTATGAGAAATTTCACGCGAATGGTGTGGACAGACCACCTACTCTCACGAACATAGTCCGCATTTTTTAGAAGAGTCCAAGTGGCATTTAGCTGAGGACGTACAGAATCAAGATCGCTGATAGGTCAATTGCCAGTCACGTGATGCGCCACTCTGGATTGCGCACGTGGCAGCACATCAATGTGTACATGTGAGTCAGCACATACCGAGTAAAATAAAGTTATCACAGAGATGTGAGTCACTGGGCACTGGACGGTGTGGTGTCCCTTATAAGGGTTCTTACACGAAAGGAGGATGTACTGCAGTCCTAGTTTTCCAACATTGAATTTGCTTTAAAAGGACCACTAGCCTAAGAGGAAGTTCGAGTAAAGATATTTCGTGGAAATCATGATATGGATTGTTTTGGTCACTATAAAAATCTCATATTTCGACCAACCAGACAGACGTGGGAACAGCTCCAGAGCCTGCGACAAATGTCACTCAAAGATGCTGAATGAAGAGCTGATCTGTATGTTACCTGGCTATGTCAAAAGATCATGTATCCTTGGGTCCAAAACGGCTCTACCAGATATGTTCGTCCTTGCGCGCCGAATGTCTCCAATTTTCAACTCAACAGGAAAAAACACCGCGGGGAGACCCCCCAATTTCCCATTAAAGTGGAGTTTACTCGGAATTCGACTACTCAGTGGAAGGAGATGAAGAACTCGAAGTGTCACAGATGCCTTTATCATACTCAACTTCCCAGGTCACTCATTATGGACTAAAAACTTTCCATAGCTTGAAAAATCTGGTAGTAGAAAGTTAACTTATAAAAGTGGGTTGCAGTCTTTGACGCGAGAAGAAAATTTAATCCGATGACCAGGTTAATAGACAATTTGCCGATAGAAGTCACATACCACATAGCGATACAATGAGTATGGGTTTTTTAGAGGAACACAAACGGGGTAAATTCGAAAATACAAGTTTGACTGAAGATTTTTTGTCCTGTAAGTGAAGCCAGCCTATGCCGAAAAGCTAAGAAGCACTGTACAGCTAATTCATTCTTATCAGTAGTCATCAACAGTGTGTGTCTCATGAAATATCAGTAGACAGTCTCAAACTCGCGACCTTTCGGCAAGTAGGTTGAACAGCTAACCGTTCAGCCGCGAGTTACTGATTAACTCGCAATTAGGCAAGTGTTAGGTGTCATGGGAACTGCACGTAAACACATTCAAGCTCAGCACACGGTAGAAGGTATCCTAAACTCCGTTGTACAAAAAAAACCTATTCATATAAGCTTTTGTTTGAGAATACGCTCACATTTTGCTTGAACGTTAAAGTATACACTTCACTGCACATGTAAACATCAGTGATTGGATGTTTGCTGTAAACGATAGCTCGAAACAGGCGATAACAATGACAGATGTGGTGAAAGTGGGAGGAATTCCCAGTTGGCCCCAGAATGAATATCGATAAGCACCGATGTGTTCTAAAGGCAAGGAGCCAATACGGACGGTGCACCTGAATCGCGAAAGCTTGCAAAAAAGCAGGTAAGATAAACATGTTTAAATGGTGCACGGTATCTCTCAGTTTTCACTCCAGTTCGGTTCAGTCAAGCACAAATGCACGCACACACACACACACACACACAGAAAAACCGCGAGTTCCCTGCAGAGTTCACAGCCATGCACCAAAGAAATTTGTCTGCCCGCTTAGATTTGCCATGTTTTATAATACGAGACAGTAAAATCCGGAGCGAGTTGTAAGGAAAATCGATTAATGAACGGTGGACAACCAGAAATGAAGAGCGGAACAGTCTGGATACAGGGTCAGAGTTTGTAAGATGCTTTTGCAATCAAGTAGCCACACTTGAACCTCTGACGGGAGTATTTTATCCTGTTTTTTATTAATCAACTAGAATCAAATAAGCTTTTTGACGACAAAAGCGGCGTCTACCGAGCGTAACCGAGCAATGGAAACCTTAAATGCGACATATGGTTTTACGGGATGATAAGGCGAGATTTTCACATTCCACAGACTGAGTTTGGATGTTGTTTGGCTTTCAAGTGTCTCTAGTGCGATTAATCAACCGAACAGTGCGGCTTTCGTGAGTGTACGTCCAGTCAATGTTTGAGGACGGTTACCGTCAGGATCTAGACGACGTGAGTATGTTGGCGAACGCAGACGCAGTAGAAATAACAACGGCAATCTAGACGACTAAGCCGCAAGAGGTGAAGTCCACAGCCTATGAGGTTGCTAGCACTAGTGAAACTCAGTGGTTGGCGGTAGGGTTGACAGTCGATCGTCAGGAGGAGTTGAATGGGGAGTTGAGGATTCGTACTGAGGAGTTGAATGTGAGGTCACCCCGTGTGGACCACGGAGTACGGTATGAGGGATGCTAAGTGATCGGTGTATGGAATACTTCAAAGTCCTCGGTGATGTGCAAGGTCCAGAATCGTCTGGTAAAGAACTTCATGCGTGAATATCGTCTTCAAAACGTAGTCTGATGTACCCTGAGGCGAGGGGTAAGAGACCTTCCATTTCTTTTAAAGCGCCTCACATGAACCCTTAGGTTCTTATTAGCTGTGTTCGCTTCGTTTTGGCACAGCGCAGCATTATCTAGGCCCTGTTGTACGATCACTCCTAGGTCTACCTCGCACTTTGTGGGTTGAAGTGAGGGCGGTCCAAAAAGGTAGGGTGGAGGGTTGGAGCAACAAATAGAAGTAACACAGCAATTCTAACTGTTGAGCGGTAGGTGGTTTACAACGAACTAGTTAGATTATGTGTTTAACTCTGGTTGTAGAAGTTGAGGATCGTGAAGAGCACAGGTGAATCTCTAGCGCTTCAGGTGGTCAGTAAGTGGAGTTGATGGAGAGGCAAGTAGGTCTCTAATGGAGGCAAGGATGAATCCTTAATACCAATACTTGTGTTACTCTAGAATAGCTGCGTAAAGGGTCGGGAGTATTCCCTAGTCTGGACCGTAATGCTTATAAATCGTAGATAACAGTGGAGCCATTATAAGGAGAAAATGTGGGTGTTATGCATGGTGGGCCTCCAAAAAGTTAGGGTGTGTAACATCACTCTTGCGTCTATCGTTAGTGACAGGTTCGTCGGACAAGACCTCCAGACAGGAAAAGAACAAACTCTACGGTCAACTGTTGGACCTATTCAGATCCGCACCTAAAGTGACTTCCTCCTTCTGTTAGGTAACTTCAATGCTCGGATTGGTAAAGAATGGGAATCGTGTAAGGAGAAATTGAGTTCATTTGGGATCGGATCAGCGAACGACAACGGTGTGTGCATCATTCAAACTCCCAGTAACGAGCGCGTCGTTCAGTGTGTGTTTGGGGGGGGGGACATCACTTATTGCGTCAGATCATCCAAGAATTGGTCACGGACACCTAATCTATTATGCCGTTGTGCGGCAAAGAACTGAACACAAAAGTAATGCGGGGAGCTAAATGCAATACGGATCACTCCTTGGTGCGCGCTAAGGTATACATCTCACCTGGAAACTGCAACTAAGAGGAAACGCATTCAGATTGAATGTAATATGGATGGAAAATGAGGAAAGTGCACTGAAGGTTTGCGAAGTTCTAACACAGAGGCTAGTGGATGACAGACCAAAAGCCAGTGGAGCCCGACTACGAGCATATATTCAACGGGAGTAAAGGAAGGAGGGAGGCGAGGTTGGTTTGATGAAGACGATTCATTAATATCCGATACGCTGATGAAAGAGAAAAAGTGACGTCCGTCAAAACAGTCTGAAATTCGACAAAGACAGAGGTTCGAAAGCAACTCAAAAGTGTCAGGAACAAGCTTCTGAAACACTTGTGAAAAATAGACGTCCAAACGAAATAAAGAGCTCCAGTCACATGCCACGGATCACCGTTGTCAGAGAAAGAAATCTATGGACTGAAAGTCAGCTGATAGAAAACAAACTGGCGAGAAATCTAACAAGCCTGGCAGCTTAAAAACAACACATTTTCAACACTACTGAACCCACCAGATGCTGATTCGAACTACACAGACCATCTGCCCCAACATAGAGTGAAGATTCGCCTACAGTCGCAGGACTTCTGAGGGCGATAAACCGGCTGCAAAATCACCCTTTCGGTGCCTGGATAGACTCGCCTGCGGAATCGTTCAGGCTTGAAAGACCGACACTGCAAAACCAACTCCAATATTACTATGCAGAATTTTGGAGATGGAAGACGTCCCGCAAGATTTCAAGGATGAAACGATAAGTCTTGCGTTTAGCTGGGAGGGAAATCGACAGAACACGGGCAACTACCGCGGAGTCAGTCTTCTATGCACAGTAAGCAAGATTATGGCTCCAAACTTGCTCAATCGACTAGCCGGTTGCATTCTGCAGAAAAACGTTCTTTCAGAGCAGTGTGGATTTTGAAGAGATAGAAGTACGATTGAACCAATTTTTGTCGCAAGACAAATCCAAGAGAAATGAGAATTGACCTTCCTGTGGACTGTTTGTGAGCTTCGTCAAAGCCTTTGACTTATCGGTAAAAGATAAAAAGATAGTCGTTCAGCTGTAACACCCTTTCGGTGCCTGGATGCCATGCCACCCGAAGGTAGCACGAGGGATGGGATACTGCCAAGTTGCCCAAACTTAGACGGGGGAAGTCGAGATGCAGAGGTGGGGTTCAAACCACGGAATTTTTGGGCAGTAAATTCACGTTCTAACCAGCTCGCCCCCGACTTAGTGGACAATGACAATGAAATAAAGGCGCGAATCGCAAAAGCCGGGCGCTGTATTTGGATGCCCGGAGAAAGGCGCCTGGAGGAATCATCATTTACAAGATGGCAGTGTATCGGGCCATCGTGTTGTTTCCAATACTGTACGGAAATCTGTAGGTTACACAGACGGCGTGTTTGAATTTTTTACCGGTTTCATTTGCACTGTCTGAGCGAAATCCTTGGGATCAAATGGAGTGACAGAATCCTCAACAGGGAAGTCCTTCGAAGAGCAAACGTTGTTGGAGTTGAATGGAGTCTGATACGAAACCAACTCCACTAGTTAAGTCATTTGAAACAAATAATCGAAACTCGCATCCCAAAACAACTTGCCTACGATGAGCTGAAAGGTAGGGTTTGAAATCTCGTGTAATTTTGAAAAACTGTAAGACCCCTTTTAAGTCATTGGAGGATCTGGCAGTTGACAGAACAGCACGGCTATTCAGACATACATGGGAAGCTTTGAGATGCGACGCGTCGCAATATCGAAAAACAATCGATCCATTTGGAAGGAGCTGAATCAACTCAGTGCAACATCGGCCATGTAGACTTACGCAACATACGGACGCATGCGCCTTGGCAAGATCGCCATTGTGGGCCACCAGCGTACTCCCTGGTCTACTGATAAGCGTAACCTTCTGGAACCAAGGCAAGTTTGTTCCAATTTATAATGTTCACCCGCCGGATATTGTAACTCTAATATCACCATCTTGGTGGCGTGTTAACGGGTAGCGCTTGAGTGGTGTTAGACTGGGGGAGGTGAGTTATTACGGTGAACCTTGAAAGAATAGGTGGATGACGCCTGTACCTCGGTGGCAAACAGGTACCGGTTCCGGCTGTTATTTCATTTTTCGACCGGCTGGTAGGTTACACAGGCCTTTTTACGTTCGCCCACCGAGCTTATTCACTCAGGCTTGGGCACAGCACCAAATTCCGCTCCGCGCAGACCATCTGCGTCTTCATACTCTGCGCAGGCATCCAGTGGCCTGACCGGCGAATCCGATTCAAATGCCAGTCATTCACAAGTCTGCTGCAAAATCTGACCATCAGTGAAGCCAGTTCCTATGGTCTTCTGGGATTAGAGAGAACTTATAGCACACATATATAATAGATTGGCCCGTCGCAGAAACTACATCATTTTAAAGCAATTAAGGAGAGAGGGTGCAGCACATAACACACAACATACTGGTGATGCCCAGAAGTTGACAAATCAAGCTGGACAAACAAACCAGCACCCTGATGGTAAAATGATTGATCAGGTAAGGTAGATAAAGGACACTGACATCAGATTCCAACCAGTATCGATCCAATGAGTGAGGTTACGTATGAGGTGCGTAAGCAGAAAATCCAACGACGGGTGCATAAAGTCTCCTGATTTGAGTCAAACAATGTACGACGGTCAGTCTAAATGATACCCAGGCGAAAGATGAAGAAAACAGACTGAATGACTTTTATTGCGATCGATGAAAGTCCACTTTCGAATCTCAGACCAGAACGACGAAGGAATGCAAGAGACCCATCTGTCAAACATGATTGACAAACAATCTCTTTCAGACCTTAAAAAACCGGTTTCCAAACAAACTGATTTCCAAATCGATCAGATTTCCAAACGTTTGCTGAGCATCAAGCGTGGTCGTTCACAAGGCAATGTGTGTAGAAAAGCTAAACGATGAGCTAGGATGAAAAACTGAGGACCAAATTGATCTTTTTTGTTCCAGAAGCACATGATCATGCAGCAGCGACAAGACCTGACTAGTGTGAGATGGGTGACTTAATAGGAAGAATGTCCGTTCCCAGTGTTTTATTTATAATCGAAGTGTGGTATGCAAATAACAGAAAGAGCATGCTGTAACAAAACAGGTGGATAACCAAAAAAAGACTTCTCAGAAGCATGGTGTGAGCATACAGCTGAAAACACTAGTACGCCCTACAGAATAGTTTGTTATAGGTCATGGGAGTAATACTACCATGCAAAAGTTTAAAACTTATTGCTCGTGAAAAAAGTGTCAATAGCCCAAGAAGGCTGTTCGATTGGGCTAATCAGGTGGGCACAAGGGATCGCTTAATCGATGTTTTGGTTCACAGTTGGGACCATTCATTAGAAACGACCACATGGGTGTTTTGCGTTCTAATTGGCTGTTGACCTACCCAGACAGTTTGAATTCTGGGAGATAACTGATGGTCTTACCACTGAACAACAGGCTGTTTTCAGTCTAACGGATTTCGAGCATTAGACAGCATCCGTCAGCGCTCGCTAGACTGGTGAATATTTGTAAAAGTTTGGACCTGATTGACTACGGCTTATATGAATAATGAAGTACCGAGTTCAATTATTGGCTTAACTGGTTTGAAATGGATTGGAAAACGAGTAAATGAACACAGAAACAAACTGAAACGAGGAAGATTAAACCCAGGTTATCACCTACCAGACGGATTTTGACGTTCATCGTTCGCTACACCAGTTGTTGATGAACTTGGGGTTTGTATGGCGTTTGGCTGTCGTGCAGAAGGTCTGCGAAATATTTTGGGGTCTGGCAAGTGAGCCACTGCATCCGCCAACATGTTCAAGGCTAGAAAACGAAGGAGAGGATCGCCGAGCCGAGGTGAGAAACAGCATATTAGTTTAGGTTGACAGCGAATTCAGACGACGGGAATTCGAGGAATTACACAGGTGGACAAATGTTGAGCCAGCGACAGCAATATAGCCAATGGACAATGGAAATAGAAAATCGTTCAGCTATAGCATCCTTTCGGCGCCAAGCTGCTACGCCAACGGAAAGAGGTACAAGGGCTTGGATACTGCTTGGATACTGCCAGGTTGTCCAAGCCTAGCCAGGAGCAGTCGGGATGTTGAAGTTGGGTTCGAACCACGAACCTTCTGGTCCCTAAGCCGGCGCCTTAACCACCGAGTTCAGTAAGTTCAGTGAGAGGCTTTCCCTTGAGGAGTCTACGGTAGCAATCCCACCTACAGGGCTTACCTCCCAGGGGCCTTCGGAAGGCAGCATTATAGCATCGACATAGCGAGTTTTAAGGTAGACTATATTCATCTGATCCATAAGTTAGCCCTCAGGTGTTAGCTTTCCAAACCAGCGCCATAATTTTCCAGAACACATTTTTACACACTTTGTGTAACATCATTTACGTGACTGTTGGAAAATCTCGTGCGAACAACCGTTACCACATACAGTCCCTTGTCCCTGCCCCCAAGAAATAATGTCATCAGGGCTTAAACTAGCAGAGACCGACACAGAATGAGTGACACTTTCGTATGAGAAGCCATCACTCGAGGATCCAGCGAACACGTGACCACGTGATGTGGATTGTGCGATTCAAGGACGAGTGGCGTTGTATCTTGTCTAAGTGCGAGCTAATCACACTGTTGATCAGTAGCTCACGGTCGAACAGTTAAGTGTTCAAACTACAAGCCAAGGAGTAAGGAGTTAAGGACTACCTTGAGTTTTGTGAGAAGCGTACTACTTGCAAGGATGAAATACCTACTGGAATGTCCCAAATTTCCTCGCACTACGAACAACGACCTGTTCAGTTTTCGAGTTATTTTAGATGCATACAGTTGGTTCGGCTACTGGATCGAGCGATATTTTTGTCACTCGATATATACCAAATGATACAACTGCACGAGAACAGTGTTGCACATAAGGATATCACACCCAAGGGGTATGTGATTCGTACAGGATGCATCGAGCCCACGGAATGGATCTTTGGAGATCGAGGTAAGAGGACGCTTGTATTGGTTTTATTCACTACTCGTATGAAGCAGAGTTGTCTGTCTCATGCAGCCTTGGGACGGCGTGATAACCATTACTACATAAAGCCGATGGGAAAAGCGTTTTCCGCCAAAGTGCTCCTGAATTCATTGGATTCTTTCGGAGAAGAGTCGGAAAGAACAAGATGGATACACACTGTTGGATGTAGGCGTGCAAGTTACGATGAAATCATGAGTAACCCAGATTGTTTCACATCAACGGAACGCAGAAAGAAGCCTTCAACGGAAATCACAATCAACCGGAGGCAGAAGGTGGTTTTCACAGCTTGCACCTGGATGTCTTACCGGAGATGACAAAACTCCAACTCAAGGACCACTGACCGCTGGGCAAAAGGAGCTGTTTTTCATTCTCCTCAAATTAGTAGAACAACGTCAAACTCTTTCTTCCGGTAGCATGCACTGTGGCTATTGGCAAGAAAAGCCATGCTCAGAAAATAGCAACTGAAGAGCCGGAATTCGAACCACAGAAGTTGTGTTTTAACCGAGAAATACACTCATCTGCAAATCAATTTGGTTTTTGCGAGAGACTCACCTGGAACCCAGCTGAATCTCTCGTTTGTGATGATTCCAGGCAACTGAATGTGCTGCACCAGGCCGCCTCATGTTCCAGTTGCTACGATATTCGAGATATCGCGATACATGTATATTCGTAATGGACTACTCATAAGGTTGCTGAAAACTCTTCGACAGCCCACGACCGGTTTCGCCCTTCTTGGGGCTCATCAGGTAGGCGCAGTCCCCGAGTTTCCGTCAACCTTATGTTCTACTTGAACCCAAATTGCACTGTTTTCGAGAAATACACTCATTTGCATATCAATTTGGTTTTTGCGAGAGACTCATCTGGAACCCAGCTGAATCTCCCGTTTGCGATGTTTTCAGGCAACTGAATGTGCTGCTGGGTTCCAGGTGAGTCTCTCGCAGAAACCAAATTGATTTGCAGATGAGTGTAGTTCTCGAAAAACAGTCCAATTTGGGTTCAAGTAGAACATAAGGTTGACGGAAACTCGGGGACTGCGCCTACCTGATGAGCCCCAAGAAGGGCGAAACCGGTCGTGGGCTGTCGAGGAGTTTTCAGCAACCTTATGAGTAGTCCATTACGAATATAGTGTTTTAACCCTTTGGAAGCCCACAGCTGACAATAAATCTGAGAACGGAACGTAATTTACTTAGCTGAGAGATTACCAGTCCTTCCTCTTCCCCACTTGCAGCCTAATGTGAGTATAATAATTCTCCGGACATTTGCTGGAAGCAGATATCCGCCAACTGCGAGTTACCCGTCACTTAATCATTGTGTTGTCTGATTTTAGTGATGGCATACCGATCTGCTATCGTCTGGATGGTTGGTTCTTCAACTCCAAACGTTTCCTGGCAAAAACAAACCACATGAGCAGAAGACACGTACGGCGCTTCTGAAGATGATTCGTTTCGTTTGCGCATTCGTAAACGGATTCACAGCGAGAAACCAAGGCGGTTCCAATCTTTTAAAATGCCAGTCTTTTATCAACCTGTTTCGGGTTCGCGACAACAAACACCCTGAATCCAAGTCAACTAGCGTAGTATGTTGTACAGAGTTTCAGAAACTCAGCACCTGAAAACTGGACAATCGCTATTGAAGTGAATGATCAGACTACCAAAGCAAGCGCTGAATCTGGTGGCTTTGCTATTAAGAGTGCAATGTACCGGGTAGCCATGCTTGTCTTCACCGCTGTACATCAGAGAGACATGGGCGCTCCAGTAGGGGTACCTTAGAATGTGTGATAGGGTTCGCTTACAATGCCTGTATAAGATATGTTCGATACAAGCATTAGTAGGAAGTGCGATGCTGCGCTGCAACTTGAAGTGACCGACAGCAGACGGCACGACCGGTTCTCTTGAGGGAACTGGTGCTGGTGTTAATTGTTACGTCGTCATGGTTAGGTCGACAAATCTCGAAAAGTATTCACCCGCCGATCATGGATTGCCATAGGCATCATCGACCTGCACCTAACGCCATGTTCAGCTCTGTACATGGCGTCCGCCATTTAGTAGACTCCTGATGTTTCAACCGTTGACTGACAGGTCCGTTTCGGACGCCAGTCAAGCATACTGTTTGAATCCAGCAACAAGATGATACAAAATCCTCTATAAGAATGATGACCGTCCCTATGACCTCCTGCCTAAAAGCACCATCTGAGTGTGTACTCCACGGTTAAAGTTTTCTCTTAGGATTAACATATTTACTGAACGTAGACTTCGATTTGAGAGGGTAATTCATTCCTTTGGGGTACCTACATTATTGAAACTACATCACCTTCCCATTAAAAAAACATTCTCGCAATTAAGGAGTACATCGAATCGTAGAAGGCAACTTACTAAGGGAAAATTCTGGTGACTATGCAATTTGCTTAAGTTGCTTACAAAAATCCAGACAAACAAATAGTGTCCGAGGACAGGATTTGCGCTACCGAATAAACTTATACCTAATACGGTTCTGTCAGAATAGCACCTTCAAAGTTTCCAGTCAAACTTAGGATAATGATTCGCTCAGTACCGAGACCGGATATGGTTTTCGGTCATAAACTGACGAGACGGTGGACCCTGCGAAGTAAATACGGATCAACGGAGCGACAGTAACCGTTCCGTGTGGGTGTGCGAAATCCGAGAGCAATAAAACGGAAAACTATTTACAGATTCCAAAAGTTCGTATGATGGACACGGACTATTGGCTGACTGAAAGTACAGGCGATTGAGGGCTAGAAAAAACGCATAGCATAGTTTTTATGACGGTGCTGGGTTAAAAACAACTGGAAGGTATTCGGTCAGGCAGTTTCACACATCACATACAGCTAAGAACGTGCTACATAGTGTTCATAAATTGAAACCCTGTGTATTTGTACTTGAAACAAGTGATGGACAAAAATCCCGGTTGGTGGATCACTTGTAGATCACCATTTAGAAGAGTCTGTGGTTCAACTTGCATCATCGCCCTCAAAGCGACTGCCGTCGTATTTCACGTACTCCCTTCCCTTAGCGTCTTGATCAAAAGTCAGACCCGAACACACCTTCCCAAGTCTTCTTCCCTTCCGGAAACACCGTTAGAAAAATCACAACTGACCTCTTCTTAGAGGTGGTGGTGCTGCCTGAGATAAAACTAGCAAAAAAGTGAGTCGAAATGCGGGAGAATTTTAAAGTGAAGAATCAGAATTTGACACTTTTCTCTCTGTATGTGTTGTCCTCACGTGAATGTTTCGCTGTTTATGATGCACTTGAGACGCAAAATAAATGCGAACAATCGCAGATTGCCTATACGCTGGATACAGTGGAGACAACGGATAGCAGCTATGCTGGTAAATCGGTAGCGATGGTGTGACAGAATAGGATTGGCGGTTACTGTTCGCAGGTTTCGCGAACCGGATGCAGTCTGCACAACACTACGACCAAGCGACCACTAAATGAACCGAATAACTAGGACAGGTCGGATGACAGCGTCAACCGCAGCACGAATCGGACAGGCCGGTCTCAAGGCCACGAGGTTGCCAACCAATCAAGCACGGACAAACGACTCAACCAGTAAGGCTATTGTCCCAACAACCAATCATCATCGAGCGTCACCTCCGCTTGAAGGCACGCGTATAAACTCGCACACGGCCACCGACGGGCTGCCCTACCCGGTTGCACAGGTTCGCAAACAACTCGGTCTAAAACTGACCAATCTGAGCTAACAGCACTTTCCTCTATCTCCTCAGTGCATCAATGAATGACGTAAATATAAAGATGCCAAAAACTTTTCTTTAGCATCAAAGATCACGGATAGCAAGTAAATCTGGATGATGATGATTGTGATGATCTTCTTACTGTTTCATTCGTAAGCCTTACATGTAGTATGAGTGGACAACCTAGTCCGAACGGTCACATAAAGCAGTCAAAAATGCAAACTGGTTGGATTTCAACCGACTGCATTTGGGAGCAATCTAGTCTTTTGAGCTGGACTCTAATCAATATGTGTTCTAAAGAGTGGTCCATGAACCTAGACGAGAATTGGTCCCTCCCTGGTCCTCAAATACATTACACACTCTAAGGAACCACACTGAAGTGTCGTTTCTCGCGGTAATCAACTGTACTAGATAGAACGATGAACTGAGTGAGCACGTTAGCGGGCAGGCGATGATTGGAATGTGGTCCAACTATACATTATTGAACGATTTATAAAAAACAAAGGTGGAATAAGTGAAGTTTTCGTGTGTAATTCTGCGTTCACCCGAAACTTTTTCGACTCGCGCCCCAGTAGTCACGTTACAATAATCGGAAAACAGTGTAAAAAATCCCCTACAGCAATAGGCAATCAGCCTCAGAACAACACACTGTAAACCTGGAAAACGCGACAATGCTGATGAGGGAACAAAAACTAGACCTGACCTCGTTCTTGGCGTCGGACCTCTTTGTTGCTCAAATAATCAGGACAACCGGGTTCCTTGGAGTCCGCCTGGTCTTTTCCCGTTCTCTTCTTTTTCTTGGCATCTTTGGGCTCTGGATACTCCGGTATAGGCGCCAGAAGGCTTTTCTAGAACAAAGCAGTTGCAAACAATTTTTTTTATCGATTAACGCCAATCAGAGACGTTACTAGAAAAATCGATCACAACGTCCAATGGATTTCAGATGCAGGCCCTTAGGTTAAAACGGGGAGACTTGCGAAGAGAAACAAAGGACGGAAAAAAGACGGAATAGAACAGTACAGAGAACCACAATATCGAGGCGTGAAAACTTGGCACGCCACATAATGCTGAATCGTGAGACACCACCCAATTGAGTATATTTCAGCGTTAATGCTTGTTTATCAGATGTGTCCGAAACGATGTGATGGGCAGATCGGATGGGAACAGCTGTCAAATTTGACGAATGTGTGGGAGACGAAATGCACGCAAGTTTTATGCTCAAGATGTAGATTAGGACGACTGTTTTTAGACTTTGTTGCCAAAAGGTTTGCTGCACAACAAGTTTCGAGCCTGTCTTCCATAGCATTACATCAAAGCGTCACGTGTTGGCTGATGTCTATGCAGTGTACCAAGGGCAAAGCGAACCAACTCAAGAGTGGGAGATGTCGTCAGAACGACAATACACGGCAACATCCTAATAAACTTGGGAACATAAGATTGTTTGCACAATGTCTCTAGTTTTCCGTAAAGCTTGTTACTTCCGAAAAGAATGTTGAAAAGCACTGATAGGAAGTAACTGGTAGCTGGATTTTTAAATCAAAACTGCCACAAGTTATTCGTTTAATCTCATGGAACTGTGGGAAAGAGCACAGTGGTGGCATTTAGCAGATAGCGCAAATTGTGGGGAATATCGGAACTTCGCCTCCAGTAAGGTGCACAAAACACAACCGCACGATAAACATGAGCCAGGCTGTGAATCAAGCGCATCGAATACGCGTGATGAGGACCAGCCTGTGGGTTGTAGTATACGGTGTCTGCCAGTTTGATTGCTTTACATGTAAGTATTGGTGATGTACAACCTTGCTTACTGGGCTTCGGCTCATGAGCTTTGTTTCTGTTTTCCATCCACAGAAATTGTCGTGAACACTTGCCTTCGGATAATCACTGTCCCCTGTAGCGTGCATACAACAGGGTCACTTCATGAATAGCAGGACGAGCATATGCAAGGGAAAATCGTCGTGATCCTTGTCACGGTAATGTTTAAAACTCTATTGCTGCAGATTCGCTACGATTTTATTTAGTGTCTCTAGCCACTTACTGATGACCAGAACTAACCGTACAGCCCTGCTAACTTGCCTATTCGCCACGTAACGATATGCCAACCCATTAATTGTATAACTACGATTACTACGCGAAAATAGGCGTGATGAAGCATACAATGGACAGACCCACGTGTCAAAGTCATCTTATTTCGTAAGGGAAAATCTCTTTGAGACCAGCGTTTAGGGATGCACAGCTTCCGTGTTGATTAGCATGAGTACTGTTAACTGAATTGTGTCCATTTGTTGCTCAAGTCGTACGTTTCCTGTGGATTCTATTTTGGTCGGCAAATCCCAACGACATGGCCGCATTCGCAAACCAGTTGGTTGTTTATAATTTGTTGCTCAAGTCGCACATTTCCTGTGGATTCTATTTTGGTTCGCAAATCCCAACGACATAGCCGCATTCGCAAACCAGTTGGTTGTTTATATCCAAACCCTCAGCTCAAGGAAAAACCGTAGGTAGAACATCCGGAGAACAGAATACCGGAACGGAGCTGGAAAGTTATTGAAAGCTAACCCAAGCTCCACAAACTGGTTCTTGGTATTTCCAGTTTCGCTAAAGTTCATTAAGCCTCGTGTTCTGAAGACTTCCCATTTGGAATAGCCCGTCTGCCTAAACTTCTTGGTATTTCCAGTTTTGCTAAAATTCATTAAGCCCCATGTTCTGAAGATTTCCCATTTGGAATAGCCCGTCTGCCTAAAGGAACCAGTCAAATAGAGTCATATAGTATACATACATCGTACATATGTTGTGTATAATCTGAAAACTCCAGACTGAATGATGCCGGAAACATGGTATACGGTTGGCACTCTGAGCACCGCTTCACAAACTTCAGTAAACTTTGAAGAGTTTCACTCGGAATAAGAACACAGATAGGTTGATGAACATGTTTCTCCCAACGCCTCCCTCAGGTCATACACTTGAAATATTCAAAGCAGAACAAACGCAAAAAGTGGATGGACAGAATTTGTTATGCGTCAACACTGGATCGATCTTCACCAGTACACTTGCAAGTATTACAGAAAGGATAATCGCCGACACATAGACGATGCTTTAATTTCTGTGAACAATGAAACAGAAGTAATTCGCTTAAACATGGGTTTACTTAGGTCCATGCCTTTACTGAAGTCGCCTTGCCAAGTGATCCATACATAAATGTTGGTATAAAACGGCGTCAAAATGGTTCACTGCGAGGTTCCGTGTACCGAAAACCCATGTGGATGTGGCAGTGCACCAAATTTAATAGCTCGTTTAACCGAAGCAGAAACGTAACCTAATTAACAGTCTTATCAATAGATCGATGAGATTTTGCTGTAAAGATGTGTCAGGACAGTATCTTCCAATTCAGACCAACGTCCTGAGATACAAGCGGCTTCCTCATAGTTCTACGAGAAACCATGAACAGAAGATAGCCAAGGGTCTGTCTCACCACAGGCCAGGGAAGATCCGCCAAGAGCGACATACTTGGCCGATCCACTGAGCACAAGACTTCACACCAACCTTGTCAGTCATTTTGCATTTCGCACCTGGTTTACAAGCAACCATCTATTTTCCTTCAGTCTGCAAAGTACAGCGGCGGTCCACCTTCAGAATACTGGTGAAGAGGCAGCTGGTACGAAGAGGCAGCTCTGTCAAAGAGTAGGGGAACACAGCCCATCTTGGTTGACTTTCAGAACTTGGAGAGCAATAATCAGTTCGATGACTGTTGTTCATCGGTTCAAAACCCAGCAAAAACCGCGTGTGTGCTCCATAGTGTCTACAAAGTTTCTAGTAATCAACGTAGATCGATGCAACACCTTACAGTTGCATAAACGAGGCTATTGCAATCCGACAGTGCGACCCGAACATTTGTCGGTAGAAGTGCTTTATTCACCCGCTGCACTTATACTGGTCCATCTCGTCCTTACACAAAACAATTTCCGACGCTGATCCAAACAAACAACTAATAACCTCAGACCGTGCAACTGGTGACCTAAATAAGACGGTCGCTGACAACCAGCCAATCAGATTGATCCCCTTTTTGCGTTCGTTTTTTCCTTAGCCTTCGGAATGTATGACTGCATGCAGGAAAACACGTTCTTCAACCCAACTGTGTGTTTGAACTTCATTAACTTTCCGTCAGTGGACGCAACATCCGTTCCGATCGACTATCCACCAACCTGCAACGGTATTGAACTAAGTCGTCATTCCACTTTTGAAGGCGATTATCGAGCACATTCCTTCAATAAAACAAAGCTCCAGCAAGGAAGGTAAAAACCTAGTCCTATGCATAACAGATTCAGAAATGGAACTAGACTGTGAAGAGGAACGTGCGAAGGCGGAACCAGACAAGCATACTGGACGGTAGTCTACAGGAAGAACAATGGTTGATGTATTGTGAGGAAGTACAAGGATGGAGCGGAAAGCGTTCGACATATGTGCATTCGACCTAGCAGCATAGGACTAATATTCGGTCCTTTGAATAGGATTATTTGTTTTTCAAACACTCATGCCTCATTTTTCGAAACATGGAGGCATGGCATACATAGATGTCAAAGCTACAGGGATGCTTTTACTTCACATATTGGCCTTTATCAGTGAGATCGCAAGGATCGCGATAAGCAGTGCGTAGAACTCTGACTACGCATTCATAGTCCGACTTCCCGACTGACTTAGATGCCACGCCTCCATGTTTCGAAAAATGAGGCATGAGTGTTTGAAAAACAAATAATCCTATTCAAAGGACCGAATATTAGTCCTATGCTGCTAGGTCGAATGCACATATGTCGAACGCTTTCCGCTCCATCCTTGTACTTCCTCACAATACATCAACCATTGTTCTTCCTGTAGACCCTTCAGGGGTCTAGCTGCCATGCCACTCGAAGAAAGCCGAAGGATGAGATGCTGCCAGGCTGCACAAGCCTAGACAGAAGCAGTTGAGACGCCGGGGTGGGGTTCAAACCACGGACCTTCCGACCAGCAAGTTTGCGCCTTAACCACTGAACTGCCTTGAGCTCTTCATTAGGCTGTTGAACACGGTCTAAGCTGTAAATATCAAGAGTCAGCTGACAGGACTATTTTCGTTCTCACCAACCATCCGGCACCCGTCGTGAATAGTTTTCACCGGGTGCTGTTTTTTTCCGTTTCTCGGAGATGCCCGCTAGGATAGAACAACAGGTTGATCAAAGCGCTTACACCAATGTGTTTTGGACAACCTTTGACTTGGGCTGACCACATCAGCATACCAATCAGTGACTGATCTTATCTCACACCAAGTGTGCACATGCGCGCCACATGGCAACCGTTGCTTTACAAAAGAACTGACCAGCCTAAACAGGCAGCAATTTTAAGCTCCAGTCAACCGATGAAATCCATCTCACCGGAGTGCTCAGGCTTCACATCCACAGTACGATTTAGGCGGAGTGGATGTTTCCTCTCCGAATTTCGCAGTAAATCTGATACTCTACGTCTCCAATACACCATTTCAGATCGTTCAGAAATGCTGTTTGACCAGCACAGATCTGCTGTTCAACTTGAGACAATCAGGAGAAGTAACATATTGTTAGGCTGGCTGCGACCAGGCAGAAGTAATCGAACTATACGCTCGGATTGAAAACGACGTATCTTTCGGTTAGCAATCTAAGCGCCAAACTTGTGTCTCAAAAGTTACTCATACAATTTGGTAGGAGGTGGTCAGTACGACCTCAGTATGTCCCTGGTTGTCGGAAACAGTAGAGCACAAACAGTGCAAACTTATCGAGTACAAACTGCTGGCAGCTCAGTTATCGGTAACTAATCAGAATCTACGATGGTTGTGAATGGCTGGACGGGCGCAACCAATAGGTAGCAGTAGCAATCGGGAGCGGAATTCAGACTGTGGATTCACCAGTCTGAATGAACATGGTTGAGTACGTACATTAAAATTAGGACGGTAAAGTCGTCACGAATAGACTGGATCCATAACCCAGCGAGCTATACTAGGGAGTGCACATGTGATACACACACACAGCGTCTCATACCAGTTTGGTTAACGGGTGGAGGTCTGACTAACATAGTCTCCTGGTTCTCCATGTTGGGTGTTGGAACATGTATGGCGATTTGCTCCTTAAAAATTTGAGCTGCGCTGATAGTTTTACGCCAACCACCGCTGCCTTTCACTTAGGCCTCTGACCCAGGTCTGGGCGTCCTTGTAGTATCCCAGCTCACATACAACCATAAATTCGACACTTACAACCGTAAATTGCATGACGTAGCCGTCACCATAGGTCGAAATCGACTGCCGGATGGAAAAACTCCAGAATGCATCCATAAGTAGTTTCATAACAGTTTAAGTGTCCTTGTTAGACGTGTGAAGAAACAGCTGACTATTTAGCTTTGCCAGTGAGGTGCGGTGGAGTGTGAAAACTAAACCACTACGGTTCGCTGCAAATGAACGTGGACAGGGGTCATGAGTTTCACACACGGAACTTTCCTAAACACCGTAGCTCGGCGGTTCAAACTTATGACGACATGAGTATCCACTTCGTGGTTGTCTGACGAAACCCAATGTTAAGGCTTATATTCCCTGCGTGACGCGAAAAAATCGAAACGATTATTCAACGAACGCAACGAACGTGAACCATAACACAACATAACACCGTTGAGCTTCTCGTTTGACCCCTTCCCGCCTGTCCTATTGAAGAGACCGAACAACAAGAACAAGGATTTGGGTCAACAAGTGGGGGTGCCAACCAACAGGTGGCCAAAAGGCTGTAGTTTTCAGCCACAATTAGAAAACCGACAGGTTAGTTGACTTACCAGCTTTTCCCTTTTTGTTCGAATACCCAGTCGCCGAGCCTGCATTGTGGCGCGAAAACTGTAAGAGGCAACAGAAAAAAACAGAAAAAAATCAAATGTACTAGTTACATTAGACTGTCAGATTTACCACCCGCGGTGATCTGAGTTAGACTGTATTCGGGCTTGGGGATTCAGGGCCACTAAGAAACCGGATAGCATAAAGTAGGACAACTGAAACCTACCGGGTGAAACGTCATCAAAATTTGCAGAAGACATGTGCTACGAAAAATTTTGAGGTGCATTTTGTTAGCTTCAGTCACAGAGATGAATAACTAATTGTCATCTGGACGCCGTCTCTCGAATGGAATCCTGTGTCTAGAACATCAGGTCTGGTAGCCATACAAACAAAAGTCAAGCCTCTTTGTCTCAAGCAGTTTGTCGTGTCTGATTTTCAGAATGTCTTGGCTGAGGCATAACAAGCATAGTTTGTCGTCTGAAAACGAAAATTCAACTGTGATGGCGCATTTGTTCGGGATATTGAATAATGATGAAAGTCCACCACTGTTGTGAAAAGTCCCGGGTTGCTTCTAACTACGCACGGCGGTAGTTCACTGGTTTAGGTGCGGACTTACTGGCCGGAAAGTTCGTGGTTCGAACCAAACTCTGCACCTCGACTGCTCCTGTCTGGGCTTGGGCAACCTAATAGTATCTCAGCCCTCGTGCTTCCTTCGGGTGGCGCGACTGCTAGACACCGAAACTGCACTCGAGATGTCTCAGCACAGACAGCGATATGGGGCGACTATACGGGAAGTATGGGTTAACCAGAGCTGCGTTGGTTTTAGGCAGAATCCCGCACCAAAACAGCTTTGACACTCGCATTTAGGCGATCATAAGGTCAAGAGGCCTAACACGCACGTGACTGACCAGAAGATCGGGCCGCTTGCCGGTCCAGCATTAAGCTGAGCTCTGATTGGCCGAAGGTGTGGACCCAGCGGCCAATCATGATTCAGTATCCACCGCATGTTGATGGCCAGAAGGCGTCCAGAAGGCATTGAAATCTCCAGGATGTTGTCAACTCAAACATTTTAAATACGACGAGCTGTATGTGTTTTTGTCCTGGTTTTGGGCGTTTACTGAATGTTGTGCACCTTTGATGGTTCTTTTGCCGAAAACGCTAGCTTGGAAGGTTCCGACCGAGAAATGAGCTGAGGCATCACCATTGTTACATTTGGTGAACCTATCATGTTTAACTTAAAAACAAACTGCTACCGACCTGAGGGCGGCAAACGTGAACTCCGCAAAGTGGAATGTATTCCTGCACGCATCCATTATAGCATGTCATGGCATGGTGCGAAGCGTCATTAGGCCACCCGCTGTTTTCGATGTTCCCTGATTGCTTTTATCTCAGGACATTCACATTTTGAAAACACGCCTCCCCCAAAGCGGTTGCTCGAAAAATATATGTTTAGTTCCCATCTCGTATGAACACAACCCAGAGGGTATACAAATCGTGCGGATAGGATGCGCAGAACTATTAAAGCCAGTTCAAACTTAGCGGAAGAATGAACACACACCAATGTTCCTGATCAGTGAAAAGAGGAGTTTTGGCATGCCTTTGATTGTATTCTGCAACAATGTGCCTTCGCCAGTTCGCTATAAAAGATTCCGTCTCTGTTGCCATTCAACCCTGTGCGTTTTCTGTAAGATTCACATTCGTATTGCGCACAGGCCAGTTCAGTAATAGGATAAACCGACCCAGAAACCATGTTATCATTAATTGGATAAAATGAACTGAAACATTACCATGTTACACTCCTCTGATGCGCTTTCCATGAATCGATAGCAGTCGAACGTCCTAATGGAGAAGTTGTCCATTGTTTCTCCATCCAGTAGGGCCAAATTGCTTCTTTAAAAAAGATAATCCATTGTGACTTAGGCCAGGATGAATTCTCTCTCTTTTTTCTATCAAGCCATACAAGTAGCAAACCAAAACATCTAGATGGTCAAGACTGAATTTTGTAAAATCACTGGTGAATGTCGCACTTTTTCCCCATTCAGGATTCCAGAAAATGAAGTCTTCCTCAGTTGGCGTTACATTGCGTTTTAGTGTTTTAGTCAGTAAGGGGATCCTCTTCCTCAGCTCTGTGTAAGTTGAATACAGAGAACTTCGAAGTATTTGTTGGACACGTCTGAGACCTCTTCGACCTCGATGCATTGGTTATCTGGCTATATGAGGTTCATTTCAGCTCCTGACGACTTGGTTTTCCTGCAGTATTGGCTAGCAAACTGTTTCGGACCAGGTCAGTTTTTCGTTCGTTCCGGTGCCCGGTAGGCTATAATATGTCCTTTCCCTACCTCAAGCGGCAAAGATACGCGTATCATAGTTCATTAACCCGAATAAACTGTCGGTTCGTGTCATTCACAGTCGAGAATAACCTTATACCAGCTGTTTGGATTTGGGAATGCGGTTCATCTCGAGTGCAGCTCAGTGCTGGTAGACGACGACGTTCTCACCCAATGAGTTCAAAACAATGCCTTTTGGATAAAATTACAATCACGTTCGGTGACATGAGATGGAAACTGGAGAATTCCAAGTAAAGTAAGAGCCGAAGACACCGAAGAAACGAGTAGCCGCAACAGAGTTTCACCCACCTATGATTAGAAGATTTCATGAGCGAATTTACCATAATCGAGATCCAGTCTGTCCGTTGTCCGAACCCAACCGCGCAGTGCCCAGCCCTACTGGAGGCAAAACAATTATCCGGTACTCAATGAATTGTGGTTGGACAAAAATCCATGGGAGGAAAAATGGCGAAAACAATCAGCCTGAAGATCCAATGACTTGAAATATCAACATTGCTGCGTGTCGGAAACGCTGGTGACCCAATGGCGAACGGACCCCCAACAAGACCCTGACAGGCATGGAACCAGGCTATCTTGCAAGACAAACTTGAACAACTATCAGCTGATACTGCCGGCACAGTTCGTATTCACGCGCAATCGCTTATGGAGTCGACCCAACCATAGCAACGAAGGAAAAACAAGGGAGAGGCTACAATGACTGTGATCGTAACCTGTAGGCAATCCGTCGGCATAAGGAATCAGCATAGGTCGCCAAGTGCGTGTGAGACATATCGGTTGCAGACCTGATCATTGATCAGGCACCGTGTGGTGACTCAGCACTGTTTTAAGTAAACGAATAGACGAGAGGTGATTTATGGGTTTTGCTTCGACGTAAACAATTGCCGAGTTTGCAAAACAAGCAGGCAAGTAAGTGTGCACGAAGTCCGCATCGGATACATGCAGCGCCGGAATACTTCTAAACGAACAGATGCCTTTAGATCGATAACATATTTTTCTAAACCGAATAATGAGTGAACCAGATTGTCCTCAGTTGATCTGATGATATCATTAAGGTCACTAAACAGCTGTGTCCAAGATTGTTTGATAAGACTGAAGCAGGAGTGACCGCCCCCACCCCCCGCACACACAATAGGGCAAATTTGCTTAACTGCTTGAATCAGATGCATTCTAGTTACTCCAGTGAGGATATTCTCCAACTACAGCGACGAACAAGGTTCTCATAAGAGTGAAGAGGTGAGGAGTAAAAAAACGCTTTTCCGACAATGACAATGTTTTCGATTTATTTTGCACGGAGTGCTTCTAGAAAAATTACGTTTTTGACGAATTTGTCGAAGACCCTTAAAACAAGATAATGAAATTTGAAAAACTAACATCTGAACTCATCACCGCATCTCCAGGTGTGAACTTAAGTAGATTTATCACGAACGGTATGCTAAAAAGGTGCGAACTAGAACCATTTTGGAGGGTTGATCACTGCAAACAACCGGGTCAACAAATACAGTGATTGGTGATAAGCTGAGGACAACTCTTGGGTAATGTTAGCCTGTCCCTTATCGATCAGTATTACCGGTGTAACGGTGGATATTACTGATGAGACATGCAAGTAGTATGTTTTCACGTAAATCCGCTTCGCGTCTCTTGAAAAGTGAGATCTATTACGGAATTTGTGGGGTCGCTTTGTAGCATTTGCTTGCATTTGAGTAACAGTCAATGAATATCCAGAACAATTCAGGAGAACGCGTTCAAGGAGAACATGGATATGCAGTTTTGTAAACAAGGTGCATATGAGAGTTTTGCTCTCCTGTCCAATAGTCTGTAACTGTTAAGTTGGTGTTTCTCTAATAAACAACTCCGCAGCAAAGGCCTTCTTCCTCTTCACCGGTAGCTGTGACTTGATGACGATGCCCTTGGCAAAAACGAAGTACGACACACGAATTAGCGCTCATCCAATTGAGCGAAACCCAGATTTTCGAAGACTCAGAACGGAGTATCAGAAAGATTGCTGAGAAATTCATGCATAAGAGTTACTGTAGAATTAAAAACATAGGCTGATGAACACTAACGCTTTCACGCTCTCTCCTCCTGGTCAATACAGATCAAGGGATTACAAAGCTAAAAGCAAGCGATCCATGCAGGCAAAAACGGATAAAAAGGAGTGTGTGGGTAAAAGTGTGTGCGTCAGGATCAAGTGGCCAGCGGTCACGTGAGCAGACCAAGGAAGACCCAATGCGCGTACAAACGCGCTTTGTGAGTGCACAGACTCAGGTTGTGCGAGCGAACCGTAATTTCCTCAGCTGGGTCAAATGTTGATATTGAACGGATATTGATAGGTAGATGGTACAATATTCGGAAAGCTTTATTAGAAGTAATCACATGACTCGTATAAGCCAAGTGAGCGAGTACGCTAGGAGTAGACCTCCTCGATCCGATTCTTGGCCAAAATGGGTCACCTTCATTTGTTCTCTTGCATAACTGTCGTGTCGCGTGCTCTATGTATTCCGCTGTACAGTAACAAGTGAAGAAATACATTACCACGCTCTGAACGTGGACCGGCAGCTTGTCCTTGAGATGTAACGGTGTCAGCTGCGTAGTCGTGAAGCAAACTTTGAGTAAGGCAACCAGAAAGTTCCTCCGAATTGTTTGATATAGAGACGCCAAGTCAGATGGTCTTCAGCCAGATCCCCTTTGAAAAAGACTGATGAATACAGATTTTATTCCAGCTGTAACCGACTTGGTTTTCGTAGTCATAGAAACCATTTTTTTTAGATGAACCTGTCCGGAGAAGCGACTCTAAGAACAGTTTTTTCTCGCCCCATCAGCAGGACGACGAGATAAAATTTTGTTTGTTTCAGTGGGACAAAACTATTGAGGTTAATGTGTTGTCCTGTCCAAGTTGGTTTCCGGTAAACTGAACGGCTAATTGAACCATCAGCTGCTCTTAGAAGCTGTGAGTCCAGGAAAAGGGAAGACCCGATATTTTGCTCTTCAGATGTAAACTGAATGGCCCGATTAGAATCTACGGTTGTCTGAGGAATCGCCCATATATATACATACATATACATATATATGTATATATATATATAATACAACGTCTACATGACTATGTCGTCTACATATCGCCGGTAAAAGTACACCCTTCCTGTACTTAAGCGGAGTTGATGGCTCTGAAGATGTCCAATTGCTGATAAGATGAAAAGGTCAACGAAAGCTATTCACGGCTTTCTGACAAAGCCATCCTCATATGTGTCGAAGAAGCATGCAACTGCAAGGCAGATTGATCTCTGAGGAGGCGACAGGATTTCAAATCAATCGTTTCACTGCTAAAAAACATCCCTTGTCTAGGATTAGGTGAGTGACGCTCGCATTAACTGCTACAGTATTCGCTCCATTTACAATAAACAAAGACGATAAAAACGGTTTAGATGAATTGTGTCCAGGTTTGAGAAGAATCACACCACTTGGGATTTTCAATAGGACGATTGTTCTTCGGCGACGCGGACAGTTTAATGGGAATAGATCTGACGGACTAACGTGTTACCTGCACGAAGCACGAAAAAAATTTTGTTTCAGTGGTCGAGCTGGTCATGATGGTTATGCGATGGTTTGGAGTACGAATTTTGCACATAGGAGAACTCAATCGATTGCAGGTTAAGCCGACGACTGGGTCATAAACCACGAGCTCCAACAACGTCATTCCAGGGAATCGGCTGGGATCAATCAGCATGCTAACGCGGTGATACACACGATCTACTTAATCACAATGTAGCCATTGCTTCGAACGTCAACAGCACGTATCGAACAGGTCGCGAAAAGGATTTCCTTCCAAACTAGAATACATCTGGGGTCGACTACTACGAGGAGTTAATGCAGACCCATGACGTATCTTTCACAGGCTGAATGAATTGGGGTTCACTATCTTTCATGAAAGAGCGAGGGTCAAAGCTACCGCAATGAAAGGAACTTTGATCCAGTTGTAACTCACGAAGTTCGGAAATTCGTCTTGATCATTTGTCTGGTAATGTTTCACGCATCACGTTCAGCTGTAGTACCCTTTCGATGCCTAACTGCCATGCCACCCGAAGGAAGCACGAGGGCTGGGATACTGTCAGGTTGCCCAAGCCTAGACAGGGGAAGTCGACAGGCAGAGGTCGGGTTCGAACCACGGACCTTCCGGTCAGTAAATTCGCGCTCTAACCACTTGGGCCACCCACTCGCCCTCACGCATCACACTTTTCTGCTTAACAGTAGTAATGTGAAAACCAAACAGCATTGAATATCGGTGCTTTCTTGGTTAATCCAGCTAGAAAGGAAATCAAATTCCGGTCGAATATGAGGCGGCTCCCAAAGAGAAAGTAGCACACAGGAGTCATTCCATCAAGGGCCTTAATCTTCGTAGGGTTAACATTCATAGTGTGAGTGGTGAAAAAGGTCCAATCCTTTTATCTGACCCTCTAGAGATATCGAACGTTTGCGGGTGTACAGAAACAATGGCGCGAGTGCTAAGACACACACTTAGTGGAGCGGCCAGCATCATAAACGAAGAAGTTTACATCTGTTTGTGCTAACTAACACATGAGCATCCATCAGGCTGACATCGACTACACAAGCAAATGAATTGACGTACCTGGAATAGAGTGACCACCCAATAACAAGCACCAGTCCGAGAAAAGTAAAGATATCTTTGCCCACATGACTCGCCACGGACCCGATTCCGCCTGGCAAGCATTGATTGAGCATAATTGTAGACACTGGAGAAGTGATCGATTTCGCGGCACTCGGTGATTCTGTGCTAACCTGATCCGAAAGTAGTCGATTTAAATGATCAGCGACAACCAGTAGTGGATGAACGGTGAGATTCTGCTGTTTGTCCACGCTGAGACCGATCCGTTTTTGCCAAGGGACGTCGGAGGTTAGGACTGAAGAACGACAAGCACTCACAACAATAAAATGTACAAGAAACTTATGGGACAATGGACAATCGGTGAAAACTATGCCAAATTGTTTTAGATAGTAACTACAGAATTTGTTACAGTTTGTAAGATTCAACGATTTTGCTAGTCCTGGATCTGTTGGTCTAAAATTTCGACGGATGATCCATAGTTTAGAGGAATGAAACTTACCTGCACCTGACCCTAATGGCACACAAGACCAGATTTGTTTTCATAAAGTCCAGGTCAGCCTGCATGCACATGTGCATGGTGTAATACTGAACAGACGAGATCCATCAGAGTCAAATTTCTCGTCTGGCTAATTCATCGGTGATTGAAAAAACAAGATACGCTGATCAGCTCAACTAATCGTCATGCAACTTTGTGCAAAATGTGGAATTCGCTTTCCATTTGACGGCTGTATTCGACTGATGAAATATCACTGGAAACGTATGTTCGTGGTGTTTTCCGAACTGAAAGGTTAATGGCGAAGCTCTGACGTCCTAAATGAGTTGTGCTTATCTTGCAGCTACTATAATTCTTCAACTAAGTCACGAACAGATACACTCATCGGGGTGACAAGATCGGTGAGGCTCACCTCCCATTGAATTTCTGAATTGTGGCGAAACATTAGTGCGAATTTCGGAGTTTCCCATTTCCCGGAGCAGTTCCCCCAAGAAATAAATTAAACGTCGACGGAAAAGCGGTCTGCGCGAACTAAAAGAAATGTTTGTTTGGATCAAGATGGCCCAAGTGGTTCAAACCCGACCTCTGCCTCTCGATTTCCCCTGTCTAGGCTTGGGCAACCTGGCAGTATCCCAGCCCTCGTGTAACCTTCGAATGGAATGGCAGTTAGGCACCGAAAGGGTGCTACAGCTGAACGAAAAGAAATGTTTCGGAAGAAACTACTAGACGTGAAACTCGTACTTGGTCAGGCACGAGAGGATGCGGTGATGGAATAGCAACGGCCTAGACGGAAGTTTCGAGCCTGGATAGAACGGTACGTTATACCGTTTAGTAGGCGTGTTGTCAGGCTTCCCACCGAAGAATTGTACAGCAGTTTTCTTGTACTGTGTTTCCTCTATTCACTCAAATGCAGATGAGAGGATGCAATCCTCGGAAATCGCCCAGCGACCAAAAGAAACACCTCTTGTTAGAAAGTATTCAAAGGATGTGGCTATTCTGAGGGACTGAATAAAAGTGGTTCCATAAGGAAAGGATTAATTGAAGGTCCCAGCACATATCGAAGAGTAACATTAGGAAAACGACTGCCGAGGATAGACAGTAAATCTTTCCCAAGAAATTCCCCCCTTGAACGGTTCACAACAGAGGTCCCACCAGCCACGAAGTGTGTGTATAACACCCGATGATGTGATAGTTCTACTTAAGAAGTCAACGATGCCATCAGTCGCGCACGAACACAATGCAACCGTACAAAACAAGAACCGTAAAATCCAAATGCCTGAGAAAAATCAACACGGACAAAGAGGTTTACAGTGACTGAGAACACTGTGGATACAAGTTTGTTACCAGTCATTCTCTTCTGCAGTTCCACTACGTTCAGTTCGTAGTGTGCCTGTTCAAACGAATGCCAGTCTTAGCTAAGTTATCGATAATCGGAAGCCTAGTTAGATAGAAAGATGGACATAATGGTGTTAGCCGTCTTACGTGACAAGTAAACTCGTTTCCTGACTGGGATTGAGCTCATGTGACGAACAAACTTATCCATCCTGACGAAAGACTCTACAGATAGTTAACAGTTCGGTCTCCAACGTGTTGGTGTGCACAGTAATCGCGCCCTGTTTGTCAAGTACCAGATGGGACTACGGTTTGGGGTCATAGCGGCGAAGCTGCCCCGTACACGTCTTCTTGCTGCGTGCTACCCCCTTGGGTAAACCCGTCTGGCTGTCTCTTGAGTTTTTAATCCATGAAGAATCAGGCGTTGTCAGCCTCTCCTCCTAGTTTGGAAGTCCCAAGAAATTCGTGCGCGTGAGCACCAGTTCTCGGAATCCATGTATCGGATGTAACCATCAAAGTTGCTAATGATCTAGCTCCAATTTTCTCGCGAACATATCGGCCAGCACGAGGTCTGTGGTTGAATCCATTGTAACTCGATCCCGCAGCCTATATACCCCACAACAAAACTGTGGTAGAGCTCATGTTTTTTATCATCGAATACCAGCGGATGGAAAAGAATGAGTTTTCGTCACAAGGTGAATAACTCCATCACAAATGGTTCCCAGGCTTTACGCCAGCAGCATGTTGAGCAACTGAAGTGCAAAAACAGAGAGCAAAAGCATGGGTGCGACGAGACTAGAAAGCCACACTACATCTCGTCGAGAGTTTTTGGTGACATTCCGCCTCAAGATACACACAAATCAACTCGCCATATTCTTAATGAGTGCGTGGGCAACATTCTGACCGACACGCTTTTCTAATCCAGTTTCCGGCAAGCCCCTAACTCAGTTTGGGAGTCGATAGCAATAATTTGCTCATTTTCACAAGCGAAGATCACACCTGAAATCAGCACTAATCAACTGAAAATTGAATGCTTTTGGACTGGTGAAATGCCTGTAATATTCAGCCCATTGATCAATATCGATGTGACGACTGAATCGCTAGCTTCCGGTGAAAGAGGATTCTTTTCAAACGTATTGAGCATGTGACTGGACACACTGCACTTTTTCATTTTACGGCAGTCCAGAATTTACTTTGTTCGTCCTTGAACGCTGCTGTCTTTGATTTGACAACCCCAGTTTGAGCTGGAAGAGTTCTCAGGTTATGAAATGGCCAAACTGTGAGCCCCCTCCAGACACCGGAATACTCAATGAGGTCACTCGTTGCCCTTAGTAGGCAATGGGAATAGGTAGGCAGGATAACGGAGTGTTTAGTCTGCTAAATCATCAAGGAGTAGCTGGGGTGAACAACTCCTGATGTCCTTTCCGGGTTCCGTAAAAGACAGTAGCAAAATGGATCTCCGAAGGAAGGTATGTCTATGATCCCAAAGTCAGAGCAGAGAAGCGTTAGACACAGTATTTTCCACGTATTCATTAAAAGAGCGGCTGGGTGATTTACAAAGGTTCTGAGGAAAATGTCTAGGAGACAGCATCGAAATCCCTGAACGAGACGACAGTGCGGGCGCGCCAAAACATCACTGTTATTACTCAGGGGACCTGACACTTAGCGGCCACAAATCGATCAGTTCCATCAGCCAGGATTGAAGCAGTAGTGAGAAACGTGAATGGTCCCGTCACGAGTAAATTTTTCGCATACTTCAACAAAGCACGTACACTGGTAGACCTATTTCCATTTGGTTGTTTCGAAAGTAATGACGGAACTAGTTGACAGGTTCAGCTCGGGGGATGTTTATTGGTTGTTGATCAGGTGGCTGTTGAATTGTTTGCCGAGCTCGACAACTGCGCACTGATGATGTCTCCTCGTGTGGTGACGAAACGTTTGTGAGTCAATTGCCAAGCTCGGCGAACAGACCAACAGCCACCTGATCAACAACCAATAACTCACCCGAGCTACCAATATTTCGACACATTACCACGGGGGACGTTTAGGAATAGAGGTGATAACAAGCGAGAGCACTCCCGTATTTTGCGGAGTAAAACCATTTATCCAGCTGACGAAATCGCGAATCCCTTTTAAGCCGCGGGACGGAAGTTTCATCCGTAGTGGTTCATGTTTTTGTGCTAGCCACTGCGTCAAGGTGCGACGGGAGGGGGCGGGGAGTAAATTCTTCATTTCGAGAATCGAGCGTGCTGATACATCACACTCATGCGTAGAGTCTGGGAATCATGGTGTCAGTTCTTTGTACTCTTCCGTATGTGTTGGAATCTACAATATCTGGCTACTTCAATACACGTAATGCTGAAAAATATCTTCTACAACTGCCGCGTTTCGTCTTACAAAGTCCTCAGAAGCATATGTATTTTCCCAAGCTAATCGATTTTATTCACCGCCACGAATCCAGCTGCTTTGGCTGTCCTGGTTAGCAAAATAATGATGATAATGCGGCTTTCAGCGTGTTGAAATATCCCTCGTTTTATGAAGCTGCTCCGGGACGCTATACAATCAGACACTTGACTGTCAACAATTCTGCGCTAAAGGAACAATCTCATCAACCTGTTGAAACGGATTTTCAAGCCACGTTCCTACGGCTATCCGGTTCGGGTTTCAGTAAGACATAAAAACTAGGACTTGGCACTCTGGTAATACAGCAGTTTTTAAGGTGAAGTCAAAAACATGATCTCCAGCGCCACTTCAGCCACCAGTGAATTTTTCCAGACCAAGATGCAACAGACTCATGGAGCTATAAATAAAAATAAATACATCGTTCAGCTGTAGCACCCTTTCGGTGCCTAGCTGCCATGCCACCCGAAGGAAGCACGAGGGCTGGGATACTGTCAGGTTGCCCAAGCCTAAACAGGGGAAGTCGAGAGGCAGAGGCAGGGTTCGAACCACGGACCTTCCGGTCAGTACGCTCGCGCTCTAACTGCTGAGCTATCCGTCAAAAAGAATATCCTGTTCAATCTATTCCTCAACATAAACAAAGACCACCTGATGGGAGACTCACCTGGAACCCACCTGAATCTCTTGTTTATAATTTTTCGAAACAGTTGAATGTACTGCACCAGGCCGCCTTATGTTTCAGTTGGTACAAAATTTGAGATATCGCGATGCATGTATACACGTAATACACTACTCATGAGGTTGCTGAAAAATCTTCGACAGCCCACGACCGGTTTCGCCCTTCTAGTTCGGGCTCATCAGGTAGGCGCAGTCCCCGAGTTTCCGTCAACCTTATGTTCTACTTGAATCCAAAGTGAGGAACTCGACTTCGGAGCAACTTCCCCTGAACGCAGAACTATTCAGCAAAGCTTTTGAATAAGTCGATCACGAAGGATAATTTCCACGCACAACAAATCAAATGCGTGTTCCGGATAGTGAAAAACGTACGATAACAGTCAGTTAAAGGCAAGCAAGGGAAGGGAACAGAATATCGGGAAATCAAGCCTTACTTGCAGGTTGGCTGTTCAGCGCACTCCACGTGAGGAAGGCGACAAAGGCAGAGGTCACCGCTCCAGGTAACCAGAGCTGTTTTTTCTGTACTGTAAAGAGGAGGAGGAGGGCACAGGGAGAAAAGAAGCCTTTTAAAGACTGGCATGCTTTGTTAATTAAATGTTATCAATCTGTTGAAGGACAATTCAAGTGGTGAATACAAAGTTGACAATGTACCGGAATATTGTGAGTTCGGCTGTGTCAATTTGTTGTTGATCGAGTGGAAGTTGGTCTGTTAACCGAGCTCAGCAATTGGCTGAGTGTTCCGAGAAAACATGGTCAGCGTGCGGTTAACTAGATAGGTCCTTTTTTGCTGGATGCATGGTCTTCCAAGAGTATCTCACAGCTATACCTTGATTGACTGTCCGCCGAAATGTCATTTTACTCAAGATGAGAATACCTTGGAGACTATCAGGCAAAGTAACGCATGATATCGAAGAAGACTGAATTCAGAAAAAAAAACAAGGAAAACCTACGGAAATGACGTTCGGTCAAAGATAGCTGAAAATGATGTCCGTAAGATTCCATGATTTTCTTCAATACTGGCGCGGATTATCTGCAAGTTCTTGGAGAAACGTCACCTCCAAGAGATTTGAAAGTCCTTCCCATGCAACAGGCCTAACTAACGTGAGCGTCTTTCTGGACGCTTCAAAACAAAGAGAATCCTAACGGTAAGATGGAAGTTGTTGGTTCAGGTGATCCACTCCACAATATGTTTACTGGTTGGGAGATTTCGAAGTTCCGGTATGCCTTCCGAAGCGTTAGGACGGTTCTGTCGATCGACTTCCGGTTGGTGATTGAACGCGGTACCCTTCGGTCACGAATGTGTGATCAACAATGTGGTTAACTCACACTTCGACAGAACATAGGGCCATTCGGCATTCATTCACACAGTCCGCATCAGGTGATCACTGGCATGAAAATCACATGAAAATCTGACCAACTTTTGAGAATTTCCTTTTCGGATCAAATTACTCACTGCTTGTTGGTAGTGAGGAGATCTCGAAGTTTCGATTATTTTGTCCTGATTCAGAACTATCAGACAGTTTTACCAACATGTGATCACCTGGTGCCCAGGGCCAAAGTTCATATTCTAAAGCTCGACTTCGCGCGGCCACCAACCTCATTTAGACAAATGGCGTATGCGGGTACTGTGATTCGCCTGACCAATAAGTCAGAGAATCAACAGTCCAACAATGGCGCCTAGGTCTTGACGATTATCACCAAGAGGCTTGGAGTTTTGACAGCTAGAAATGGACGCTGACCGCACCGTATTTTTCAGTCCACCTGGACGACACCTTTGTGGGAAAATCCGAGGGAATCATGCTTTACAGTAATCGATGACAAACATAATATAACCGATCATGTCCAAAACATATTGGAGGTTATTTCTGTCTGGCAACTGTACACACCTGTGCAAACTGCATCCTGAATACCCGACCATCTGTTCTGTGGGCTTAAGAAAAGAGTTTTTGCGCACTAGTCCCCCCCCCCGCGCCCAGAGGGGGGGACATGGTGGGAAAGTTTTTCTAGACTGAGGGCCATTTAGACTAGAGGGTGAAACTGTACCAAACCTCACGCTGTAGATAACCACATGCAAAGTAAGGAAAAAACCAAACAAGACTTACATGTGTTGGAGAAAATAGAACAGATGGCAAACAGCCCAGTCAGGCCACCGTTGATCCCCGTCATGGTTAGGTTTAGCGAGCACTGTTTTGGAAGTCCGTAGGATATGATAAACAGAGTGTAGGCAGCCACAGTAGCGAGGTAGAGAAGTATTGTGCAAAGATAGATTACTGTGGACCAAGTAGGGCGAGAATTGGCAAAGAACAGTTAGTATTAGGTGTATCGGTGGTAGAACAGGGGTAGCGTTACTATCCAAGAGATTCATTCAATTCCCATTCAACTTCAATTTGGCTCCTGCAGCACGGGCCTGGAAAGCCAGTTCCCGAAAGATACTGGGGAACGCGGGAGTACCAGTCAAGAGGGCAAAATCAATCGATTACTATGGGCAAACCGCTTGGGTATTTGTTTGTACAGCTCACGAACAACCAAGCGTTGGCGACCGTTCTTCTCTAACCTAGAAATGCTTACTGGTCAATATATGAGAAATAACAGAAAACACAATGAAAGGGCATCAAAAGAACGGATACGAAAAACAAACGGAAAACAGATGAAGCGTTCGGTGCATTCAGCGCAACTGGACGGGGGTTGTGGTGGATGCCGCCTATTGAGGTGTGGCTATCCATTGCAACCGAGATGGGGGAAGCATTTACAGCGCCCGCGCTGCACAATCGTAGTGGAAACTGTTGAAGACCTGTGGTTTCAAGTAGACTTAGCGAAAAAATCTTCACCGACATGACTAACATCACATCACAGTTTTACGAAAAACTCTGAAACTTTTAATGTCACGAGTACAAGTGGTCATGAAACCCCTTTGGTGTATAGCTGTCAGCTGGAATTCAGTTGAGTCTCCCGTAGAAACCAAACTGGTAAGCAACTGAGTGTATTCGTCGAGTTTTGTGCAGTTATGTTCAAGTAGAATATAAGATTGGTGGGAATTTGAGGATTGCGGCTACCCGATGAGCCCCAAACACGGCGAAAACGGCCGTGGGCTATCGAAGAGTTTTCACCACCCTTGTGAGTAGTTTCACTCAAGGCTGTCATGTTACCTAAGCCTAAAGAGAAGCGGGAAAAAAGTCCGGAGTGGAGTTTTCCGGTTACAAGTTCAGTCCCAAATCGCTGACAATCAATGTCTAAGCAAACTTAATAGCTGATTCAATGGACCCATACAGCCAGCAATTACCGGTGTCTCCTGTGTGAAAATGTGTCAGGGAAATTAAGCATGTCACCTACAAATTCATATTGTCTGTCCGGAGTGGCGGACTTGTCCGTAAAGAAATAAGTAGACAGAAGACACTTTGAGGGTGAATTCATCAGCTGACACCAAAACAACGATTCCACTGCAGCACACACAATCGACCCAATTGTGACCACTACCTTTGTAAGTGTGTGTTTATCCGAAAATCTCGTCACACGGTTTACAGCCCGTTGAATAGCGTGCATACGTAGTGCCGTTTGACCTGTGGTAGTGCGACCAGTTGTATAAGAAAACAATCGACAATCGACTATAAAAAACACCAGAAACAACGAGCTACTCTGAAAGATAGATCACTGAAGTTTAGATAAAACCTGCTTTGACCTGGTAGCCAAGATAACTTGAAAAAGCAAAAAAAACGGATGTCCGAAGAAATACAACGAAGAACTCAAACGTGATGTACGTTTTACAGGACAGGGTCACTGATCATCAAGTCGCCAGGGCAACCCGAAATACTGCATAAATTCAAGGCCATCAAAGGAGCACTCGGTGATTGTCTTACATTGCATAGACCGACCAGACTAGAGTAGGCCAGAGGAATTCGCAGAGACATTCAGAACGGCACTTCGCCGGATCTTTGGTTGTCCACACACAAAGCATCCGTACCGATCAACAGCAATCGATTGCACGGTCTTTGCCCAATCAACCTCGCCAAGCAGAGAAAGGCTCGGTGGTGGCCAACCGCACTGAAATGGCTAGTTTGGCCGAGAATAGTGAGTCTGGGGAGCTAGAATCTCTTGGTCTCTATCCTTTCGTTCGTGTGATTCTGGTCAGCCTGATGGAAATCAGGTCCAGTAACCAGAGCGTTAAAAGGTACATCATCCGCTGGTAGATTGATTACATCATTTAACAGAACAAAAGTACAACTGCACTTAGTGTGTGAATGCCAGGTGGGTAACTCTGCAAACACCCACAAACAAGGTTAATGTATCCATTATGCGGAGTGTTTTTGAAGTCACATCTACTAATTGGGAGATTGCCCAGTCTCACCTATGGCTACCCGAGCAAAACTGCAGTGAAGCGACCAAACATAGAGAAAATGTGCGCTACTGACAGGGAATACAGGAATGATCTGTGCGGGGGAAACGAGAAAAAAACTCGGCCATTTTGGTATCGGTCGTCGTGAGTTAGAGAGCAAAAGCCTGCGCAGTTTGGTGAGTGAAAACTAAATGGAGTCCGTTCGGCTTTCAAAGTGCTAGTTGACTTGGGTGTGTCACTGTCTTTTTCGTGTTAAGATTAAGCAATGCTGAGGGATGAGGGATACGAAAAGTGCTTTCCGCCACCTGTGCTTTCGTGTGTGTTTGTGTTTACTCCAGTTAAGCCTGTGACCCGGGTGTAGTCTTCGATTCGTTTGCTTGAAAGTGTATTAGTCCCCTGGTACTCCCAATGAGTGCGTCCAAAAACGGATGGTTAGTCGTCAGACCGTGCAGTAGTTTGAAAGGTGAGCGGTTCTTCTATACTACTGAATTTACTTCTTTGAAAGTCATAAAAGACTGGGAGAACTGTATTACGTTTTCGTTCATTTCCTCCGATAAGTTGATAGAAAAAGAGTACAAAGTTGATCCGAGTTCTAGTACACTTTCCCACACAGAATCTCAAGTTGTCTTTTCGTAAATACAATAATTGGGCCTCCAAATCAGCAGTGTGTGCGGTGCAAGACTAACAAATGGTACATGCGTTCACACAACACGTTTTCTTCGCTTCCGAGTGCGCGTAAACTCCTAGCTTCATTGTTCTGTCATACCGCTTCGATATAATTGCAGTGATTATCATGTGACAATAGAAATTCACCCAGCAGTCCTCAGCGGAAAATACAGATTCCACAACGTGCGATCAGTAAGTGACGGGGAAAAAGCATCCGGCGCAGTAAGCAACAAGTAGCTTTCAGCAGCCGATATGCACATGAAGGAGCTTTGCATGTTGTTAAGGGCACATCTAATTGTTTGTACTACTCAAGTAATTACCTGAAGGCCCGCCATGATTTGGTCGGAACAGACAACGTGTGATCTTAAATTCGGCTTTTCATAGCACACCAAAGCAGGTCCATCACATGCTTACATCGATTAGTCCAGTCCAGGTTACTGCGTCATTTCTCATCGTCGTATCACCTAGCTGCACTCTCCCACGTGACGTCATACTGTGGCAAGCGAACTAGCCGATACGGCATGAAACAAAAAGGCGACCTGATAATAAAAACTAACAACAACCAAGCAAACAAAACGACGGTGGTTGAAGTAGAGAGACAAGGATATTGGGAGAACCAGCACCGGACGTAACTGGACAACACAACTACCATTGAAATAACCGTTTTCGTTGAGACAGATTTAACTGGTGGTCTTTCACTTGCCCTTGACAGATGAGTTCTATTTTTAGAATCACTTTTCGACTCGCCTAGAACTTTCCACGTGAGTTTATAAACAGCCCATTTTCGGTTGCACATGACACACCTGTACGCGTCAGTGCTCAATAGATCAGCTGATTTGCGCGTTAATTGGGTTTCTGGTTTGGCTAAGTGCATCGGGCTAGCAAACGGCTGTCCAGACTCGGGTTCACGGTATTAAGAAGACATCAAGAAAGAAGCTTGAACAGCCACTCCTTCCCAAGACAATTCAGAACAGGGAAAGCATGGTGCTCTGTGCAGAGTATCTGTTTTCTCATCCACTGCTAGCAAAGTTAGGTGGGTGAAATTTCAAATGAAAGACGTGTCCTAATTTAATATGAATGATTCATGATAGCGATTTGGCCGCTGTTGTGAGGCATCGAAAAGTTTACGTTAAAAGCCTTGTAACAACCAATGAGGGAATCGGGAGTCAGATTATGTAGGTCCGCTGTGCCTACCACTTCAGTGTGCTATGCTTGGTTCACATGAAATATAACTGACTTAGGGACTTGAAAGACTGACTTCAGTGGTATAATTATAGGGGTATGGTAGAGCTACACGACGATCAGTATCGTTTTTCTCAACGATTGACATGATGAGTATGAAGAACTTTAGTTTTTGTTGGGGCGACGGGGTTCGATATAGGCTTCAGTAAGTGGATAGGTCCCTCCATACGCTTCTAACAGCAGCTGAGTTTGGTTGTTGATCAGGTGGCGGTTGGTCTGTCTGTCGAGCTTGACAATCGATTCGCAAACGTTTCGTCACCATACGAGGAAACATCATCAGTGTGCAGTTGGGTGCCAAGCTTGGCGGGCAGATCAACAGTTATCCGATCAACAACTAATAAGCTCACTCGACATACTACTAACAATTTCGGAAGTTCAACGCTCAAGGCAACCCAGTTTGTTCGGACATCTTACTGCATCAATAGGGTGTGTTCACTCTGGTCACAGTGACCAGATATCAATAGATTATATACAGGGGGCGAGATGGCTCAAGGGGCTAGAGCGGGAATTTACTGACCGAAAGCTCCGTGGTTCGCACCCGACCTCTGCCTCTCGACTTCCCCTGTCTAGGCTTGAGCAACCTGACAGTATCCCAGCCCTCGTGCTTCCCTCGAGTGGCATGGCAGCTAGGCACCGAAAGGGTGTTACAGCTGAACAGTAGATTATGTACGGAACACTCAACGAGTGAATGCCTGGTCTCGGCTAGTTCATCTAACTGCGCTTGCTTCAAAGGCGGAAACAATGTTGCATTCATGCTTCAGTCCTGAAAGACTAGGATTCAAACACATGGCCCTTAAAGACCCTCCACTGTCCATCCTACGACTCGCTGATGCCAACCAAACGGGATAGAAGTGGACACAATTGCCAAACAGGAGATTTTGATGAGTTCTCCGTAAGCATCCGCACACCCAGATATATGCGAATACAAAAAGCAGAAGCACGCACCGACGAGCCAACATATGAACCGACCAAGGGTCAAGCAAGCGTTCGAGATCAAACACACTCAAAATATGATACAAAGAAACGGCTAATATTTCTGTATGCATGACGAAAATAATAGGAGACAAGGGACAAATAGGCACTCACGGAAGGTGTACCACATGCATTTTCTGGATTTGGCGTGCCTGAAAATAGGACACATAGAAGAGATGTTGACGTGCTATCGTGCATAGATGAAAACCCTTTTTCAACGGGGGGATTCAATGGACTGGTAGACGTGGGAAAAAATGACACGTATCAGAGAAAGACATGGTTCATGCCATACTCGAACGCAGTCCAATCTCAGTAGTGTTCACTTCAAACTCAGAGTAGATGGAACATTGCGATCTCAGAGTTTCTCAGAAGCGCCAGAACATGTCTCGATTTTAGTCTGTAATTCTGATCGGCTGACCTCTTGTCAAACTGCACTAAGTAGCAGGTACAGCACATGCAGTTGTTAGTTCGCAGAGGTCAAGTCATATAGCTTCGTCGGAATTCGCTTTGTTTTTTTCCCATGGCGACAGTTTCACTTTAGAATAACATTATGAAGCTGCACTAGAGTTTTATGGCATCCCTTAAGGTGCGCTAATATGTCAAGATGTGCACAGAAGACCAAATCGCCTACGGAGGACTTAACGATGTCAAGTCTATGAACAACGAACGGTGAATATTGGAATAACTTACGAAAAGTCTTTACGCTGCGAACGAGGGAACCAAAATCGGTCATCGATCATGTGTTTCTCGTTCTAAAGCCGGAAGATAATTCCAGCAATGTAGCCTCCGAGTGTTGACAACACCTCTTGGAAGCACTATTAATGCTCTCATAAGGGAAACTACTCATAAAGTTGCTGAAAAATCTTCGAGACACAATTATTGCTGTTTTAATTTGCGCACATCATCTTACAATTATCCATTTGGTCTTCTAAGATCCATTACGAAGGCGCATCCGTTTTGCAGCGATCACTGACCCAGAATGGCTGCAAAAGTGTGGCTCAGGTGCATCTCCACAGAAAGCACCTTTATCAGTTGGTGAGCTTCAGCCTATTGTTTAGGGGGTTATCAAAAAAGATGATGTTCGTTGTCGAATGACGCTAACCCTAATTAAACTCGAGTGCTAAATCGCACAAAGTCACCCGTTTGCTCGGATTTAGGTCCGGAACCAGTGTATCTTTTGCGCCACGTACGCTATAAAGCACAGGACATCTAGAGCAGAGCCCTATTTTTAGTTTGAATGGGTTGAAATAACGATTAAACCCCAATCTTGAGCGCATGTTTAAAAAACAGCATAAGTCGACGCTAGAAGTCGCAGGATACCTCGGCAGCATAAACGGACGTTGGAAACCGATAGGTGGATACACTATCTTGGAGAATCAGAGAGATATGACATAACGTAAATTGACCTCCGAATGGTCTATCAGGAGGGGAAATTTCAAAGGGATAGCGGCTATCTTTTTTACCGTGATTAAATACAGACTAATGATTTCAACGCTGACTTCCAGACCACTAGTCTCGAATGTGCATACTGGTACAACGTCCATTGGCGTAGCATTCCTACCGAACTTTCTAAGAAGTGTCTTTAAAATCTTCAAAGCCTTAAGCTGTTACTTATGGTGGAAAAAAACTGAGAGCACCAATGACCTCATAAAGTAGCACCGTATCTTCATAAATTAGTAACGCACCAGTCAGTCGCAACACAGTAAAACAGTAGTAACTCAGTACTGTGCGCTGCGGGCATTATCACACGGCATCGATTGATCAACCACTCCAGCAAACTTCAATTTCGGCTATGGCATTAGTGAGAATGAGTTGGTGCGCTGAATCACATTGTGGTACCGACTGGTAGCCCGAACGTCAGTCTGGGTGATCTAAGAATTCAGCAACTCCAGATAGGGCTAACCACCTTGTTTGCTTCAATGTGCTGGTTACCTTAGACAATGTGCAATACGAAACATTTGGTGCTTCCGCACCAGTTCAAACTAGTACATGGGAGAGACCCGTGTGTCTCTAGGCTGGGTTCATGTGTGAGGAATGTGGCAAGTGCTGCAAATCGGAAGCTGGTTTTGTAGCCCACCGTCGATTTCATGTCCATGAAAGTGATGGCACCAATCTGGTCGCCCAATTAGCCTGCGCTAATTTTTTCCGCCTTTTTCCGACGAAGATTGGCCTAAACCAAAAACAACAGGCACGCACACCCCACCTAGTATAATGCAGACAAGCTTGGTCGAGTGAAGAATTCCGGTATCCGCCGGTCATAACAAGAGTCACAATCACTCTTGCGCCTGGCTAACAATCGATATCCCTCTTGTGGTACGCACACCGAGTTGTTCGTGCGATTAGAGCAATGCTTTCCTGGTTGATCGGTTATCAGCATCAAGACCACGTTACGTGTGTTTAATCGGCAAGCACAATTGGGCGAATCATCATCAGTGAAACAACTGCCTATTCCTCAGAATCTGAAGACCATCGCGTCTGGTTCAAACAAACCGTGGATTGCGCCCTGTCAATCTTAGAATCCCATTCTGACATTTCGCTCGCTAGTGTTGAAATTCTGGGATCTGCCTGAAGGTTATGGTCTGGCATCTTGACACCGGAGCAAGACCTGTCACTTCTGGACCTCCACGCCCCCAAGACGTTTTCACACATGTGGAATCCTGTCTGCCGGAGTCATCTTCAGCTAGCCCATTGTGTGCCAGCCAACCGAAAGCAGACCCGCGGAGCCAGCTACGCCGTCATACAGACCCTATACCACCAAAGACGGGAATATATAGCATTTTCTGTGCTCAATAGGTCGTGACCTACCAATGGGCTCTGGGCAGTATTGGTTCTTTCTGCCCCAAAACACGTGAACAGCCGGCCAAATCGCGCAGTGCTGCCATTAGAGTGGAATTTGATCGAACCAGTGACAAGTAAGGAAGTCGACTGTGCGATCCGTTTAATGAGAATTTGTCCCCAGGTCTGGACAAGCTCGCGCCCAACATGGCTTGCCGGTTCAATACCAACACCTCCGCTGAGTATTTCAATCTACTAGTACAATATGGGGGTTGTTCATCACGTTTGTGTCGTGCTCGTATTACTCTAGTTCCGAAGATTCCAAATCCGACTTCACCGGACCAACTGAGACCGATCTCCGTGTCATACATTCTTTTTCGATGCACTTATAACGTGCTTTCTGATCGTTGGAGCGTAGACTTCAAATACCCTCGCTCCAGTTTGCATTTTTACATCTAGACAGTCGTTTGGAAGCCTCGTCGCTGCTACACGCGCTGCTTCATCACTATTCAGCAGCTGCTTCTAGCCTCAGTTTGGAGTTTGTTGATATCTCGAAAGCGTTTAATTCGATTTCGCACGACACGCTTATAAGATGTGCCGAGACGCTTGGAGTACTGTCACCCCTAGTTCAGTCCTAAAAGAATGCTGTACCAGTCTTCCGGAATTCCGAGATTCACTACCACAGAGGTGTGAGGCACTGAGATCTACTCACCCCAGTGTTGTTCGTCATGACAATGGGTGAAGTTCTTGGATTGTCAATGCCGCAGCAAAGACACCAGTTCCACGACAACTTAGAGGAAGGTTTTGTGTTCGCTGACGACTTGATCGTGTGTGTAGAAAGTCCGACTCGGCTTACAAGGAAGCTTGAAGCTGCTGCAGTCGAGTTGGGAAGAGCTGGCACGATGGTCAAAGCCCGAAATACGAAAGCAATGGTGGTTGGTAGGAACAGAAAACATCGGACGACAGCGATATTAGCCGAATTTTTTTTACTCATGCAGAACTCGTCAATCCTCTGGGCCCGACACACATGGCATTGTTGGGCCTCTTCCTTTAAAGGAGTCTGAAACCACGGACAGAAGCTGCTAAAACTGCTTGATGAGGTGACATGTGTCCATTGAAGCCGCATCAAAGAATGGAGAGCACAAGAAACTACTCGGTGCAGAGGCTGACATACTCGCTCGTGCTTGGCTAAGTTCACCGGAAAACGCTCGGAAAGTTCAACAGTTACATCAAGCGAGCGATTCGTGCCTGGCTAGGCCTACCGAAGGACACTCGGATCTGCTACAGCAAGGCCGGTAAACAACATGGGAGAATTCGTATCCCAAGCCTGAGTTTAAGCATCCCGATGAAGCGGAGAGCGCATATGGGAAAGCTTCTGTCTACCCAGTGCCGAGTAATACGCGATGCGGTCTATGATTCAGCATTTGACGAGGTTGTTCGGGATCTCAGCGCTCCCATGGCAACACCTCTGGCTTTTTATCGCATGTACCTTGTGCACTGGGGTAATGCTCACAATTGTTTTGTTACAGACACCACTGAATGATCTTCTTGGACCTTCCTCAGGCGAGTGCTCTTCCCAGACGAAGTGTTCAGTAAATGCTCCGAAGCGTCAAGTTACTATGGGGCATCACTGATAAAATTGAGGATGGGTGAAAGACCACTTGCTATTAGGAAGTAACCGAGTACCAAGCCTATCACAAGCAGTCTCCCGCGTGAGTGACCCAAAAATCCTATGTAACAGGACCTTGGAGACTATGTCTGTCGCATCGCGAAGGACGCTATGTCAATCCTATTAAAGTCACCTTGTCATAACGTAATACTTGTATCTCTCTGTTTCGATGGATTTTGGAGGCTTAGACACTTCACTGTTGGACATTCCCTCTAGAGACATGGGCCTGTTTTGATACGAACCTTCATCCCTTCCATTTCTTTCACCAACTAGTAAGGCCTACTTTCTCCAAAGCTAAATGGCGGCTAATTACCGGTTTACGCTACAATTGTATTACTATGATGAGAATGTTCGGTGCGAAAAAGTCCCACGACTCGTAAACTACTGCGACTCTTTTGGGGGGCCAAGTGAACCGTATTAAACAAATTCTCAGTCAATGTCAGAGTCGACCAACATCGATTACATGGCTTATAGATTCCCTGGGAGCAGACTTCTGACACAGTGAATATCCAGGAGCATGGCCTACAGAACTGACTCCTTAACTAACGACTTATCAGCTATCATAGAAGCTCACGAAGCGACAAGATCTCCTCCGTTCAGCCGCTAAATCATCTGTCAAGTTTTGCATTCTTCCAACTCCCACGAATACCATCGACCATCGTGGACAGGAACTTACGCACGAACGCCAAAATAGCGCCAACGAAAGGTACCTTCTTTCTTCGCACGTAACGCCCAAACCCCCCATGTAGCACCATAAACATTTTAAAGCACTGGTTGCAAGAGACTTCAGTGTGAGCGTCTGAAGCTTTATGTGCGTTGTATTCAGGTAACTGGTTGGCTCCCACTTCGGAAGGTGGACGAACGAACACCCCAAGACACTGTGGGAGACAAGATGCCTAGCTCAATGAACCAACTATCTAGTTGATCTTATAACTGTTTCAGAAAAAAGTGGAGACAGTTAACAACAAGATACTTACCAAATACCGTTAAGTTCGTATGCGAAATCAATCAGTGTGATGTGCTGCACGTAGATGAAAATCAACCCTCCGATAATTCCAAGTATCATCCAAACTTAAAAGGAGTAAAGTTCCAAGAGAGCATTTACCAAAAACAAGATCTTCCAAGGTAGGAAATAAATAGGCACAGATGTAGAGACCAAAAAGTAGAAGAACCTTCCAGGCCCAAAATCTGCAAACCGATTGAATGAGATTATACACATGAGGATGAGCTCGAAGTTACCCGTTATGGATCCTACCACGGAGAGTTTGACTTGAGGATACTCCCATAGTTAGCAAAGCCATCACAGTGTGGAAGAGGAACAATGGAAGACAAAGACGATAAATGCCAATGTAGCCAGAGAACCGAGTACAGTTCTCACCGGCGTGAAGTAGGCTACACAATGAGCTCAATTCGCTTTTGTACTGAAAATATCCAGGTGAAAGTCGAGCGAATACAATTACTTTGGAGTGCAGCATTCCCATCAAACCACCCTCATGAGAGGCGGTTGACAAAACAACAACGACAATGAGAATGACAGAGTAAGAAAGTCGGGTTGTGGTTGACTCTTTCACATTTTTTAAACAACAAATGAAGCATGGCTCCCCTGAAAATGCACACCTCAACTTGCGGTAGATACAGGTCATAACTGGGAGGTCAACAAGCCGCACATCCCTGAGTTTGAAAATCCACCGTTTCCCCGACCTACAAATCTGACGTTGTAAAATACCCATTGGCTCGTTGGGTTCATACGTGAGTTGGAAGCCAAAAGCTGGTTCCGTAGGCCAGCCCAGCTTGTCGTGCTACTGACAAGGCTGAACTTCATTGCTCTGTAATTAATGACAACAAGCTCAGCCGTTTGCAGTTTACCTTTCAAGGTATTGCGTTACGTTTGAAATCGGTTTCGTTGCTTGCCTCTCGCGAAAGTTTTCCAAAGATTTTGGTGGGTTCTAGTTATTTTCCAGTCCATATATTGTGTTTTCGCATGCATCTGTGGGCTAGACTCCGAAAATTTTCCCCAGATCACTCGGTCCTAACTTTGCTCAACCGTTTGGTTGGGAAAAACATCTAGTTAGGCCCATATTTCAGCTTACTTCCTGTGAGCCTACTTCTGTTCTCCTGTTGTGACGCCCTCGTATAAACCTAACAAATCATGAATACGGAGCCCGAGTGCTCTGTTAGACGGGGCTGAGCAAGTATGTAGCTATGGGCACACAATGCGGTGGCTGCTCAGGATAGTGCCGCGAAAAATGTTCCGGTCCTTTTTAACCAAATCATTTCTTTGTCTGACCCGGTCCGGAGCTTCTGTCATGTGATGTATATAACTTATGTGCATCCGTATGCCTTCCTTCATTCATTTGCCCCTTGAACACCACTCCTGTCCCGGTCCCAGCTTACACCATGCCCTCAAAAAGGTCCCTACATTTGTAGCAGCTTCATCGCACACCCTGACCAACAGCTGCGAGGAGTTTCTTATTGGCCTGGAGCTTACGATCCCTCACGATGCTAGAGAGAGCAAAACGGCCCCCAAATGGTTAGCCGACCATGTTTCTGCCGACATTCTTTGAATTGTTAAGCTTAAGGACGTTTGTGCAGCATTACCAGTCTCTGCGAAGCTCCAGAAGACCCGGTAACTGGCACCGCAGCTCCCAATAGAGACGACTTGCACCAGTGCTGACGCGGGAGTCAGTTTCTAAAAACCCAATCACAAGAGACTCTTCTGTCTATCCCAAACCATCATACGAAGAACACCATCAACTTCCTTTTTCCAGCGATACGCATACGCCCACCTTGAACAATCTGAAGTAACCTCGTCCTTCGGGAGGGAAACGGCCATCATCAACCTCTTGCTCATCGCTTTCACTGAAGCTGCATACAGTATTGCCGTCGAAGTCCGGCTTACCCAAAAGGTAGCCTAAAACCGGTTGATCCAATTCCTGGATCTTTCCTATTCTGCGAGGGTGAAGTTGACAGCCCGCTGCCCAAAGCCACAGTAGTCACAATGATCACCCAAGCCCCTGCCTCTCCCAGTCTCAAACCTTAACCCCCGGTTCCTTTCTTTCTCTCCGAGTAGAATCCCCTGACCAGGCACCCTCCAAAAATGCATGCCACACGGTCAACTAAAAGCCACACTAGCATCCAATAGGCTCCCACCCTAAACAACCCCCTCCTCTCAGAAAAGTGTTATCTCGTCCGTTTAAGTATTTCGTTCAACATAACAGAGGAATCTTATCAACATTCACGCAGCCAAAGAAGCAGGCTCTTCGTAGGTTGCAACGGAGTAGAATCCTGGTCCCTTGGTGCGAACTAACCGAGGAATTTCCACCAGAGTTCATACTCACCCGCGGTGCGCAATAAGCCACTCGCTGGTCCCCATGCAATAACCCATCCTACACCAATAGCCTTTGGGTCAGTAATTCCGGGTCCGTTGTTCACCTATCATCCCGCCCACACCCTGGCACAGAGCTGCCCTTGATCAGGCGAGCTCCTCTCCATCAACCTACTGCTTATTGACATTTTCTGCCAGTCATTTTTTCCGCAACCAGGCCTACACTCCACTTCCCTATCTTACCCGCACCATATCTGCCCCTTTATTCTACCACTATCTAACAAGCGCTGCTTGCTACTGCTGCTTACCCCTACCCTCCATTTTCACCTATTATAAGCCAGTCCAATGCTCAACCCCAGTAAAACCTTTCACACACGTTTCCAACTACACCATGTTCTATCAAGCTTAAACGAACCGAACTGAACGGCGGATAAGAAAGTTTTGAAGTTCGTCTGCGTAGACCGCGCTTATATTTATAAGCATTCTAGACTGCATAATTTGGTGGCACTGCTGTCTTATCACTTACTACAGCTTACTGAGCCTTGGCTTACTTCGGATGCACTGGATTCAGAAGTCAGCCCTACAGCCTACACGCAATTGTGGCTTACCTCGCTAGGGCTGGGGTTATGGACCCATCAATTAAGGCTCCCCTACCCACAGCCCTCCCCCGTAGCATTTGCTGACATAGTAGCTTAAACTAGGTGCACGCGGGCGCTATTCACTACTTTTGAGGCTCTTTTACAAATTTCCAATGCCCGTCAATTAAAAGGGTCTATTTTTTCCAGCCTGTTGTCACACATTCCGTCCCCTAGTTTCTAAAACTACTTGATTACCAGACGTTGATGGCAGCATCCATTGACTAGCAAACTGGTCGCACCTACTCAAGATGTAACGCCCTACTTCTGCGTGCAGTCACGTTCAACGGATAGGATAGATATTTTGCCAACATAACCGGGTTTCGCAAAGGTTACTAATCTTCCCTTGTGGACCTGATCTCCGCCTGTGAGCGTCTCATGACAGACGATATAAGTTAACTCCCCTCCACACTCGGCCACCAAGTCACCGTGAATTAGGACTCCATCCACTTAGGAAACCTTTCATGACCCAGCTGTCCCTCATAATAGTAATAATAGGTTAATTTCTCAACTTGTGGGAATACACCGATTGGGGCGTAATTGAGCCGGTGCAACCTGAGCGCGGTGGGCAGTGGCACAACGTGGAGGAAGGCACGAATAAGCAGACACGCTTAGCACCTGGTAAGTCTTCGTAGTTGTGGAAACCAAAAAACTAAAACAATGGAGCATAAGAAACGAATAGTTTAATGATGAAGCCAGTTGACTTCGACTAAAATTGAAAAACCGTTGCTGGTCATGGGTGATCTCGGGCCGTTGGGTGAATGCTGGGGGTCTGGTCAAGTTGGCAGGAAGATGGAGAACTTCGTAGTGTAGACAAATGGCAGTTGGACCTAAGTCAAGTGTAAGGGTTATTTTGTGAGGGGAGGTGGTGCGCTAATACATGGGGTGGAACAAACACCGACCAGAATCGCTGAGTCTGCGAAAGGAGCAAACTGAAATCGCAAGGCGAAACCAGGATAATCAGATAAAGATTAGCGGTTTACGGGCTACAGCAAACTCGTCCAGAGTGCCGCTGGCGTCAATTTGGCAGTTTTTTGGTATTTGCAGCCAGAATTTCAAGAAGGTGAGGGGAAATGCCCCACAGTATGTAAAAATGTTGCGGATGTGCAACCAGACTGGTTGTGACAGTGCTGTGCCATCATCGCACTGACATACTTCGGTTTTGGTACGGCCCCGTAACGGACGTCAGAGTTACGGCAGTTGGACAGCGGATGCGCATTCTCGTGGCAGCCGCATCTGAGTCGAACGAGTATGTCAAAGTTGTCTCCCGTAGTAAGAGTATGCTTTCATTTCAACAGCATTGATTTCTCCCGGACTTTTTGAATTCCTATGTATACCCTGAAAGTTTGGTGACCTAGTTGATTGCTCTTGTTCCGCATCCACTTTTGTGCGCCCTCTCCAAGTTTCAGTCACTTTGAGTTGACTATCAGTTCTCAGGGCGTCTAATAAACACTCAGTCACCTCTTTTAAGCAGGGAGAGGCTAAGGGTCAAGAGCTGCTAACCATTCCAGTCGTGGATACAGCGCAAGTATATTAAAACTGAAAAACAATTATAAAACGGGTTGCACAGAAAGTCTCTCATGGTAGTAGTAAGTTTATTATTTAGCTTGTAGGGAGCATATCTCTTGACCCGTAGTATGATAGCCACAGCAAGCAGGTCAACGGCCTCCTGGTATGTGGTGCTGGCTACCAATTCTTCGAATTGAATAATCGTCAGCAATTTGAATCAAAATGCAAAACTTGAGAGCATACTCTTAAGCAAATGCGATGGCTCTTATCAGGGCATCTAAAGATTGGTGACTGTGAGTCCCTTTTTGATCTCTTAATGGTGCGAATTGGTTTGAGAATTAACCAAATTAATAATTCCAGATATACTCGGTGACCTTTAATCATTAAACGTAGCCCAACGCTTCCACTTCCGTTACAAAGGTACGCAGACACAGGATAATATCTTCAATTCTGCCTCATGTTGTCAGAAGACAGCGCGTTACCACCTCTATTCTCTCTTATCAGTATTTTATCTGCTACGTATTGTCAGGCACCGGAAACAGATTTCTCAAAACCAGTAAAACGAAATCTTGACCCAGTGAATATTTGCACCAGCCAACTGTAGTGGCTTCAGTACCCGCAACTAAAGGTCTTTCTGCATCCAAGTGGCAAATCCGGAGGGATGGTAGATATCCGACAGGCCGTTTGTCCACCAATCTATCTTCTAGGCGGTTGAAAACAATCAAAATGGCCAAAAGTACCGCTTTCGGATACAAAACCGTATTAGTGCTGTTGAGCTAGCCTTATATCGTCTAAAGATCTAATATATCATGCCCCATTGGCACCACCGTTGCTTGCAGGTTAGACTCTGCGCTCCAATCACTCTTGATTACTTAACCATCGTTAATGCTCCGGTTAAATTTTAACACTTGAGTTACTCAGTGAGTGAGTGAAACATCCACACACCGTTGCCAATACACTTGGTGTTGTGTTAGGTGTGCTGGAAAGCTCTAGACTTTATGGATTTACCATATTCACAAGCGTCCTATTTGCTTTAAATTACGTCGTTTTCAATAGCACAGTCTCAGGTGACCTTCTAAGCTGTTTCGACAAGGACACTGCCAAGTCTTGTGGCGATTTATACCTTTATTTTGCTTTCATTATAACACTACGTATTTCATCAATTGCATGATCGTTTTTTGTTTTAATACAAAAAACTACAAAAACGCCCACCTGCACAATTTCACGCAATACAAACGTGGTACGTGCTTCGACTCTTCTCTTCTGATTTCGCTCGCGCTTGCAGCGGTCATTTGCGAGTCTCATGTGCTAACTCTGGTATCAAAACATTTCAGACCATCTTCGGAATCTATTATATGTGGGAACTGTTCAGAAGAAGACCCCTGGAACACCATAATTGGATTATTGTTTATCCTCTGACCTGGGCCAACGACGAACTATTTTAAAGAGAACAATTATTAGTGAGTCTGTTCCATCTGACCTCTTTATTATTGTATACCCAACCTAGCGTTATTATTTTTATTTCTTTGCCACACACTCCTGGTGAAGTAACTTATTGGGTAGCCAGACCACTACAAAATTGGTGAGCCCGTGTCTTTCTAGATTTTTTTTGAAAACTTTTCCTTTCCGGTCGTCGTAATTTTTTCGCCCGGTCATAATGGAGGCACACTTTGATTCAGCGGATTTAGTCGAGAACGCGATTAGCATACGTTTGCCAGACTATAATCCACGTAATCCCAGGGTATGGTTTCACCAGGTAGAGGCCGTTTTTGCTACCCGACGCATCACCTCCCAAGCCACCCGATTCTCCTATGTCGTCCAGCATCTTCCTTGTGATGTAGCAACAGAAGTGGAAGATCTGTTGGAAGATATCCTAAGGAAAATCCCTATGACTCCCTTCGAGCGGCCGTCATCAGTAGGACAGGAAAGTCCGAAAACAAGATGCTACGGGACTTATTCACCACTGTCGAACTTGGGGACAGATCACCATCACAACTGCTTCGGCACATGCGCAGTCTTCTCTGCGGCCGTAAGCTAGCGGTGGAAATCATGGCTCAACTATGGCTCGACAAACTTCCACCGTCAATGTCCCGCGTCATCAGCGCTTTCGTTGATGACCACAGCTTGGAGCAGTTAGCCAGATGGCCGATAAAATCCACGAAACCTACCCCAGTAACCCCGTGAACTCCGTCTCCCGCTCTGCACCCACTGCTTCTACAGATTCCGATCCGATTCTGGCTTCCATATCGCAACTACAAGCCAAGTTTGATACTTTGACCGATCGCCTACAACGGCTAGAGATCAACAAGCATCGACCACGTTCACGATCCCGATCGTTGTCGTGCCCGTCCTTCCTGGTGCTGGTATCACCAAACTTTCGGTCCTCAAGCACGCAAATGCCAACCGCCTTGTTCCTTCAAGCCGCGTTCCAACACCCCTTTAAACACCCCGGCCAGTCAGTAACGGCGACGACTGTCTGTGGCCCTCCTCGCACTAGTCGCCTATTCCACATCACCGATCGTTCAAGTGGTCTACGTTTCCTCGTGGATACGGGAGCTGAAGTTAGCGTGCTACCACATAAGACTCCACTTCACGATTCTGCCTCTTATTCGTTACAGGCTGCTAACGGTACCCGCATCGCTACATACGGCGAACGTTCCCTCACCCTTGACCTCGGATTGCGACGTGCGTTCAAGTGGATCTTCCTTTTGGCTGACGTCCAAACACCCATCATTGGTGCAGACTTCCTGACCCACTACAACTTGTCTGTCGATGTTCGAAACAAACGCCTCTTGGACATGCTAACTTCCCTCTCAGTCAACGGAATTAGTGCCCCAGCTTCATCCACAGGTATCCGAGTTATCTTACCTGATTCACATTTTGCTGACATACTTAGGGATTTTCCAACCCTTACTCATCCATGTCAGTACACCCAACCGGTCACTCATTCCGTCGTTCACCACATCCAGACGAAAGGTCCACCTGTCCATGCCAACCCCGCCGACTTCATCCGGATAAGCTACCAATCGCAAAACACGAGTTCGAACACATGCTCGAACTCGGCATCATCCGCACTTCATCGAGTCATTGGTCGTCACCCCTACATATGGTACCCAAGAAATCTAAAGGTGATTGGAGACCTTGTGGAGATTACCGTTCTCTCAATAACGCTACTATCCCAGACAGGTATCCCATCCCACATATTCACGATTTCGCAAGTACCTTATGCCACACAAACATTTTCTCCAAACTCGATCTCGTACGTGCATACTACCACATACCCGTAGCCCCGGATGACATCCCTAAAACAGCCATCACAACACCGTTTGGCCTTTTCGAATTCACGCGTATGCCCTTTGGTCTTCGAAATGCAGCTCAAACGTTTCAACGTTTCATGGACGAAGTTTTACGTGGTTTACCTTTTGTGTATGCTTATCTTGACGATGTTTTAATTGCTAGCACCTCCCCAACGGAGCATGCAGCTCATCTCAGGGCAGTGTTTGAACGTCTTTCCACTTACAGCATACGTTTAAACATTGACAAATGCTTATTCGGTGTTACTAGCCTAGATTTTCTTGGCCACCACATTGACTCAACAGGTATTTCACCATTGCCCGATCGCATTTTGGCCCTAGAGTCTTTTCCCATACCCACCACTCTCACTCAACTTCGTCGTTTCATTGGTATCATCAACTACTATCGGCGGTTCATCCCTCATTGTGCAGATATTTTGCAGCCACTGACCGATTTACTTGGTTCCAAAGAAAAATCTGTTACTTTGCCCCCGCGCCATTGCCGCTTTCGAAGAGAGCCAAGCGCCATTGCTCACGCCACAAAGTTATCTTTCCTCGATACTCACGAAAGCACAAAGCTGATTTTGACAACTGATGCTTCGAACGCTGCCGTCGGCGCCGTACTTCATCAAGTTGTTAACAACGCATCTCAACCACTAGCCTTTTTCTCGCAGAAGATGCAGCAAACGCCAGTAAGAAACGCAAAGCTAATGGCACTTTTAATGTCGAATTACTCGCACTTTCTTGCTATTCGCCATTTCCGGCACTCGTTAGAAGGTAGACGTTTGACTTTCCAAGACTATAAGCCACTTTACGTATGTCGTTAACGCTAAGCCCGATCGATCTTCACCACGCGAGATACGCCATCATTGATCCTAATTTTTGCCCATTCTATCCTTCCCTTCATTTCAAGTCTCTTCAATTCCCTTGCCTCCCAATCTGGATCCATTTTTTGTGATATGTCTACCGGCTCAGCTCGCCCAATCGTCCCCGAAGCCTTTCGACGAGTTGTTTTCGACCACTTCCATGGATTTCTCATCCAGGAATCAGAGCAACCAGGAAGTTGATTAGTGCACGCTTTGTATGGCCCTTCATGAATAAGGATCTGACATCCTGGGCCAAACAGTGCATCGCCTGTCAACGCAGCAAAGTAACTCGGCATACGAACTCACCTATCGGTTCATTTGCAGTTCCTGATGCTCGATTCACACATGTTCATCTCGACATTGTTGGTCCACTTTCCCCATCAAACGGTTTCACTCATATCCTTACCATGATCGATCGTTTTACCCGTTGGCCAGTAGCTGTACCCATTTCGGATACTTCAGCTGAAACGGTCGCCTTTTCATTTTTGCAGCATTGGGTGAGTAACTTGGCACATACCTTCCACCGTTACCACCGATCGCGGTTCACAGTTTCAGTGTAATCTCTTCCGTGAGTTTTCCACACTATTCGGTTTCCATCACATTTCGACCACCGCGTATCACCCCTGCTCCAACGGTCTGGTTGAGCGTTTCCATCGCTACCTCAAAGCTGCATTGACTGCCCAAATGAACCCCTCTTCATGGTCCTTCTTTACCCCTCATTTTGCTTGCTATTCGCTCCACTATCAAGGAGGATCTTCACTGTTCACCAGCCGAACTAGTATACGGTACAACTTTACGTTTACCCGGTGAACTGGTTTCCACTTCTGGCGCACAGCCCGAATCGCCCGTCACATTCGTCACCCGTCTGAAACAGCATATGTCCGACCTTCGTGCGACACCGACCAGACGATCAACGCGAAAAGAACACATCTCAACCGATCTCTCTTCTACACCATTTGTATTTGTCCGACATGACGCAACGAGGAAACCCCTCCAACCCTGTTATGATGGCCCCTTCAAGGTTATCGAACGTCACTCCAAATACTTTGTTTTAGAGAGAAGCGGAAAGCACGACACTGTCTCCATTGATCGCCTGAAGCCTGCCTTCATCGAAGCACCCACGACCACATCCAGCAATCCTGCTAACCCAGCAACACCCGCACCTACCCAAGATACCCCTGCCGCCAACCTCACTCCTTCCACCAGTCGTTCCGGACGACGCGTCCGTCCCTCAGCACTTAGCTGATTACGAAACTTGAAGTGAGCAACTTTTGATTTTAATTATTCGAGCGTTTTCCCCTTTCACGCACCCAAAATTTGGGAATAAACATTATTATTATTACCTTTATTTTGCTTTCATTATAACACTACGTATTTCATCAATTGCATAATCGTTTTTTGTTCGAATACGCAAAACTACAAAAACGCGCACTTGTACAGTTTTACGCAATACAAACGTGGTCGCGTGCTTCGACTCTATCTTCTGATTTCGCCTGCGCTTGCAGCGGTCATTTGCGAGTCTCATGTGCTAACTCTGGTATCAAAACATTTCAGACCATCTTCGGAATCTATTATACGTGGGAACTGTTCAGAAGAAGACCCCTGGAACACCATAATTGGATTATTGTTTATCCTCTGACCTGGGCCAACGACGAACTATTTTAAAGAGAACAATTATTAGTGAGTCTGTTCCATCTGACCTCTTTATTATTGTATACCCAACCTAGCGTTATTATTTTTGTTTCTTTGCCACACACTCCTGGTGAAGTAACTTATTGGGTAGCCAGACCACTACAGTCTCCAGGCGTCCATGCTAATGAGTTGAACGTCCTTTTGATGCGGCATTTCCCAGCTTTCCACGAGCAATCCACTAATATATGTCCCTGTTCACAAAATGGGTGGTGCGTATAGAAGTGTCGGTCGGCAGAGTTCTTCAGCCACCAAAAATTACCTGCACATCTTTAGTACAGTCACTTTTCTTCATGAAAATTCACACTGCCCACAAACAACTAGCATTTAGAGAACTGGCGGGCCTGAGTTCAAGGACATCTCACCGTTTTAATCTATCAGTGATATGTCTTAGTTCCATGAAGGTGCCAATGACTTGCTGTTTTTGCCCCAGTAGTCGGAACGAAGCCACTCTACATTATAATGATTCACAGAGCCTGGCTTGTTACAGAACACGCAGTAATAATAATAAGTTTATTTCCCAACTTGCAAGAAGCATGCAAAGTGAGACATTATAGAGGCGCTACAACCTGAACGCGACAGCCAACAACACAACGGAAAGGAACGTACGACCAACGAGACATACTTATCACGTGAAAAATCAGCGCGGTTGTGGGAACAAAAAGCAATGAAAACGGACACGAGTTACGAACAGTTCAACGATGAAGCCGGTTGACCTAAACTAGAAGTGACAGCAGTTGTTGGCTATGAGTAACCATGGGCGGTCGAGTAAATGGCTAGGGTCACAAAAAGCGAAAATGGAGATGGAGATTCAAGAATTCGACCTGGAGAGAAGTTTTGTCTCAAAAGTATAGTTTAAATTGAGACTGAGTACGGGCACTGGTGTCATTGTTGTAGGGAGTTCAAGTGTTACTGGTATAAAACTTCCTTGGGGGAGGGAGTTGGTGGTAACGAGCAAGACGGAAAGCAAACTACACGGAAAATGACTGTCTTTGTGAGGAGCACAGAAAGATGTTTATGCCCGAACGGAGGATTTGCCGGTTTAGAATAAGCGGGTCCCGGAGGCGGCTGGGGCCAGGTGAAAAATTTGTTCGTAGTTGCACTCACAGGCACGAATGGGCGAGAGGTTGCGGTTGAAACTCTGAAGAAATAGTTACGAGAGTTCCATCAAACTGGATATGGCAGTGCCATGCCATTATTGCACTGACATACTCCGGCTTCTGAACAGCCCCGTAACGGTCGTCAAGTTTGCCGCAATCGGACCGGGGGTATGCACTTCCGTGGCGGCTGGATCTGGGTTAGACGAGAAAATGGACACAGATAGAGTCAGGCCGATGTAGAGTCACGGAAGATTTCCAATCAGTAGGAGGACCATGTGAGTGTAGACCGGGGACAGGCCAGATTGAGTGATTAACGTTTGCACGGGGAGTCTGCGAAACTACAACCTTGGCCGGGCTCCTCGTCTCCGATTCTAGCGTATTCTTGTTCTACATAAATCACGTGGCAAAGACAGCAGTTTGAACCTGTTTGAGGCCAAAACGCTCTTCGTGGCGTCATTTATTTGACCCAGACTCGGAATTTGACCACATTGTTGCGTTCAGACGTTAACTTCAAGTGTTCCACGACCCCCATATAGGGCGATGCACCTAGAAAGTGGAGAAAATATACTGATTATAATAAGTGACTTGGTAAGCTCTCAAAACTCTGGAATCGTCCCATCCCAGTGGAAACAATCTGTTGTTCACCCTCTTTTCAAATCCGGATCGAGGCAAGCTACTTTTAACCACACAGGGATCAGTCATACCCCTATTTTAATGCGAACCATTGAACGTCTGGTCAAAATCAGGTTCCTCCCAGCTAGAAATGCCATAAATGACCGACAGTATGGGTTCCTATCTCAGCGATCAGTCAATGGCTGCCAGCTTCACTACTTTGAGACCGTCACAGCAGCCTATGATACCGGACACTCTATTGTTATATTTGGATATCTAGAAAGCCTTTGACCAGGTCCCTCATGCATCCCTGCTGAAGAAGCTCAATTCTATTGGCACCGCTGGATCCTTATTTCAGTGGTTCACCTCCCATCTACATGATAGGTCACAGATAACACAAACTGGTGACAGACAGTCATCTCCACTACCGACCACCAGTGGAGTCGTTCAGGGGAGCGTGCTAGGCCCCATCCTCTTCCTACTATATTTCACCGACGTCTTCGACGCTGTATCCCATTGTAAACTGTTTCTATTTGCGGACGATATGAAACTCGCTTAAAAATTCCCTCCCTCTGCTAAAACTCTTGTTTTTCGCCAGATCCGACAAGCCGTAGACTCTGGCCCACTGGTCAATTGACTACAGTCTAAGTTTTTCTTTTTCCAAGCCTCATATGACTTCCTGTCGCTGTCTCTTCCAAGCTGTTACGGTCACAATTAATGGGGACCCTGTCACTCATTCAACAGAGATCAAAGATCTTGGTCTCAGATACTATTGCACCTTTAGGTTTCCTCATTAAGTCCAGTTCCAGGTTGCCCGGACACGTAGGCCCTGCTTTCTAATATTACGCTCCTTCCATCTTCGAGACACAAAGATAGCAGTTTTCAAGCTATGCGTGCGACCAACTGTGGAGTTCTGTCGTGCTTTCTCTTCCCTTTATACCGAAGGTTGTAGGTTGTTACTTGAGAACGTCTAACTTTCATTCACCGGAAAGTTATTCCCACAAACCAGCCCTTACCCCTACCGCTCCCGCTGTATAATGTTAGGCCTTGAATCACGTTAGCTCAGACGGTTAAATTTGAATTTGGTACCGAAATGCTTTTATAGCAGAGGCTAGGCCAAGCGTAAAGTCATAAACACGGTATAAATTCCGTACATCCAGCAACCTCTTAATGTACCCTCCAGCGCGTACAAACCCACGCCACTACTTCTTCCTGGCTTACTACACTAGAATTTGGGACAGTCTCCCCGACGCACGTTTTCAGTCTGTAGATGACTTTCTTACGTGTGAGGCTGCAACCGCCCTAATTATTACCCAACTATCCCCTGATCTCCTCTATGAACGGGGTCCAGACCACCTCTGAGCTTGACGAAGGTACATTTAGTGGGCGGAAAAAAATTAAAACAATAACTTTAAAAAATAAGCCACCATCTTACTGTACCTTGCTACCTCTTTGATTTGCTCAGTGCGGCTTATGTCAGGTTCCTCTCGTCTAAGTCTTTGCCCCGGACTACTCGATCCATTCTGTTTAATGACTGGTGCCTCGTCTTGCCAAACCTTATCCAACGTAAACCAAACATACGTCAGAGTTTCTCATACCTGAGGACATATTTTTCGCCACACGAACCCATTCATCACACGCACGAAACATTGCGGTACGCCTCTGTTTCGCTCGATAGCTCACGCACCGTCATCATTTAGCCATGTTCACACGTTCTAGTCATTACCGTCCCGTTTCCATCGTCCCGATGGTAGCTATCCCTCATTTGCCTACGCGACTTGTCTTTCCCAGCAGCTGTTTGCCGTTTGCTTGTTCGAAATGACTGACCTGTTTTCCTGGCCTGGCTTTTCCCCGACCGGATAAAATATCTGGTAGCTAGAGTTCTGTATTAATGCATAAGCCGCAAATGTGACTGCTTGGTGGCATGCCACCTTGCAGGCCTGGCAGCATGCACGAGGGATGAAAACCTCGTGTGGTGGTCTGTAGATCCTCAGGAAGGTCAGCCTGTTGCGTTCACCATGGTGCGTTCATATACTCGCCACCCCTCCAGTAGCACGGGTGCTTCGCCCATCGCCGGTGGTCCTGAGCATGGTCCTTAATTCAGGAAATCAATAAAAGAGCACTGTTATTTTCTGTTCGTTGCTGCTGGGCTGGACTCGTCGTGGTTGTGCCATTTAACTGATAAAGCCATAAACTACAGAAGGTGAACAAAAGAAAAACTGGGCTTTCGTCTGTGTAATAAAAAAGTAATCCGTAAATAAAACACAGATGGGATAGACTGAAGTCTCTGTGGTGCCACTGGCTTACATCGACGTACGGAGCTGCAACTGCCTTCGACATAATTAGGGTTGTACCGCGCCAAAGTGCACTTAGTCAATCAAAGAACACACATGCACATACATACTACTCCCAGGAGTGAACACATACAATGATAAATATATGTTTTCAGAGGTTCCATACCCTCCATTACTAGCATGCAATATTAGGGCCCAACGACTATTTATTCGCCATGCACCACTGGTTAACTTGAAGCTGATAGCAGTGCTTGGGGGAATAGTGAGTTTTTCTTACACTTACTTCCCTTCCTAGGTTATGGATCTGCCCAACTCAAGTAGTAATATCAGATAAACTAGTCTATCACTTCAGAAGTTCATCCCCGCAAGTCCTCATACGTTTAATTGCCCTAACTTAACACCCCTCTGCGAACTTATGCCGTTTTGTACTAGATCTCTTTACCTTATTGTCATATGTTAACCAACTCAACCCTTGCTTGGTCCCTAGTCTACTAAGCACAAATTCATCCCTATCCTATTTCATATAATCATTTGTTGTCTCCACCCTAATAGCGGTAGACGTTTAGTCTTCGTCTGGTATCTCTCCGAACTCACCATGCTTTGTTAATCTCATCCCAGTCCCTCAACTTCCCAAGCTTTGAACCCCGGCAATACCAGGTATGGACGACCAGGTTGGCTGTTATCCACGCTCAGGGAATTGCACATCCCAGCCCAATGACCTTAAACGTGGCGTCAGTTACGGAGCTGCTGAAAACCGAAGTATATCAGGCCAATGATGGCACGGCGCTGCCTTACCCAGTTTTCTAGCACGCCTGTAACTGTTCCCCACCAACTCTCGACCGTACCCCCTCTCCCACTCGTTCCAATAACTTCAAATACAAATATTGCTCCTCACCTGGCCTTAGCTGCTTCCACGCTGTATTCATTCCAAGCTGCTAAGACTGTCGTTTGAATGTAGCCGTTTTGGTGGACATTTAGTCTGTGTTCCTCACAAAAAATCCACAATTTTCTATAAGGTTTGCGTTTCGGCTCGTGTGTTACCACCATCTCACTCTTCCAATGGAACTAATAATGTTTATTTCCAACTAGTGAAGGACACGCCATCGAGCATGATCTTAAGGTTACAGTCAGAATAAAGGCATAAATGGCGGGGATTGTGAGTACCAGGGGTTTTGGGTGGGGGAAAAAACAACACCATAGGCGGTGAGCTGTTTCCAATGTAAACGTAGTCACCACTAAACCGGCACAAGCAGGGAAGCTTTTTTGTCGAAGAGAACATCAAGCAAGGTCAGATCGTTAGGATTTGAAGGTGGCGGGCAAAAACAAAACGAGGGAGAGCAAAACAGGAGACTTCCTGCCTGACATATGACGAAAAATGTAAGCTCTGGAAAATCAGAAACCAGAACATCAAATCTGGTGAAGCAACAAATTTGGCACCATCCAGCCGATTAAATTAAACTGAAGCCTAAAACAACCGCTGAGGCCTCGCGGCCTTGGACTTTTGGGCTCATGTCCAGGGTCACAAAATGCGTATGTGGGGATCATGAAATGGAGGGACTAGCAAAGCGGGTAAACGGTAACAGGGATCTCAGAAACATAGCATAAAGTGAAACAGTAGTGACTCACTGGTGTCGCTGTTGTGGAGTTGGGCACAGTGGTTTCATTTGAAGAGTGAGATGGTGGCGACACACTAGCCGGAACGCGAACTGTATAGGAAGTTATTGAATTTGGTGGAAAGCACAGAAACACAAAGATGGTTAAATTCGAACCAAAACTTCAGCAGGTTGGTATGAATATGTCATGGCGTCAGCTGGGGTCAGTTGGGGAGTTTGTTGTATTTGCAGTTAATGGAACGAGTGGGCGATAGGGCATGGTAGAGAGGAGGAATGGAATAGTTGCGGGTGTGCTATCAAACTGGGTATGGCGGTGCCTTGCCGTCATTGGCCTGGCATACTTCGGTTTTTGGACATCCCCGTAACGGACGTCATATTTAAGGTGATTGGACTGAGGTATGCAGCTCTTTGGGCGGCGAGATTCATTTCAGGATGGCTGAGGAAACAAGGTCGAACGAAGCCGATATGGGATCGCAGGTTTTTTGGTCCGTTTGGGGATCCTGTGGTTATAGATCACAAGCCAAGTGGATTGGATAACAGCCAACCAGGTCGTCCAAACCGGGCGTTACCGAAGTTTAAAGCTTGGGAAGATGAGGGGGTGGGGTGAAATTAGTGAAGCATGGTGAATTTGAAAGGACATTAAATGTGATAATGCGCCCGACTTCACAACTGCGACACCAGTGGGTTTCTACAGTTGTACTCTACACCATGTTTCTGAGATTCCTGTTCTCAGTTACCCGCTTTACTAGTCCCTCCACTTCGTCATCCTTATATACGCTTTTTTTACCCTGGCCATGAGCCCAATAGTCCAGGGCCACGACGCCTCAGCGGTTGTTTTAGGCTTCAGTTCAGTTTGATCGGCTGGATGACGCCAACTTTGCTGCTTCACTAGATCCGATGTTCTGGTTCCTCATTTTCCGCAGGTTACACTTCTCTTGTCATATGTGAGGCAGGAAGCGTCTTGTTTTGCTCTTCCTCGTTTTGTTTTTGCTCGCCACCCTCAAATCCTAAAGATCTGATCGTGCTCGATGTTCTGTCTAAAAAAGAGCATAGCAACTGTGCCTCCATGTTCGTGTTGGTTTAGTGGTCACCACGTCTGTATTTGATAGAGCCCACCAGCTAGGACGCTGTTCCTTTTCCCAAAAGCCTTTGTATCCACAGTCCCATGACTAAATTGTTGCTGCCTCTGTGGTGACAACCAACTTTCGGTTTCACACTGAAGTACAACGACTTCCCGACCTTTTAGAAGAAATTCATGACATAGTCTACGATGCTTTGAGAATCAGCGATACTGCGACATGTTGAAAGGCATCTTCTAAAGGTTTCACTGTTATCACAAGACGTTTGGTTCCGTCTCTGGCTCCTCAGGCTGATATATCGTGATGAGGTGCGCGTCTATCTGGTTGACTGATTTCTTCGCTGACCAAAATGCCAAGCGAGTGTCAGCCCAAAATATGGTATTTGGAGCAGTAGTAGTTTTGACCTCCAAAGATGTTTGAAGAACTTTACAATAACGCTTGCCTAATCTCGCGTATCCAAGTTTTCTGACAAGTTTCGGGCCCGAAAGCAAAGAAATTTACCATTTTACCGGCCGCACCCAGAATTGCGGCTATTGCTGTGTTAAGCACCGGTAAGTGATAAAGATTACTACACAAACAAATGCGCAAGAGACCCTGATAAATGTAGTGAAAAGCAATATTCAGACAAAACACGCGATGAGGTACTTCCTAGATATAGCGAAATTCTGCCTTGCAGCATTGCTTTTGTCCTCAAGCTCATCTGCCAATCTACCGACCACCTTTAAACCTGTTCCATTTTGAAAGCCCTTAACCCTGGGATTACCCTGGTTTAACATATTTTCACTCCTCCGCAACTAAAAGTAGCTGCTTTAACCCTTTAACCGATTCACATATCCGCAGAATGACTGGACTGAAGAAAATGGAGAACTCCATAAGAATGCAGACGGATAACCAGGAAATTTTGTCCAGAGAAGCATGGGGAAAAAATTTCAGTGACAGCGACGATGATAATAACCGACCGGATGGACCGTTCTGCCGTGCGTGAAGGTTATATAGCAACGCACAGCCAGACAAGTAGCTCAAGAAGGAATCCTCGTAACCCAAAAGGGTAAACAAGTTTATGCAAGCCAATATCAAAACCGAAGGACAGTATGTATAAAACGAAGAGAAACAGTGTGATGATCCAGGTCAACTACTATAATTTCAATAAGTTCCACGCTAGGAAAACGAGAGGGAGGTTATGCAGAAGAATGAAAGAAAACAACCCGGTCGTCAGGGAACACTATCTTTTATCCTTACTATCAATACACGAAGACTAAGCAAATCACAATTTTCACCTGGAAAACCTTAAACTGGGAGCAAAGAGGCCAGAAACATGAAAAAGGAATTCCGAGATCATTGCATGACTCGATGAATTCGACCAACTGACACACTGGTACGGGTCCAGTTTACGCAATACCGCCTGCAAAGTAGAAATATCTCAGCGGAATACTCAAAAGAAATCGTCTCTTGGATGAAGAAACCAGAAAAAGGGAGTTGTCGGAATCAGACCAACTAAGTTTACACGCTGGAACTCGGAGTTTGCATGGACAGGAGTCACTCTTACATCGACCAGAAAACAAGTGGGAAAATGCCAAGCTTAAAGGTCTTACAGCCACCGACCAATTAGGACACCAGATAACAAACTAACCAACGGGACCGCTCATCCGGACAAACAACCGTGATCGGCCCGGCTAGTAGCACATATTCCCCAAAAACTTTAAGAATAAACATCATTATTGTTACTATCATTATACGCGCAACGCTACTCGACCCATCGCTGCACTCCAACACGCACCCTAGAAACGCCCCGATGGTGTCACTACTTCCGCAATAAAACTGCTATCATCGGGGACAACCTAACGACCAAAAACCTATCTGACTGTGAGAGCCGAAATACAGCGTCATGTGAGACAGTCTGCCGTAATTACCCCAAGTAAAATATGTCACGTTTATATCGAAATCACACCGGCTCGAGAAATACACTCATTTGCAACTCAAGTTGGTTTCTCGAGAGACTCACCTGGAACCCAGCTGAATCTCCCGTTTTTGATATTTCCGGGCAACTGAATGTGCTGCACCAGGCCAAGTTTGGTCCAAGTATAATATAATGTTGATGGGAACTCGGGGACTGCGCTTACCTGAGGAGTTCCCAGAAGGGCGAAAGCGGTCGTGGGCTGTCGAGGAGTGCATTACGTATATCACACTGGCTTGTAAATGCATGTCCCTCGAACAACCAGACCCTTAAGTATAGTACAGAGTGAATGGTCGAGGGTTCTCTTGCCATTGAACAGAAGGTTTATCAGGCCACATTTGAATTTGGTGTCCAGGTATTGAATTTGCTCATGGAAGATGTTCATAGTCATTGAAGAGCAGCGAAACTGTTTCACAAGCCTGCAATGAAAGTCATACGGTGAAGAGATGACTTGTCAAACTCCTATAAATGGGGTTAATAAGAAGCCCTAGCGATACCTTCAGAATAGTACGGAGCTTATACAAAACAATGTATTGTCATGCCAAAAAATAATTTGGATCCCGGATTTCAAGGTTGTGTATGAGAAACCGAGAAATAGGACACATTTGGTCCGCGCAAGTGAACTATCGTATACCAAAGTATTTAGTTTTCTCCTGAGGCGGTTTTCGATTCAGGCCACTTATTGGTCCTGAGTGTTGTTTCAGCTTATTTATCTGCTCACTGTATGAGTGGTGAGGATGCGGACCACACTTGCCACTCAGAAAATTGGGTATTTTTGAGACCTAACGGGCTTCCGGCATGCATGCCTTAATTCTCCTGCTCATTAAGCTCTCTTGAACAGGTTTTTCCTCTTCTCTTGTACTGCTATATTATCCACATTCCAGATGGTTACACCCCGCTGGCCTCCGATGCTTGTCTGCGGATCTGTCCCATCCGAGGTTTAGAGCACTATATAGATATTTTGTGCAAGGCTTCCTAGCCTAGCCGATCAACATGTAGCCGTAAGTGCACACCAGGGGAAGCATATGCCTCATTACCCACCGTAACATCACGGCATACGCCCAAGAGTGCCTTTTAGTTCAAGAAAACCCACCGCGATTGTTTGGAACCTGCCTTGTTTTGTCCTATTCTTATCGATGCTATTGCAGTTGAAATTAAAGCGGAGGGTCAGTTTACCGCAAGTTGCCAGAAAGTTAGGCATCAAAAAGTGCATTCGGAGACACATCCCATGATAACTTACGTGAAACCGGCTAAAGTATTGCACAACCAACGGTGAAACGAAGTGACATGTAGCGCAATATAGAGGGGGAAATTATAGAAACCTCCGGCATCCCCAAGACTATTACGCAATTTTTTGCAACAGAACCCTGGAAAAATCAGAACTACTTCAGGACGGCAAGCAAAAAATTAGAGTTGTTTGCATAGCGCTTATTCATGATTGAGGACCGACCAACTCAGCCCTGTTACGACAGCTTTGAAATTACGGAATACCAGGTTTGCTGACCAATGTCCACCACACGTAAGTGTATGGCAGGGGGCCACGTCCGTCCGTTCTGCCCCTTGCGGTTCTGCTGCAAGACCACTGAGGGTTCTGTACAACAGGCCATTGCTGGATGTTTAATTCCTGCAGCTTAGAAGGCCGCAGCGGTTACGCAGCACGTGAATGTGAAGACTGGGCACCCGGGGGTGAATACGGACCTTTTTTCATCGTCTACGCCTCTAAAAGCATTCAGATAAGTATCACTCCAGTGTGCGCAATCTGCTTGCCGCAGACCAGCATTGCTTTCTTGGAAAAAATGCGTGTGTGCAAACTACTACGCGTTTTATGGGGCATCACTGTCGAAAGAGAAAGGAGTCATAGAGATATTCCGGGGTATTTGACTTAGTAAATTGTCGTCCTTTGAGCTTGAAGTCTCGTGGTTCAGAGACTAATTCTGGGGTTTGGCCAGACAAGAAGGCAGGAAAGGTGATAATTATGTTAAAATGGCGCAGCACGAGATTCATACCGCCCCTCAAGTTCGTGGATAACTTCCATTTTTTGCATCTACAAATGGCTTGAAGGTGGTCAGATTTCCTTCAAATGTTCTGGCTGAGGGGAATATAAACACTGAATTTGATCAGTCAAAAGGATGACGGATTTTTTAAAGGCGAAAAATGCTGGTCAGTAAAGTTTAGGTAATTTCCGAGCGGCTGGGATACCGGACTGGACAGCTTGAATACAGCCCCGCGGACTTTCGGTCACTAAATGTTTATTAATGCAGGTCACTTTTGATCACGAGCTTGGTGTACAACACCTAGCTGCGCCAGAAACGGTAATATGTTTCTGCCGTCTCTAAGTGGCGGTGTTGTTGACTGCACTGCAAACAGAATCCCACGGGGTTAGCCACTGACACAGTGGTGGCGATATTCGCCGATCCAGGTAGAATTTGCATGGTACAACGCTGGGAGAGAGTTAATCTGAAACTTGGAGATATTGGTGAATGACGTGGGTATTGTGGCGTCCAACAAGTTTTTGAAGTTAAGGCCCAGTATTCTGCATAGGACGGCTGATGGATTGCAGTCAGCCTCCGCCTCCTCGTCAGTTGACTGTATTCCTCAAGCATACATAGGTCCCATGAGTTTGCTCGGAACGCTGCATTTGGCTCTGCGTTAGCTATCTATGGCGTCTGGGAGTTTGGCTACTTTTTTCTGCACATCTGCTCCGGATGACAGTCATTCGTAGACTTCCCCAAGGGAAAAAAAACAATTCGGAACAAAACACTCATTGACTGTACTGACTATGCTCGTTTGGGGAAAATGCAAGCCCATGATGGAGTACTCGTGCTAACAATAATAATAACAATAATAATAATATTTATTCCCAACTGGGGGGTGGCATAACATCTGGTATGGCCAAATGTAAGAGTCAGAGTAAGGGTTACAATGACGTTAATCGTGTGTACACAGTAATGCGTGAAGGTGGAGCAAACACATTAAGAACGGGTAGCAGTATTTCAGTGATCTGACCGGCCGATGTAATCTAAAACTGAAAACCACCAAAAGGGTAAGGGAGGACGATAAAATAGAGACATTTTTATTGCAGAGAAATAATAACTTGAATCTCACGATCAAGATTTTAAATGAGACTGGACAGATTCACTGGTGTCGCTGTTGGAGAGGAGTCGGGTTTTGGGAGTTCTTCGGGAGTCAGTTAGTGCCGACGCACAGGACGGGACGTGACCTGTAAAGAAGATCATTGACATTGTGGGGGGGATCTACTGGAAGTCCACCGAAATGGTGAAATCCGAGGGATGGTTTGGGTGGATTAGAACGAACCTGTCCCAGAGGCAATAAAGGCCACGTCAATATTTTATTTCCGTTTCCAACTGAGGTTCCGAGAAGGCGAGAGTGGACGGTCCAGAGTGTAGAAAGATGTGCCATCAGACAGGGTGGGACAGTGTCGTGCTATAATTGCGCTGACATACTTAGGTTCCTGGACAGCCCTGTAACAGACTTCATGGTTGAAGGGATTGGACCAGGAACGTGGAATTCTGTGGGCAGCGGGACCTTTGAAGTAGCCACGTGGATCCATACAGACAGAGCAAAACCGATGTAGGATCTTGGATAATTTTGCTCCATGGTTGATGATCCATGTGAATGTAACCCGAGGACCAGACGGGTTGCATACCGACTATACGGGGCGATCTAGATTTGCCATAGCCGATGCTCGAAGTGAGTTGCTTGAGCCACTTCGTCTACAATGTGCTTAGCGAATTGATGCACAGAATCGAGACCTTTGGCCAAGCTATTCGGGTTGGGTTTTGCCTTGTCATCCGAAGGCGTCCGTTTACCGTCCACTTGTTTACACGGGAGAGAGCCGTTTTTCCTGCCGTTATTTCCTAACATGAACCAACCAAAGTGAGTAGTGAAGGAATCTTTTCTTTACGTAATTGTTAAAATTGGGTCGCCCAGTGGTCGCGTCGTATAAGGTCTGCACATAGGTTTAGGAGGTTGCGTTTCAGCAGGCAGGTTATCAGGAACGATCCCTATCGCGCCCAGCCTTAAGCCACAAAAGGTCCGAGGAAATGTAATTGATTATCATCGCTCGCCTGAACGGCCTCTTCTGGAGACTCGAAACTGGCTAGAAGCTTATTCCGTGCAGCATGCTCTGGAAATCCGCCAAGTAGGGCTGTACAAGAAGTTTGCATCTAATTTCGTACGTCATGAAATATAATGAGGTGAAACGACACTGCGCTTTTGACGATGGCACTCGGCGTTGCCGCGGCGGATGGCAGCTTTTACGATAATCCGCGGTTGCTTTTCATACTGGAAAGCGGTTTACGGGCAGAAAAATATGGTAGCGTTCGGCTTGCGGAGCAGCTGGTAAAGATCAGCCTTCAACATGGACTTCTGTTAGGAGAAAAATTATGCGTACCACTCATTCGGGCCAAAATAATATCGCCTGAAAGTGTTAACAACTAAACCATTTTCTGCCTCCTGCATTCGACACAGTGGACTGCTGAAGCAGCGAAAGGACGTATGATGAAATTGTGAAGCATTAATGGAACACTTTTCACAAGCTTTAAGAGTGAAAACTATAAAACTCCATATGAACAGCCGCTGGATTTTCAAATCCATGAAAAGGAAGCAATAATAACTTGCCAAACCATGGGCTTCCAAACCACAAGTACGAAATGCCCATTCCGGAGCGAATAACTAATATATATGATAACTAAATCCAGCTTGTATCTTAAAAGGAAAATCCTTAAACAAGCGAGCTGCGAGCGTTCGGGCATCTAATTAAGGACGCACAGAAGATGCAGCATTTTGGTACCCATCATCATGATAGGAACTAACGCGCTCGGACAACGAAATGGCAGTTCTATACAAGAGATGCGAGGTATCTTCCCGGGTCATTATGGATGTCCTACGGCTAGAGCTTGCACATCATAATTTCCTTGGGTACGGTCGATCGCCACGGAGAGGAAAAAAGCAACAAATATCACTCCTTTGTCTGTTAAGCCGTATATAAGTGACCGACCGCACGCGACGCATAACCACCTCGGTGTGGCTCCACACCAAGTTGAAAGAACCAAGTTGTGTTGAAGTAACTGGTGAGGAACGTCCTCTCCGAGAAGTAATTCAAAGACTTCGCAGTGGATGCTAGTTGTGAGTGTTAGGCAACGGTCGCCTCCGCTGGTTATAGTTGTCACCACGGATTTTTACCGGAGATCCGGAGTGATCTCATAACAAAAAGCATGCTAAAAAGCATGAAATGGCCTGGATGAGATCAAGACTATATAAACGCTTGTGGGTCCCATTGTGCTGAAGGTGATGGTTGGTCACACTTGTAGTTCCAAGTACATCACAGAAAATCTACCGTTTTTAATACTGTAACAAACAACCGCGTGAAACTATGTGGGTGGTTGATAGGATCGAAATGCTAGTATGAGCCGTTAAAACTACCGAAAAAGCCGTTTACAATGGCCAATGGATTCTCCGGGGCTTCCTACCCTTGGTATTTCCTACTAAGTGAGTTGACTGGTTTACTTTCGGCCGGGGTCGGTAGCTCACTTTCACCTGGAGAGGATGATCTACCGAAATGATAAAATTCTCGTCTTATCACAACCCGATGGTCCTTTGCGCACTCTATCGTAAAAAGTGGGTGTCATTTGGCTCGACCACTCACGCTGCTGAGTGTGGTGCTGACTACTGTTGGAAGGAGGCAATCTTCACGCCAAGCTATAAAACTGGTGACTGACAATCGCCTGGAAGCTACAGGCCTATAAGTTTCAATAGCGTGCAGTGCAAAGTGATGGAACGCATTCTGAAGCGAGTCATCCTAGATAATCTTACTTCCAACAACTTGATATCTCCAGTTCAACACGGATTTCTCCCAAACCGTTCTTGTGTGACGAAGATGCCCGTATCTATGGAGAGCTAGACCCAATCCAAGGACAAAGGACTCATATAGGGCCATATTTTTCGACAGCTCAAAAGCATGTGATCGAGTCCCACACGTCTCGCTGCTCTACAAACTCTAGTCTTACGGGATTCAACTGAAAGTCCTACATTGGGTTAGGGCGTCTTTATCAGACAGATCATCCCGAGTGAAAGTCGGCTCGTCCTCTTCTTCTGCGGCGTCGGTCTCCATTGGAGTTCCCAAGGATCCGTTTTGGGACCACTGCTGTTCCTGATTTACGCCAATGACCTTCCAAATATTTTTGCAAGTCTACGTCTACTTTTTGCGGACGACTTGAAATCCCGAAATTATAATGCCAGTGCCCTCCAAGTGGATGTGGAGGCTGCAAAGCAGTGGTCGTTGGACTGGCACCTTCCTCTGAATGACGTAAAGTGCGTCCATATGTCATTCGGAGGAGACTCAGCGAATTCCTTTGCCATGCATGTTGAGAAAGGACCAGAAGACATCGCGTGGATAGATGCCAAAAGGATTTGGGTATCTGGCTCTCTCCAAACATGTCCTTCTCATTGCACCTTGAGAAATCGGCCCAGAATGTATTCGCTGTTCTACGGATGATTCGGCGTACCTTCTCTCGTATTAGTCGCACGGACTTCCAAATACTCTATGGGGCCTGTGTCAGGGCGCTCCTTGAATATGCCAACCCGGTTGTCTACTGAGGACGCACGAAAGACGTAACCCCCATTGAGCGTGTCCAGCGAGCTGCTACGAATAATGGTTGCCGGCCTCAAATTCGTGGGCTACGAAACGCTTCTCGCGGTGCTTGACCTCTTTTCCCTGGAATATCGTTGCCTCCGAGGGGACCTAATTCTTACTTATGCCCTGTTTGAACAAGGACTTCCCAACAAAATTTTCACCGTCGACTCAGAAATCATACTGCAAGAATACGGTAAGAAGATTTTCATGCTCAGAGCGCACACTTTCATTATGTAAATTTTCATCTTATTTCGGGTAGTAGCTGCGTGGAATAACCTTCCGCCGACGGTTATCCACGCTCCCTCTAGAACCCAGTTCAAAACATTATTAGACACTTAATTATGCGAGGCCTCGCGCTGGCAAGCAGTGTCCCGCGCTGAGAACTTAAAGAGCAGTGATACACACTTTTTTCACTTGTGCCTTTTAGATGAACGATAGCCACTGAACGACAAGAACAGAACCGGATCGGGAAACTTGGGGAAGACCTCGAACCTGTGTATCCATCCGTGAATCCGTGAACTGAAACTACGAGCTGTTGTACCGAAATAGAGCCCGCTGCTTACGGTTTGGTTCCGGTCTCGCGAAAGATGCAGATCTTCGTCAAGACACTCACGGGAAAGACTATTACGCTTGAGGTTGAAGCGTCGGATACCATCGAAAATGTCAAAGCCAAGATTCAAGACAAGGAAGGGATCCCTCCAGATCAACAACGATTGATTTTCGCGGGAAAGCAACTGGAGGACGGCCGTACTCTTTCTGATTACAACATTCAGAAAGAATCCACCTTGCATCTGGTTCTGCGACTCAGGGGTGGCATAATTGAACCTACTTTGCGCCTCTTGGCACAGAAGTACAACTGCGAGAAGATGATATGCCGTAAATGCTACGCTAGACTCCACCCTAAAGCTACCAATTGCCGTAAGAGGAAATGTGGACACACGAGCAACCTCCGTCCCAAGAAGAAACTAAAGTAGTTTGCCAACTGTCCAATAAAGTATTCACTTGTGGTGTTTTTGTGTTCTGTTTTTTTCCATTTATGGTTAGAGGATTTGAAAATGGGTCGGTCTCATTGCGTTCATCTAATCCTGTATAACTTATTGGCGGCGCGCCATCACGTAGCTTATTGCAAATCATTCCCAGGGTACCTAGCATGCGTATCAAGGTTTGTAGAGTAAAGTTCATCGCTGGGGTCAACCAACCAGCAGATCCAGGCATTAGGATTTAGTCAAAGAGTCAACTTATGTTCGCGGAACTAGCGTGGCAGCTAAGTATTTGTGCAGGTAAGCTGTAGGGATGCTGTCCGGGGCGAGATGGCTCAAGTGGTTAGAGCGCGAATTTACTGACCGGAAGGTCCGTGGTTCGAACCCCACCTCTGCCTCCCGACTTCCCCTGTCTAGGCTTGGGCAACCTGACAGTATCCCAGCCCTCGTGCTTCCCTCGGGTGGCATGGCAGCTAGGCACTGGAAGGTTGTTACAGCTGAACGAGGGATGCTATCAATACTTCAGGTAGCATGGTCTCCAAGGCTGCTATTCAGGATAGGAAGGCGTCCGTGCTTCGCTATCTGGCCTCATGTAGGGACGCAAGTTTCTGCTTATCACATCTAGCGGCCATGCAGTCGGGCTCAAACCAGGCTGGGTTGAATTAGAGTGGCGCATGCCAAGGAAAAGTCCCCAACAAACAGATGGAGAACAGGTTTGAAATAAGGTGATTATCAGCAGCGTGCCAAATCACGATAGATCTTCACCACCGTGACGGGTATTTTCTCTACATAGCTGGATGTAAACTAGTTTCCGTACAAAGTGCATTTTCATGCTTCACATCTGGTATATTCGCCAGTTTCGGAGGTGAGGAAGGATGTAACCCGAGGGCTTTCCAAGAGCCTTGGTTTTCCACGGAATCCACTGTCTACCATTTCAGTGCATGTGTCGCGATGGGATACAGTTTGTGATAAGATGTATTAATGAGGCGGTACTGCTCTAACACTACCCTACAAGGGTGTAGGTTCTCCATGTGGTATTCTTGTCGCGGACGGTGTAGTTTGGAAGACTCATCGCTTGTTGTTGCGCTTATGAGAAGCGGCTTTTGGGCAACCCAAGAGAAATAACGACGGCTGAGCTATCGCCTTGTCACCCGTACTTAGAGGTAAGCAGTCCAGATAACCAGGTTTCGGATCGAACAGTGGACTTCCCGGTTGGTAACTTACTCCGAGTGATCTCGAGTACTTGGCAGTGGATAGCCTATTCGAACCATGTGAAGCTTTTCGTACCCTGGGATTTGTTTCCGCGGATCACATAAATGTGATAATTTGATTCTTTGAATAAAAGCGTAAAATATCCGTCAGTACGCACTGAGGAAGTGGGGGAGGTTGTACTACGGGGGTCGACACAGTCCGATAAGTGGGGACGATTATATTAGGTGGGTAGTCTTTGCAGATGTCTGGTGGAAGACGGAATGCGTTCTTAGGGCGAGGTTGAAACAGGCGATAAAACGCTGGCCAACTACCAGGTTAATAAGTTACTTCCTGAGTATCCAATGAGAAATAATAATCGTTCAGCTTCAACACCCTTTTAGTGCCTAGCACCCAAAGGAGTCACGAGGACTGGGATACTGCCAGGATGCCCAAGCCTAGGCAGGGAAGTCGAGATTCAGAGGTCGGGTTCGAACCACGAAATTTCCGGTCAGTAAGTTTGCGTTCTAACCATAGCCATCTTTTCCCTGGGTATCCAACTGAACGAGAAATGTGTTCTACTACACCGTACCAATACAGGGTTCTTTACGAGGCGCCGGAAATACCAGAGGGTTAATCCAGTGAGGGAGAACTTGGGCGGAAATGAGCATGGGGAAGAGCCGTCCGCAACCCAAGCATAAAAGCTAGCTATTGGACTTGAATGTTTATAACCTCCGATACGAAGTGCAAATCGATGGCACAGGATCAAGGTGCTATTAAATGAGTTTCCTCTGCACAATTTTCAGATGCACTTCGCGGTGGAGGTCGACCACTCGTCCCGCGGGCTTCGAGTTGTGAACCGCATAGGTTGATCAGTGTTACTTTCTGCGGATGACTGAGTGAGCTGCTTAATATCTGGCCCACATGAGGGGCGACGTCTTATCCCGACTAAAGCAAACGAGTTTACCGTTTTGTTTTTTTCATTATTCGAATAGCTTTGGATAAGAGTTCTGCAGTAACTGATAGCTGAGTACGCACTTAGTCAGTTTCTTGCCCGATTTTGCTAATTTGGGCTCATCTACATTCCTAGTTGCGTCGTGACGTTATTGTTGCGCTAAATCCGATTTCAGAGTTATTGGAGCCTGGTAGGCAGGGCCTATGTGCGTGCAGTTGGACATAACTTTTTAATTCTTAGAGGACGTGAAGAGGAGCTGGTGTTTTCTCTTAACTTCCAATTAGTAGTAACCAACTGAGGTATCGTTCTGCTGTAACGCCCTTTCGATGCCTAGCTGCAATGCCACCCGAAGGAGAGCTGGGATACTGCCAGGTTGCCCAGGCCTAGAGAGGGGAAGTCGAGATGCAGAAGTCAGGTTCGAACCACGGACCTTCGGGTTAGTAAAATCGCAATCTTACCCAACTGAGGTGTGAATGAGATCACGAAACATTTAGGTGCTGCTGGCAATCCTGGATGGTCACCGCATGGTCTCCACTGCGCCTGTTCGGAGATATGGCTGCTAATCGATGTCAGTCGCGTTTGTGTTTTCAGTTTTTATCCAGATTATCTCAATGAGTGGAGGTGTGGGCGCCTCGGAATGATTGTAGTACTAATAATAATCATTCAGCTGTAACGCTATTTCGGTGCCTAGTCGCTGTGCCAACGGGAGGAGGTGCGAATGCTGGGATACTGCCAGGTTGCCTAAGCCCAGACAGGAGCAGCCGATATGCTCCTGTCGGTCATTGGGCCTCGTCCTAGAAGTACGATGCGTCAACAACACCTAAACTCTTTGTACTCTTTTCCATACCTTTCTGCCAACTCACGCATTATACACCTCGCAGTTTGCCCCACTCTGAAGGAGGCACGGAGAATAACACTCGTCTCAGTATACCCTGTTTCGGCATGTGTAGCACATGGCCGAGCCACCGCAGTTGATGTTGCCGGATGTTCTCTACGACTGAAGTAAGAGCTACCCAACCAAATACGAGTTTTCTGCATGTCCGGTTACGAATTTCTTGACGTCATCCGATACCAGAAACGTTTATGAGGTATCGGTGGTCAAAAACCTGAATATATCTCACATCACCTCATCATTTCATCGATGACGAAGTTGAACGAGGATGGAAAGGGTAGACATCAGCGTCGGACACGGCTTCTGTGGGGAATATTTATTTGAAAGCCTTATTGGGCTCGAGAAGGCCCAGTGGTTAAGGCGTCAGCCAATGGACTGGAAGGTCCGTGGTTCGAACCCAACCTCACTATCTCGACTGCTCCTGTCTAGGCTTGAGTAACCTGGCAGTATTCAGCCCTATTGCCTCCCGTTGGCATGGCAGCTAGGCACGAAATGGTGCTACAGCTGAACGACTAAGCCACTTAGCCAGATTCAGCTATTCGGTCATTTTCTCAGCAAATATGTTATCAGTGTCCTGAACTTTGTCACTGAGCAGGGAAGCTGCCCATGCGTAAGTATCTAGGATGACCGAATGAACTATCAGTGTTGAAGTTATTCTGATCAAACAATATCGCCCTCGTTCCTGTAGTTTGCTAACCGTATCCACAAGCGTTTGGATGTGTTCCTATTCGTGTCTATTGTGTGTCGGATATATTTTAGGTTTGGTTATCCGCCAACCTCTTCATTGGGGCTATGCAAAATTGCGAGACCTTTCCTAGCTCTTCAGCCTTCTCACATCTAACTTAAATAAGTTTTCTCCTGGCCCAAGTGTGAGCTCTACTTTGACACTTATAAGAGGGTTACCTGCATTACCGTCAGCCCCTCGTATTGATTTCGTAATCTGCAAATTGATGTGGTAGCCCGGCTACCCAATGATGTAGTTGCCTGAATGTTCGTGTTCTTTTCGTGAATGGGTCCACGTGACCCTAAAATGAGTCTAAGACCGGTTGATTTTTATGGTTTCTCCTCCGGAGTACCATAGTTCAAGTCTCGGTACACGAGTGGATGGATGGAAGTTTCGAAATCAATCGCATATGGATGTTACCGAAATAATTCACGGGAATTACAATTGCTTTTCTGCAATAAACTGATATCTGCGACACAGGTTGTCACATTTCTGATAACACTTGCCCAGGGAAAACTGTATGAAGCCGGTAAAGCGATGCGAAGCGGGAACGTGCTACTGGTACAAGAGTAGTCGACTGACCCTTGCCTTTTGACCAAATGGGTGAACTTGATTAGGCCATCCCACTACAGCTGTTTTGCTGCCAGTTTTAGATTTGGCCATTATCCAACCAGCAATAGACTCGTTCGGCCCGATAAGTGTATGTCAACTGTGACACTGGAAAGCCTGGGATCCGCTGGGTCACCCATTGAAAAAGCATTCATTTCTAATCGGACCAAAACGAAATACTCGTGTATAACTACTGTTGCTCTGGTCTCTAAGGGACAAGAAAATACCACTGCGAATAAGGCGGTGAAGTTTTTCATTAGCTTTACACCTTCAGCTGTAAAGTAAACGTTTTTGAGTCACGTTTGCTAACCATATTGAGATACTGGTTTATCTAGATAGACCGGCAAAGTCTGCAGTAGTATGTGGGCTCAACTCCGTGATGTCTCCTTTTCCGTGAAATATGCGCTTCACTGCGGTAGAATACTAATTTCTTGTAGTAAACTAAAATTCTTTCGGAGTATGTCTGATTGTGACCCCTTCGCATGCACAAACACACGTCAATGTATGCTCGAAATACATATCACCTTGATCCTGGCTCACTGATAGGTACACGCTTAGTACATTTTTGATCGTATCTAGCTTTCATCTGTTGTGTTTGACCAACTGCAGTACTTTCCAGCAGAACGTTTTCGGGCTGATACTGTTGGTTGTACTGCAACCCATTTAAGCAGGGATCACAATAGTGGTTCCAAGGAAGCAGTTGGTGGATTAATACTGACGTAGTTTCACTCGGGAGAAACCAAAATCTATATCTTGGAGAGCACTTCTGCATTTCTTCATGGATCCCCTTAGCAGAAGCATATCGTAAAGTATCTCCACTTCCCTGTTTATATGTTTGTGAATTTTGTACCGTCCTTAGACGATGGGTAGATTTTTGAGTTTTATTTGTGCATTTCGTTGTGTGGAGAAGAAAAAGGTTCTTAACTTTTAGCCCACTGAGACCTTGGATTCTGCGCAAACTCCACAGTCGCATCTCTTCCCCGCTCAGATCCACCTAAGATTGGGAGTAGGTTTTGTCAGACTCAATCATATGCTGGCCTACTGAGTAGAGGTACCATTGAGTAGTGTATTTCAAACCTGTCAACATCACTACTCATATCAATACCTCAAAAACACTTGTGAAAATTGCCACAGCATGCATTCCAAATGCCGTTACTCAGACTATTCCTACTACAAACATTACGAAGGGTGAAAATTTGGGGCTCCTTCGTATTTTCAGAGTTTGATACTTCTAAAGCTGTTAGCTACGTATTTTGAAGCAATTTTGCATCGTTATGGTTGCTATCCTCTCGTGAGGTTTTTGCTTACCATACTGTGGAATCACCAAGAGTTCTCTCTTCGGTTGTCGGTCTGTTCACCGAGCCTGGCAGTTGGACTGCAAACGTTTCATCGTCAATCGAGTTGACATCGTTCACTGAGGATGGTGAAATGTTTGCAATGCAACTGCCAAACTCGGTGAACAGACCAGCAACCAAGAAGTGCACTCGGGCTACCTGTATTCCGCAACATTGCCAGTTTTTCTCTCTATTTCGGAAAAATCATCAGTTATTGGGTTTGTGAACATGTTCCGTAGTTGTTCAGATTGTTCTGGAAACCCAGGAATGAAATATTTAGCATGCTCGGTGGATTCCGTAGTTCTTTTAAGGATTGTGTAATCTCGGCACAAAAAATGGTTCAGCCGTAGCACCCATTCGGTGCCTAACTGCCACGCCACCAGAAGGAAGCACGAGGGCTGGGATACTGCCACGTTGCCCAAGCCCAGACAAGGGAAGTCGAAATGCAGAGGTCGGATTCGAACCACGGACTTTCCGGTCAATAAATTAGCGCTCTACCCACTTGGGCCATCTCGGCAAACTGCATTGTGTATGCACGAAAAGCCACTCACATAGTCAAGAATACAAAAGATTATTGACAAGAATGGATGTATTGAATAAAGTATTAACGCTGGAAGGCAACGCAGTAGACTCCATCGGGTTATTTTATCAAGTGTGTCTCGAAACTTTGCAGTCCTTCCGAAATTTGGCATACATCGCGATGCAGGTTTTAAACTCCTAAGGTACGCCAACTTGGCATTGTGTCGCCACTTTTTCTACTGGGACAATTTGGGTTTTGTAGATGGATTTCATTCGCTTTTTATCGAGATATCATGTGGGAAATACTGGGACGTTTCAAGATGAAAAAAACATCAACACTAATACCGATTACGGTTTGATTTCATGACTTCACAGCAGAGGCCGTCGTCGTTTAACTTGGACTGTCGGTTAAGTACGTGCTCTTTGGCAGTTGCCTCACGCGCGCTTTCTTACTATCAACACGTGCCAGAACTGTTTCAGCTGTTGGTTAAAAGAATGCATATTTGCCGTTTGTATGCAACTGTTCTGATACATCATTATTTTGTTGAGAAGGGTTTTTTAATAAAGCCACCAGATTAAGAATCTGTCAGCCGAGATTACATGATGGCTTCACAGACCGATAGCAGATAATGTCTATCAGATGTCAGTCTGAGCTGTACAGGCTGCTATGCGTTAAGCAATGATAAAACCGGGGTGTTTGTATTCTATTACTATTGCTTGATGATGGCCATGTTAACCTACGAGTGACTGAGACTCGAAGATGTCTATCGTGTGGAAATTCCTCAGAAGATTGTGCTGTTTCAAGTACTAGTGTAACCAAAATAATGATATTTTCTTGGTTTCCACCGTTGATAAAAATCCCCGGGCTATGTGTAAAGACGGTTGTGCTAACCGAAAGGTAAATGAAGTCAGAACAGCTTAAGTTCCCGTGCGTGGCAGTTAGTGTTCATATCATGAAGCTGGCATGCGCTATGTAGTGCTGTGTGTGTGTGTGTGTGTGTGTGAACAATGCCAAGAAGCCTTTATTATGAAAACTAGTGTTCCTTTGCTACCCTTGACTTTTCTTTATTACTGCTGATAACCTGTCAGTCTGTTCGACCACAGTCTTCTGACTGCGTTCCTGGGTATTCGTTTCACACCTTACCTAAAGCTGTCACCTTGTCGTGGTTGTTGGGCTTCTCTGTTGCAATGATCCTGCATGCGATACTGGTTGGAACGCAGTTCCTAAAGGTTCAACCATGCCAAGAAGGCCAACGGCGAACAGCCCGACGAAGAACAGCGAGTCCCCGTACTGCGAGGCGGTCTAGAGATAAAGTCGTACTGTCATTTGCGGTAGGAGTGTAAAGGCAGTAGGGCGTTTCCCCCAGGCAACTAGCATGTTCATATTTATGGAAGCGTCGATGCTGCCTTCTTCAAAGGAAGGACGGGTTGGAAGAAGTCGGCCGCACACTCAGATCGCTCAACAGTTGACCGTAACCGCCGGCTCATTATTCAATACGGTCGAAATACTTTTGAAACCAAAGAGTCCGGTGCTGCCCGAAATTCATCTGCTGTGCGCAGGTGCACTAGGAGTGAGACAGTAATACCTTGCTGTCTGCGTCCTCGGGCCAGGCCGACCCCCTGCAGCCAAGCGGGTCAAACGATTCAGACATGGGTCTTCCAATAGAACCCTAACAACCGTTGCCTCGCGGTCCACACTTTTGATTCAGGCTAGGGACAGGGTCCTTGGACAAAATCCTACGTCCTCCCCTGCCTTTGGGTCAGGCTTTTGAGTCAAAGACTCAAAGTGGCTTACCCCAACCAAACACCCTTCTTCGGCTTGAGCAACTAAGAAGTATCATTCGCCTTTGCAGCTCTTCGCTCACCGGCCTTCCCCTAATCTCCTCCCAACCCATCGTACAATGCAGTGCAATCAACCCATCTGCCAATTCCATAGCCACTGTTCCGTGTCTCAACCATCGACCAGAAAAGTAAATTATAATAATCACTAACCTCAAGTGATCTGGTCCAAGTTGCAGCCTTTAATGTCCGTACTCTATGTCAAATTGGGCAACGGGCATCCCTTACTTAAACCTTGGTTTCCCTATCTGTCGATGTATACTGTATCTCGGAAGCATGTATTCAAGACCCCACTTTGTTTGTGCACCTCAACATGCTTAGGATGAGCTCAGATGTTCCATATTTCGGTTTCCGGGTATCCGGTGATCCTGAATCAATTGATCGTGGTGTCTACGGTCTGGGAGTTGCACTGAGTCCAAAGGCTGAAGTAACCTTACTGGACTGGATCCCAGTAAACAGTCGCTTTTGCGTTGTGCTGTTGTCTGGCTTAATTGAATTCAATTCAGGTTGATGTGGTAAACGGTGTTTATTTGTCGTGTCGGTATGCCCCCTGACAGACTGCAGTTCTGAAGCTGAGATTCGTCACGACTACTTCGGTCAGCGAGAAGGACGGATGTAGTAATTCTGGTGGGTGATGTGAATGCCCAAGTTGGACGATTAAGTCCCGAAGAAGCACATTTAAATTTGGAGTCGATGCTGAGCGTATGAATAATGGGGAGCGGCTTCTTCAGTTGTGTACAGATCATCATCTGTTCCTGACCAGTACGAACTTCCAACACAAACGCTTATACCGAGTTAGTTGGAAGCCATCTACCACAAGACAATCGTGAACTCAATTGTACCAAGAAGAAAATCAAACAATATGAATTAAACCAGAACGCCTACGAGTCATGAGAAGACTTTAGGAATCTTGGCATTCGAAAAGTGTTTGTAACTGACCCAGAAGTCATTGTTTCGAGGGAGTTTGGAGGTAAATCCACCGATCAGTTTCCACACCTTTCCAAAATACCCGGATTTTGTTCAGGCTCCCCAGGGTAATCTTCCGGTTTTTGGGAAAACTGCCACAAAATAATCAACCATGGGGTATCAAGGAGTTTTCCGGGTGGAGACCCTGCAGAAATAAGTGTAACTGCAAGTCGAAGGAAATCCTGATTCGAGAATTCCTGCTGGGTCACTTACTTTTTCATCCAGAAGAGTGAAGTAGAGACCTTCGTAGTTAATTGGTACATTGCTAATGGCTTTTTTGTGGAAGCGTTTGTTCCTCACCACCGAAGGTTGACACTGAGCAACAGAGAGGTTGTCGATGCAAGCAGTTTCAACGGTTATCGCGAATGGTGAATAGTTAGAAAGATGTCGCGCAACAATTGGATGAATGGTTTGGAAAAAAGGTGTTTCTTGCTAATAAACGTTTCCATCCGGGACTGGAGGATTATTTCTACCAGCGGTTTATCTAAGTTCGTCAAAGGAGCTTATCAACTGTCGCAAAATCTCCGTAAGAACTAACTGTTTGGTTGGTGAAGGGGTTGGCCTGTTCACTATTTGCAGCTAGTGATGGTTTGTCTTAAAACTTCAGGAGAAAGTGAACAATTCGGTGTGAAATAATGATAATAAGAGCTGCCTCGGATGCTAAAATTGCCGTAGTAGCCAAGTGGTGCGAGTGTACACTAGGTAGTTGTTTAGAGTGTTGACGAGGCATTTTAGCTTATTAGGATTGACGCTGATGTTTTGTTTTTACTTGGGAGTGGTCTCGCGCTGTCAGACATTATGAATAGGAGCAATCTAACCATAACGTATTGTTTCAATATTCTTGGAACGTCATCCGGAAACATCATCATCATTATCAAAGACAGCAACATCAGTGTTGACACTGCTGCTTTACTGCCGTACAACTATAAAGTTCGTCTAAATACATATATATGTAATTATATTGAAAGCCCTAGAGTGAAAAGAAGAGAAAAAGAGTGGGTGAGGGAGGGGACCTAGTGCTGGCCTTTGTCAAGCATTCTGAGGTGCCTGCACCTCCAACCGCTCAATCGAAAAATCTGGAAAGAAACTGACAGCACGAACGCCACTGACATCGATTAGCCACCATTTCTTGCAAAGTCTCCACCCAAGCACAGGCGGGGCATGGAGACCCCATCCTGGAAGGCGTACAACACCAACAGCACTCAAACTCTTCGTGATCTCTTTCACACCTCTTTTTGTAAAGTCATGCGCTGTCCACCTCGCAGTTTGCGCCATTCTGAAGGAGGCATGGAGAACAACACTCGTCTCGGTAATCGGTGTTTCGGCATGCGTAGCATGGATCACACGCTACGTAGTGGACTGTTAGAGCTTAAACAACGATTTAATTAATTTTGAACTAAGGAGCCCAGATATTTTTTTGAATGAGCGGACAAATACGACTAGGGTACAGTTCACAAAGGACTATCCAATGGTGCCGACAGATGTCAACGGGCGATGCACTAAGCAGAGGCGCCGCGAATCAATTGTGAGGTTAAAGTGCGACACAAAGCCAGCGCTCTCAGTTGCCCAGTTGATAGAGTACCCATTTGATGTTTCAAGCCCTCTTCCTGGCGTATCTTTTACTTCCTTCTATGTTGTCACTGTTAGTGGCAGAGTACTCACTTATTGCCGTTCGGTTAGTGGAGTTACGTACTCGCGATGTAAGGTCGAAAGCTGTCTCTACTACTAGAGTGTTTTTGTTAGTCATTCAGACATTAAGTCACGTGATGCTCTTGTTTCTTTCCCCAAACACAAGTAAGCTGAAATCATTGGGCGCCAAAGTTCGGAAAACGAACTTTAGGAAGCGTCTTTTAGATGAGATTTATTCGACCTCATGGAAGACTATGATAAAATGGGGATTATCGAATCACCTCTAGATTTTTTAGGTTTTACACATGGAAAAAGATGGTTCAAGTTAGCCTTGGGTACTGCGGTACTGCCAGGCTTTATTTCATATGATATGACTTTCAGCTAAGTTAGGATGAAAATCAAAAGAAATCCCGAAGTTAAAACCATCGGGTGAAATGAAGTTCACTGAAACTCACGAAATGAGTGTCAACCGGACGATTAAACACCCATATGTATTCGTACAGGTCGCTAGCTTTCAGTCATTTTTCAAGCTGCAATATGCTGGAGGAAGTGTAGTCTACCTTGAATAGCTTGAGAATACATTCGTTCATTGGTTGCGACGGGTTTCAGAGCTTGCGTTAGCCCTATCGCGGGTCGGTTCGAATCCTTCTCTAGCCTTTCGGCTGCTCCCGTCCGGGCCTGGACCACTTGATTCTCTGAATTCTCGTTTGTTTGCATGACAAGTATAAACCGGTAGGACTCCAGAGCTGACCGTTTTTTGTTGGCTGTATAATAAAATTTCAAAATATCATTTGTTTCTAACGTTTCTATCATGTAAACCACCAAGTAAGCACCACCTAGGAGCAAGAAACTATCTGTATGTTCCCAAGTGATGATTGCCACAAAGTGCTTTTGAGAACCACCGTTTCATGGGCGTCCGGGAAGCACCTTTTTCAACGAGGAGCAAATCCCCACAGGAGCGCTAAGTTTGGGAAACGGAATGCTTGCCCACATTGAAACGATCTTTACACGCCTCTGCATTCTGAACTTCTGAGTTTGTGCCTTCCAACTGCCGATCCTTGCTTTAAAAATTCCGTATGGTTATTTTGGAATTCAAGGTCGTTAGTGTAGGTTTTTGTCCGTGTTAGTTTTTGTGACCTAACCGGCCTGCTAATCCGCGTCCAGAAGGATGATCCAGATTGACTAGGATATCGATTTTCTAAGGAGAACTGTTTTAAAATCTCTACCTCAGTCTAATGGGCTAGCTTGAAGATGCTAGTCAGTAAATTCAACTTCCGTTGATTTATTCTTCAGATAAGCGGCCACTGAACGAAAGCTAGCTTGAAATTCCACCACCGTTCTGTATAAAAGAGCTGGGAGATCGAAACAGATGCTCACCAGTACATATGTCGAATAATTCTGGTCATCCACTGACGTCTCCGAGGAGAAAACGGAGTCACGGAACCGTGTTGCGAAAGTTTACGAGTTGTTTTTGTGTGCAGCCGGATTTGAGTCCGCCAGAAAGTGGAAGACATGATTTCATCCTCACACATAAAGAGCGGAACGATTTGTCGGGAAACACGTCAAGACTGACAATGGCGAAGGGTGATAGTGCGCTGTGTTTGCATAATAAAAGCGAGCCAGAGCATGCATCGAATCCCCGCATCCATCAGTCATTGAAGCCGCTATGTCCCCCATTTGAAAATACGGATTCCAACAAGTTTGGAAGGGGACCGAACAATGATCAAGATATCCACAGCATTCATGCGGTAAAAGAAAGCCGTCAGTCCAGCTTCAGGTTTTCTCGTGATGCTTCATCCTTCAAAGGTGACGAACACATCTCAAATTGTACCGGAATTCCGGTTAATTCTCAGAGTACTGTGAATTGTCCGGAAAAATTGACTGACCATGTTCTTTTGTTTGGAGATCGGTTGGACCCCATATTTATAGCCGCCAACGAAATCGTCTCGGCCTCGAAATCCCTAACGAATGCTATTGAATCGCTTAAGAAGCAAGTTTGCTTAAATGTTGCCAAGAAACAGAGTGTAAATATGCTGAACGACGTTACCCGAAAGCAAATGTTGGAACGCATGACAACTGGCGAAAAATCCGAATTCTCTATAGATTACAGTGTTAAATCCCTTGATATTGCGGATACACTTTCAGACCTCCCACCCTTATCAGAGTCAAAAAAGTGCAATGTGACCAATGCAGAGAATGTATATCATTTTGCCAGACACAACCCGCTTATTTTGGTAGAGGATTTGGACGCAGTGGAGCCGATTCACGAAGAACTTGGCCCGAATATAACTTCGGATGCACCACTCAACAAGCACAACTATCTGGTGCCTCCCGAAGAAGATAAGGCAGCTAAATCTCATTACCCTGGATTGTTGAGTACAGTTCCAACTTATCTGGATCGAACTACTTATTCTCCAGTGTTAAAAAGAGGTGACAGTGTTTTTACACACGAATCCCATTCGAATTGTCAAACACTTATCACTTCCACGTTCCAACCGTTCTCTAATGAGGAAACACAGGTCACCGAGTTCGATGAAGCACTGACAACAGATGAAGGCGAAAATTCCTATGAATTCAGGACTGATCCAACCGCACGGGATCAGCTGTCTGCAGGAGATCAGTCACCTACCGGCAATAAACTGAAACTAGAAGGGCTACAATCAGCGCAGTCGTTAACAAACGCGATTCCGGGACTTCCTAAAGTTATTCCACGTAACCGACACCGAACGGTCCAATCACGCTCCGACAAACTTAAAAACATTGACATAAGATCTCCCAAACCAGCTTCAGAAGAAAAAGCACAAACAACAGAGTTCACATGTCTCACGTGGGATACAAGTCCGACTGATTCCATAGGTGATGGCCGCCCTTTACCAGCCTGTGCTTCAAACGCTTCTGAGGTTATCCGATCAAGAGAAGAAACGTGTAACCATCCTAATGACGCTTCAGTAGTGCCAAATGCTAGAACGCTGCCTGTAATCTTAGATCCGGATGATCTGTTGTTTGAGGTACTATGTCAGAGGAATAACCACAATAATAGACCGGTCCCATCTTGCTTGTACATTGGTCAGAAGCCAGTGGTCGATAACTCGCCACCACCTGCAAGCATCGCTGCTTCAGAAGACAATATTAGGAGTCCTAATGAAAGTAACCCCGTGGAAAACCTTACTGTTTGTCATGCAGTCGAACAGAATCCCCACAAGTGGAACATCACAAATTCTGAGTGTTCTAAACCAAATAGAGCCACAAAGACTCAAACTCCTTCACATGATAGTGGCGGCCAGAGTATCCAAAGCACTGCCCCCGAGGCTGGTTCCCAACACACCGAAAGCTTACGTGTTCAAAGAATGTACACTGGGTTAGCTAGAGTCAATACACTCCCGATCGTTGGTGCAGCACCCGATGTGGATCCGTTCACGACGGGAAGCGCAAGGAATGATGGCAAGGGCGACCTGAGCGAACGCGAGCGACGCCGTCTTCTGTGGACTAGAAGATCCGCAAGAAATAGTGTGAGAACTAGTATGAGAACTACCATAACACTAGAATCAAGTAGCAGTCTTCCGGTTAATGATCTAAGAAGGGTCGATGACGAAGTGTATGATACAATTTTAGAGGAGATCCAGTTTCTCTTTGCCAACGAAAGTGATGTACGTGAACAAAGACGACGTATGCTAGGGGAGGACGAAGGTGATGTGGTTGTTTCTGCTTCAGGAAACTATGTCCTCCTAGGAACCGCACCGTCATCACTTAATTCGGACCCTGCACAACCTCCATGCTAGCGGCATCCCCCCACCGGTAGAGTGGAAAGTACTCTGAGTAGTTTGACTTCAGTCTTCGCCAACATGAACACCTGGTGTTCGCCCAAGAAATTAGCTGGTTGACATGTTTTTGGTGATTCAGAGGGAATTTGGTTAATTGATCGCTTTCCTTGTAGATATGCCCTTTCCTGTATTCAGTTATGTCACGTACTCCTTACATTGAGTTCCTCTGGATCATTTATAGGGTCTTAGTTCAACCATTTTTCTAGGATACCTTCTTCATAGGATTTGAACAATTCGATCTATGACACCAAAGAGCGGAAGGTAGTTGCTTATGGATAACGGATTTTATCTCAGAAATGCTGTTTTATGCCAGTAAAAGTCACGGAAGCTGAATTTCTGACATTTCTGCATCCGCACAAAGCAGTTGCGTATACGCAAGGTTCAGTATGTCCCAAGTGAAACGTTTTTTTGTTTTCTGAGGTTAAGTATTTGCTTCCTCGACAGCTCGATAAATTCCGCGCCCTATTTTTCGAGTTCAAAGGTTGCATTTAAGCACCTCTGCGTTGTACTCTGGTTTCCAACTCATCCCGATTATTCTCGACGACAGTCGAAATTCTGGTTAAGTTAGCGCATCACTGCTTCTCCCTTAAAACCAATAAGCAAACACCAGTGAATTCGGTCCTACCAGAGAGTCGGCTGTACTTTAGAGGAAAGGGTCACCTATGCTATACTTTGGTCCGAAAAGTCATACTCGATGGTGGGTCGTTAAACATAAGGAGAGATGTGGATTGACCCAGAAGAGAGGCTACTGTTGGTAAAAAGTCTCATTTGCCTCAATTCTTTGGAAGTGTACTCCTTTCAGAGATACTGTGGAGGCGTCAACATCGGTCCTGAAATTCTCCACACAAAACCGTACTGGGTGATAGGAATAAATCTCAAAACAACGCTGATTCTCCATGTGGATCGAGGATAAAATTGGTGGTTCTTCCTGTCTACTCATCATCACAAGTAGCACGAATTATGCCTGTATACTACAAGCTCATTTCGCACATACACCTCTCGTTCTTCGTCCTTTCGCTCCTGCTTAAGCGGTCGCTAAAATATCCGTTGCCAGCACCAGGATTCTAGTCACTTTGCCGTCCGCTCATGGGGTTCCGAACCCACTCCGCATCCTGTTTGGTACGAAGTGGCCGGACCTAGGAGGCGCGGGTGACAGCCGAACAGGTGACCCACTACATCGAGATGGTGCCTATGGTGGCAATCTTTTGGTAACACGTTCATATTAAATCCCACCTGATAGAGTGCGCTGGTTTTGTTTTGAACAGACCAAAACACGCCATTTAATCTTCTTCTGTTTGCTGTTTTACCACGCTGCCGGTTGAAGATTGCATGTGTATTTGGCTTGTGCTGAACTCATCCGATTCCTGTTACTTCAGGTAATTTCTGTCTACACTTTGGTTCGGAATCAGCTCCCGAACACAAAGCTTACTGCCCTTACTCTTGTTTGTTACCCTTTTACACTTTATTTACCCGCTATTGTGCTCAGAAAGCCCAGCTATCTTCTTGTCCTTTTTCTGCTCTAACTGATTTCCACTGTTGCTGACCTGCCTGTTTTATCCTACTCACTACTCAGTCCACTGATAGAACACGTTGGTTTCTGCCCGTTGCTCCTGCTCAGTATCTACTGGATAACAACTGCGCGTAATCCGATAAAGTCAAACGTCCTTTATAATCCTAAGTCACCCGGCTCTTACGCAAGTACTCAGTACTTTTCGACTGTGACGCAGCTCGCACTCGGTGCATCCGATTTTCGACGCAAGTTTCAGTTTTTTTCAAAATGAACTATTTGAGTACTTAGCATTCTGCCTATCGTTATTAACATCATTTATGGTTTCTCGCGTGATTTGATCTAGTTTGTAAGGTAGCGTTGTCAGAATCTTTATTCATGTCAAACTTTATATTGGTACAAGCGATGGTGAAGCCTTAGTTTGACCGGTGACAAAGATGTACCAATAATTTACACGATAATCCAGAAATCCTATTGAAACTATTTGCCACTCAAGAGTTGATTTCCACCTTAGGTTTGAGCACTTTAAAGGCCACGCTACCGACTTTTAAGACCACAGACTTTATAACCATCCAGGTTGTGTCCTAGGTGGAATCAGCTGCACGATTGTCTGAAATCTACCACGAGTTTTAGGCTTCATTACTTACATTGTCTTCAAACACTTGTTCATCGGGGGGGGGGGCATTCTACTGCAAGGTTAGTCAACTAGTTGGAGATGAAAATGGTGCACAGCCGGCAGTTCAGCCGCGAGTCAAAATCAATTTAGCGGCAAAGAGTCTATCAGGTTAAGGTTACTGGGATGCGTAATGTGCACATAAAACCACCATCTACTGATGGAAGTTTTCTTTTCTATTCAAAATTCATTCTGGAAAAAAGTTTTCTAAGGGCAAGCTAGAACTTGGTAACATGAAATGATGCCTCTACGGTCAAGCTAATCGTTCTGGGGTCTATGCTTGGGTTCATCTGATTCTCTCAACACGTAGCCGGAAGTATAGCAGGACATAGAAAGTAACCGACTGCAGGGACCGGCATGTTGTCAATTCTGTGCTGGCTGAGGCTTGTACTGTACGCTGAGAATGTGACTGATAAATTTCAGAAGGGACGCCGGGTCAATCCAAATTTTTTGTTCCGAAGGGGTTCTCAGTGGCGTTCATTGTAGTGCTGTTCGAAGGTGCGGCAACTTGTTCTCGGTCACTTCACTCAGAATCTTAGGCTAAGGTGGTTAGAGCGCGAATTTACTGACTGGAAAATCCGTGGTTCGAACCCGAACTCTGCCTCTCGACTTCTCCTGACAAGGCTTGGGCGACCTGACAGTATCTCAGCCCTCGTGCTTCCCTCGGGTGGCCTGGCAGCTAGGCACCGAAAGGGGGCTACAGCTGGACGACTCTCAGGCTCTTTTCACCGAGCCTCAAGTCAGTTATGGGACAGTTTCTAGTCCTGACATGTTACTGTCGGGGGTGATTGCGTGTGCGCTAGCCTAAGCAACATCGTTCATTAAAACCAGCAGGTACTGGGTAATATTTTATGATAACCAACTATGGAATAATCATCTATATCAAAAGTTGGAGCCAGAGGGTCGCTAATGGGAAGCAGGAATTCCAGCTTGTCACTGTCGTCTGCTCCAGTGCATAACTTCACCATTCGTCAAGTAGTAACAATAGGATTCTGGTCTTGAGTTCGTTAACGTACTAATTAGGTTTTTAAGCATTTTGAGGCGCAGCAGTTTTGTGGTTCCAAATTGCGGTCCGGCTCTTGACACGCTGTTTTCCAAGTTTTCCAAAGAACCATTAGGTTCATGGCCGTTCTTTGAATGCCACATCGCTGTAGATGAACAAGAATCATGACCACGTATATACGCAGTACAATACTCATAGGGTTGCGTATATACATGTATCGCGATATCTCGAATATCATAGCAACTGGAACATGAGGCGGCCTGGTGCAGCACATTCAATTGCCTGGAAACATCACAAACGGGAGATTCAGCTGGATTCCAGGTGAGTCTCTCGCAAAAACCAAATTGATTTGCAAATGAGTGTATTTATCGAAAAGAATCATGACCACTTTATGGCGGCCTGTTCGACAATCGTTGTCTCAGGACCAGAGCTTGTGTGGGTTGGTGTCGGCGTATCCGTAACGAGGCGATTAGAAAACGAGTTTTCGGTTGTGCAGCGGGTTCAGCACCAGAAGCTGCGTTGGTTGGGACATGTCTAACCATTGGTTGCCCAAGAGAGTACTGTTTTCCATGCCTAATTCAGAGTGGTGGAAGCAGAGAGATGGCCAACCCTTGACCTGGCAGAGGGGTATGAAAGATATTACGAAACGCTTGGGTGCTGCTGATGCTACTCGCCTTCCAGGATGGGAACCGCGTGATCCGCACTGCGCCTGATTGGAGACGCTGCAAGATATAGCTGCCAACCGATGTCAGTGGCGTTCTTGTCGTCAGTTTCTATCCAGGTCTCCTGAATAAGTGTTTGGAGTGTAGGCACCTCGGGATGATTGTAGTAAGCTAGCATTAAGTGCCTTTCCTGTCCACCTTTATTCTTTTCTTCACAATAAGGCTTTCAAATAAATCATGGTTGTGTGGCAGTGAAGCATTGGGGTTGAACACTGATGTCCTGCTGTCGATGAAGATGATGACGATGTAGAACCACCGGTGCACCACATGCTCCTTGACGTAATAAGTGCCTTGACTGGTGATGGACCGTTTGCTAGAAATCGTTCATCACATCGAACAAACCAACAGTCAGTAAAATAAGCGACAATCTCAGTGTCAGAGGTGCATACACTATCTTTCTCTGTTATTTTGCATCACATTTTGCAATCTCGAACGTGATCTTCTTAAACGAGGTGATCTGAAGTGTTCAGATGAATCGTACGAGTTTCTTTGCAATACTATGATTCAGACCAAGGCTTTCTACTGATACCGATTGATCTGTGTTTTATTCTCATTATTACCTTTTTCGTGTTGCTTTTTTGTGTGAGCTATTCTTTGGCGGCACTCATGTCCTAGCAGCGAACGCCGGTGGATAGACCACAATCAGTCGTTTTGGCGGGAAAATGTCCTCAAACTGGTTTTTGTCTTCTTGATTGTAACTTTAGCTTTAGCATTCATGGTACCCTCTGGTCCTATCCTGTACGGGTTGACTGATTGCTGGGACAAATGAATTCGTGATAAGCAAACTACTTTTTGGCTTGGCCTATAATGCACTGATCTTGTACGGTCGTTGGTTTGTTCGCTGAGCTAGGCAATTTGATTGCAAACGTCTCATCACCAATCGAAGTGGCAGTAAATTGTTATGGAGCGTGGTGGAAAGTAGCGATCGTAGTCTGACAAATTCCTCAGCCTGATGAGAAAGGTGGATTCGGTAAAGTGAAGAAACGTTTTTTGAGGACGAAGCTCCCCGGGATGTAAGAGCTACTCACACTCCATAGGTTACGCTGCTCGGGCCCTGTACTCAACGTAACAGAGGATAGTGTACCTCTCGGAGTTTCTTTTGTCCAACGCCCGTGGAAACTACTGAAAGACGGACAACGTACGATCTGAGAATGAAGTATGAAAGCCCTGGTCAGTAAATTCACACGGATCGAGAACTGACACTTCGCTGGTTAACGACCGTGGGACGCGACATACCAGTTGTCAACGGTGCTAACACATATGATCCAGTTCGTCCGCCAGTTGCGCTCCTTCATCAAAGATATGTCTCCAACAGGCAACTTTGTTACACCCTGCTCTATAAGGCCGATTCAGCGTCAACAAGCAGGTTGACCAATCGCCCCAATCCATGATAGTCCGGTCTTTAGTTTCCCGTTTCTCATGGGACAGAACTGTAGCGATTGACGAAGTTGGCAGAGTAGTCTTCTTCCAGTATGAAATTAGAACGTACGCAAATTGGATCGTATTGGGGAGATATACTTAGTTATTTGTTAGGAACAGCTTTTATCGTGCTTCATTATGCAGACCGACAAATTGCAGTTGAGAACTGGAGTCGTTACAGAAGGAGTTATAGAATAGATGGTGCATTCTATTGAAAAGTATTCTTTTACTTTGTGTCGTGACTTGCCGAAGGGTCATGCAATTCTGTCGGTCCTTGGCTTCCAGCTCCACCCACCATGGTGTATCAAGAGGCACTGGAGCTTCAGGCAACCCATTATGGAGACAAAGGAAGATTATTACAACTAGCATTCTGACCAATCATGGCCGTAGCCCGCACGTGACACATCCGTCCAATCGACGTGCTGTTCGATTATTATCGGTGGCTGGCTTCCGGACACTTTGCACACGACAAAAACTGGTTAACAGAAGCGAAAACCATAAAAATAGATTACAGCTGTTGCTTAATCAAGCGTGTTGTTGAAAGTTTTTCTAAATACCACGACCGGTTTTGCCCCTGTTGGGGTTCATCAGGTGGGCGCCGTCTCAGCTGAATCTACCATAAACCAAAGATATAACTGAATTCATTTGGGCCTTCCGTAAAAACCAAATTTGTCTGCAAGTCATTACATTTCGCCGACGTTTATTCCTCTTCAGGAAGAACGTCCTGCTTAGCCAACAAAGAACGCTTCATTACTCGGTGATCTGGTCTATTTGAAAGGGAACACATGCGCAATGATTTTGCCCCCAATTACTGTGTCGTGATTGTACTTGGTTTAGTATTGCGTTCTGCTGAGATAGATGAAAACTCCTCCAAACAAAGGCGCCCAATCCGGCGTTTGCTACTTTTCCGGTGGAAAGAGGTGTGCTTATTGTCACGTGCCAATAATAGTTACTTTACAACTATTTCGTGCGCACTAAGCATTTTCTGTAGTCTTTCTGAACTGAGGAGCACTCATAAATTTCATTTTGTGTAGAGCTGCGTTTTCATGGTAAAAATCTGATAATTTTGCCTTCCACATGATTCATCCATCAACTGCATTTGGCAACCGTTTATATGAATAGGGAAAGCTATGGGGAGAAATTTTATGCCCAGCCAATTTGCATATGGTGATCTGTTTTCAGCCCTAAAGCCGGTGGTGACAACGGAAGACCTTATCCTCCCTATCCGTGCGCCTCCAATCTATGGCATACACATCCATGCGCCTATCTACAGCGTCGTTATCATATGAAAACAAGACATGGCACTACGACCTCCGCGTGTTCAATCAGAGCTGTTCCGGACTGTGTTGGATAGGACTCATGGAACAAATTTTAGAAGTACACAGTAGGGAGTGATGGTTTAAGGGTAAAGTTGGAGCAAATACCGGGAGATCCACAGTTGTCAGACTGTAAACAGTTCGGCTGTGTAAGCAAACCAAAAGTGACTTTAAGGACAGAGTTCACTGGCCCACTGTCGATTGGACGAGGTGATATTTCTGCTGTATTAGGTAAACAAAAATTTGGACCTTCTTTGGCCATTCATCCGTGGATCTTTGGAACACTCACACACACAATGGACACCAACTACTTCCTCAAGATAAGACCACATGTAACTCACTATCTACGGTGGTATAGAATATGAGGTTTAGTGGAAATGCTGTCTTAAAGCTAATCTGCGCTGAAAAACCGGTTCCAGTGAGAGCTGACCACACTGCTCCTGGTGGCCGAACAGCTGAGTGTTCAGACTACTAACTGGGAGGTCACGGGCTCAATACTCCCCGAAATTCCATAAGATACGCACTGCTTATGGTTCTGTGCTTCTCGACTTTTCAGCATAGATTGACTCCATTTAAAGGACGAAATCTCAAATAAAAACCCAGACATCTCTTCACACTATCAACAGACTGAGTAATACTCGTATGGTAGTGTGACTGATTTCCCTGCAAAGAGGATGTCTGTAGTGGAGTGTGCCATGGGAGGCTTACAAAACACGCTGAACTTTAGGCACTCAAACTGTCACTTTATTGAAATTTGGGACTTGTGAGTGTGATTGCTGTACTACGTACGGTTTATTACTGAGGATCAGGAAAAAAGTGAGGTGAAGTAAGCGGACGAAAAAACGGTTGCAGCTATCTTGATTGAAAATTAGTGAAACGAGAATTCCAAACAATATCAACGTGAAAGATCGCATCATGATGGAACGTCGGAGTTTTCTGTCTTTATTGGAGTTTTTAAACAAATATCCAGTTGGTTGCATGTTAATTCCACCATGGGTGGCTAGTTTTTAAAAAAGTATTTTTATGTTAGTTTTGAGAAACTTTAACTCGCGTACGCAGGATAAGGTTGGAAGTGTTTTACGGCATTTTACAATGGATTTAGGCCACCAAGCTTAGGAGGATCTGCTATAATAATATAGCGAAGCAGAAGGAATGCCTAGAGACTTTTTCATTTATACATTAAGCTCGGCGACATCGTTATCATGTCTCAAACATGGCACCTTTCCGTAGTCATCGTGCTCAGAAGTCGCATGATTTGGTTAACTGCTAGAGAAATGTTGTTATGCCGGTGAGAGCTGAAAAAAACAAAACCGAATGTTCCCACTGATCGATTGCTGGCTGGTGAATGATGACTGTCAGCATACCTAGTTCGATCTACTTGACTCAAGAGGAATGACGCATTAGGTTCGCCTCACTTTACTCGACTAAGAGAATCTGAAGAAAACATGACTGCACAACCATATACGGTACTACCCATTTGAAAAACGTCCACTATTCAGAGGGCACAACAAGCACCCCATGCCAGAATCCCCTGGCTTTTTTATCCCTATATAGTTTGCCCCACCCCACCATCTCATAGGATCACCAGCTTTCACGCTCGACAGAAAACCTGATATTCAAAGGGGGTAATGGGCCTGAATAGGTGAGGCACAAGGCAGTGCAACTCTCAACCGCATAGGTCAATACGTCAGTGTGTCGGACAAGACGCTCACCTTCTCAATCCTGAACCTATCAGTGTCGAAATTATTTCTAAGCGGTTATCACGACGTATTATGTGTTGCCTAATTATCTTATTAGATAATATCTCGGGTGCTATAAAGTGAAGAAACGGGTTACCACTTTTTTAAGGTATTTATCTTTTTTCTGTAATTGCGTGGTCAAAGTTTAGTCAGGATACCACTCCTGGAGAAATGGGAGCTTGAGCTGTGAAATATGGAACCATCAATATGTCTCTAAGACCATGTTTCTGGAGCTCAAACTCCTAGGTGAGTAAAGGTACAAGCCACTGGACCAGTCGGTAGCCATTTTGGAACCTTTCCCAGAGTTAAAAAGAAATAAAAGTTCACCTAAGTGGTGCTGACACTATCGATTTCATCCATTTGGCCAAAGGTTTTGCTTCGGTGCAACCAGCAAGACTTTGACAAGGCTAGATATACTCACCGATATTGGATCATATGTTTCACCCCCGGAACGAAATGTCATAGGAGGGTATAATAATCCATTTCCCATTTCATATCATCCCTTCAATAGGACTTCTCAAAAACATTAGGTGGTTCTTGTTTTTCTCCTTGATTTACGTTCTCAGCTTGCGTTTTAGGAGGAAGTCAGCGTGATTCCGCACTGCGTGGAAAACATGAGCCCCCTTCTGTGAAAGCTGAGCTGGTTGGTGATGTGCCTCAGTGAGTGGTCCCAACCTACATTACGCTACTTGCTGAAAATGCAAGTAAACGGTGTCAGTAACTAACGTTGTTTGGACGTTTACTTCACGCTTGTGCACTTGTGGATTATCCGTCAAGTTGAGCCTGTCATTCAGGCAAGTGTCTGCAAGCCGGTCGCTGAGCCTGTGATGTGTCAGAGTGCAGCAGTCATATGCGTGCGTCAAACCTGACAATAACAGCTGATCGAACTTCGCCGACGAATTCACACCCACGGTTTCGGAATATGCAGCTGGGGCACGGGACCAGGTGATTGCAGTAACCTGAGTTGCAATGACGGATTGAAGGATATGAAGGTGACGCTCTTGTGTTTCATAACACTCGTACTTTGGGAGAACAGGTCACGTGACCTAAATCACCGCGGGGTCCCTCTAGTGAATGGGCAGGTATCGTCCCGAACTAACGTGCAGTCTTGCTGCCCGCTGGCATACGCATTCCACTAATGAGTAATCTACGTGAATATTTTGACGAATAGTGCATTCACATAAGCGAATTTTCGCCGAGATTCCCTGCATCCTGAGGGACGGGTTCCTTTCTCAATGATATTCAGCGAAGAAAATGGAGACAAAGACATTTGGTTCGTCATCTTGGTATACTGTCTCAAACTGTTCCCTGTGAAACTAAGTTATTACATATTATTCATCTAGTTAGTTTTTCTCTCAGTGAGATATCTAAAAGAAAATACAAGTAGTGCTTGATTTCAAACTATCCATTTAGACTGTTTTCAGCCCAAAAGATCCCTCAGATTGTACTGACGAGTATCGCAACCGAGTGTATAAAAACTGCCCCTTGATATCCCGTTGGTTATTAACTGTCTGATGCTTAGTAGGCACCACTCGGCTACCACCTGTTATTTGGTATCAAGTAGGCCACGACATTTTACCCAGTTCCATTGGGGCTGCTTCAGTTAGCACCGAGGGTAGACTGACTGGTTCTTTGTTGATCTTTTTAGAACGCTGATATTATACTGTCAAGGAAGATAACGCTGACGATGCTGGGGATAACGATGTAATTCGCTATAAAAACGCGGCATATAGGTCACATACTGATATTCTCCTCAATCAGACGCCATGTGAAGTCCACGCTATTCTCTGAAAATGTCACCATCTCTTTGCTCAAGTTAATGGCTACTACAGTGTATTTAGACCGGCCGTTGTTGACATTCGATAATCTCTGTGATAAAACAAGTCAGACAAAAAACATCTGAGTACGTAGGGCATTCTCCGGTGTTGCGCCCATGTGGGAATCCCTGTACTTGTTCAACAAACTTTGTAGTTGCTGAATGGTTACATCCTATTGTTGAACCATTCTGCGTGCAAATTTGCCTTGCTGAAATCCTGTTACTTATCCTAGGCAGAAAGTTTAGGCAGCTTCACGAGGGGAATTTCACAAACTAATGTAATATTAGGCCGATGTTCATCTACACACTGAACTAGGAAGAATACAACCGCATATAAGAGTGTGACTTATCGAAACCCGCATGCACGTCGAAAGTTGCATTTGTAGGTTACTAACTGACAACGGTAGTTGAACCCATAATAAATGACAGAGGTAAAATAGTGTTTTCCCCAGTCACTCAAGGGCTTGTGTTGAGTCTCGGCTAGTCCCTTTTTTTACTTTTTAACAAATCATCTCTTCTTCGTGAGCGTACGGCAGTTTAGCATGGGCTTTCAGTATTTTTGCTGATGATGATGGCAACGCTGTCAACTCACTTTTTCAGTTGTACCTAACTTCGGTTCATCCTATTATGCCTTTGCGTAGTATTTCCTTGCTGTAGAAAGTAAAGTCAGTAAGAGACTTTTTCACGGTTCTGCAGATCCCGCTTATCAGAACAAGACAGATACCCAACCCATCCGAAAGATACATGATTGTGTCCCTCTATTTTGCTTGTTACCTCTGGGTGTGACCAGTTAGTGTTACCGGCCGAATTAGCTCACTGGGAGCGTCCCCATCAAGATTTGAAAAGCATGGGCATTTGCTCATGGTGTAATGGCTTTGAAAATGTCGTCTGTTCTCAGTAATGTAACATTAGTTACAAGGTGTATGAAAACCTATTGACAGCTCAGTACCAGTTTCGTCCGTTTCGCAGCTCATCACATTTGGCCTAAAATCCGAATTTCCATCAACCCTATTCGTGCCTGAAAATCAAGTTGGACATATATGCAGATAACCATTCACTTACAACTTGTGCGAGACTCAGGTGGATCGCATTTGAACTGTCCGTCCATAAAAGTCTTAAACTGCATGAGCAGCACAAATTCCCCAAAGTTTGATTAAGAACGACGTCCAGGACTCAAGACAGAGTTGATGGAAACTCCTGGGCAACTCACTATCGGCTTTGCCCGTTTTGGGATTCATCTAGAAAAATAGGTGTTCAAAATAAGAACTCGCCTATCCAACTACTCGTTTTTCAGTGCCGTGAACCTCGTCTCGGAAGGAATTATACCAAATCCGATGGGTAAATGCCACAGCATTGCGTTTAATCACTGCTATGCTACGCAGCTAAAGGTATGGAGAACTGAAACAACAGGCGAGTAAACTGCGTTGAATGGTATTTTTAACCAGCATCCAGTTGAATTCTGGATAGTACACATCCTCACAAGCTTGAACACTGAAAAGAACACTCATACAAGATTGAATAGGTAAATTATTAACTTACTCGAAAGAATAAAACTTTAATAACTGAGGAGAATATGTTTTTCCGGCCAATTTTAGCGCAAGAATAACAAGTGCCCCAAGAAACACGAAAAGTTGAAATGCACTTCTTGCCCTTACTCAGGATGTTCCGTTCACCTTTGTCTCAGGGGTCATCATGAGACAATTTCGCACTGTACACTGTAGAACTCAGCATTGGAACCAGTAACCAGGTTGTAATTAGCGTAAAACTGGTCAACGGTCTCTGCTACTGACCGACATCTGTACCGTGTGATTCGATCCGTCTCTGTTTGGTAAAGTGGGGCGAGATGGTTCAGTGGTAAGAGCGCGAATTTACTGACCGGAAGTTCGGTGGTTCGAAACCAACCTCTGCATCTCGACGTCCCTTGCTTAGGTTTAGGCAACCTGGCAATATTCCATCCTTCGTGCTTCCTTCTGGTGGCATGGCAGCTGGGCACCGAATGGGTGTTACAGCTGAACGATTTATTTGTTTATTGTTTGCTTGGTAAAATAGAACTCACCGTATGTGCTCGTTCAGCCCTATTGAATCGCCATTGGGAGAGCTAAGTTACTGCAGAGAGATTTGGAAGCTATTTTCACTGCAGGGGAAGACAGAAGACTCCTGATTTTATGGAATCATATAACTACTCTGGCACTTTCGCTACTCTTTCGAAATGCCAAGAATCAAATTATTCATCGTCTCATAACCCATCTGTTTTTTTGAGTGCTGAAGCCTTGTGAGTTCTACTAAGCATTTCCGTTCTCAGGTTTATGACGCTATAATCCTGAATATTGGAACTAAACTTCCAAAGTATTTAAACAGTTCAAAGCCTACTGTTTTTTTCAATTCTGTCCATTCCAATTATTTCGTGGGAATCCTGGGTACATTGAATGTGAATTCCTAGAAAAAGCATGAACAACCTGTTTTTCCATGTAAGCCGAACACAACTATGCAATCATCATCATCATCATCATCATCATCATCATCATCATCATCATCATCATCATCATCGTCATCATCATCACCAACATCATCATTATCATCATCATCACCATCGACCGCATGACATCAGTGTTCAACACCGATGCTTCACTGCCGTACAACCATGATTTATTTGAAAGCCTTATTGTAAAGAAAAGAATAAAGGTGGATGGGGAAGGGACTTGGTGCTAGCTTACTACAATCAATCCGAGGTGCCTACACCTCCAAACACTCACTCAGGCAATTTGGATAGAAACTGACAACAAGAAGGCCACTGACATCGGTTGGCAGCTATATCTTGCAGCGTCTCCAACCAGGCGCAGTGGGAATCACGCGGTCCCCATCCTGGAAGGCGAGTAGCACCGACAGCACCCAGACGTTTCGTGATTTCTTTCATACCTTTCTGCCAGGTCAAAGGTTCGCCACTTCTCTGCTTCCGCCACTCTGAATTGGGCACGGAAAACAGCACTCACTTCGGCAATCGATGGTTAGGCATACGCAACACATGTCCCAACCAACGCAGCTTCTGGTGCTGGACACATTCGTCAGTGGAAGTACCCGTTGCACAACCCAAAAACTCACTTTCTAACTGCCTCTTTACGGAATCGCCAACACCAACCCACACGAACTATGGTTCTGAGATAACGTGATCCTCCAGATATGAAAAAAATCGAAAGGAAAACAGAACACAGCAAAATGGAATAGGCGCTTTTGCTTTCAGAAATGCAACTTAACAGGTGCTTTCATATCAGATTTGAGATATACTCAAGATTCTAGTCAAAGTATTTGAACTGGTTGGTGCGCACCACCAGCAGTGCAGTGCAGTGCAGTTCGGTGGCTTGTTCAAAGATATTTAGCAGATTCTCTGGCGCCAGTGAACACGTGTTGTTCTTGATTCAGGTAAGACGTAAGGGTTGATTTGAATACCACTGAGAGGTTTAACAAAACCCTTTTTCTGATAGACAGGCCAACATTTGTCTTCCGGGCCGACATCTTGCTTTTCTAGAGGCTGCTGTCTGTTCATTCTCTCCTCTATCCATTTGGTAATTTTCACAGACGTGCTTTGTGAGCCTTTGTATTTCCCGAGGCATCCAACTTTGAGTATTCCTTTTGCGATTCTATTTTCTTCCGAACGATAGGCCATCTCTTCTTCCCAGTCCCCGAGACCAACGTTAATATCAAACTCCAGCAATTGTGGTCCACGCATCCATGGTGTGAGAGCAATAACGACCTCATCCATGGTGTAATGCACCTGAATCATTTTGGGTAGATGACCCAGTTTGCAGTTGGCCGAATGGCTGACAGCCTCGGAGACGGAGAACACGACCAAATGACAAGCGTGGCAAGTGTAAGTTTCCAGAAGAGCCATGGGTTGTAAGAAAATTCTTTCGTATCGCTCACGTCGTGGACAAGGATGAGCGAGGAAGATGTCAAACCACCGGAATATTTCCTTACAACAACCACACATAAATTTAACTTGACGGGCTGGAAGATAGGGGTTGGAAAGCACTTCCAGCGTCCAGCGTTTCAGCGCTAGGCGGATCAGTTCGGGAGTGTTCAGACGAACAAATGTGAAAATTAGTGACGAACAGGACTTGGAGTGTTCCACGCAGTCCTCCATGCAGATAAATAGGCAATGGCATTCTGTGCAAAATAGTATTAGCTCAAGATGTGATGGTTTGATGAGTCTGCCGGCAACGCATGGGTGGTACAAATATTCCACCAGGTTAGGCTGCATAAAACCACATTCAAAACAATTTACCGAAATTTGTGGTCCAGTGGGTAGGGGAGGCGGTGATCTTGGAGGCCCACCAGGCGGTTCACCAGGCCCCCGCTGCCCTAAGGCAGCGCCATGATGAAGGTGATAATCAAATTCATAGCAGTGTCGACCCAACACAAATTGTTGACAGGCTAATTCTGTTAGTGTGACAGAGAAATCGACGCAGAATGCTCGATCTTCTCTGCAGTAGGGCAGATGGAGGTTGTACTGTTGTTCATTAAGAAACACATAATGACAGTTAATGCACGTTTTTAAGCGTCTGATAGCGGGAAGGGGCAATAGTGCAAACTGAAAACACGAGTGCAAAAGGTAATCTATTTTGGTCTTGAATTTACTGCTACATTTACTGCAACGAACTGAAAACTGCCAGTCTGGTTCATGGGGTCTACTTTCCCAATCGGTACGCCGAGCCCAAGCAATGTAGAAATCAAAATGGTCGGGGTAATCAATAGGCAAAACCTCCTCCACTTCTCGATATTTCCTCGTGTAGCATAACTTGTGGTCGTTGCACTCGTGGGCAGCATAGTCCGCGTGGGAATAAAACACCTGACTGCACGTACGACATGCGAATGCTTGCGTTTCACCTAGGTGGAAGCGTGCCTGGTAATATTTTCTCCAGCAAAAATGCGCCACAAACTTTGGGAAGCTGCAAAGGACTAGGCGACATACTGGACACCGAAACTCCGTAAATTTATATGTTGGCCATCCTTCTCCTGTCCACACTAATTTGCGTTTGACATTTTTTAAAACAATGGGTGGTATGACAGCAAGATCTGGCGACTTCTTTTTTGTCGGACTTTTCTTCTCTTTATCCTTCTTCGGGGAACCCTTCTTTGGCGAGCTACTCTTGCTCGAGCTTTTCTTGGGCATATTAATTGTTTGCTATCTAACAAACAAACCAATGCATTTTCCAGAGCAGAAAATATCCAGCAACACCAACTTCCGGTTAATAGACTTTGAACCAGCGTATTCGATCCCCACGTCAAAAATCAATAAAACATGTTGCGTCACATGCACCAGTTGGCGGAATGCTTATGAAGGCATTCGACGCCTCTACTGCAATTTTTTAGTAAAAACTAGTCAGAATAAGGTGGATGAAAACAGTTGGTAACTCGTACCGACATTACGCAACTGAGCGGTTGACTCTAGCACGGACGAAATATAGTATGCGTATCCCCGAAATTTACTACAAACGGGACCTGATGTTTCACTTTTCCGATTCGGCAGTTTGTAGTAAGGACCCACAGGTGCCTTATTAGCGCCCAACACCTTGATCATACAGCCGCTGATTACCTTGGCTGCCTTTTTTCACCCTGATTATCGTTTATTTTTGAAGAGCATCGTCACACAAAAAGTGACTGCAAGCGGTGAATGCGAAAGGATTACAGGAGAATATGAGATAAAGAGAGAAATGTCTCATTCGAAGTCATGCCACCAACAGTTCCAGCCAAATAAGATGAATCCCAACGTACGTAAGAATTTGGTACGGAAACATGAGTGTAAAGTCTAACAACCGAAGAAAGGACAAACAATGCTGAATGCTCTTCAAGGCGCGGTAAGCGCTAGCACAGTCAAGACTCGCACATCAGGCACAAAGTGTCCGTCATACTGGGTCTGGTGTGAGATTCAATGGCAAGAATGTATACTCAACGCCACGTGCCACGCATAAAAGTGTCGTACGTACGCAGAGAGCCCACAATGGCGAGCAAACACAAGTCACTGACAGTGACCTTAGAAAGCCCCAGTCCAATAACAGCTTTGGCGGATTGAGGAAAGCAGATCCCTCGATAAGAGATGATCATCGGTTGGTGGACCAAAAAGTCCACATCACAACCAACTGCACGTAGGGTTGAGATTATGGCGAGGGAAAATTCAAGGTCAACACTAGCAAGTGAACTGTCAGCATGGGATTCTAAGAGTGTCAATTACATGCACTCTCACGCAATAAACTCATCATTTTATTCTGAGCGATTATACGCAGTCTGAACGGCACCATCGAACATTGTGCATACACTAGTCTGAACTGAACTGTGCTCTTACAGTAGTTGATGGGTCGAATCGCCACCTGATTGGTTATTTTATTCATTTTTAGCTGGAGAGGAGAAAAGACCCCACTTACCGCTTCAGTTCGTGTTGGAAAGCCTATGAATAGATTGTGCGATAGACAAGTTTGGAGAATTTTGGTGAAGAAGATATAACTTTTACACGTACTGAGAGAGAATGATTTGGCGAACTATATCATTTCACATCTGTGCTGGTCCTTTAATATACAGTTCGTTTTTTTGTAAAACTGGTGCGAACCAAAAACAAAGCTGCTAATGACCCTAAAAGATCCACACAGTTACTGATTAGACGGTTGGAGTCTTAACAAAAACTGCGTCGAACATTTGCTGTAGAAGCTTCTGTTTCAAAAAACGCATTTTCAACAGGGGGTATTAGTTTTGCCCCCTTTCCACAGAACACCATGGAATTTGAGTTTATCCTCATTACAAACAACAAGTATCTGGCACACGAGCTAGCGTGTATGTGGCTTAGCCATGAGGCTGACCAAAACAGGCATCTAGATGAATACATAAGCGCACAATTACCGATGCCTGACGGAATGAAACCACCAGACACTTTGAGTGCAGTCGGACATTGGTTGAATCATAAGTGGTTGGGTTTGCTTAAATAAACACCATAAGCAACTGACAAATTATCCAATAAACAGAAGTGGATGTTCGCCGATCCACATGAATTGCGAACTCGATCGATTCTTTCCGGAGGAAAACAGCAAACGTCCCATGCAGTATTTCGACGAAGCCTACTTTTAGGCGATCCGATGCTCAGACCTAACTAAGCATGCTACTTTCCTTTAATGTTGAAGAGACCCAGATCTGCATGTATCAACCTTCTTTAACGAAGTGGATCAGTGTTACATCCTCGACCTACAGAAAATATAATCTCAGAAAGCTATTACTCCAGCAAACTGAGGAAAAGCAACACATTTTCGTGTAAGAACATTTTGGTACTGGTGTGATTCCAGCATGCAACCGCTGCCTCCATCGGTTACTATCTTGTCCGTACATCAGCACGTCTAAACTTGAACAGCAACCTCTTTCTGCCGCAGTGTTTACTCTGTGGGTCCCTATGCGAACCCCGGGGCTGCCTCACACCGAACTTAGTTAAACTGTTTCGTACACTGTCGAACTAATGAACTAACTTGACGACCCAATAAGGTAAGTAGGTGCGAGAATTTTGAGGATGGTATCGTTGACCGAGATTTTTTTCACACGGTTGGGGTTCGAAGTGATATTTGCTACTGTTGCAAATAAAAACGTCTCTTTTGGAATTGGATGACATGTCGTTGGGGTTGAATTTAGGCAATTCTGGTTCGAATTATTCACCCATCAAGAAGAGACTGGAACTTACCGTGGTGTGAATGTTTGCGCACCTCTGCGACCCATTGGGTTATACTGGGGGGCGTCCGTGCGAGTCTCTCAGACCAGGGTGGTCAATGGTTAGAGAAATTACCAACACAGTTTCCTGGCTCGTCAGGTTAGTGGTAAGAACATGTGGGGCGACTTGTTCTACAAAAGTGGCAATACGCCTGCATTTCCTGCAAAACACCGCTGCCTTGCGATCAGGCTTTTGAGCCCAAGGCTTTGGTCGAAGAGCCTAATCGTCCTCCTGTCCAGGTGGGGTGGCCTTGATAGTATCCTAGTCCAAGCACAACCATGACGCATACAACTAACAATACTCTCATGCCACATCGGCCGTCACATGGTGTCACCAGCCGCGTCGCCTTACTTGCTGCGTACAGCAGGGCGGGTAAACAAAAAAAATGCTACTGCTGACGCTTCTCTTCTTACACTTTCAAATTTTCCCTCTTCTACCTTACCCCTATCCAGTTTGAACAACCTCTCTGCATACCCCAACAATGGGACTGGCTGCCGCGCTCAGCTGCAGCTTCTGTGTGTCCGACCTCAGTAAAAACCCTACACACCCTGAAGTCTGTTTTCAAACCCCGAAAGCCGGCCTACATAGCTGCCTCCAATGTTCGCACACTGAAACAAACTGAACAACAAGCGGCTCTTGCTCGTTCACTGGATTCCTTCTGCACTGTCTGCCAGAAGCAAACACATCACCTCTGGTGATGTGAAGGCCGCTGTAGCTGGATATGCCGGGATGGGTATTGTATTGAGCAACCGAGGGGAATCATCTCTACTTAATTAGACATCTGTTGATAATCACCTCTGGTCGATTCTTCAGGCAATGTCTATGAAGGAATCCGGATAAAGTGAAGCCAATCACAACCTGTTTATTGAATTTGCATACACTCCAACTGACTATGGCTTTGAATCTGCTAAATCCAGTTTCCTTGGTGTACTTTTACGAGGGCTAAAGGCTCAGACATTGTTTTCTTCGCTGGTGACAGACGCCCAAGTAAAAAGACTAAGCGCTGCTGAGACCCACTTGACTGGTCGTCTTGATTTGGATACGAGACGCACGGAAAACTGAAATCGTCTACTTCGGATGTGTTCCGACCACAGATTGTTCCTTTGCAGTACCGATTTCCGGAACAGCTAGAACCGCTTGACGACGTGGTACCCACCAACGAACTATTCCTGAATTCAAATTGACCACATCGCCGTCAGCTATAGGTGGCGAGGGTCGACCATTGCCTGTCGCTCCTTCTGGAATACCAGCATGGACTCCGACCATTCACTGCTGCTTTTCAGACCTACGCAAAACGTGCACACCTCTCCTAGCCAATCAGAAGCTAGAACCCAAAAACCAAGTGAAACCTTGAGAACAGGCTCCTCGATCGCCTGCCGGATGGTCGGATATCGGATAATAAAGGCCACTGGGAACACATGTCCGCAGTGCTACTCAGAACCGGGACTTCCGTTTTCATCCAAACATTGAATCTACGAGAAGACCATGGCTTTGCTGGAGAAACGGCGACAGACTGCTGGTCGCCATCACAGCTTAATCCGACGCCAGGTGAAACTGAGTGTCAGCGCAGACTGAGAAGCTTGGTGGACTCGAAATCTTTGAGGCAAAAATGCTGAAAACGTTCGTAGGCTTTTCATTTTGATTCGTTCAATTGGATTTTGAGAGCCTCTTGTCAGTGAAACTATCAAAAGTGGTTAGTTGACTTTCAAGTTCTATTAACAAAAGGCAGTAACTTGATCATCATAATTAAAGTTGTCGGGACAGATAAACGAACATTGACAAACATGCCACAAGCACCCAAATGGGTACGTGACGGGGGTCTCATGGTGCGCTTCCACGTGTGGTTTGACACAACACACGGTCAGTGTCCATTTCGAAAAGGTTGAAGATCGAACACCCTTCAGGTTGGCTAAATCAGAGAGTGGACATCAATATCCACGCATCAGTTAGCGGTGTACCCTGATTTCTGGTGCAATTTCGAGCTCATCAGATTGCTTGTTTATTTTTCAGCGCGGTCCACTTAAAAGCAATTACAAACCTATGGGCGATCAGCTCACTGACAAAGTACGTGACATCAAGCACTTGGATGTTATTCATGTGGTTCTATTTGTAGGTGACTAAACTCCACACTAGAAATGGCGCGTGAAAATGTCCGACAAGAATTGTTACTTCCTCCGGATTTCACTTGCCAGGCACTGGGTTTGTTAAGAATCGTAAAGATGCTGGCCAAGTACCGCTGACGACATCCTACTTCAATACATCGCCTGTATGTTGTCTTTAGTGCAGCTCGGTGTACACAACTTCATCTTGGTTGCTTTCGTTAGGGTCGTGGAACTCCCTTGAAGTACTCCACCATCCATACTCTTTCTACTTTTCGAACATTCATCGCAGTTGCATTCCGTTAGAAAGTGGTATTCTTACTGGTTTGCTCCTGCCATTGTTGACGACTATGAGAAAGTGGGTTAGTATGAACAAAATTGTTTCGCTTATTCGTAAAATAACAGAGCGCGATGGTGACAAGGATCAGCTTGTTCTAGGGTGGAATTTCGGTTTGTGACTCAAATGAAGAAGTTTGAGCAACACCCGGTGGTCGTGCCACGAATGTACATAAGATGCACACAGGTTATCACTTCTTACCCAGATTGTTAGCTGATATCAAGGCCTGCTCATAGGAATCATATTATCAATGTAACAACATGAAGAGTGTACAGCTTGGATGAAGCGAAGCAGAACCGGGTTTTAATATGAAGAATCGTCCAGGCAGCTACAGCAAAGGGTCAATTATGGTCATGATGCATGTGTGTATATCGTCCACAGTCTGTCCAGTGGCCTGAATCCAATTCCACAACTTAGGGGTGTGCACATCAGGTGCACTGCCTGTACCGTTTGTTGTATCGCCACCTGCATTACCTTCTTCATTGAGTTCAGCCTCCATTTCCTGACATAGACGAGCATAATATGCTAGCACTCGAGACTGGAATGATGTGGTTTCTGAAGGTTTTTGCCCGAAACCCTCGCGCGCGGCAATTTCTGAAAGATTTTCACCTGCCAGACAGAAGATTAAGTTTGGTGGCAGTAGGCCAGATTCCGTTGATCGGCACCACGCCCAATCTGCATTCGACAAAGGGGTAATTTTTGCCGCAGTGTTGACGATGCCAGAGTAACTGTACCGATCGGCAACCACGTTGATGCCATTGGCTAGAGCAGTGGATATATCTCGCTGGCGCTCCCACCTACAGAGATGAGAAGACAGTGCGAATGAGTTGCACCAAGATAGGTAGAGTGAGTGTGAAGATCATGCATAAAGCTAAGGAATTCGAATAAACAGAACGATCAACTTGAAAAGCAGGGGGATGCGTAGTGTTCATTCAAATTTAAAGCCGAGATCTATTAACTCTAGCAAGCAGTTACATACTAGACAGACAAGACAAACAAGATCATTTGAAAGTTTGTTTGAAGTCTATTTACTCACCGTCTAATGGCCATCAGGGTTTCGAGTTTTACTGTACTCTGGCTCCAACTGTACATTCTTTTGTGACGAATGTTAAAAAACAAGTAGATGAAATAATTTGGATGTGAGCTTAGTTGCCTCTGTTATTCATTAGTTCTTCATCACTTCCGGGTTATCAAATATTTCTGTTACATCAGGCAGTGTTGATATCCATAGATGACCCTATAAGTCAAATTATCTTGAGTCCTTGATTCAAAAGACTGATTAACTTGGAAGTTTCAACTCAATTCGGAAACCCCGAGGAGGTAAGCTTATAACGATGACTGTCCCAATGGTACAAAATTACACGTACTCACCTCACAAATGCTATAACACATGGATACTATCTTCGGGTTTAAGGTAAAACTGACTTTTTGGAAGTCAAGCGTACAAGAAAAAGCACTGCCAAGGCTGGTATACAGTAGATGAGTCAAACGGGTTTCTCCCCCCATGAACCTATTAGGACGGTCAGGTCCTAACGAACAATTCTACCTTTTGCAATACTTCACTGAGACTTCATTTTCTCTCTCTTGTAGCCAACTGAGCCACAGCGCTTTTTTCCCATTGGTTCATCTAAAATGTAGCCGATCTTTATCGGTGTCCTTTGTCTTCTTCATTGAGGTTCTCACACTCACGTACTAGACTATCAAACGTGATAGAATAGATTCCATCAAGCTCCACAGCTAGCACACAAACAAAACAGAACCTACGCCCTGAATGTTACCTTATGGCAGCCATCAGTACGAAGTAACCTGAAAACTGACATCCTTATCAAATGTTATCAGTTACGCAGGTTATGAACCGTTTATTGAAGGCACTGACGTAGGAGAAACAACCTGGCAACCCTTAATAAGGACAAAAGTGTTGGTGACTGAGCTTTTTTGGATTCGATGAAGTTTGCTCTAAGACATCCAACCAAACCACTAGCCTAATGCTGAGCAATTCTATACTAAAAGCTGGGACCAGAAGTCAGTGACAAACAGCAGGGCATATTGCATCAGAACAGAATGGTAACGAAGAATGAGGAAATCGGTTTAGACAACTAGGATGGATAACATGAATGCCACAGAGTTCGGTTCAGCGCGAATCCCGCTACTGTTCTCACTTAGTTGGCTCTCACTTTTAGGCGACTCTCTCCTGAGTTAGAGTGAACCAGCTTCAGAAAAGTGTCGGACAGCAGCTGCTCACAAGTGGCGATCAGCTACCAGATCCGAATAAACCACACCCACGTACTGACTCCGCTGGTGGAGTCCGTAAATCACGCGAAGGCTAAGTCGATCCACTTCGTTCCTGATCGTAGTTAATTTGTTTTTTACGTGACAACGGTATCCCTGGCATGGGATAGGGGTCAAGGTATCCTTGGGGATTACAGTATCGTTCTTGCATAATAGATGCCGAAACCATTGTACACGTCGTTATGAAAACTTGGCGTACCTGGGCATGACATCACTTTTGGGCCTCATCGTTGGATACACTCATTAGGTACTGAACTTTAATCATTCGTCAGGACACCAGTGGTCAAGAACACCGGGTTTTTGAATACCCTCTGCTCGTTGAGCCCACGCCTCGCAAATTGAAATTAGGACCGGAAGGCCTTCGAGATCTTGCGCATATACTAACTTTGGCTCTTTTTCACAAGTTGTTCAGCTGCATGAAAGCATGTCTGGCGCTGTGGATCCAATGATGAACTTCCGCTTGCCCGTTGGTTAAGAGAGTTGGACCGAAATGTTCAGGCGCAGTAACTTGTTTCATCTCTTCCCCGCCAAAATGGAGTGATACATATAGGAAGCGAAAAAAGCGCTGACCTTACAAGGTCGTATAGTGAGCTGGGTTGCCCAGCGTGCATTGAAGTTATTCAAACTAGTCACCCAAAAGGGTGATGTCATGAATGTATTCCAAGTCTACTAGTGGTAAATTTAAATGGGGGAAGACACCCAAAAACTGCTTTCAGAATACCGACCCGTCTACCTGATTCCCCAAAAGATGTTATTGACTGAAAAGACTACTGGCCAATTTCTAGGGCACGATCAGCGAAATTTTTGGTGTCATCACCACTTTTCTGTGCAGCATACATGGATGACATTCCCGTTTTCTCTCACACCCAAATCACCTTAGATTCATGCTGAAAAAAATGCAAGGAGAGGGACTGAAGGCAAATCCGGTTAAGTACAGTCGGCGTTATCTGTGTAACGGAGTTCCTATGGTGCAGAACAAATTTCTAGCGACTAGTACATGGCCTATCCCGAATTCAATAAAAGCCGTGGGAAATTTCCTGGGTTTCGTGGAATATTACCAAAATTTCGCAACGCTGACAGCCATTTGCACGCAGTGTGAAAAAAGGGCGCAATTCAGACGAATGTTATGGGTTGAAAAAAACTATGCGGGGCATTAGGCTTTCTGGATTTCACAGAGACGGATGAGTCACGTATAGCTATCGCAAGGATCTTAGAGCAATGGAGAGGTAATAAGCCACTCAGTGGCTAGAGCGCGAATGTGGCGAGATGGTTCAGTGAATAGAGCGCGAGTCTACCGACCAGAAGGTCCGTGGCTCGAGACCGACCTCTGCCTCTCGACTTCCCCTGTCTAGGCTTGGGTAACCTGGCAGTATCCCAGCCCTCGTGCTTCCTTCTGGTGGCATGGCAGCTAGGCACCGAGAGGGTGTCACAGCTGAAAGATTTATTTTATTTTTGTATTTATTTCCTATAGACCAGGATGCGAAATCAAGGTCAAATTATACGTTCAAGGGTGCGTATTATCAGACAGCGTAGTAATCCTCAGATTTCTGAGTTGACTCAGATATGACTCTGTCATGTTCGAAAGAGTTTACGGAGTGGGACATAACTGGGCTATCGAGAGACGATCGTGGCACCTTCTGGAAGCATTGCATCTATATACACTGACTGGAAGAGACGTCTGCAAAGTAACTGACCGAAGTATTCCAATGCGTGAGAAGCACGAGGTTCGGTCCACAGAAACACCTACATAACTGTCAGGGCACTTTTTGGAGCGAATAGGCGGACAATTTATGCAAGCGATACGAGAATAAGGGCCTATCATCCACAGGGGAATGAGGAAGTTGGAAAGTGTAACCAAAGACTTAAGGATAGCTTAAATTGGGTTCTGAATTGGAAGCGGTAGCAGATAGCAATTGCAGACGCAGTCGAAGCATACACAAGCATACACCACATTCGGATCCGCGACATTCGAAAAGATGTTTGAACGACTTACGATCTTATGAGTAGGCCGACCAATGCAAACACAAGCACCACACAATATGTGCTACCCGTCCGGCTAATATCCTGGGGGAGTGGGTCGGAACAGGCCAACGGATCCGGGTACGCAACAATGCAAGGCTGAACAAATTAGATGCGCATTTCTAGTGTTCCTGGATTTCCAAGGCGCATTTGACTCGGCTGACCGGTCAGTTCTGCATGACACGCTTGCCCACTAAGGAATGCTCCAGAAGTTTGTGAACATAATACGCTCTTTGTATTCTCAGACTTCTGGACGTGTGAGAGTATATGGAGAGCTCTTTAAAAACTTCCGTACACAAAGCGGTGTCCGTCAGGGATGCCCACTCTCTCCGTTCCTTTTCAACTTCGTGATCGATGAGATAATGAGACGAACGCTGGAGGGTCCCCAAAACCCCGGTGTTCAAATAGCCTGTGAAGAAAACCTTGTCGATCTGGAGTATGCAGACGACATTGTTCTCATCTTGGAAGAGGAGGACAAGGCGCAGGTGTTTTTGGATGAACTTACAGAAGTCATCCCGTCCTTTGATATGCACTTTGCACCCACCAAGTGTAGAGTCATGCTCGTGGACATGCAGTCACTGAACGCGCCACTGACAATCCAGGGAGAGGTACTGGAAGTTGTGGAGCGTTGTACATCATCATCATCAAAGACAGCAACATCAGTGTTGACACTGATGCTTCACTGCCGTACAACCATAAAGTTCGTCTAGTTTCATATATATATATATATATATATAATTATATATAAAAAGCCCTAGAGTGAAAAGAGAGGATGAGGGAGGGGACCTAGTGCTGGCCTAGGAGCGTTGTACATATCTTGGAAGCTGTATTAATTCTAACTGTAGTGTGACAGATGAGGTCAATGCACAAATCTACAAGGCCCGGGTCGCGTTTGCTAATTTGAGACACCTATGGCGTCAGAATGGTGTATCCTTAAATCTCAACGGACGTGTGTATCAAGCTACAGTGCGGGCTGCTTTGTAGCATGACTGTGAGACTTGGCCTGTTCGAGCAGCGGAACTGAGACGTCTTCAGGTGTTCGACGATCGTTGTCTCAGAACCCTCGTGTGGGTTGGTGTCGGCGTATCCGTAACGAGGCAATTGGACAGCGAGTTTTGGGTTGTGCAACGGGTACTTCCATTGAAGAATGTGTCCAGCACCAGAAGCTGCTTTCGTTGGGACATGTGGCTCAACTGGTTAGAGCGCGAATTTACCGACCGGAAGGTCCGTGGTTCGAACCCGATCTCTGCCTCTCGACTTTCCCTGTCTAGGCTTGGGCAACCTGGCAGTATCCCAGCCCTCGTGCTTCCCTCGGGTGGCATGGCAGCTAGGCACCGAAAGGGTGTTACAACTGAAAAGTTCTTCTGGGACATGTGTTGCGTGTGCCTAACCATGTTCTGCCGAAGAGAGTGCTGTTTTCCATGCCCAATTCAGAGTGGTGTAAGCAGAGAGATGGCCACCCTTTGACCTGACAGAGGGGTATGAAAGAGATTACGAAACGCTTGGGTGCTGTCGGTGCTACTCGCCTTCCAGGATGGGGACCGCGTGATCCCCACTGCGCCTGGTTGGAGGCACTACAAGATATGGCTACCAACCGATGTCAGTGGCGTTCTTGTTGCCAGTTTCTATCCAGATTGCCTGAGTGAATGTTTGGAGGTGTAGGCACCTCGGATTGATAGTAGTAAGCTAGCACCAAGTCCCTTCCCCATCCATCTTTATTCTTTACTTTACAATAAATCTTTCAAATAAATCATGGTTGTACGGCAGTGAAGACATCAGTGTTGAACACTGATGTCATGCTGTCAATGAGATGATGGTTAGTTGGATCCTACAATTTCCTAGACCCAACACAGTAAATGTTGGAGGTAGGGAAGGATATAGATGGGTCGAAAACACACGTTAGATTAAATCTCTCTCGGCCAGGATAGAGTACGAGTGAACTTAAACGAGCGGGCCTTAACATTACCTATGCAACATGGATTCGATTGAACAATGTGACTAGCACCGGAAGCTGCGATGGTTTGGTAATGTCGGGCATGCCAAAGAGTGGTTTCCGTGCCCAATTCAGAATGGTGCTAGCGGAGACGAGGTCAACCTTTAACCAGACAGAGGAAAATGAAAACGATTACGAAAAATCCGCAAACTGTGGGAGCCGCGCGCCTTCCAACATGGGTTCCCCTACTGTGCACGGCTGGAGGCACTGCAAAGTATTGCGGCTAGTCGATGTCAATGGTATTCTCATTGACGGTTTCTATCCAGATTATCTGAATGAGTACCTGAGCCTGGGAATGATTGTGGTAAGCTAGCACTAGCCCCCCATCCACCCTTATGTTATTTTTTCACAATGAAGTTTTCAAACAAATCATGGTCATACGGCATAAGAGCATCAGAACTGAACACCAAAATTGTGCTGGTGATGTGAACAGCGCGGTGCAGGGCGAATACGATGGTGACGGAACCGGACTGGTGGTAGACCAATGAAGACAATTAAAGTCCAATCCAGCCCCGTTGTGGTTTTCCTTCACAGATCCCCCAAGAACTTCTAACACCGGAAAGAGAAAACACTTGCAAATTGAGGGAGGCACTAATAAGTCCTGTCCAATGGAACATCTTTCGGAACTAAAACTCAAAGTTATTGTCCTTGGCGTACTATGTTTTTGGTTTGCACTATGTACAGCAGCAGTCCCCCTAGACCACCCGGTCTACTTTGGTAGACCTTTACATTGAACGCCGGAGGAGTTTGGGGGGCCACGTTTGAACGAGACGCGAAAGATGTCCAAGCCCTTTGAGAAATTCAAGCAACGGAGGCTACTAGCGGCGTATTCGGAGCGAACTTTGGGAGGCTTATCGCGTCCCGGTCGAGCTCCAAGGAGACCAGTACATGGAGAACCGGGGTCCAGGGTTACGACTATCTCCCACGGATGGTAAGAGTTAGGTTGGCGAAGCGATCTAATTTGATAATTGTATTCCTGAATACTCAACCCACCGGACGTGCTGTGAAACACGTCTTGGTGGACGGAGTTGACGCAGATCTGCACTACTTTATCTAGGATTGAAACAAGCGCAACATGGGTTACCTGAACTCCGGTGGTAGCCAATGGATGAGCTCAGCAGGCTCTCAGTCAATTCAATACAATTTATCAGCTATAAACCGTGTACCATAGGCACATTGGTTCCAGCTGCTACAGTTTCGATCACCAGAAAACGGGAATGTGGAACGTACAACCAAGCCTTGGAGGCGAAGGTATGTTCGGAAATTGAGTAGCTACGCATTGAAGGCTATAGCTTTGATGCACGAGCGCCACTGACTGCGCGATTGGGCCATTTCTGCCAGTGTCATTAACCACATTAACCACTGGTGATTTGAACCCAGGGGTCCCCATCCAGGGAGGCGGCAGTTGCCCGCCCGACTAAGTTTACTGGTTAGCGCTTTCGTACTTCGTGGCCAGGTCATACACTGTCCACCTCTCGGTCGCTTCTACTCAGCACAGGGCTGGGCGAAAAGAGCTCTGCGGGGCAGACGGTCTTCTGGCATGCGGAGTACATGTCCCAACCAGCGCAACCTATGAAGCGTGAGTAATTCATCTATCGCGTGAGTTCCTTCTTCCTAAGACCATCTGACGTACCTCAGCATTACTAATCCGATGTTCCCACCAGACCTGACCAATGCTTCGCAGACACCGATGATCAAACACTGACATATTCCGTACGTCCTCTGCGCGTAGAGGCCACGTCTCTGATCCATAAAGCAGTATGGATCGCACCACTGCACTGTAAACTCTTCCCTTGACAGACAAGCTCACGTCACGTCGGCGCCACAGGTGTCGGAGGTTGGCAAAAGCTGCCCTGGCCTTTCCGATTCGAGAACTAATCTCATCTCCAGCCAGTCCACCGGAACTTATACAGCTGCCCAGGTAAACAAATTTATCTACCACGTCGATTGGCTCACCTGCAAGCATGAGGTGCGGGTTTGATCCCACCCAGTCTTGTAGCAGCACTTTACACTTTGCGGGTGTGGCGCACGGTGAACCATGCGGCAGAGTTATTTAGTTTATTTAAAATCACTTGCATTTCGGAAGGGTCTGAGCCAAGGAGAGCAATATCGTCCGCATACTGAATGTCTGCGAGGGAACGTCCCGGAGCACTTCGACTCCCGAGGTTTCAGAGGCAGGCAGAGAAATTTCAAGTAGCATGTCAATGACAAAGTCGAAAAGGAAAGGGGAAAGAGGACAGCCTTGTCTTACATCACTGGACGTGGTGAACTCAGGCGAGAGCTTCCCTATCCTCGTACGCGCCCACAGGAGTCCGCATACAGTGCTTTGATAAGAGATAGGAATTTGGAAGGGACACCTTTGATCGCCAGACACTGCCAAAGTTGCTGACGATCGACAAAATCAAGGTAGCTTTCAAATCCAAAAACGACCAACGTGGGACGTCTGAAGGAGTGGCGCTGTTCAAGAATTTGTCTCAAGGTGAAGATATGGTCGATGCATCCTCGACCGGGTGAAACCCGGCTTGATTCTCACGAGTCTGTCTCTCGCGATAATCCATCAACCTGCGCAAAATAATGCCAGAGAGTACCTTAGATGCGACGGGTACCAGACTGATACCGCGATGGTTTTCACATGACGTTCTTACTCCCTTTTTGAAAACTGGGATGACGGTCGAGGAGCTCCCTTCGGCTGGCATTCTGTTATCGTTCCAAATCTTCTGCAGTATGGTTGTCAGACTGTTCACCAGGACCTCGCCACCGTCTTTGAAGAGCGCGGGGTGTAGACCATCCGAATCAGGTGCTTTGTCACGCTTCAGGATTGGAAACTCACGCTGGATTTCGGTTGCTGATGGTGGGTTAGTGTCAATGTTCCATTCGGGCCTCTTGGTTCTTCCAGTGGTTGTGTTGAAGGGGACCAGGTGAACTGTTCTTGGAAGTGCTCAGCCCACCGCTCAAGACGGCGATTGAGAAAGTGAATTGCTGTTCCGTCTTTTTCGCATATTGTCTCACTGACACCTGCCTTCTTTTGACCCGTTGATCGAATCAGTTGAAACAGGGCGCGGCTGTTGCCTGCAGCAAAGTTTTCTCCATTTCCTGGGCCTTCGAAATCCACCAGCGATCTGTCATTCTTCAAGCTCCTGATTACCCGGCGTTTGAGGGATCTGCGTGCGCCATCATAGTCGCTAGCTGCCGGTATGGACTTTCTGGCAGCAAGAGATCTGCTGATCTCGAAGATATCCAGTGTTCATTGAGTCGAGTAGATGGGCTGGACAAGCACTTCTGCTGAGAGCATTGCTTCTTTAACTCGCCATCCATCCTCCTCCAAGCAATCTTCGTCATCCACATGACTGTGCGTTTCCAGCAGCTTTCTAGCCAGATCAGCTCGATACTCTTCGGCTACTGAAACTTGTCGAAGTTGATGAACGGAGGTGCCCTCTTTCCGCACGCGTAGTGCTGGCGGGAAGCGCGACTGTTTACTGGGATCCAGTCCAGTAAGGCGCTTTCAGCCTTGGGGCTGAGTGCAACTCCCACACCGTAGATACCACGAGCCACTGCGTCAGGATCACCGGATGCCCGAAGAGTGAAATGTGGGACATCTGGGTTCGCCCTAAGCGGCTTGAGGAGCACGACCGAAGTGGAGTCTTGTATGCGTGTTTCGGAGACACAACATACATCGATAGAGAGGGAAGTAAGGTTTCAGCAAGGGAGGCCTGTTGCCCAATTTGACATAGAGTACGGACATTAAAGGCTGCAACATGGATCAGATCTTTCGAGGTTAGTAAGTGATTATTTTGGTTTATTATTCTGGGCGATGGTTGAGACCCGCAACAGTGGCTAGGAGATTGGCAGATGGGTTGATTGCACTGTATTGTACGATGGGTTGGGAAGGAGTGTGGGGAAGGCCGGTGAGCGAAGAGCTGCAAGGGCAAATGATACTTCCCGGTTGCCCAGACCGAAGAAAGGGTTGAGTTGAGCTACCCCACCTTGAGCCTTTGACTCAAAAGTCTGACCCACAAGGCAGTGGGAGGGTGTAGGGTTTTGCTCGGGGACCCTGCCCCTAGCCTCTGACTCAAGAGTCTGGACCGCGAGACAGCGGTTGTTAGGGTTTTCTTGGGGGACCCTTCCGGAGCCCATGACTCAATAGTCTGACCTACTTGGCTGTAGGAGGCCGGCCTGGCCCGAGGGCGCAGGAGTAGGGCATTGCTGTCTAACTCCTGATGCGGCTGCGCACAGCAGGTGCCTTTTGAGCAGCACCGGACTCTGGTTCTCAAAAGTATTTCGACCGTTTTGAATAATTCGGCGGTCACGGTCAACCGTTGGGCGATCGGAGTGTGCGGTTTTTAGGGCCGACCTTTTCTAACCCGTCCTTCCTCGGGGGAAGGCAGCATCGCTGCTTCCATAAATACGGAAATGCTGGTCGCCTGGGGGAAACGCCTTACTGCCTTCACACTCCTATCGCAGAGGACAGTACGACTTTACCTCCAGACCGCCTCGTAATACGATTACTCGCACTACAGGGACTCGCTGTTCTTCGTCGGGCTGCTCCCTGTTGGCCTTCCTGGCATGGTTGAACCTTTAGGAACTGAGTTCCAGCCAGTATAGCCCGCAGGATCATTGCAGCACAGAAGCCCGACCCCCACGACAAGGTGACAGCTTTTGGTCGTCAGCCAGTGTCCGATATCAGTGCAAATCGTCCACTGAGTTGAGTTTCAGATGGGCTGTATGGTTATTTATGCATTCAAATCTCTGGAAATCACAACGATATCTGTCTTTATGTCGTCGTAAGGAGGCACTTGAAGCGTAAAAAGGTTTCTTCGGGTGCTGTCACGGCTACCAGTTTGGAGTGTAAACACGATAAAAAGAAAACGATCTAACCCCCGCTTATGATACCTTTAGGGACGTTGGAAGATAAGCCACATTGAAGGGACCACCAACGAGTAACCAGTCAAACAAGGATCCTTCCGCCCAGTGAATAAGGCGACGCCCACCACTGAACATCCCGCTGCAGCGGCTTCTGGATCGCCAGAGTTCCTCAGACGCAAATACCAAGGAAGTCCAGTGTAAAAGCAAGAGCGACCAATTGTTTTGTCTGCTTTAAAGTGCAGCTAGTAAAAGCGGCCTGGAAGACCGGTCGTCGAGGCTTGCAAATTGTCTTCAAGATGCCTGAAGGAGTCAATCAGTCAATCAGTGTAAAAAATTCAGTGGTAGCTTCATTAGTTACCATATAAGCTGTATATGTCAAGACAAGATATAGATTTCGTACTTAACTGAAGTTTCCCACTTGTTTGTCCGCCTAAAAACATTGGCCTACCGGTCGGTGCGCGGCTTTCACTTCAGTCTTGATTAAGTTGTTACTGAAGTCAGACGTATAGAAGCTGCAACTGTGATGCACGCGAGCAAAACGGTCAGTCCTAATGTTGGGACCTGCGGAGAGATTATTCACATTGTATTGACTGATGATAACCAGAAATGGTTGACACTGACAGGTTCCAGTTCCTTTCGTTTCACAGCAAACATGAGAGGAAGCTCCAAAGGATCTAGAGAAGAAAGCAGAGCAACATCGAGGGAGGTGAGAATCTCACAAATAGCTTGCAGCACGAGCCGACGGGGACGTCATTCGTGTGAACCGCTTAGTAAGGCTCCATGAGTGAAATATGTAAACGAGATCAGAGTCAGCGGTAAATCCGATGCTATATATCGGCCGGCCAGAGAAACGGCCGAGTGATGTAGTACATAGCATTCCCTTATTTATATCAGCCGACGCAAGGTACGGTCGCCACCGACCCTGTTTCAATAATGAAAGCACAAGTGTCATTTGGGCTTGAGAGTTCAAAGGTCATTTGATCAAATGTCAAAACAGAACGAAACCTATTCAAGTAAGGGAGTGCTGTTACACTTACCTATTAGCAGTGTACAACAGGTGGGCTACACGATGGCTGAGCTTCAGATCTCCACTTTGATACTGTGAAATCAATTGACCAACGGGTGTAGATTTGTCCGGAAAATGGATGTGGAGTGTTTCTTTTCCAGTAATCTGTGTGAGTGCATCACATAACATTTGCGATTGAGTTTTCTTCCCTCCTTTTTCTGTCCCTTCGAAAACAATGAACAATCCGCGCTTCGCCATAACGAGCGACGTGCCGAACGAGTCCTCGGAATGGCAAGCGGGCTTGGACCCACAGGGAGGACAGCCAATAGTATGCGAGCCAGACAACAAGCCAAAAGGTCCAATTGGCCGTTCCTTATTCATCGTCACAAGACAACTTTTTATCCGCCCATGCTTGCGTTTCAGATGAACAGCCAAATTCCTGTTTTGTCCTTTTGTTTTCCGAAATAGTTGATAATGTTCCTACCGCTTTCGTTGTTAAGTGTTGTTTCGACGATGTTTTACTGCACCATCCTTATGTTCATGTAGGTGAACCGCTCAGTTTAGAATCAGGAACAACGTGGTATGCAAGCTTCGGAAGCACCAGTGGACTGTAGGGTTTGACGACAATTTCGGTGGCTGGAAAACGGAGAGAAAGTTCATGAGCCGATGCTCGGTACGCAAGGTTGTATATCACTTATACTTACACACAACTAAATCAAACTGGTACGCACTATATTCCATACTTGCACCCTTTTGAAGAACACCAACCCCGCTGTACCATGGTCCACGTGAACCGGCCGGTGTTGGTGGTGTGGTGCGTTAGGCTGATGAGTCTGTGCAGAGATTGCGGTGTCTGGGGCTGCGTCGGACTTGTGAGATCGGGCAACATGTCAGCTCTGTGGCCTGTATGCACATGTTTACAGCGAAAGATTTGTAATAGGACCACAGTGTGCGGTAACAATCCTGATAGGGTGGACAAATATATAGTACGCTTACTATGGAAGCATCAGGTGACAGTGATTTTCCGGAGACAGTCGTTCGCGATTACTTCTGCGGATTTAAAAAAGAAAGAATGCTCATGAGCCGAAGCCCGGCAAGGCTGTACGTCATCAACACTTATGCCGACCAACCACACTGGCAGGCACCGTTTACAATAACATGACTTGGACTGATCCTTATCCGGGATATCCCATTTTCTCGAAAACAGCTGTGTGTAGAATGAAGACGTTCAAGCTACATTGTGGTATTTCTCCGTATATACGCTCAAACCAAAAGTACCATAGTCTGAGTTACTTTTGTTGTAATCTGCTGGGATTAATCTACGCTAATAATTTTTGCAGCGCATTCAATTTCCAAGTTGCAATGGCATGACTGAGTATGGTGTAGGCTTGAGTTGAGAGAAGTGTTATTAACTTAGAGGCCTCCCGATCTTCGGATCAGGCGTTAAGCGAATAAGTAAAAGGTAACATAGTGTGTTTGCACCCGCGGCGAGCAGAAAACACCAACGCTCTCCTGCGCTGTGAGTGGTTGTACTACGAATGCAACAGGCCACCCCCGATACCAAGTAAAAGCCGAGAAATTAGAAGAAGCTGCTAACATGTGTGCAGTTCCTTTTGAAATGCGAAGGACAAAACACCGTTGCCCAGGCCGGTTTTGTCTAAGAAGACAGGGCGATTATCGATCAGAAACCTCGGCTTCTTGTCCAAAACCACGAGGCGACTAATCCTTTTGTGTGACTGACTGCGTGTAGACCGACAGCTAATTGAATAGAAGATGGATACATGCACTGCTATGCTAAGCTACGAACCGCCGCCGTGTTAGGTGCGGCAGTTTGTAGCTGGTGAGATTGAAAGATCCTTGCCACTCAAAACGTCTACGACTACCATAGGAATTGTCGACCGGCTCTGTTGAGTGAGCGACTGCTAGTTTGGTTTCAATGCGGCAGGCGACACATCTTCGGTGCCGACCAAGATTCGCAAGTGCACACTGGTACTGATGCCACACTAGGGGGAAGAGCATTAGAGGTACACATGGAATCTTTAGAGCGCGGCACAGTGCATTGCTTTAACGTTTCCCAGATAGTGTGAATGTTAACACCATACACGCAACAAACCGATGTGGACTATTTCTTTTAGGGTGTCTAAGGCGTGGCGTGTAGATACCGGCTCCTTACTTTCATGAGCGCATATGCCATATGTACCAGGCGCCCTGTCCTATATGGATTCTTTGAAAGCGAGAACTTCTGCCGAATGCGTAAACTATGTAGCTTAATTACGGGGGTGATGGATAAATGGTGGCGCAAGTGACGATTGTAAGGTGTGTTTGGCTGTGATATAATGTTGCGTTGTTTCCTTGTTCGTAAATTCATCCAGACGTCCTACATATTATATAACGCCCTTGGGTTTGGGTTACGGACACTCAAATTCCAACGGGTATTCCACACTGCGGCCCGTCCGGGCAACGCCACACAGTATGCTTTCCTTTGGTCACCCTGCCCACAGATTCCGCTACAAATTGGGAATGTTGAGCCGGGCCACTCACCATTCATCTCTTATCCGGCTCCACACCGCCCGCACGTGGGCAGTCCGTGCAAAACGCACTTTGATCCTTTGACCAAAAGCCGTCCGGAGAGCCGTTTGGACTTGAAGGACTGTCCCTCACGTAAACGCGCATATTACTCAACATCATTGTGACCTTCCTCCTCGTTCCTACAGAACTCGAACGGGCGCGGTTTCCAAAAGGTCGGCAATGAAGTCCAGTTACACTGTTGATGTAGACCGCAGCAGAAAGTCATGCAAAGTATCATTGCGTTCGCGCTCTAGCTTCCTGGAAGCATTCATTTATTAGTCCTGAGTTCACAGCGGAAATCCATTACCAATGCATCGGAGAATGCAAATGGATATTATTAAGCAAGAGTCCGAATGGGCACGAGAGGAGAATTGCAATTATGCGGAGGCTATGCGAGTGAGCCATCAGATTCTGATTGGCAGTGCCTTCCTAAACTTTCACTGGCATATCTCGGTTTGCGGATAGCCGCATTAGAAACGTCATGGCTGATTTGATCGGACAAGAGACGTGCATGCTTATGGTAAGCGAGATTTTATCAGTCCGGAGATGAAAAACAGACGTACCTCAAACTTTTCTTAACGATCCGAGGTTTCTTTTATTATCCGAATAAGCAATAAAAGAGTAACATGAACCAAATTCGTCAGGCTTCTGCTCTGACACTCTCGTTACGCATTTCGTCTAGATATGAATGGGTGAATATGATTGGAGTTTGCTTCAAAAAGCAGCCAGGATGCGCAGAATATTTTTGATTAAGGGATCAGGTACCTTCGACTAATCTGAACCGCTTGTCTCTTCGTCCGAGTCGGACGTTTTTTCAATGGGCTGCAGAGGTGGTGGCGACATCGCAGACGACCAAGGGCCATAAGTTAGACCACATTTAAAATTTCTAATAAACTAAAATCAAAGTCGCAAACTTGCCCAAAAATGAGGATAAAATTCGTGTCTGAAGTTGTTAGGCGGAATTCCACACAGATCCCGCTTTACCGCCCACAGTCGGGTGCTGCTTCGGCCAAAAAGCCTATCCCACACAAGATTGGCCAGGAATTCGAGACGCTTGCCGGTCCGGCATCAAGCCCAGATCTGATTGGTCGAAAATATGGACCCAACAGCCAATCATGACCCAGTATTGGCCGATTGCCGGTTGCCAATGGTGCATCCAGAACGCGTCAGAATTTCCAGAAAGTTATTACCGCTTACGCTATATATATGAAGCGCTGTACAAATGCTCTTGACTTCGTTTGGGGCGTTAATATATCTTGTACACCCTTGGTGGTTGTTTTTGGCACGCACGCTAGCTTGGGAGGCTCAGACCGAGAACTAAGCTGAGAAAGTACCGTTACTACAGAAGTGCCGTCGCTGAATTTCGGCACTACACCGAGCCGGACAGCTTCAGAGTAAGCTTCTAAAAACGTGTTAAGGCTCAATCAGATTTTGTTGTGAAGTGTATCAAACTTCTTGATGACCAATACAGCGCGCGTGAGGCTGTTCGAGGGCATGTCTGATGTGTTTATTAGGACACGCTCCATTGCGTCATAGCCATCAAAGATCCGACAACACATCGTTTGCTCACCCAAAACCACTCTTCACGCCCAGTATCAAACTGTTCGTTGTCCAGAAACTTAAATACTGCATACACCTATAGGGGAGTCAGTAAAGTGAATAAACTTATGAACAAAATTTTTTGCCATGTTGGAAACCGATGGTCAAAGATAAGTTTCATTTTTCAAACGAAAGTAAAAGTGAGAGATAAATGAACTCATTATTAGCAGGAAGCCCGAAACACTTGAAAGTAATGCGAATTAAAGGCTGAATGAAGACACGCTCATTTACCTGACAGGCACGGAAAATGAGAACGGCTTCAGACAGTGCTGGGTATGTGAAAAACACCATTAAATCTACTCAAGTGAAAATTCTACAGTAATGCACGGATGGCTGTCAACTTGGACTGCACAGTCTCGTGTACTGTAAGGGAAACTTTAACTCAGCGGCCTGAGCAGTTGGGGTAGTCTCAACTTGGGCTCACTGAATCTCCGATGCGCAGTGCGTTATTGAATAGGACAAAAACATTTGGTATCCCGCTAGCTCAAATGTTGCATTAAAGTATGACGCGGAGCAGCCGGACTTGTGTGACTCAATCAACTGCTTTTGAGAAGTCGAACAATATGGTACTCGATGAGCCCTTCGTCCTTAGCTTGGGTTAAGCTCTTCCATGTTCATTACGCAAGAACGGTTTGAGATTAACCCGTGTGGCGCTGGGCTTTTCAAGTCGTTGCTTGTGAAGTAATTTAAGATGGCCTGTTTCAGAATGCGTTCCACAACCCTGCACGTTATGCTAGGGAGACTAATAGACTTGTAGCAGGCGGTAACCTGTCACCAGCTTTGCAGAGAGGCGTGGCAGTCGCTTCCCTCCAGACAGATGGAAGATGAACTTCGTCGAGTGAGTGACAAAATGCTTTGCAAATACGAGTGCCACTTCCTCCGGAATCCTTGGGTGTACCACGTATGGCCCAAATGCGCTGGTCAGAGCTTCTTGTTTCACATTACCCATCAGTTTCTCAAGATTACAAAAAGGGATATTGAAGATTTAGTCACGCAAGCCAGCCTGGACAACAAAGAAGGAGATCGCCTTAGGCGCAACACCATGACCGATGATCACTTCAACCTTCCCACCTTCTTGGCCTTCAATCGTCTCATGCTGATTATATTCGGGCCTAGCTACTGGATCGTATTGAACAGGATCCGGAGTTAAAAATTCAGAAACTTGCCATTGAACTGTATCACCCTGTCGATCTCAAGGCATATACTGCAATTATTGGGGATTGTCAGCCATTTTATTTTGACCCCAGTGAACTCATGGCCACTGGCGGTAAACGGTGGTTACCGGTGGCCAAATTTTGCAACGGTACCACCACTGACTCATGTCATGCGTACAGGACGGATATAGTAGTTGTCGCATAAATGTCTTCGGAAAGTCAGGAAAACGGAATAAATTGCATAGTGGAGCCCTATTTAAAAAGTAATATTTGAAACCGTTTTGTTTTATTGCACCGTCGATTACATATGTCGCATATTGTGCCTCGCTGGCTGAGTAGTTTTGCTCAATCATCGCTATATTCCATTCGATTTCGCGACGGTCGTCGACCAGTGTAAAGAAAATGCACTGCGCCCGGGCAACTTTTTTTGAGTAGTTAAAATATCCCCAGAATTATAGACATAGGGCGGCGGAGAGCACAGGCGTTATCGTTTCAGGAAGCGTGAAGTTCTTCTATAATCGGTTTATTCTGTGGGCACAGCTTGGGTGTAATGATTTGGTAACTGCAGGAAGCAGAAGCTCGCCTCCGACGCAGTTTGGTAAATTATTATCTAATGCGTAAATTATATGCCCACGCCTTTGCAACATTTAAGACATTGGGAGCTACGCTGTCGGCGGCCTTAGAAAACTCTAACCCAAAACCACGTTGGTAATACTTTGGAAGGTGTCTAGCAATACATCTCCTTTTCAGACGCAGTAGTTCCGTTCTGGAAGCAACATTACCCCGAGCCTCACAAACGTGGAGGTGCATCTGCCGGTGTCCCTCAGGTACAAGCGTATGCTGCTGTCAGTTTTGCGTCGACAATACCCTAATTTGCTGAAGGACCCAAGAACTCTTCTTTGCATTCAGGGACTGACAACTTCCAAAGTAATCGCCGATGATGTTTCTGTCCGCGTTGGATTGTCCATGGGTTTGCGTAACGCATGGCCGGCAGCGCAGTGAATTGACACTGCTCAACGATATGCCCAACATCGATGATGTCAGTATACACGGATCATCGAGAAAACATAGTTGGCCAATTCTCGCTACTGCGTCGGAACTAGCGGAAACGACACCATTAGCGATCGGTGTATTTCGGGGTGTTTCAACACCTCCGGATGTCAAGGCAACTCAAAGGACATTCCGGTTATTACGAATGTGGTTGGTGTGGGGTTCATGGAGTCAGGCTTGGAAGAATAACTTTCTCAAAACTAGACGTCCGTTCGAGGAGTTACGTTCAACAGCTAATGCTAGGCATCATACCGATGTCTCTGCATTTGAGCGGCTACCAATAGACATGATCAGGTAATTCCCCTGTGATCATAGGCGCTTTGTACACCTAGGTGTAACAAAGCAGGTGCTGGAATTTTAAGTTGTCGCAGACAATTGGAACGGGAATTAATCGGTGCGTTTCAACTGTGTACAGTCGCACACCCGTCGAGTTCCCATGTCAACACCGTTCTCCCAATGAGAAAAGACTATGGAACGCCAGGGAGTCAAGACAGTTTATAATTTTCTCGGGGCCTGTTGTACTTGCGGGGTTAATTGACAACGACGCCTATAAAAACTTTCTTGATTAGTTTATTGCTGTGTGTATATTTTTCCACCCAATATTTCACGTGGATTATGATGACTCTGAGCAGAGCGTAGTACGCGCATTTGTGCATATTTTTCCCGATACACGTGAAACACGGGCTGTCATGTGCAATGTACACAGCTTGGTGCATTTGGCGGATGATGTGTGGATGCATGGACCTTTGGATAAGTTTTCCGCATTTCCCTTTGAGTCATCTTTAGGTAAACTCAACAAAGATGTTTCCAGGCCAAGTAATCTTGCTGTTTAAATATGGCGGCATATTGCAGAATGGTCCGCATCAGCTTTTGCTGCTGCGCTGGACTGTCAGCTGACAGATGATTGTAAGCAGGGTGCACCTGTTCCATGCGATTGTTTACACTTCCGCTCAATTTTTATTTCTTGCTGCACACGGGACGGTGCAGTCCAAGTTGACAGCCATCCGTGCATTACTGTAGAATTTTCACTTGAGTAGATTTAATGGTGTTTTTTCACATACCCAGCACTGTCTGAAGCCGTTCTCATTTTCCGTGCCTGTCAGGTAAATGAGCGTGTCTTCATTCAGCCTTTAATTCGCATTACTTTCAAGTGTTTCGGGCTTCCTGCTAATAATGAGTTCATTTATCTCTCACTTTTACTTTCGTTTGAAAAATGAAACTTATCTTTGACCATCGGTTTCCAACATGGCAAAAAATTTTGTTCATAAGTTTATTCACTTTACTGACTCCCCTATAGGTGTATGCAGTATTTAAGTTTCTGGACAACGAACAGTTTGATACTGGGCGTGAAGAGTGGTTTTGGGTGAGCAAACGATGTGTTGTCGGATCTTTGATGGCTACGACGCAATGGAGCGTGTCCTAATAAACACATCAGACATGCCCTCGAACAGCCTCACGCGCGCTGTATTGGTCATCAAGAAGTTTGATACACTTCACAACAAAATCTGATTGAGCCTTAACACGTTTTTAGAAGCTTACTCTGAAGCTGTCCGGCTCGGTGTAGTGCCGAAATTCAGCGACGGCACTTCTGTAGTAACGGTACTTTCTCAGCTTAGTTCTCGGTCTGAGCCTCCCAAGCTAGCGTGCGTGCCAAAAACAACCACCAAGGGTGTACAAGATATATTAACGCCCCAAACGAAGTCAAGAGCATTTGTACAGCGCTTCATATATATAGCTTAAGCGGTAATAACTTCCTGGAAATTCTGACGCGTTCTGGATGCACCATTGGCAACCGGCAATCGGCCAATACTGGGTCATGATTGGCTGTTGGGTCCATATTTTCGACCAATCAGATCTGGGCTTGATGCCGGACCGGCAAGCGTCTCGAATTCCTGGCCAATCTTGTGTGGGATAGGCTTTTTGGCCGAAGCAGCACCCGACTGTGGGCGGTAAAGCGGGATCTGTGTGGAATTCCGCCTAACAACTTCAGACACGAATTTTATCCTCATTTTTGGGCAAGTTTGCGACTTTGATTTTAGTTTATTAGAAATTTTAAATGTGGTCTAACTTATGGCCCTTGGTCGTCTGCGATGTCGCCACCACCTCTGCAGCCCATTGAAAAAACGTCCGACTCGGACGAAGAGACAAGCGGTTCAGATTAGTCGAAGGTACCTGATCCCTTAATCAAAAATATTCTGCGCATCCTGGCTGCTTTTTGAAGCAAACTCCAATCATATTCACCCATTCATATCTAGACGAAATGCGTAACGAGAGTGTCAGAGCAGAAGCCTGACGAATTTGGTTCATGTTACTCTTTTATTGCTTATTCGGATAATAAAAGAAACCTCGGATCGTTAAGAAAAGTTTGAGGTACGGGTGAATTAGTTGAAGGGAAAGCTCATTTTGGGTGCATCCATGCAGGAATACTTGATCGTCATATATGGTCATGCCAGACGGTATGTCACCCACAAGTTTTGAATATAAATTATTATTTAACTACAATTTGTAAAAGGTCCGCATAATGCCCCATATGGTAGACTTAGATGCTTTCTTTTTCGGAGTGTTGGACGCAAAATGCCGCAAAAAATCAGTGAACAACTTGAACCTGTTGAATGCCTTGTTTTATGAAGGGTATCTTCATTTCATGGTTGATTTGCGTTGACCCTCGGCTGTCAGTCAGGAAAGTGCTGCGTGCTGTGTTTACTCCGGGGTTCGCATCTCAACTATCCTTGCTAAAGTGAGAAGTTAAAATACGTCTCTTTGCACTGAGTTATCAAGGCTCATAGGAGAGGGGACAAGTGTTTCGCATGGAAACTTTTCACTTTAGGTACAGTATACTCTGTGGCCACTCACTCGATTGTCGCAGCGGATTTCATTGAGATATCAATCCACTCTTGGTTGAACGGAGCGTTTGATCAAACCCCTGGAAACCCAAAGCTTCAACTTGATAGGGCACGCCGCGGCGAAGTGACAAATCTCTATGATTATATATTAATTTTATTAATACATTTATATTTTTGCTCGTAAATGGTCCTTTTGACCATGCACCATTTTGTAGTTGACACGATGGGTTGGTAATTAGTTATGGCGTTCGGTTATAATACACATGCCGTGAGGTAAGTTGTCAAACCGAGTACTCTGGGAAGCGGCCAGTTAGCCGGCAAGTACGCCTAGATAAATTTGTGGCTGCAACGGTTAGCCTCGTCCGGATGTAACGGGTCTTAAAAAATTCTTGAAAAACGCCAAACCCCTCGAAGGTAAAATGCTTTCGCATTCCGGGATCCTATGGCGCGAAGAAAACTCTGCAAACGAAAAACAGCTCTCGGAAGCAGCAAGAGGGGAAGTAGATAAGTATGCCGCAGAGGCCCCTTCAGATCTTTGACCTTAATCCGGACTTACGGTTAGTAATTCTGCTAACCTCTCTGGTTGCACACCTCTCGGCTCCTCATCTTCGGAGGCAGATGTGACAGTGTTGAAATGCTTGTCCACAAACTGTCTGTACCATTTCAACAAGCTTTACGATATTAAACAGTCAGCTTGCCTTAAACAGCCGTCCATAATCACAATGGCCTAGCTTACATCAGATGTCCCTGACGCAGAGATATCGATGGACGACTACTCTGTTTTTCAAGCTGACTCAAAATGCGAGAGGAGCGATGAGGTTGCCTTATACTCACATGCGCCCTGCCCATCCCGTTTGTCCTCTCTGAATAACACTCCTGCACCTCTTTGCGATGCACTGTGGAGTCAAATCCCACTGTGCAGGTCCAATTTTCTCCTTTTCGGTATGGCCTATCGTTGTCCCTCGAGTCCTCCGGAAGATGACCAGTTCCTCATACAAACAGTTGAGCAACTCTCCTCCAGCTACCACCTTACTCATCTCTTGCTGGTAGGTGATTCCAACACCCCAAAGGCCTCCTGGGTGGAGCCCCGGCGCGTCGTATTTAGTGGACTTTTTGCAGCGGCGCTGGTAGAAGTCGTCTAACAGAGCGCTTGGGCTCAACATGTCGTCGCACCAACCGGATACCGCGCGGGCTAACCACCATGCCCCCTGTGTTTGTTCATCACTAACGAAAGACACTTCGTCCACTGGGTGATAATTAACGCTCCACTAGGACCTTGTGACCACTATGTTCTGACCTTTAACCTGATCTGCTACTGGGCTAGAAATCCCGAACCTCGAACGCGGGTTAAAACTCCTGCCGTGCAGAACCCTCAGGAATGCGCATCTCCTTTGATCAAGTTAAACTGGGACCCAGAAATTTCACGAGGCGAAAGTGATGTCCATCCAGAAAAATCAGCCCGCAGCAGGATGGACCGCAAGCTACCTAAAAGAATTCGGCTGCTTCTGGGAAAGAAGTCTCAACTTTTTTCAAAAAGTTGATTACAGGAGACACAGTAGATGAGCTGGCGTTTCGTAAAATGCGGAACCGCTGTAAATCAGAAATCCGTCAATGAAATATGCAAAAACCAGCCACCATTCGCGGCCTCACCCGGAAAAACGAAAGTGTGCTGCTTAAATGCATGAGAAATTGACGCGGCAATATACCCGCGGCTTCCTCCTGAGGGACACGGACGGGGAACCCCTGAATGACCCGATAATGGCATCGAGGTCCACAGGGAACACTATGCAGGTCCATATTCAGACCCAACGTCCTCGTCACATCCAATCTTGTCAAGGCGAAAGCGCGAACGGCCGCTAACCGACTTGGTCTCCGCGGAGGGGGACATTTGACAACTCTTTCACAAGATCAACCCATTCCGCGCGTTGGGGCCGGTCGACGTCCACTCAACGATCATCAAGGATATGTCGTTCACACTGGCAAAACATTTTACCTGGTGCTTCGTCAATCACTTGCCGGAGGCCACCTTCCCTCTGCATGGATGGAAGCCATTGTCACGCCAATCTACAAAGCTGGTGACCGACTGTCGCCCGAAGACTACAGGCCTATTAGTCTCACCAGCGTTCCATGCAAGGTGACGGAACTCATCCTGAAGCGAGTCATCCTAGTTCACCTTACTCTTAAAAACTTGATACCTCCAGTTCAACACGGAGTGCTCCGAGTTCTTGCGCGACGGACATGCTCGTATTTATGAACATCTTATCCCAAGCTGAGGACGAGGGAGTCATATCGGACGCCATAGTTTTCGGCTTCTCAAAAGCATTCGATCGAGTCCCACACGTATCGCTGCCCCACAAACTCGAGTCCTAAGGGATTCAAGGGAAAATTCTGCGCTGGATTAAGGCGTTTCTATCAGAAGGTCATCCTGAGTGACATTAGGCTCAACCTACTGTTCTTATAGCGCCAGTGTCCATTGGAGTTCCGCAAGCCTTCGTCTTGGGACCACTGCTGTTCCTGATATACGGCAGTGACCTTCCGGATATTCCTGCAAGTCTACGTCTACTTTTTGCGGACGATTGGAAATCCTAGAATTATAGTGCCAGTGCCCTCCAAATGGATGTGGACGCTGCAAAGCAGTAGTCGCTGGACCGGCACCTTCCTCTGAACAGCGAAAAGGGCGTCCGTACATCATTCGGAGGAGACCCAGCGAATGCCTTTGTAGTGCATGGTGGGAATGGACCAGAGGACAGAACTAGGGTAGACGCCAAAGAGGATTGAGATATCTGGTTCTCTTCAAACTTGTCCTGCTCACTGCAGCATAAAAAATCGGCCCAAAAGGCATTCGCCGTTCTACGAGTGATTCAGTGCACTTTCTCCCGTATTACTCACGAGGACTTCCAAAATACACTATGGGGCCTACGTCAGGCCGCCTCTTGAATATGCCAACCAAGTTGTCTACTCGGGACACAAGAAGGACGTAACTTTCATTGAGTGCATCCAGCGAGCTGGTACAAAAATGACTGCCTGCTTTAAATCCGTGGACTACGAAATGTGTCTCGTGGTGCTTGACCTCTTTCTCCTGGAGTATCGTCGCCTCCCATGAGGCCTACTTCTTACATACTGCCCCGCGCTGAGAACTTAAAGAGCAGTGCTACACCCTTTTTTCACTTGTGCCTTTCAGGTGAACGACAGCTGCTGAACGACAAGAACAAAACCGACCCGGGAAACTTGGGCAAAAGCCTCGCTCCTGTGTATCAATCCGTGAATCCGTGAATGACCTGTTTGAACAAGGTTTGGCTAACAGGTTTTTCACCGCCGGCTGACCATAGCCATCAGTGGTACAACCGGTTGCAAGTGCAACGTGCCACCCGATTTGCCACTCTTGGCCGGCAATCGCTACCGGTGTTGCAACCTGCGGAGAGTCTACTGGACAGCCTATGGATGCTTGATCCTGATTAGCTGACATTCTGGCCAATCAGAGCAAAGCTTTGTCCGCTCTATTAATGCTCGTGACATCCGCCCGGTCGACGTGATTCACGGATTGATACACAGGATCGAGGCTTTCGCCCAAGTTTCCCGGGTCGGTTTTGTTCTTGTCGTTCAGCGGCTGTCGTTCACCTAAAAGGCACAAATGAAAAAAGGGTATGGTCCTTTATATAGAACACCTGGTCTTCTGAGACTGTAGCTGTGACAGCTTCAAAGGGAAGTTTTTTGACGCTTTGAGTGCCGTGTTACGGTGGGCTAACAGCTCTGATATCGTCGTGGGTGCAGGATCTTGGCATGAATATGTGGGCGGAATTGGTGCATCTGAGATCCAATTAGCTGGTCGACGGGGATTAAACTCGTTATGTACGGATAATGGCGAATGACTGCTTCAGCTGTGTGCTGACGTTTTTATACAGCACTAACTTCCGAAGTAGCCGGAGTCGTCTGGTCTGGCGTTCTCCGACGGCGCGCCAGCCACGGAACCCATGGGTCTATTGTAATGGACATCGCTATCAGTTACCGATAGTGTGAGTCAATAATTGGCCGTCGCTCGTTTTGGAACAAATTTTTGGGTTCCCACCATTTTCTCACTCGGAGCGGTTTCTCCCTTCGTTTCCCAGGACCACGTAAGGTTCAGATGAATAGCTTATAACCTATAAGACAAGCAGGTCGCGAAGTGGACGAATTTACCAGAATTGTTTTCTGGACTCTTTCAACTTCCTCACAGTCGGATGTGATTTCGTACCGGAACATGATCGCCATATCTTTGTACCGTACCGGGAGTTCCACCTGTGGCATGTGTCCAGCAGGTCCCCTGGGGCACTGGATATCAGACAGAACAGTGGCGTTACTTGAATTTCGGAGAAGTGTGACCGCTGGCCACGAACATAATTCAACCCGACGAATTATCACACATCAAGTCAGGCTCACTGCGCGCCGATCGTGAAGCTTGATGGATACGGAAGGCTGAGGCCTTTGAAGAGACCCGGAAAGACGGGAATGCCAGAAAAAATTTCAGTTGATCCTTGCGAGTGGGCCCCGGAAGCCGCATCTAGGCGAGCTCATGAGGGATAGGACCGTTGCTACCATCTGCAACAAAGAAGAACGCTTTGACCGCTGGGCCGAGCACTCCAAACAACAATTTTTATAGCCAACCGCCACCACTTTTTTGGTTCTTACCATTGCAGTAGAACCCCGGACGGTCAACCTGGAATCCCTTTTGGCCTCTGAAATTTAAAGCTGCATGTGTTTTCCCAGCCACTGGTCTGGGTGACCCATTCGCTTTATTCAAAGCTGGAGGTGAAGTCCACAGATCTGATCTATTTGCGTGCATCTGGGGAAAGGAGACTGCCCTTGAAAACTGAAAAAACGGTAAGAGTGCCCATTTAAAAATGGCCCACAGTGAGTGCGGTACTCACAGGAGGGGGGAGGGGTCAGCTTAACTCCAGTTGTTACGAGACTGTCGGCCTCACTCGTCCTACATCGCCTTACGGTGGCTCGTGAATTCGTGGAATTCCAAACCGCATTCCGCTCGTTTGACCGGTCCGTTCTTAAGACGCTTGCCCCGCAAGGAATGCTTTTGAAGTTTGTTAACATAAGCTCTTTGTATCTTCAAACTTCCGGGTTTGATAGAGTAAATCGAAAGCTCTCCAAAAGCTTTCCAACACAAGTGATGTCCGTCAGGGGTGCCCACCCCTCATTCCTATTTTGCCTCATGGTGGACGAAATAATGAGACGAACGCGGGTAGGGCTTTGAAACCCTGGTGTTCAAATAGGTGCGAATAAAAATCGTGCCGATCTGGACTGTGCAGAAGAAATCATTCTCATGTTTGAAGGGGAGAAGAAGGCGGTATTTTTGGATGAATTGGTCGTTCCATCCCGTTCTTTTGCGTACCATTTGCACCAACAAAGTGAAAGACTATGCTTCTGGACATGGAGTCATTGGTCCCACCATTCACAATCCAAGGAGCAGTATTCAGAGTTGTGGAGCGCTTTACGCATTCTGAACGATGTATTAGTCTCGACTGTAGTGGTTAATGCACGAATATCTAAGGCTTGGGTGTTTTTCGCTAATTTGTGCCGTCAAAGCGATTTATTCCTGAATCTCAAGAGATCAGGTCGTATCAGGCTACAGTATGGACTGTTTTGTAGTATGGCTTCGGAACATGGCCTTTTCGAGCAGCGGAACTGAGACGTCTTTCGGGTCTCCGACCACTTTTGTCTCTGAATCGTAGCTGGTGTAGCCTGATACCGGCGAATCCGCAAAGAGGTGATTAGAAAGCGAGTGTTCGTTTGTGCAGCGGGGTCTCTCATGGAAGACTATGTGCAGCACCATAAACTGCGTTGGGTAGACCGTTGTTGCGCATGCTGAATCGTCGTTCGCCGAAGAGTTGATTTCCGTGCCCAATTCAACTTGGCGCGTGCGGAGGTGGTCAACTGGTGACCTGACAGAGGGGTATGGAAGAGATCATTGAAAGTCTGGGTGCCGTCGGTGCGATTGGCGTTCAGGTTGGGGACCGCATATTTCTACTGTGCCTGGTTGGAGATACTGCAATATATAGCTGCTGGTCGATGTTAATGCCTTTCTTGTCAGCTTCTATCCTGGTTGCCTGAATGAGTGTTCGAACATTAAGGCACCTTGGAATTTGGTAGGCCAGCATTAAATCCTTTCTCCATCTACTCTTATTCTTTTCTTCTTAAGGAGGCTTTCAAACAACTTGTGGTTGTACAGCAGCGAAGAAACAGTGTTGGGCACTGATGTCATGCTATCGATATTGATAATGATGCTCGAGTCCGTTTTTGGTATTCTGATTATTTATATTCGTGAATTGCAGTTACATATGTGCCTACTGGGATAGTGTGTTTCATTCCAGTTACAACCATTTGCATAGTGCTTTTGCGTTGCTTCTATGTCACCAGGGGTGATTTATCATAATTTATTTTCAATTTACTGTTATGGGTATTTTGCTTCTTCCTCACTCCAACATCTTCGGCCATTTAATTGAATGTTACGCCTGAAGCCGTCATGTTACCAGGGATAAGGTATTACTGTCCAAGACGATGGGTGGCATTTGGGAACCCAACTCTTTCCAAGCTAGCTGGCATATCTGGGTTTGAGCTGGGTTGGCTTCAGTCCCTCTGAAAGTGCTCATCGCAGTTGGTATGTGTACCTTATGGGCCTTTGGAAGTTCGACCGCACCAATGACTATATGTCAGCGGCACCATCGATAGGACTACCAGTGTCTGGGGTATTTGTCATCATGTCGCTTTCCCATGTGAACTAGGGTTCACCGCAGCTAACTTGTTGGCAGCTTTTGCCCTGTCTGCACAGTACACGCAAACTAATTTAAGAACATGAGGCTGCCGATATAGGCCTACCACCCTCGAAGGTAGCCTGCTAAATTTATCGGGTTATTTCCTGCAGGCAAAGTACCTAATAACGTTCGCCTGTAAGCGGGGTGTGCATCGTTCGCCCCCACGGAGGGTCAGTTCTGACACCAAATGTGTAGGTCTAGTTAGTATATATGACGTTAAGTGTTATATGTGCGGGCATGAATGGCGTAGTGACATATGACAACTGAGCGGCACTATTAAATATCGTGCAAAAAGACGTATGACCAACTAGCTGGACACCATTAACTTCTAGAAAATTCTTCGGGAAGTCGGTCGTTTCGCGGGTCCAGATATATTATTATTACTCTTTAACTGCAACACCCTTTCGGTGCCTAGCTACCATGCCACCCGAAGGAAGCATGAGGGCTGGGATACTGCCAAGTCGCCCAAGCCTAGACAGCGGAAGTCGAGAGGCAGATGTCGGGTTCGAACCACGAACCTTCCGGTCACTAACTTTGCGCCCTAACCACTCTAGCCAACTCGCGTCCAGATAAGCGTTTTAGAGGGAGTTTTGGAAGTTTTTAGAAATTCCCAATCATGGATGTGGCTCGTTGGGGTTTTTTAAATTTTGTGTCGTCCTTGGGAGTCCCGCTAGATTTCATGGAAAAAGGCCGGTCACGCCATTAGCGAGTTAGACTCATGTCTTGCGCCGGGCAGCAGTCGCTGACAAGTGTGAGGCGGTTGCACAAGCCTCCCGGGTCGGAAGAATCAGTGGTTATTGGTTGTCAGACTTGAGTTCGCCTGAACTGGGAATACGGAATGTCGGGTGTAACACTGCCTCCCAATCTTGTGGCCTTAAACAAAAGTATTGCCAACTATGTGAGTCACGGAAGCGTTAAACCGATTTAGAACTAGCGATGGCAACATGCTGTTGCAACCCGTGACGGAAAACAGTTTTACCGCACGGCTTTGCGTGCCCTTATCTTGGACAAATTCCCCTCCTGTCTCCGTCCGTTGTGATGGAAAAAGTGCAGTTAAACCACCCCAGGATTAGGTCCCTGCGCAGACGGCTTGAACCCAGTAGGCAGAAATCAAATACTTCCAGAAGCCTTCCGTAGTCCACAGACCGAAGACTAGCAACCATCTTCATAACTGCGTTGTACATGTTTAGCAACGTTCCTTCCAGTGCCAACTACTTGTTTGGCATAGTCCAGCAGCGATTAGCGCACAGGCCATGCGGCATCTTAAAATCTGCGGATGTCAGTTGAAAGAAGGAAGTTCCTGATAGTGTGTGCCTTGTGTGCAGTGGTGGAGTGAGAGGATATTTTAGAACGCAGCGAAGTACTCGGGCAATTCTCGGTATCCAGTCAGGATATTGTCCGATAACCTTATTTCCTAGATTTCCGAAGCTGTCGAACGACATCTGTACATCTTTTTCGTCGTTAGAGGTGAATGCCAGTGTAGCGCATAGCGTTTTACCGCCTCCATGTCTATTTGAAACTGGTTAGCTTCGTAGTATCAGCGTTCGAGGCTTTCATGAGGTCCTATACATCAGTAGCGTAGATTAGATAAAGAAACGGCTCTATGGCAAAACTCTGGGAGACACTTTTACGAATGTGAAGAACGAGTAAGTGGTACCGATTTTGACCCGGAAAATTTGGGGCAAACTGAATCCCGTGACTCATTGCAGTATTGCTCCTTTGATAATGTATACTTCGAGTTTGGGGAGTAGTGGTGTATGGTTAACTTAATCGAATATCTTTGCAAGGTTGAAGATTAGTCCGTCATCCTTCGCCTGGGTCTAGATGTGCACCACAGGTGATGAAGCCTGGCCAAAACTGTCTATGTTTCCGATCCGGACAGATATATCGTCTTTAGTTTGACCACTGGGACTGGCACAGCTACCCAGGTAGACAAAATTGTTTACCACCTCAGTCAGCTCATCTGCAGCATGAGTTTTGGGTTTGGCTCCCAGTTCAGTTCACTCCGGCTTTTCAGACCACAAATCGTGCGCCGAAGTAGTTGGTTCCAGCTGCTATAGCTTCGTTCACTGAGGATAAGGAGAATGAAAGAATATTAGCTCCGCGTTGGTGTCGACGGCCTGGTCGGTGCATTGACGACATATTGATCTGTTTGTCCAGTTTGGCAGGAAGTGAGAGCTACGCAATAAGGGCGAGAGATTTGATGCAAGGACAACATTGTCTGTGTTGATCCTCTGTTGCTTTTATTTGCGGTTTGTCATCATACATTACCATTTTCTTTTTACATGTTTCAGCCGATTTCGTTAGAAAGGCGCTCCGAATTTTTCAGGCCAACAGGACGCTGAAACAGCGTACCATCGTGGCGTTCATGATTGTGGTGCAACTCAGCTCTTTCTCTTCTTGTACGACATGGTTTCGTTGTTCCTACTGAAGGCAGTACTCTGTTCCATAACTTTAGCAACGAACACGATATCTGCTTTCGTTACCTTCTGTGTTTGCTCGAGAGTGAATAAAAATGCATCGTCGTCGCGAGAGCAAAGTAGACTAGCCCTTGCCAATTGCTTTTCGATTGGATTATTTCTTTCGGTTTGCTTTCTTGGCCTGTATCATAGCTCCTCTATCAAATTGCGTATGGTTCAAGATTTACTTCACACTGCCCATTTTCTGAAGTCCTATCCAATCTCGGAAGCCACATTGTGTTTCGGGCTGTTCATCCTGTGGCTGTTAGAATGGACCATTCGTTCTATTATCGAACGGTTTCCTTCAAGTCTCAGCGATGACCGTTCTCTTTCTTTGTCCAACACTGGAAGCCGCTTAAATGAAGTTGACGAACTGGGAGATTTCGTTTTAGGTGATGTGTTGGACGACCGAATTAACCTGCTGCCCACAACCCAACCAGCAAAACTAGATGTAGATCCTCCTAATGGTCCAGACCGAGTTGAGCGGCCTGATAGACGTGTTTACGGCGGGACTCCGACAAAACAATTGAACAGCAATTTTCTGAGGACAGTTTTTCTCAGCTCTGCAATGGGAATTCACTCTTTTCTTGAAGCTCTGGGCTACGGATTATTAGATACCGCGCACCAGGTGAATACATTTACTGAATTTTGTTCCATAGCGTATTTTTGTTGTTGTTTGGTCCGGCCAGCTTTACATTCTTGAGCGGGTCTGTCTAAATCTTTGCATTTAGGAGTTCGGCATCGAGTAATGTGTGCGAAGGAAAGTTAGCCCAGGTCACACTGATAATTAACAATACCCTGCGATTCTCCCGAATAAAAACCGTTCAGCTGTATTACCCTTTCGGTGCCCAACTGTCATGCCACCAGAATGAAGCACAAGGACTGGGATACTGCCAGGCCGCCCAAGCCTAGACATGGGAAGTCGAGAGGCAGAGGTCGGGTTCGAACCACGGACCTTCCTATCGGTAAATTCGCACTGTAGCCACTGTTCCATCTCACCGTTCCCCCTAATACATTTTCTAACTCTGCATCGTCAAAAAAGTCTTTGCACAGAACTTCCAAGTCAACTTCATTGTTTTAGTAACCTTAAGTTATAATTTCATATGCGTAAGGAGTTTTCCCTTTTGCTGAGACATACTAAATTGACCGACCAACAGATCCATTCTGAAAGGATTTTCATCTCTGACTGTCGTCAAGAAACAGCACGAAGGTTTTCTGTTTGAAGCGACCGCTTGTCCTAAGTGTGGTCTCTCCAGAGGCGGACGACCTTACATTAGAAGCTCACTAGTGTATGTGGTCAACATTTGGGGAGTGTCATCCAGAAGTTGTCGCTGTCCTTATAATTTAACTGTCGTTCTTGTGGAAATTCTACGCTCTATGCATGAGGACTGAGTAGGTGAACTGTCATTCCCAGTTATGTGGTATTTGAATTTGCATATGTGAAACAGTTGACTAGACTGTTAGTTTTTGTCTTTTTTAATGTTTCTTTCTACCCTTCAGGTTTATACAATGGCGTTTGCAATGACACTCCATCAGGCACTGTGCTCCGGTACTCTGGGGTTACGTCTTGCTAGAGTATCGACAACATCGACACATCGCAAGGCGGTCATCCTTCTCATCTTTTACCTTTTGCTGGTGCCATTCGGCGCCTTCATCGGTTTCGCCATTCATTCAACTCACCCAGTACCAGTGGTTCCTTACGGCGTTTCGCCCACTAGTTGTGCAAATTCCACGACTCCATGCCTCCCAGTGCAAATCTTGCCACCTCTGGGTCACTCTGTCGCACGGCAAGTGATAATGGCTTTGCTTCAGAATTTAGCAGCAGCCACATTTCTCTATGTGGTGTTTGTCGAAATGCTTCCAGCTGAAGTCAATGCCGGAATGCCATGCTCGTACGATAGACGTATCAGGTTGAAACAGAAAACCACGGCCAGTCGAGGTGTTTTGTGTTGTCTATCCGGCATGTTCGGTTTTCTTCTGATAGCAGGGCTACACTTAATTCCTCATGGTTAATGCAGCTGTCTCCATGTCACCTTCGCCCTCGCAGTGATCTTTACTTACTTATCTATCTTGTTATTTCTTTAGATGTGTTCATCTTTGTGTTTTTCGTTGGTTGTATGTTATTTTGTCATTTGTTTTGCCCTTTTTGTTATAAACAAAGCAATATTGAAAGCAAGACCTTTTTGTTCACAGATCCAATCCGTTAATTGTTGGGATTAAACCTGTGCGATAACTCCGGTGCTGAATTGCTGTACAACCTAATGGGCGAGATAGTTCAGCGGTTAGAGCGCGAGCGTACTGACCGGAAGGTCCGTGGTTCGAACCCTGGCTCTGCCTCTCGACTTCCCCTGTCTAGGCTTGGGCAACCTGGCATTATCCCAGCCCTCGTGCTTCCCTCGGGTGGCATGGCAGCTAGGCACCGAAAGGGTGCTACAGCTGAACGATTTATTTATTTTTTTTACAACCTAATGAATTACGAGAACAAGAGGGGAAGGGAAGATGTTCTGATGCTGACTCACCAAACACTGGAGGTGCCTGAACCTCGAAGCGTGCGTTCTGTAAACCAGGATAGAGACTGATCGCATGAATGTCATTAACATAGATTAGGAGCCATGTCTCGTTTATTGAGGGGCAGTTTATTTAGGTTTACAACATTGGGCCTACATATTCTTTAGCTGTTTTCAAATGTCGTGAATTCTGATGATATGCTTGTGTTTAGAGCTTCCACGATCATCCACTTCATCTAGCTGAAATGGGACGAACGTCTGACAGCGTGATAAATGTGATGTTTATGCTTTCCACATGGGTGTGGATTCTCAGGTCAGACTTTCTTGTCCTACTTAACTTCCCGCGGTGCGAGCTTTGTTTCGTTATGTTATGTTTCCACGGAAGGGTATTTCAAAAACCATTGTCGGTAGCACCCACAGAATATGACACTGAAATTCGGCCACAACGACCCGGTTCACGTGTTCATTCTGATAGTGTGATATTTGTTTCTGTGATAGATGGCAAACGTTCTTCAGGACAGACTTATCCGTAGAAATTTTCACCTGATTCATCTTATGACCCAGTAATTTTTATAAATGCAGTGTCCAAACAAGTAAGGTAGCATACAATAGTACCGCGAAAATATGCTTGAATGTCATGTGTTTGGTAGACCATGTAAAGGTAAACCAAAATTTTCAGAGCAGTTGCCACCGACCATGTTATGGTCTTCTTGCAGCTGATTCTGTTTACGTCCCAATCGGCATACCAAGCTGGACGCTACCATGAGCATGTTAGGTCCTTTTTGCAAGTAGTTGAACATCAACTCCCTTAAATACAAGCACAACTGTTATTAAAGACTAGCAGACCTATCGCCCGTTGTGTCACGCTCCGATCTGAGTGGAAGCAATTATTCTTGAATGCTGCGGTGTTTTACTAGGCACTGTCTCCACTGAAAGAGAGCAGATGCCCACCACGCTTATGACTTAAAATCCACAATATGGTGTTTGAATGCAGCTCTACAACTGTTCACATCCTGCTGCAGCGCCTTGATGGTTAAAAGGAAGAACATGCTAGCGAAATACACTCTTTTGCATGCCAATTTCGTTTTGACGGCACACTCACCTAGAACTCAGCTGAATCTCTTGTTTATGATACTACTAAGTGACTGAATAGGCTGCACCAGGTCGCCTCATGTTTCATTTGGTACGATATTGGTGATATCGCGATACATTGTATAGACGTGATACACTATCGGGTTCACGCAGACCATAAGGTTGACCGAAACTCGGGGACTGCGCCTACCTGATGAGTCCTAAGAAGAGCGAAACCGGATGCCGAAGAGTCTTCAGCAACCTTACGAGTAGTGTGTTGCGGACATACTTGTTTATTTTCCAAATAGGTGACGACAGGCCAGGTAGCATATCTCTTCAAATGAACGGATTTGACCCTTCTTGTCGTAACTGGTATAATAATACTCTTACCTGATTTCAGGGAGTTATCTGATAAACGACAAGTGCGGTTCCTACAAAAAGGGTTTTGGAGGTTTTGCGAATCTAGGATTGATACACGTTAATCCCACTTAAAATCTTCCTCACAGTGTTCTTCCCCTTCCTGAAGATCTTGGCATCGCCATAACTCAATCGCGAATCCGAGCAGAAACAATTACATATACGCATATACTCCATCATCTACGAAGGTCTGCTGATAATCGGATAGGTATTCGTCTCCGTAACGCTGTTGCTCCCATCGGTTGCATTCCGATTCACTCAGCGCATAGGAATTACCACGATAATCATTACCGTTCGCAGGTCAAGCCTTTGAGACGTCCAGTCCAGCTTGTCCCCTTATTTTGGGGAAGCAATGGAGATGTCCATGATACCTTCACTACCTTCCATAGTTTTCTACCGATGACCATTAGCTTTCAGCAAGTGTCTTTGAACGATATGCGGTCTTCTCCATGGTGAAGAACCAATAACTAGTAAATTCCACCCCCTCGTGGTAAGACCGTATAAACTTAACCCAAGTTTTTCGTCTCGATACTACAAAAATGCCTCTACCGTTTTACCAGACTTCATGTTCTCTTAATATTTCGCTTAGTGCTAGTGGTCTAGCTATCCCCATCCATATCTGGAAGGTCAGAGTAGGTTTTCCCGACCTGCATCACCCATGAAATGGACGTGACATTAGCTCACCTATAGTGGTGGATTTGCATTGTCGCGGAGTGCCGCATTTTGTCTTATGGATCAAACACCGGTCGCTTGGAACTGAGGGCGTTAAAAATCGTTCAATGTTTGAACTTCGGTGTCCTCGGAGCATTGCCCCATTCTCATACAAACATCGGATCAGTAATGCTGATGTAATTCCGATGCCGACAGCCTTCCTCTTGCTGTTTATGGGCAGAGGTGAATTCTTCGGTCTTGCCTGTCTAACCCATTTGCGCCCAGCTGGGGCAAATAGACCCCAGACATCTGGAGTCAGTCGATAATTGTGCCCGTCCCCAATAAGTTTGTGTGTAGTAACTGTAATAACCACAATAATATCACACTGACTTCTGTGATAGCAAAACGTCTGATGTCACTCGTTCTTCCTCTTCGTACGGAGTGAACACGAAACATTAACAAGTAAGCAACCAGCGAGATTTCGATCGGCTAGAGGCCTGGTGAACCACATTTTCACGCTTTCAGGTGTTAGGACAATGCCCTCAATCTTTGTTCACATTCGATTCTGTCGATCGACTATTGCTTCTGCCTGCATTTGCTCAACAGGGGATGTTCCAGGACATTATCTGGGACTTATATTCACACTTCTGGGTGTATGGTTGTGCGGTGATCTCTGAAGGCTAACCCACAAGAGGTGGTGACCTGCAAGGATTAATTTGTTGTCTATCGTATCACTTCGGTACCACAAAAGTCGGAGGTTGGCAAACGTGAGTTAATCAAGCGTCATATTGGAAACCTTATATATATGACAAAGGTCAACATCTGGATCGCTTGGCCTAATATCTTCAACAACAGTTTGGTTGGCTCTGTGCCTGCCTTTCATTGGACCCACTCATATCGAGCGACTCCAAGTCCCCTATCATTTGATTATGTGCTCTGAAGGACTGTAGGACTCAGTCGCACCAATCCCCTAACCTTTTCTTTCTACCACCTACTAAGGCTGTCCTCATGGATTCATGGCATTTAAACGTATACTGATGTATCGCTGTCACTGGTGACGGCCGTTCAATATGCAGCGTATTATCTGGACGTTTCCGCTTTACGGCATGTCAGTCGCCAAGAAACGAGCAATTCCTTGGAGAGATCCTCATGGCCCTCAAGTTTTCCACTGCGCACTCCAGATGAATATTTCGGGCGAGTCATTTGGATTGACTTGTTCCAACTTTCTCTTCAATTGGGTAACTGAAGTTCTTCTGGAAATATTTGAGGTTTATCTTTTAGGTGACATTATGAATCGGTCTCTTGTTTAGTTTCTTGAACTTCAATTTACTGAAATATTTCCATGATACACAGCCCGAAAACGTTGTGCGTTTTTTATCTGTGTTACACTTCCCCGCGAGCAACATACCCTAAGATAGTAGTTGTCCTCTTGTGGGATGGGGAGAGCACCCAGGACAAACAACTCTTGGCTATCTTTGGCCGGTTCCATACTGTTTCTTTGAAGTTTTAGAATCTTGAGCGAGACCAACCGTTAGCCCGAATTATGGAAGAATTTTGCTTACAGTGCCTCTCCGAAGAAGCCTACGATTTGTTAGCTCGTTTGTTGACTTGAATTCATGGCAGGATAACATAAGTGACCAAAGTTTTAGATGAGTGGTGATAATTCTTCATAGCGGTTCTGACAGGTACCAAACACTGGTTTCAATACATCATATAAACGCTTTTACTGAAGGAACTATGGTCCTGTTACTGGACTTTCAGAAATTTCAGCCCAAATCAATATTTTTCACTATTAGTGGGGTTGGCTTCCTCGATTTTCGTCATCCACAGCCTGGGCAGCGGATGCGTGAGTTACCTGGCAGCTGTAATCGCTGTACAGTTCAACCGTGACTGGTAGTTGGCGATGATCCTGTGCTGCAAAACTTGAGTTACGGATGTTGGCAGAAAGTTTGATGCTTTCTGTCACTTTTGAACTTCGAGGTCAGTAAGAATGTCAACTTCTGTCCACCATTTGTAAAACCGCGGCATAAATTTGGTAAACTATTTACATCTCGATTCAGTGATCAAATGTGATGCAACATCACTCCGTAGCAACCTCGTAAACAGCAGAGCATTTATGAAACATAGAATAAGGTGAATAGTGAACGGAATATATAAGACGGACGGGCTTGCGAGGGACACAACGAGAACAAATTTAACACCACACATGACACTACTGTCAGTAAAATGACAAGGGACGAAGACCTGACACAAGTAGTCAGTCAGGTGAACGAGGTGACGTTGTTGCGAAGTCAACGTTGATTTGCTTCAAGCCGAACAAACGAACTACCACCCGGTTTCACGAGTAAGAAGTGGCATAGTTTTTCACGCATACAGTTGACCAGCCTTCAGTCCCTCCCTCTGTGGTTTGACCGTTCGCTATGATATCGATGAGTTTCTTCTCCTCAGTGCAGTGATTCCACAATGATTACGTTTTTTTCAATTGTGCACGTTCGGATCGTCGAACATTCTGGGCTCGTATGCGTGTTTTGGCCTCGTGCACAGCTATCTATTTTGTCCATGTGAAACTTAGGCGAATTAAAATGAAGGTGGGCACTATGTAGGTTTGTTTAACTTCATTGGTCTACATGTAATTTGTGAGCTGAAAACGTCTCACAAAACCCTGAACACTGTTTGTTTGGTCCAGCTGGATAAAATTTTTGTAAGTTTTGTGTTGTCATTTGCAGAATTTGACACAAAAATAACCGAGAACTATTTCAGGTTACTATGAACAACTTGATAAAAGCTAAGCACATGCCTGCATATTGTTGATCCACGAGGTTATTCAAATAGAAACACCAAACCTTCAAATAGAATGGAATTACCCTAGTCTCTTGTGCCACTGAAATTTAGCCAAATATCCGATACCCACATTGTTTCTGTAAATCTGACGAATTTTCACACGCACGGTTTTTTTTTTAAACTGTACTGTTAGCGTTCGAAAGGTATCTCTGCGTTTTTCACAAATACATGCCTTTGTTGGTTTTGCACAACCTTTTACTGTCTTCAATCGATAACCCCAGGAGAAAGTGTATAAAGTAGCCTACAATGAGAGAGGTTATTTGAGGCGCCCATGAGAGACAATGAAATGTTGGCAGACAAATGGCTACAGAATTATAGCAGCATTCGCCAGAAAATTAATGATCATAACGGTTAGTTGGTGGTCTCAACACTTTGGGTCCACACCAGAAATGTTGGTTTTCCTATACCCGGCACGACAGTATGAGAGTAGCACACGGAGTCACCCTCCATAAGTTTGCCCTGGTACTGGACATATTGAGATTTTGTGTATTGTGTTTGCGATTTCTATATTTTTTAGCACATCCGGCTCGGCCGTGTGTAACGTTCCTGAACCCAATCCCAGTACTGCCTTTTTACCACACCCCTATAAGCCTGCTTACGTTACATATCAAAATGCTTGGCTTCTCTCGGTGCTATCTTCTGCAGGGTCTTCAGCGTAACCCAGTGCCAGATACATGTTTCATCATGTCTCATTTTAGTGGTTAGAGCGCGAATTTACTGATCAGAAGGTCCGTGGTTCGAACCCGACATCTGCAGTTTCGCATGGACTATCCCAAGAGAAATCTGAGTTCGAGCTGCAAGGCAGCTCTAAAGCATGAAATATAGTAGATGAAGCCGTGGCGTTAGAAGAACTACATGTTTCGTCCACGGCAAAATACTTATCCTGCCCTGCTGTTGCTAATTGCCTTCCCTCTTGTTACCACACTTCTTGACCGTTAGTTGAGTTCCACAATTTGCCGAGCTTAATTAGGCAGCCAGTGAGATACGCACCTGATTAATTAATAGCGTAATAGGAAGCACCTCTTTCATACATTATTAGCTATGGGATTATACTTATGAGGTAGACACCAGTCATACGATTTGCTAAGGTACAGTGATTTGACAAGGCTGCCTGAAATCTTAGTCATAGGAGATGAGACGGTTTTCAATCAATTTGAAGATGTTTGGGACCGGCTGGGGAGTCATCGATTCAGAGGGCTACGGTAAACAATCGGTGGAGTTGTTGCTGTGCAACGTTTCGCTTTAGAAACAAAAGCTTCATCAGGCCCAGTGAATAGCATACCAGGTCGACCGGGTTTTCAGGCAGTCAGAGAATTAGTCGGTGAGATTTCTTGCGACTTACCGACCTGATCAGTACTGGGTGTCAGTCTGAATTTCCTGTTTGGTGTTCAGTTTGGATGGCTAGAACTTACGATAGATTGCTTAGGTGGGATTGTCTTCAAGTTGAATCCGGTCTTTGGGTCCCGCTTTTCCGGTCTAGGACACCTTAATGGAATATTCTTGTCGCGTGCTGTTCACAAATTTTTTTGGTTTGTGTGTGTTAGAATGTGTCAGGACAATTGGATCAGGATTGGGGGAGGGTGTAAGTGGATTTTACCATGAGCTCGGGTTTCGATTCTGTAAGAACTCATTAGCAGTGTATATCGCTGATTGGGTTTTGAACCCGATTATCTGATATGTGGGGCATTTCGGACGTGTCTGGATTATCGTATCTGAGCAAGCAAGTGCATTAATGCCTGAGCCAAACGTCGATGTGGTGACTTTCTTGGTTGTCAATCGATTGGCATATCTCTTAGGTGTTCACAGTCATCTAGCTAGAGTGCACATTGTACACGTAGCGTGACAAGCTACAACCGAACTAATGATTTTTTGCTGACGCAGTCCAAACGGAATCGCGTACTCATGCTGCTTCTATCTCAGCGTCAGTGGCCAACGTGGGTCACAATGAATCACGTGATTGTATATTGACTGCGTGGTTTCCTACTGCAACCGACAAGAAACCTACTCACAGGCTAATGATGGGGTCCGCGGAACGCAATCCGAGGCATTGCTTTTCGTTCCAGTACCCAGGATTTTTCACAACAGGAAGACGAAATAATTGGCCTGAACTAATAACACATGGACATATATCTTGTTTCAAATTCTGGATAAGATGAATAAACTCATCACCAGCAAAGTAATCAGGGAGGGGAAGCGTCCTGACGGACAGCGAAAACCAGACAGGGCTACCCAGGTGAGTCTCTCGCAAAACCAAATTGATTTGCAAATGAGTATATTTATCGAAATCAGTCCGATTTGGGTTCAAGTAGAACATAAGGTTGACGGAAACTCGGGGACTGCGCCTACCTGATGAGCCCCAAGAAGGGCAAAACCGGTCGTGGGCTGTCGAAGAATTTTCAGCAACCTTATCAGTAGTCCATTACGAATATACATGTATCGCGATATCTCGAATATCGTAGCAACTGGAACATGAGGCGGCCTGGTGCAGCACATTCAGTTGCCTGAAAACATCGCAAACGGCAGATTCAGCTGGGTTCCAGGTGAGTCTCTCGCAAAACCAAATTGATTTGCAAATGAGTATATTTATCGAAATCAGTCCGATTTGGGTTCAAGTAGAACATAAGGTTGACGGAAACTCGGGGACTGCGCCTACCTGATGAGCCCCAAGAAGGGCAAAACCGGTCGTGGGCTGTCGACGATTTTTCAGCAACCTCATGAGTAGTGCATTACGTGTATACATGTATCGCTATATTTCGAATATCGTAGCAACTGGAACATGAGACAGCCTGGTGCAGCACATTCAGTTGCCCGGAAACATCACAAACGGGAGATTCATCTGGGTTCCAGGTGTGTCTCTCGTAAAACCAAATTGGTTTGCAAACGAGTGTACTGATCGAAAAATAACTTTCCTTTTTATTTCGTGTCTCTCGCGAACGTTTCTTAATCAGGGAGGTGAACTCTCTATTGCTCCTTCCTCAACTAGCTACTTTTACATGGCTTTTAAAGTGTCTGGTATTTGTTTTTGTTCGGCTAATCTGGAGACAGCGTTCTCGTAAATTCATGGATCGGTTTACGATTTGTGCTGCGCTGTGGTTTGCATAAATTGCACTCGACTGTTTCATTGGATAACTTCCTTTGGGTTGAATTGATCGCCGTTGTTGCCGTTGGTTATCCCGAAGCTCGTTTTAGCATTTTGCTTTTCTTGGTTTCATTGGTACGTTCACAGTTTATACCATGTTGGGGTTTGATTAACTGGTTGCGTTTATTATATATGGCAGTTGACCACCTAACCTCTTGTTTTTGTTCAATTTGGCATTATGATTTATTGGTTGGACGTATGTTTCATCCAAACTGAGTTGGACTTGGACCCCCCTTTTCCTTTTGTAAGTTTCCCACCGGTTTCTCATCGGGTAGTTCTAAAGTTTTCTTTCGCTTATTGGCTTACAGCTTTGGTCAAGTTTAATGTGTTTTGTGAAACATTCATGAATTCTGTAACTTCAGGCTCTTTTGCGAAGTATAGTACAGTCAAACTTATAACCTCCGTGATTCTTGTTCATGGAGACCGACAAAATTGTTGTTGTATTTTGTTAGTGAGTTCGTACTCATGTTGTCTGGCTGAACGCCTCCTTCCCACTTATCTCATACAGTTTCTGTTGCGTTCGTTGCGTTGAACGTTGTGTATGCATGTGTGACAGTGTCCTCCATCGGTGGATTCCGTTTTCCTTTTGGTTTCTACGTTGTCGTCTACAGTGTGTTTTCAGGTTTGTGAACTATCGTTGCCTCATCCTGTCGTTTGCTTCATTACTATGTGTCCTACGAACGAAGTATCTACCCAACCGATCACCGATGACTTCTTGATTGGTGGTGATGCAAAGCCCGGCGAACAAATCAACAACCAGCTTCTTAACAACTGATAGATCTAGAGACCTCACGTAGCCAAACAACAATCTAGTAGGCCTGGGATAGGTTGCGTTTAGTCGTAATGTCGTTTGGGACCACCACAATCCTAGGTTATTTACATGGAATTAAGGAAAGAATAGGCGCTCTGCTTGTCATCTGCTAGTTGGGTTTACGCCAACTATATATAGGCACCCACCACTCCCACATTCCCGGTACACAAATGCCCTCATTTTATCTTGCTAAATCTGGCCAGTGCTACAGCAGTCCACGGGAGCCATCTGAATTCCGAAAAGTTGGTCATGTCGCTTCACTCAAAACTTTATGTAAGGTAATGTTAGGTTCCTTGTTGGAATATGACAGAGGGCAGAACTCCTCTTGCTGACTTTCAACTCTAGGCTATCTCGTAGCAAAATCTTTGCCTGCCGTACACTAACACGTCGCAATTTCGATTCAATCATCAGGTGATTCAAGATGGCACCGCAAAGCTGTTCGTTTGTCTTTGTCACTGTTTAGTTTTGCCACATTTTTACGATGTATGGGAATTTCGTGGTCACAGATGGAGGGGAAACTTCCACTTTTCAGCAATTTCGTATCCGCTCATTTCTGAGCTGTCACCGATCACAATTGAGACCTTTTCATGCAGACGCAGCACTGAGTTGTGAGCCATACCTCGGTTTTAATACCGGATTAATCTTAGGTGTTTTACTGGGTTTGGGTGGATTTGTCGTTCAAGTCGATCCTATCACCACTTTGCGCATTTTAAGACAATCAGTTCGGCTCAATCTGATTTGAAAATTGAATACTCATTTTATGTAGTAATAAGTCCGAGTATAGGCTCACCAAAGTTCTCAATCTTGCTTTTGAAGATGCTCGAGAGACTAAGGAAAGATCCAGTGGCATTTTGTATCGCATCTCTTTTCGGATTAGTTACGGATTGGTTTTTCTGTGTTCAACCAGGAAGAATGAGACCGAAATACCGATTTCAAGACCGTAATCAAGAAAGTCGTTTGCTATCGTCGTGAAGGAGTTTGCTGTTCATCACAAGTAGACATTTCGAACATGTGAAACCAAACGTCCATCAGCTCATACACGTTTCTCATGTTGAGCGCTTTTTTGTTTTTCGGTTGGCTGGCTGCGATTTAATGGCAAGTGATAAAATGCCGTTCCCACGCTATGCACGTGACAGCGGTAATCGACCTTTGGTATCCGGTTAACCGTAGCAGTGGTCGAATACTGACAAGTCACCATTGATTAGACTGGTGCACCAAAACGTATCTGGTTCAGCTTGATGCAGCAAATTTAAGGTACTCCAGACTAACAGATCGTATCAAACTGACTTGCAGTCGAATCGATCGAATAGAATTGAGGAATCCCCTTGGAAAATTTGGCGAAAATATTTCTCAGTGGACATGAACTACCTCAACTAACCAAGGCAGATTGGCTTACTAACCGAATGAGTTACTCTGGTTAACATAAGACAGTTGTGTTTTCAATAACTTTGACAGTTCTTCGATGATTTCTCAATAAGTTCTGTTGGTTTTCCCTCTGTGTAGTTTTGAACTTTGTGTTAAGCTCCCATGTCGTCAGTGTCATTAGTTTATCTCCACAACCGATCGACTGGTGAAAGTCCCGCAGTGCAAAAAGCCACAAATCCATGTAGCACCAAGACAGCTAATCGATTTTATTCGCCAGCGAACGCGATATTTATGCGGTCACTCCACTCACTAGTTGTTTGTCACAACTGATTGATTGTTGGTCTGTTCGCCGAGTTTGGCAGCTGGATTGCAAACGTTTCATCACCAATCGAGGTAACATCGTCAGTACCCCGCACTGACGATGTCACCTCGATTGGTGATGAAACGTTTGCAATCCAGCTGCCAAGCTCGGCGAACAGACCAACAATCAATCAGCGCACCCGAGCTACCTATATTCCACAACATTGTTTGTCACAACAAACAACCGGTTAAACACTAAGGAGAACAATAATTTGTGATCAATAAAGACACGGGTTCAACAGGTTTAATACAGCCAGATAATCCATGTCGTTCGAATTCGTTTTGGTTCACCTAAGTAAGGGAACGCATAATCGAAACACACTTTTCAATGCTGGTTTTTGACGGCTATGCTGTATTTGTTGGCGCAACACTATTCAGTAGCTTCAGCGTTTGGAATCGATTTCCATTTTCACATACTGGTTGTGCTATGGTCCTACGGCCCTACGGTTTCCGGAACGCCGCAAGCCCAGAACGCGCGATGCGTATGCCGAAATAGCAACCGTAATAAATCAGCGAATCTGTAGGTGCCTTTGTTGAACCTAGTGAAAAGCATCGATGCATATTTCATAGATTTGTTCATAAAGGAATTCCTGGTTGAATTACAGTTGAAGCGTATCATAAACGAGAGATTCTGTTGGGGTTGAGTTCAGTCTCCCATTAGAACCAATTCGGTGCGCATTTGAAGAACAATTTCCTACAATTTGGGTTGAAGTAAAACATGAGGTTGACGGAATCCCGGGGGCTCCTTGTTATCCGATGAGCCATAGAAAGAGCGAGACCAGTCAAGGGCTGTCACAGAATTTGCAGCAGCCTTATGAGCAGTTTCCTTCGAGAATTACAAGCTTTTTCTAATCTTTCAGCATAAACATGATCCAGTTTAGCGTGGCCAACGAGGTGAGTTCTATTAATTCTGAAAAGAAGCTCTTTTTAGGATCATGTCTTGGATAAGTTGATTACACGGGTCATTTAGTCCCTCGCCAAGTTACCTATCGGTCAGTCCAATAGTGAAGCTTAAATATGAATGAATGTGTTTGGCCTGCGGTGGTTACACCCTGCGCTCTTAACAAGAGTTTTGAGTCTTGGCTATGATTTTAGTTTGTACGCGCCATTCATCTTGAATGGTGTTCACGTCTACCTCAGTTGAAGATTTTGTGAAAGGAACTTTGGGCTTCCTGACTTCCAGTTGGCCGTAGGAAACGAAAATATAAACGTCTCCGGGATGGGTCTAACTTTCGTTTCAACTGCCGTAAACTCATCCGCTTAGCTCTGTGGGCACATTTCACCCTCTTCACCCTGATTTGTTGTCCCGATCCGTATGTTCTTAATCCTCTCTGTGATAAAAATATGATATGATTCTTGGCGGAAAATTTATCATCCATCTGGAATCATCAAAAAGTTAGTCGAACGTAATCCGCTGGTTCACTCAAATTTGTAGTCTACTTTTAACCATTTAGGTAGTACGAGCCATTTCTTGTCCAAAGAATTCCCACTGCGTCTAACTGTCAGTGTAGAGGAAACGATTGTGCATTTTTCATGTACGTAAATCACCTAGGTTAACCCCCGTTGGTGCTTTTTCCAATGTTCATCGCAATATCTCGACCGGCAATACCAAGTCGTACACAATTGACCGACTTCAGTTGGGCCGCCTCATGTTTCAGTTGGTACGATATTCGAGATATTGAAGTGAATTTCAATGAATGAAACTACTGAAAATTTTGAGTAGTTTCACCCAACCGAATGTGACGAACTTCCTTCATTGATTTGTATGGCACAAACATTGTATCCATTTTACTCGCCGTCAAAATGAGTGAAACCTCTTATGATAGCTGTGTGTCATTTCGAGTTGAATTTGCACCAAACTACATGAGAAGCTGAATACGCAGAGCAGTCTTTATTTTGAGCGAGTAACCTGGTTGGTTGGACCAGGAATGACGATACATTCCAAGCTAACACTACTAATGGGCTCATTTCACGACCGTCTGCTTGCCTTATTGAGGTCTCGTACTTTTAGAAACTTTCTTTAATTAGTATTGTTGGCATGAGGAACTCATTTGAGTAGCTTATTGAAGCCTGTACTGCAGGCGAAGGGCACGAAAAGTGCAACGACAGACTGGAGACTTCTATACGATTTGGCAGTTTCTTTACCCGCACTTGCGGAGTTACAAGAAATGTCATTGACGTTCGTTTGAGCAGCTTTTATTCGTATTTTCGATTACGTGTCCAAGTATGCATCTCTGGGATAACATAAGGCACCTCTCCTCATAAGTCGTTTTGCCTATCAGGGCTTTTTTAAAACGAAACTGGCAGCGAAGAACTGTTAATTCATCTCAGTTGTTGCTGTCAGTGCTAATGGTTGTGTTGTGCTCCACACCAGATAGAGAAGCACCCATATCTTAATTCCGTGATTAGGAATTCACAGACAAAATATTGATCTTTCAGTCTGACTTACCTTGCTTCGCCTCACATGTCGTCAACCACGTCTGAAGCTTACTCGTTCAAGGCAGAGTTTTTAGCGGAATGATTCAACTTCGCACAAATACACAATTGAGCGTATGAGCGTATGCTATTGAGCAGAAAACACTCATTGAATCGAAAAGGGGTAAAAAGTGAGGTTAAAAGTAACACATGACGTGCCTTGTCGGATGCTGTGATATGCAGATTGGCGGAACTTGGCCCTCTTTTGAGTGAAGTCAGCCTCATATTGGGTTAGTTTTTGGTTTTCAAGAAAGACTCAGCTGAGTCTTTTTCCCACTCTAATGCGCCTAGGGAGAGCAGATCTGGCTGGGATAAAACCAGCCGGATAAGTGAATCCATTCTGGTCAACATACGCCACAAACATGACGATTTGCAAAGTTTCAAATTCGGAGTTTTGACAAACTTCGTGCTCTTCATGAATAGCGTATCTTTTGTATAAATACCTCTAGCTACTGAAATTTTATAAAGTTCTTCGGATATGAATCTGGACTATATGCAAGACAAAATTTACTGCAATATCTCGAATATCGTATCAACTGAAACATGAAGCGGCCTTTGTGCAGCACATTCAGTTGAGGAATGTCGTAGGCGAAAGATTCAATAGAACACCCCGTGAAAACCCAGTTGATGTTATCGAAAACAGTCCAATTTGGGTTCAAGTAGAACATAAGGCTGATGGAAGTCAGGGGAGTGAGCCTACCTGATGAGCTCCAAGAAGGGCAAAACCGGTCTTGGGCTGTCGAAGAGTTTTCAGCAACCCTGTGAGTAGTTTCCTTTATGAAAACCGTAAATTTTATTAGTTTTAAACAGCCCACTCTCGTGGGCTGAGCAGTCTATCAGTGCACAGTCACTTCAGACGATCTTGAACCCAGCCGTCCAATACAGAAGACGAATTTACGAATCGCCTGTCCTTATGTTCAAAAGCCACTTTTAGCTCAATTCACCGTAGACACCCTGTCACGAGCCTAATGAGCGAGTTCCCGATTCTGTTTTTGCCTATTTTCGGTTTTGTATAAGCCATTCGGGATTACCTCAGTCAGAGAGATACTTTCGTCCTTCCATTTGAGGTATCAGCCAGGGTTAATCATGATCCGGTCTATCTTCCATTGAACTTGACCATTAACTCTGCGAGACAATTGCTACAAGTTCCGTTTTTCAGATACGGTAAAATCTGCAACATATTCTATACGCATCTTTCAACTCGAGAGATCTATTCGCCTTCGCCGTTTTTGTTAAAACAAGAGGCAATTGCTAGGTTCCTTTGTGAGGGGTAAATTTTATCTGCGGTATTTTCCATTCACTAATTACTCATTAGCTGTAGGAGTACTGTTTTGTGCTGTAATCGTCATTTTTGTCAAATGAGCGATCGACAACTTGCATCGTTTTACTTAGGATTTGAGCAATAGTATAAAGATGAACACAACTCACTACAGGACTGCGATCCTAGCTGGTTTGCAATTACCTATGGGTGTCACCAGAAACTTCAACATCGTTACTGTATTTTATTATTACGTTATATGTGTAATTGCACCAACACAAACTATTGCTTTACGCATACTTTCCCAGCTTGAATTCCACTATTAGTGCACCCAGTTAGGTGTTTGATTGACCTGCTGGTATTCCGTAACACAATACTTCTGTGGTTGCTGTTAAAATGACACTATTGAATGTTATTTCACGCTCTAGCCATGTGAAGAATTGTTTGAGGACTCGAAATCTGATGCTTGACCAAAACTGGATTGGTGGATACAATGAAAACAGAATGGTTTTTCACTCCACTGGCTGAAAATCTCGCTAATTTTACGGCTTGATCTATCAGTCTATCGTGCCATAGGCTGAAGGCTACCATTTTGCAGGAGCGTCAAAGGACACGAGAATGGTCAAAGCTGGGACTATTCTTAATCGGCCATGTGGTCTTTCTGGCTGAATTTAACTTTGGTGGCTACCATTTGCGGGGTTGTCTGATATCCAGTGCAAGGAATTTTTGACCATCGCTAGCTATGTAGGAGTTGAGCTACTTCGCGACTTGCGAATATGAGGCAACGATAAAATTTGAGGAGAGATAGAACCATACGACTACTAACAGTACTGTGTACATTCCCGTGCAATGAATTAGGGAACGACGTTGGTCAGTGAACTCTTGGATCTTTCAAAATGTTCACATGATCCACAGAGTAGGCGAGAGATTAGTGGCCTTCGGGCGTCTTCTCATTTATTTTGCGTTAATGGTGTCGTCAGCTTCTAAAAAATTTCCAAGAGTTGGCTTCTTTTTTGGTTGGCATTACGATCTCCCATTTTGTGATGTGCATTCTCTCCACAGCATGTGACCAACAAGAGTCACGGATTCACGGATTGATAAACAGGATCGAGGCTTTCGCGCAAGTTTTCGGGGTCGGTTTTGTTCTTGTCGTTCAGCGGCTTCCGTTCACCTGAAAGGCACAAGCGATAAAAGGGTGTAGCACTGCTCTCTAAAATCCCGGCACGAAGCAGTAAGCTTGCCAGCGCTATAACTTCCATAAAAAAGCGTGTAATAGTGCTTTGAATTGCATACTAGATGTAGCGTGGACAATCGTTGGAGGAAAGTTATTCCACGCAGTAACTACCCGAAATGGGAATTTTTTGCCTTACTATAGTGTGCGCCCTGAGCTTGAAAATCTTATCATATCCCTGTCATGTGTTGGCTGGATCAACAGTGAAAAACCGGTTGGCTAAACCTTGTTCAAACAGGGCGTAACTAAGTATTAGGCCTCCTCGGAGGCGAGGATACTCCAAAGGAAAGAGGTCAAGCACCAAGGGAGGCGTTTCATAGTCCGTGAATTGAAGCCCGGCAACCATTTTCGTAGCAGCTCGCTGGACACGCTCAATGAGGGTTACGTCCTTTTTGTGTCCTGAGTAGACAGCTTGGTTGGCATATTCAAGCGGCCTTCTGACGTAGGCCCCGTGGAGTATTTGGAAGTCAGTGCGAGTAATACGGGAGAAGGTGCACTGAATCATCCGCAGAACGACGAATGCTTTTTGGACTGATTTCTCATGGTGCAGTGAGAAGGACATGTTTGAAGAGAGCGAGGTACCCAAATCGTTTTGGCATCTATTCTCGTGATGTCTCCTGGTCCTTTCTCACCATGCATGACAAAGACGTTCTCTGAGTCCCATCGTCATTCGTAGGTATAACTAACAGGTCACTTGTAGCTCAGCCAGAAATTAAACAAGACAGTAAATTCAAGTCAGCCGGGTGGTCTCAGACTGAACAACACTCATTGACTGAGATAAAACACGAAAGCATGACCTGTTCAGTAGGGTAGATTGAGATATGCCATTTTGATACTGCTGGTGACCACAAATGCCCTCACTCAGGGAGTATCCTTTATCAGATGGATTGAGCCTGCGAACTCTAGCCTGCTTTAGTTGCTTCCTGTCAGACAACGGAGAGAAAACATCGGTCCTGCCAGAAATGTTATTACCAAACAGATTTGAGTAGTTCCGCTTTGTGTGAGGCAACAGATGTCGAGAGTATTACCGTATGTATGTTCTCCGTGGGTTACCACTAAATTCCTTAGTTTTCTTGCCTCTGCTTCAGTTTTATTAGCTTCATTTGGCTCTCGGAACTGTTCTCATTATGTGACGTAACTGCTCGTTATCTAATCCATTTTGTCGAATGGAATTCTTAATCTTCTGAACTGATATACTTTACTGGTTTATTACCCCACTGGCAGAGGTGGTCGTTTAGATAAACTTTTAGTCATTCAGAGTGCCCTATTTACGTGTCCAAGGAAAATCATTGGGGCGTTATAAGAAAGCAGGGTTGTTGACATCGTAAATGACTGCGTTTCACTCCAGCAATCTTTCAAAAGTTGAATTGCCAAAATTTGTACACATAAAACCTAGCAAACTACTTCAATCGTGGCAGAATATGTAGGAGTTATAATTAAATTAATAGCCATCACGTGGCACCTGACTAAATGAAATTTATTTTTGAAGTCACGGTCTTTGCTCTGTCAGGCCTAGACTGCCTGAACAAATTCATGAATAGTTGCGATACGCTGGCCAAACTTACCAAACAAAACATCCGGTGACTTTTTAGACTTCAAGATACTAGTCATCCTTTAGAAGTCTTGTTTTTACTAGGTTGTAGGTAAGGTGAGTGTTGTATATTATAATGACGGTAAACCGTTCGGTAGCGTCCGCAACTTACCCAAAAGATGCTAGAATTCGTTTTGATAAAATGATGGCAAGAGTGTACTTGAGAGTTCATTACTTATCATGAGAACACCCCAACTTAGTCATTGTAGCCGCCGGCTTTGTCGTTGCAGCAGTCAGCATCATCACGTTGCTCGTTGTTCGCGTTGTTTTTTTTTACCTCGAAGTCTCCGTACAAACATTGCAATCCTTCTTTTTTTGTACCTCAGAGCGCGGGTAGTTGGATTTTGCCCCTACCTCAGTGAGTAGTCAGACATTCCCTGGACCTGTTTTCTGCTACACAATCAACATCTTCCGGGGGTGCTGGCTTTGTTTAAGCAGACAGGGGAATCTAAGTTCAGTTCTCAGAGCTCTAGTGGCTAATTGTGATTTCTGTTGCATTCCACTCCAGATGAGCGGTCACTGTCCAAGGTCTGTTGTAGTATGGCTTTTGCCGGAGCGAGTCGTACACCAAAGTCAACTTACCACTCGCAGTTACGCAATGTAACAGATAATAAACCTAAGCCGCAAGCGATTGGTTAGAAGACCGGGCCAGTTTCCGGCGCGACCGTAAGGTGGGCTCCGAGCCGAACCTGTGGCGTTTTGTACCTTTATTTTGCTTTCATTATAACACTACGTATTTCATCAATTGCATAATCGTTTTTTGTTTGAATACGAAAAACTACAAAAACGCGCACTTGTACAATTTCACGCAATACAAACGTGGTCACGTGCTTCGACTCTTCTCTTCTGATTTCGCTCGCGCTTGCAGCGGTCATTTGCGAGTCTCATGTGCTAACTCTGGTATCAAAACATTTCAGACCATCTTCGGAATCTATTATACGTGGGAACTGTTCAGAAGAAGACCCCTGGAACACCATAATTGGATCATTGTTTATCCTCTGACCCGGGCCAACGACGAACTATTTTAAAGAGAACAAGTATTAGTGAGTCTGTTCCACCTGACCTCTTTATTATTGTATACCCAACCTAGCGTTATCATTTTTATTTCTTTGCCACACACTCCTGGTGAAGTAACTTATTGGGTAGCCAAACCACTACAAAATTGGTGAGCCCGTGTCTTTCTAGATTTTTTTTTGAAAACTTTTCCTTTCCGGTCGTCGTAATTTTTTTCTTTTGCCCGGTCATAATGGAGGCACACTTTGATTCAGCGGATTTAGTCGAGAACGCGATTAGCATACGTTTGCCAGACTATAATCCACGTAATCCCAGGGTATGGTTTCACCAGGTAGAGGCCGTTTTTGCTACCCGACGCATCACCTCCCAAGCCACCCGATTCTCCTATGTCGTCCAGCATCTTCCTTGTGATGTAGCAACAGAAGTGGAAGATCTGTTGGAAGATATTCCTAAGGAAAATCCCTATGACTCCCTTCGAGCGGCCGTCATCAGTAGGACAGGAAAGTCCGAAAACAAGATGCTACGGGACTTATTCACCACTGTCGAACTTGGGGACAGATCACCATCACAACTGCTTCGGCACATGCGCAGTCTTCTCTGCGGCCGTAAGCTAGCGGTGGAAATCATGGCTCAACTATGGCTCGACAAACTTCCACCGTCAATGTCCCGCGTCATCAGCGCTTTCGTTGATGACCACAGCTTGGAGCAGTTAGCACAGATGGCCGATAAAATCCACGAAACCTACCCCAGTAACCCCGTGAACTCCGTCTCCCGCTCTGCACCCACTGCTTCTACAGATTCCGATCCGATTCTGGCTTCCATATCGCAACTACAAGCCAAGTTTGATACTTTGACCGATCGCCTACAACGGCTAGAGATCAACAAGCATCGACCACGTTCACGATCCCGATCGTTGTCTCGTGCCCGTCCTTCCTGGTGCTGGTATCACCAAACTTTCGGTCCTCAAGCACGCAAATGCCAACCGCCTTGTTCCTTCAAGCCGCGTTCCAACACCCCTTTTAAACACCCCGGCCAGTCAGTAACGGCGACGACTGTCTGTGGCCCTCCTCGCACTAGTCGCCTATTCCACATCACCGATCGTTCAAGTGGTCTACGTTTCCTCGTGGATACGGGAGCTGAAGTTAGCGTGCTACCACATAAGACTCCACTTCACGATTCTGCCTCTTATTCGTTACAGGCTGCTAACGGTACCCGCATCGCTACATACGGCGAACGTTCCCTCACCCTTGACCTCGGATTGCGACGTGCGTTCAAGTGGATCTTCCTTTTGGCTGACGTCCAAACACCCATCATTGGTGCAGACTTCCTGACCCACTACAACTTGTCTGTCGATGTTCGAAACAAACGCCTCTTGGACATGCTAACTTCCCTCTCAGTCAACGGAATTAGTGCCCCAGCTTCATCCACAGGTATCCGAGTTATCTTACCTGATTCACATTTTGCTGACATACTTAGGGATTTTCCAACCCTTACTCATCCATGTCAGTACACCCAACCGGTCACTCATTCCGTCGTTCACCACATCCAGACGAAAGGTCCACCTGTCCATGCCAACCCCCGCCGACTTCATCCGGATAAGCTACCAATCGCAAAACACGAGTTCGAACACATGCTCGAACTCGGCATCATCCGCACTTCATCGAGTCATTGGTCGTCACCCCTACATATGGTACCCAAGAAATCTAAAGGTGATTGGAGACCTTGTGGAGATTACCGTTCTCTCAATAACGCTACTATCCCAGACAGGTATCCCATCCCACATATTCACGATTTCGCAAGTACCTTATGCCACACAAACATTTTCTCCAAACTCGATCTCGTACGTGCATACTACCACATACCCGTAGCCCCGGATGACATCCCTAAAACAGCCATCACAACACCGTTTGGCCTTTTCGAATTCACGCGTATGCCCTTTGGTCTTCGAAATGCAGCTCAAACGTTTCAACGTTTCATGGACGAAGTTTTACGTGGTTTACCTTTTGTGTATGCTTATCTTGACGATGTTTTAATTGCTAGCACCTCCCCAACGGAGCATGCAGCTCATCTCAGGGCAGTGTTTGAACGTCTTTCCACTTACAGCATACGTTTAAACATTGACAAATGCTTATTCGGTGTTACTAGCCTAGATTTTCTTGGCCACCACATTGACTCAACAGGTATTTCACCATTGCCCGATCGCATTTTGGCCCTAGAGTCTTTTCCCATACCCACCACTCTCACTCAACTTCGTCGTTTCATTGGTATCATCAACTACTATCGGCGGTTCATCCCTCATTGTGCAGATATTTTGCAGCCACTGACCGATTTACTTGGTTCCAAAGAAAAATCTGTTACTTTGCCCCCCGTCGCCATTGCCGCTTTCGAAAGAGCCAAGCAAGCCATTGCTCACGCCACAAAGTTATCTTTCCTCGATACTCACGAAAGCACAAAGCTGATTTTGACAACTGATGCTTCGAACGCTGCCGTCGGCGCCGTACTTCATCAAGTTGTTAACAACGCATCTCAACCACTAGCCTTTTTCTCGCAGAAGATGCAGGCTGCACAAACGCGTTACAGTACTTTTGGTCGTGAATTACTCGCAATTTACCTTGCTATTCGCCATTTCCGGCACTTGTTAGAAGGTAGATCGTTCACCATTCAAACCGACCATAAGCCACTTACGTATGCCTTTAACGCCAAACCTGATCGATATTCACCACGCGAGATACGCCATCTTGACTACATTTCACAGTTCACTACCGACATTCGGTACACTCCAGGTTCGGACAATGTCGTCGCAGACGCACTATCCCGTCCCGACATCAACGCTCTTCACCCTTCCAAGCAGTTGGACCTAGCCAAGCTGGCGAACCTTCAACATAGTGATCCTAATTTTTTGCCCATTCTATCCTTCCCTTCATTTCAAGTCTCTTCAATCCCCTTGCCTCTCCAATCTGGATCCATTTTTTGTGATATGTCTACCGGCTCAGCTCGCCCAATCGTCCCCGAAGCCTTTCGACGAGTTGTTTTCGACCACTTCCATGGCTTTTCTCATCCAGGAATCAGAGCAACCAGGAAGTTGATTAGTGCACGCTTTGTATGGCCCTTCATGAATAAGGATCTGACATCCTGGGCCAAACAGTGCATCGCCTGTCAACGCAGCAAAGTAACTCGGCATACGAACTCACCTATCGGTTCATTTGCAGTTCCTGATGCTCGATTCACACATGTTCATCTCGACATTGTTGGTCCACTTTCCCCATCAAACGGTTTCACTCATATCCTTACCATGATCGATCGTTTTACCCGTTGGCCAGTAGCTGTACCCATTTCGGATACTTCAGCTGAAACGGTCGCCTTTTCATTTTTGCAGCATTGGGTGAGTAACTTTGGCACACCTTCCATCGTTACCACCGATCGCGGTTCACAGTTTCAGTGTAATCTCTTCCGTGAGTTTTCCACACTATTCGGTTTCCATCACATTTCGACCACCGCGTATCACCCCTGCTCCAACGGTCTGGTTGAGCGTTTCCATCGCTACCTCAAAGCTGCATTGACTGCCCAAATGAACCCCTCTTCATGGTCCTTTTCTTTACCCCTCATTTTGCTTGCTATTCGCTCCACTATCAAGGAGGATCTTCACTGTTCACCAGCCGAACTAGTATACGGTACAACTTTACGTTTACCCGGTGAACTGGTTTCCACTTCTGGCGCACAGCCCGAATCGCCCGTCACATTCGTCACCCGTCTGAAACAGCATATGTCCGACCTTCGAGCGACACCGACCAGACGATCAACGCGAAAAGAACACATCTCAACCGATCTCTCTTCTACACCATTTGTATTTGTCCGACATGACGCAACGAGGAAACCCCTCCAACCCTGTTATGATGGCCCCTTCAAGGTTATCGAACGTCACTCCAAATACCTTGTTTTAGAGAGAAGCGGAAAGCACGACACTGTCTCCATTGATCGCCTGAAGCCTGCCTTCATCGAAGCACCCACGACCACATCCAGCAATCCTGCTAACCCAGCAACACCCGCACCTACCCAAGATACCCCCGCCGCCAACCTCACTCCTTCCACCAGTCGTTCCGGACGACGCGTCCGTTTCCCTCAGCACTTAGCTGATTACGAAACTTGAAGTGAGCAACTTTTCGATTAATTACCTTAATTATTCGAGCGTTTTCCCCCTTCACGGTCAACGCTCTAGTGGGGGAGTAGTGTGGCGTTTTGTACCTTTATTTTGCTTTCATTATAACACTACGTATTTCATCAATTGCATAATCGTTTTTTTTGTTTGAATACGAAAAACTACAAAAACGCGCACTTGTACAATTTCACGCAATACAAACGTGGTCACGTGCTTCGACTCTTCTCTTCTGATTTCGCTCGCGCTTGCAGCGGTCATTTGCGAGTCTCATGTGCTAACTCTGGTATCAAAACATTTCAGACCATCTTCGGAATCTATTATACGTGGGAACTGTTCAGAAGAAGACCCCTGGAACACCATAATTGGATTATTGTTTATCCTCTGACCTGGGCCAACGACGAACTATTTTAAAGAGAACAATTATTAGTGAGTCTGTTCCATCTGACCTCTTTATTATTGTATACCCAAGCTAGCGTTATTATTTTTGTTTCTTTGCCACACACTCCTGGTGAAGTAACTTATTGGGTAGCCAGACCACTACAAACCTTACACGCACACCCGAAATTTCTCTGAAACCATAGTTCGGAGGAGGAAAACTTTGGCATAAAGTTTCAGCATTTGATGGTATTTATTCGGTCTCTTAAGATCTTCCCACGCGGCCTCAGTTTTGTTGGAAGTTGTTTAAACGTACTCGAGGTCCACCATATTTTAATGGCTGCCAGTTGCCTCGCGTGATGTCGCCCTGATGGCGGTGGGAGATCTGTGGTTTCTTCATGTGTTTTCTTTTGTATTGCATTTGGAAATAACCTCGAACCCACAAGAACAATAATTTCGCCCTCTATTTTGCCGCAAACTCAAAATTGAGCAGCCTTCCACGACCTGTATCTGGAAAAGTCTCCTATCGTTTTGGCAGGTTTCCTGATAAACCGATCCAAGGTATTCGTCACAGCTAGTAAGTTGTTTTTTATGGTGATCACTACGCGCTGCATCGGGGGGCAAGGCTATGCCGAACCGTCGATAGTGACCTTGGGAGAATTGGTGTGTTTATGGTCAGAACAAGCAGACAGCACAATAAGTTGGCCAGTGCTTTCAAGTCCTGACACAAAATTAACGAATTGAGGCAGCCTTGTGGGTGCACGCAGCACTTTCATCCGCTAAATATTATGGGTATGGTGAACTACGGGCAAGTCATCAGACTGGGTATGGTGGTCGCGGTACCGTCATCGCGACGTCGTCCTTGGGTCCGTGGACAGCCTCGTATATGAACATCTTGGGTGAGTCGTTTAGGATTATCACTGTAGTTACGATTCGCCAGGGGCTCGTCACAAATGAGGACCAGCATGAATCAAAGATATTCTTTGGTCCATTGTGGGCGTTTCATTGCTGTCATTTAGACGAGGAGCTGAGACAGGCGTGCCTACGTTGGGGACTTAAAATGGGAAGTCTCAGAAAGTCCACTAGAAAACACTGATGTGAGTAAGACTGTGACCCGAAGTAACAGCCGAAAGTCGTCACAATTCCTAACTAACTAATGTCTTCTGGACCCCGGTTTTCAAATATCTGACGCAAGCCTTGTCGATAAGGTATGAGCAGACATCGTTCCCATCTTCAAATAGGAGGAGGAGGCGCAGGTGTCTTTGAATGAACTGATCAAAATCCTTTGGTATGAACCCTGCACTCATAAAGTGTAATGTAATAATGATGTTTATTCACAAATGGTGGGTAGCATGATCGGGCAGGCATGAGCATAACAATACATTCAGAATCAAGCATGATTTTGTTTGTAGTTGCAGGTAATGGACCAAGTGGGAGAAAGGGTACAGTCAAGCGTAGGAAGGGATTAGTTGCGGGTGTGCTATCAAACTGGGTATGGCAGTGCCGTGCCATCATTGCACTGCCGTACTTGGGTTTCTGGACAGCCCCGCAACAGACGTCATGTTTGAGATTTTCGGGCTGGAACTTGCAATTGTGTGAGCAGCAGGGTTTTTTGAGTTGGCCAAGGGAGTTTGCAGAGGTAGGACGAAGCCAATGTAAGATCGCAGGTATTTTTCTGGCCCGTTTGGGGGATCTCTGGGGATGCGAATCACTGACCAGGTGGAGTGGATAACAGCAAACAGGGCGTTCAAACCGGGTATTGCCAAAGTTCGAAGCTTGGTATTACGAGAGAATGAGATTAGGTCAGTTAAGCCCGCTGAGTTTAAGGAGATATCTGATAGGATAAAGTGCATTATTACGGAAAAAACTGAACGTTCACCACAATCAGGGTGGTGACAACAAGTGACCAAATGAGACAAGATAGGAGTACATGTGCACTTGTTAAACTAGCGATCAAGCACGGGTTGAGTTTGCTAATGGATGTTGTAGTACAAGAGATCTAGAGCAAAACGGTACAAGCACACAGAGATGGTGTGTTTAGGGAAATCAAACATATACTTACTGAGGGGAATAGGACATCCGAGATGATGGACCAGTTTATCTGGAGTTTATTACGTGATCTTGGCACTTAACACGCCACTTACAGTCCAGGGAGAGGCGCACGAGTTTGTGAAGCGTTATATGTACATTCGAAGTTGTATTAGTTCCCATTGATTATACATTTTTCCTTTCGGAAACCCTGTCGATTAAAAGCGGATTCCTGAAACAGAACTGGATTCATCACACATTACGGGTGTACCGATAAACCCAGTAAATAGAAACGTTATTTGTTAAAGGTGGTTGTGTATTTTTTAGGCATGGGGTTAGCATACGGATGCCATGTATGGATATGGAGGACCGCCGTCGGTCGTTGGATTGGTCTATTATGTATAGTTGGGGCATTAGTCAGTTACGAGCATTGTACGGGCCCTTCAGTTACTATAAATGGCCGCGGCAGGCGACACCGAGTACGGTTATGAGCGTGACGGTCCGTCGTTGGCCATTGGGTTAGGCTGCTGAGCTCAGTTGAGGTCTTATATTCGGCGTTGCACATAGACACAGGCCTAGCAATTACGATAAGCAGTCAAGGTAGGCGATATCGATTACGGTTGTATGACGGACCCACTTTGGGCAATAAGTCAAGGTAGGCGATACTACGTACAGTTATAAGGATGACGTCCGTCGTTCGCCGTTAGGTTAGGTTTGTGTGCGTAGTTGGGGCCTCGTATTAATCGGTCCGCATAAATACTGGCCTGGTGTTTATTTTAAGCAGTAGAGATATGCGACAATGCGTACAGTTATGAGTATGACGGATTAGGTTACCGCGCATAACCAGTGCTGCATAAACAACGCCTCACATGGACACGGGCCTGGTTCGAACCCGACCTCTGCCTCCCGACTTCTCCTGTCTAGGCTTAGGCAACCTGGCAGTAACCTAGCCCTCGTGCTTCCTTATGGTTGCATGGCAGCTAGGCACCGAAAGGATGTTATAACTGAACTTTTTTATGACAGGCCGTTGGATTAGGCTATCACGCATAGTTGAGGCCTTATTTTCACCGGCCCGCTTAGATACTGGCTTGGTGTTAACTATAGGTGGCAAAGATAAGCGATATCGCGTACAGTTATGAGTATGAGAGACAGTCGTTGGTCATTGGATTAAGTTACTGTGCATAGGTGAGGCTTCATAAGCAGCGTCACACATTGACACGGGTCTAGTGGTTGCGATATGTAATCGAGGTGAGTGACAACGGCCACTCTCATCATTACGACCGCTTTATGACGTATTCCACATATGGTAAGTCCTATTCGTAATGGAAATGATACCAATATTTTGGTGCTTTACCTAGGGCTACCTGACGCTGTACTGTCCACAGGTTAGTTGTGCATAGCTAGGAAAGGCAATCATCCACACAGATGGCCCTCGCATCTCCACCGCAAAATTCATGCTTTTTTTCTGACAATGTTTTACATAATAGAAGCTGAGCTTCATAAGAAAAAGTGTTGTGGCGAAGTTCGTTTGTTAAATCTGGGGAGTATAAAGCCGACAAATGTCAGTGACCAATTTTCCTAGATGTAATTTGTTTTAGATATTCTGTAGATGTTATTCTCATACTTACTGAACACCAAAATACGGAGATTTGGAATTTCGTGTTTTATCTTTCATAAACGGATAACAAAATGCGAAACTGTGATGGTCCGTGACCTTGAAATTCCGCTCGCTCAAACAAAATGCCATGAGCATTATATCACCTACAAGTGCAAATGGATTAGATTAAATCCCCGTAAAAGTCACAACTTCGAAAACTCTATAATTTCGGCGAACATAATTTGGGTGTGCTTCTGGTGAGCGGCGAGCTCCGATGGGTAAAAAATATGGGCCTGGTAGCCAATGCCGCTTACCAGAAGTAAACAGAAACTATGGGCGTTTTGGAGTTGCCAATTTTACGGAGATTTAGTAAATTCCGTTTGCAGATTCCAGTGGTATGTTGCATATGCCACTTTGTTCAAGTGAGCGAACGTTGAAAGTCAACGACCACTGTCCATTTGCATGTGACTACCAGCATACGAGATAAAATGGCGCTCAGTATTCGCTCAGTGGAATTGCATCTTCTAAAGCTGCGAAGTGTCTCTCATGGATTAAAACAAATAGACACTTGAGTTCGGAATACCTTTTCAAACTTTCGAGCACCATCTAGGCACCCCGGGGTCCCAATGATGCTAAGAATACATTCTATCAGAATTTTTCCACCAGAGGTATGATTGCCTCAGTGTTAGGCGGAATTCCATACGAATACCACCTCAAAGCTCGCAATCAGGTGCTCCTACGGCCAAGATGCCTACCCAGCGCAGGAGTTGTCAAAAAATCGGGACGCTCGCCGGGCTGGCATCAAGCCGAGATCTCATTGGTCGAAAGTCTAGACCCAACAGCCCATTATGACCCAGTACTGGCCGAATGCCGATTGCCAATAGCGCATCCAGAAGGCGTCAGAATTCCATGAAGTTGTCGCCGCTTACACTACATGTATGAAGCCCTGTACAGGTGTTCTTGAATTCGTTTTGGGCGCTAATATACCTTGCGCAACTTTGATGGTTGTTTTGACGTGAACGCTAGCTTGGGAACGAGAACTATGTTGAGAAAAATGCCGTTACAACACTCAGGGGACAATAAAACTTGATGAGCTGCAAAAATACGGACATAGGTTAGGGTGGTTTTTGGTTTGAGCACATACGTTACCAAATGCAAAATTTTGGCGCAAACGTTTTCGCTCCATTTGCAGGGGCTTTGCAGCTAAAAGCATTGTGCGACCAAAGAGCATCAATAAAGGCCGCCCACTAGAAGCACACCCAATTTATTCTTTCCCGAAAACTTTTGAAGTTTGGAAGCTACGACTTTTACGGGATGTTAGTACAATCCGTTTGCACCTTTCGGTGGTATGTTGCTTATAGCATTTTGTTTAAGTCAGCGAAGTTTCAGGGTCACGGATCCTCACCGATTTGCATTCTGTTACCCGTTTATGAGGAACAAATCAAGAAATCGCACTTTAGCATATTTCGACCTTTTTCGATGTTCTTTAGGAATGAGATAACATCCACAGCATATCCAATGCAACTTTTATCTAGGGAAATCGGTCAGTGATGTTTTTTGCTTTACGTGCCTCAGATTTATCAAATGAAATGAGTTCGTTCAGCGAACTTCGGCACGACGAACTTTCCTATGGAACTCGCCTTCCGTTAGGTATAACATTGTTAGACGACCGCATGAATTATGCAGCGGCGATGCAAAAGTCATCTCTGTGAATGGTCCTCTCTCCCAGGTATGCATAACTAGCCTGTGGATAATGCAGCGCCATGAAGTAACTGGAGGTATGTTACCAACACAATGATACCATTCCTATTGGAAATATGATGCTCCATAGGTGCAGTAGGTCATAACGCGCAAATACAGTTATGGCAACCAAGGGCATTCATTGCCGATCACCATGATCGCGGCAGCTGTTATCAGTCATCTCGACCACTCATCGTAACTGCCAGGCCCGTGTCTATCTACGACGTTGATTATGAGGCCTCATCTATGTACGGTAACGTAATCCACTGGCAAACGACGGCCTTTCACCGCCATAGCTGTGCGCGTTTTCGCTCGCCTCAACTACATATTATTACTGCTAGGCCCGTCCCTATCTGTGACGCTGATTATGAGGCCTCACCTTTGCACGGTAACCTAATCCCATGGACAACGACTTCCCGCCATAGTAACAATGTTTTCGTTGTCGTCCACCTTGCTTGCCGGTAGTAACTGTTGGGCCCGTACTCATGTTTGGAACTGATTGAAAGTCCCCAACTATACATTATAGCCAAATCCAACAATCAACAGCGGCCCACTCTATAACTGCGCGTCGGCCGTTTGCCAAGCCCATGCCTGAAAACCCCGACGACGCTTGGAGTGCATGCTAGTCAGTCGCACTACCAAGTGGTATAGACTTGAGCCCTAGGATCCAATGACCACACAAACATGCACCCAGGGATGCAGTCGTGGCGTAGTTCTAGAGGGTGAGTGGGTCCTTGGTGTCAACTCTGCTCACTCATGGCAGTAAATACTGACCTCACTTCACTTCTGTTTCACGGTACCGATACCATGTAACTTAATAAAATCGAAAGCTCCATCGTCTTTATCATAACTTGTTACCAGTAGTAATAGTGGCAGTAGCAGCTTCAACACCTGGCGGCCACATTTTGAAAGACCGATCAGTTAACGTGCCTGCATCTGTATTTGTGATCTTCAGCATCCGGTGATATATAAAAAAGCTTTCACAGCTCTCACGCTGGCCCTAATTTGTCATGATTCCCTAGGCAACCCCAACGACCGCGACAAACATAACTGACTCACGAACCCAAGTAAGACGTGTTACTGACGGTACCGCGACTGCCATACTCAGTCTGATGGTTTACCCGTGGTTTACAGCCCTAATACTTCCCGACCGAGCATTACACGCGTTCACAAGACCGTATAAACGCGTCAAATTTGCGCCAGAACTTGGAAGTACTGGCCACCTCATTGTGCTGTCTGCCAGTTCTGCCCATAAACTCACTAGTTTTTCCAATGGCACTATTAAGGGGCCAGTATAACAGCGAAGATAAGAAGCTTACCGCGCACTCGATATAGTGTGTTCTGACCATAAAAAAATTGGTAGCTACGATGGCTTTCTTGGTTTTGATTGGCGGGCGGCTTACCGCAAACGTGGGAAAATTTTCCCAAACAGGCCGCGAATGGTAGCTCCATTTTGACTTTGCGCCGACTTTGAGGGCGTAATTATTCTTCACTTGGTCCTAAGATTATTTCCATAGCCAACAGAAAACACGTGATAAAGCCGAATCGTCGACAAATTTTCCATCGTTATCACCGAAAAATTACGCAAGGCCACTGGCAGCCAATAAAATATGAATTCCGCGGCTGTGGTGGGCCCAAGTACGTTTAAACAGCTTCCACCAAGACTGTGGTCGCTTGGGGATATATTAAAGAGCTCGATTAATGGCCATCAAATGCTAAAACTTTATGCTTTAGTTTCACACATCCGAACTATGGTTTCAGAGAAATTTTGAGTGCGCGTTTAAAGCTCGGCGAGATGCTAGGTGCTACTAGAAGAAAGAATAACATCTACAGAATATCCACTGCGAATTCCAACCGGTTAAATAGTTGAACAACTAGTGTATGCACTGTACTTGTCAGAGATAACAAATCAGATGAGTTTCTCCAGCAAACTTCGGAACAACACAGGTTTTTCGGAAACATTCTTCCGCTCAGTACAACAGCGGGTGACAAGTTGATGCATTGAGCAGTCTTGGTGCAAATGTGAACCTCTGTAGATGATCCTCATTCTCAGATATGCGCAGCTGGCCTGTATATAATGCAGGGTTTCAGAAGTCTGCATGGGAATTACAAACATGGTGGTATCTCCCTCAATGAAAATAATGACGACCGTTAGCTGAGATACGTCGTAAAGTCCAAAGACTGCCGGAAAATAAGGCCAACTGTTGCCGTCACTATCACAACCGCACGCGCTGTCAACTACCCTGGTTACTTATCCTAACTGCTAGGACTTTGTCAATGTGTGGTGGCGAGGGACGCCTCAACCATGCATGCTAGCCAAATAAAACGGTGAAGGATGGCCTTCCATACTCAATTTTATGTACACCGTCGATTACGAAACCTTAATTGTGCGTGGCAGCCTGGCGTGATGGCCAACAGCGATACTTCGTCATCGTAAGTGCATGCGTTATCGCTCACCTCGGCTACCTGTTGTAACGGCTAGGCCTGTGTCTATGTGTGGCATTGCTTATAAGGCCTTAGTCACAATTCTGGGAATCGTCCATCCTCACCCAGTCTTGTCCTACCCGGCATTTTGGGCGGTTGCATAACCAGCTACGAACTTGGTGACGCAACAGTTGGCTAGTGAATTTCGTCATACTCGCATACGTTTGGATTGGTTTGCACCTACCGCACACCGACATTCATTACTATCTCCACCAGAACGTCGATGGTCGTTTTTGAAATGGGGGGTTTCACCTCGCTACGGTCGTTAGGAATTGTAATCATTCTCAGCTGCCTCCTACTTCGAACCGCAGTCTAATGGCATCGAAGGGTCACCGTGCCTTTCGATGAATCCATGAGAATACTCGATCCGTGCAGGTCTTACTTTATCGCGATCCCTTGGCCAGCCCTACGTATCGTGACAACCCCGGCTGACTCTCCCGAAATGTTCATGTGCGGAGCTGTCCACAGACTCAAAAGCAGCATCGCGGTAAGGGAACTGCAACCTCCATACCCAATCTGATGGTGTGCCCGTGGTTCAACATATACCTGCTACTTCTCCACAGGGCGTGTTACTCGCACACAGAAGACAGTCTTACTGCGTTGAATTTGTGCTAAAACCGCGTAGAGCTGGCCAGCTTATTACACCGTCTGCCCGGACCGCCCACAAACCAAGTGATTTATCTCATGGCACTATCAGGGAGCCGTCTACCTGTGAAGATATAACTTTGCCTTGCACCTAATTCAGCGTGTGCCGACTGTCACAAAGGCGTCCAAAAAGCACTAGATGAGACTGATTCCCTGGATTGATTCGGCGGGACGCCTGCCGCAACATTAGGAAACTTCTTCCTACATAGGTCACTAACGGCTGCTGGCGCAAAGATGGCGTAACTATTTTCTATGTACTTTGAATTTTTCCAAAGTTAAAGTAGGAGAAAAGACGTGAAGAAACCAAATTTTACGGAACTTTCCCACCGCCTTCATTTTTCCGCCAGTCATGCCTTTATTCTGACTGTAACCTTATGATCATGCCTGACGGCATGCCTCCTACAAGTTGGAAATAGGCATTGTTATTATTATTATTAAGGCATCATGCCGAGCCATGGCAGTTAATAAGTATATCAATCCCGCACCAATAACGTAGCTTGAGCACTCTTAAGCAACTTCCAACAAAACTGCGGCTTCGTCGAGAGATTGGAGGCGTTTTCATGAACGCAATCAAATGCTAAAATGTTATGTTAAAGTGTCCTTCGTTCTAAATATCGTTTTAGATAGGTTTCGGGGCTAACGTTTAAGGATCGGCATGGTCCATCACGTTTCAATATTCGCTAGCTGCCATTTACCAGTTCCGAGCTCAGAAGTTGAACGAATTTCCAGCACGTTATCGTGTGGGTTATTTTGTTTGGACAGGCTTTAATTCCGGAAAAACTAAGTAGGTTTTGGAGTTGGGACCTTAAGGAGTTTGACTAGCCCAATCGAGCGTTCTAATAACATGTTGCTGAGGACTCCTTTTTAAGCGAGCAAAATTTCTGGATCCACACATGCAGCCGATCCATTTGCAAGTGGCGTTTGCAATTTGGTAAAGCAGTAAAGCATAAGTCCAAAACATTGCGAAGTTTAACGGCCAAGGTGTTCTTGAAATTTAAGATGGTTTGTACGCAACCGCCATTCCATAAATTTTCGTCGGTCATAGCTGTAAGTTTTGCGCGTATTCAAACCACTCATGAGCCACTCAACTTGCAAAATGGTTACTGGCGTGCTGCACAAGCTTTTCGCCCGCCTCCTCTCCAAGTACAGGTGTCAGCTGCGGCTTTGAAGTAAATTAACCCTCATGGCGCAAAAGTGGCCCTTCCGCGAGCGATTCTCAGCCGGTGAGCACAAAGTCATGCGACCGAATTGGAAAAGGTTCTCCGCAGGACATCAAAATCATGCCGAAGCTCCTCCGGCGAATATCTACTTGCTTGGCCGCGCCATCGCAGCGGACTATACGGCGGAATAAGTGTCGACTGCGCTTAGAGGCAGCCTGCAAAGAAGTACGGCATGCTTGTTGGGCACGCGTGCCTCCTAATGGCTTTATGTGTGCAAAACTATCACAACAGTAAGTCACAGTCCGCGTCTTTTCTATCTATTATGGACGTTTTAGTGCGATGTCATCCACCTATCAAGTCTTTAAACAAGCTGGACAATTTACGCAGAGATGCAGGTTGTTCGCTTTGGATGAATGCACACATGACCGGCCGCTCGATTCTCGTGCCAGCAGCCACAGAGGATGTTTACAACTTGTACCTACACAGCAGGCTTCAGCTTCCCCAGAAAATTGAACCAAACAATTTGCGCTCTTTTTGTTAATAAAATTGACGACGTATTGATAACATCAAAACACAGCTCTATGTTGCATGCGGACAAAATTTTAGCTAAAGCGGCCACGGCCAGACCACACCGCAAGTTAGCGACCTAATTTGCATGGCTCAGCAACCTGTGAGGGCGCGAAGTCTGCCTCAATGAGCAGGAGCATACATCGACGTACTTGAGACTGGCACTTGGTGCCGGTATTTGTGGACATCGTAGGTGCTAAACACCCTCCCATATTCACCCATAGCCTATCACCGCATCTCCACCCACTGCGTTCCATACCTTGGAAGAACACTGCACTCTTGTAATCCCCCGAAATTTTGGAGTCTGTTGACTGGTATCCCGCTGAAAAGGGGTTTGCTAACCAGCCGGTTTACATTACTATTAACGACCAAATAAACAGGCCAAGGTAAGATTCACCGGGTGCACGGTGCAGTCTGTTGTCCCTCGCCAAACTGCACCAACACTAGTGTTTCTTCCCAGCTCATGGGTGGAATACCGCCACACATGCTCGTATTGGTACAGTCAGCTGTGTCCGCTCATGATTTTGCGAAACGGGGCAGCCCCACAGACAGTGAGCTGCGACAGTTTCCTTGGTCTAGGCTTCCTCTGGCGAAAGGCCCGCCGCAACGATAGAAGGCTTCATCATCCATAGACCACAAGTAGCTTGTCTTCTGTGAGTTTACGAGGACAACAACGAGATACTTGCTGTTTGTGTACTTTTTTAAAGCATTTTTAAGTGCAGGTGAGGAAAACTTTTACAGCTCCAAGCACAGATATGCAGGATTGAGGGTTTCACCCAGACCTCCCGGGCAGGGTTTGCTTCTGTCGTTTAGCCTCTTTTGCTCACAGCGCAGTATTATACACGGTAGAAAACCAAGTTCTAAATGGAATCTCCCTCCGTAAATACATGCTAAGGTATAACAGCCATCAAAAATTTAAAATCCTTACCGTTAGCTTTTTCAGTGGATATGGTGCTGATAAGTTTGGTGATATAAAACAAGCTCCATTGAATTACTCCACCGGGGATCGGTAAAGCGGATGAGAATTCGCCAACAGTTGGTGTAATTTTCTTTTTATTAGACAGGTATGAAGTGAATCGCCGATGCGATGATCAGTTTTGTAGCAGGATGCGTAAGGAACCTGGCTAAAATATCTGTATATTCGTGTAAACTTTCACAACGGGGTGCTCAATAATGTGCGTCAGTGTGAACGTGTCTAGAAAAGAGAGTTAAGAAGCACTGACGAACCCCTGGGTTAGGACTCCATCCTGCCGGTCATCTCTGATAGTCATTTCGGCGACATTCACTCTGTGTTCCCCACATCAACAATCAACAACAAAATCAACAATTTTCTGTACAGCTCGCCTTCCGGCTCGTGTGTTGCCACCATCTCACTCTTGCAACGGAACTATTATGCCCGACTCCACAACAGCGACACCAGTGCGTCCCTACAGTTTCACTGTGTACCATGTTTCTGAGATTCACCCTACATATACTCGCTTTGCTAGTCCCTCCACTTCATCATCCCCGCATACACTTTTTGTGACCATGGTCATAAGCCCAACAGTCCAAGGCCATGAGGCCACAGCGGTTGTTTTAGGCCTCAGTTCAATCTGACCGGCTGGATGACGTCAACTCTGCTGCTTCACCAGATCTTATTGTATATCAATGACGTCTTCGGCGCCATATCCCATGGTAAGGCTTTCCTCTTCGCGGACGATATAAAAATCGCGTACACATTCCCCCCCTCTACACAAGCCCTTGCCTTTCAGCAGATTAAGCGAGACTTAGATTCATTGACTCGCTGGTCAAACGACTCTGGCCTAAGCTTCTCCTCCACAAAATCCTGCATAACCTCCTGTCGCTGCTCACTCCCGGCTGACGCTTTCACAATTAATGGAAATCCTATCACCCATTCCACGGAGCTCAAAGATCTCGGCCTCAGATACTCCTGTACTTTTAGCTTTTCCCACCAAGTGCAGTTTCAGGTTGCCAGAGCACGCAGGCTCAGTTTTTTAGTACTGCGCTCCTGTCACCTTCCAGACACGATGATTGCAACTTTCAAGCTATGCGTAAGACCAAGCGTGGAATTCTGTCCCGTATTCTCCTCAATCTACACCCAAAGTTGCAGGCTTGCAATTGAAAGCGTCCAACGCTCATTCACGAAAAAGCTGTTCCCTCGGTCCACCCCCTCTCTTACCGTTCCCGCTGCCAAATCCTAGGCCTCGAACCACTATGGCTTAGACGGTTAAAGCTGAATCTAACTCTCTTACACCGTCTGCTGCACAAAGACACCTTTATAGCAGAGGCCAGACCAAGTATAAACTCGCAACCCCACTACAGACTCCGTAACTCCTGCAACCTCTTAGTATGTCCCTAGCTCGTACAAACCTACGCCACTACTTCTTCCTAGTTTATTACGCTCGCATCTGGAACAACCTTCCTGAGCAGCTGCGAAGCATCACGCATCGTCATACTTTTCCCAGTCCGTAGACAAATTCCTTACCTGTGAAACTGCTGCCGCCTTACTTAATACCCAACTACCCCCTGACCTCCTCTACGAATCGGGTCCAGTGCGCGTTTGAGTTTAGCGACGACACAGTTAGTGGGCAAGTAAAAGATCCTGTTATCATTTCTTCCTATCCTCTTGACTCGCTTTAAGCTAATGTAGGACTTAAATGCCTACTTGATCTAAATGTGCTGTGTTACTGGCTTGGTTGTTTTTCTTTTTTTCCCAGACATCTTACACCTCGTTCTAGTATAGTCCCTACCCCGGATTACTCTATCAGCTCTGTCTAGTGACTGGTGCCCTCAGCCTAACTCTAACTGACAAGAACCAAACCAGAGTCAGCTTGTTTCTTCATTACCAGAGCGCATTCTGCGCCTATATATATATCATCTGATGATTTACTGCACCATACACTCTCACACAACATCGCGGTAAGCTTCTGCTCGACGTGATAGCTCACATCAGCGCTCCGACGCCGTTTAGCCATGGTGCAATCGCTGTGAATATCACTATTCCTCCTACTGTCTCATTGGCAGCTGTCAGTTCACTTCTCCTCCGCGACTTGCCTCTACCAGCGTCTGTATGCCGTTTGTCTGCTCGAATTGACTGAGCTGTCTTTACTGGCCTTGCTTTCCCCCGACCAGAAAAAATTGGTAGCTGGAGTATTTTTAATGCACAAACCGCATTTATGACTGCTTGGTTGGTTTTCCACCTTGCAGATCTGGTAGCATGCACGAGGGATGAAAACCTCGTGTGGTGGACGGGTACGCCCTGCAGGAGGGTCGCTCTGTTACGTTGCACCATGGTGCGTTCGTATACCCGTCACCCCTCCAGTAGCACGGGTGCATCGCCCATCGCCGGTGGTTCTGAGCCTGGCCTTTAAATTCAGGAAATCAAAAAAAGTACCGCTGACTTCTGTTTGTTGCTGTTGGTGCTGGGCTCGCCTCGGTTGAGTTTTGTATCTGGCAACGCCATAAACCACAGATGAAGAAAAACTGACCTCTCATCTGTAAAAAAAACAATAAAAAAAAATACACCTGGAATAGCCTGAAGATACTCTGCAATGCCCATGGCTTACATCGACGAGCATAGCTGTATCTGCCTTCATCAGAACAGAGGCTACACCGCACCAAAGCCTCCGTCAACCAAACAAAGAACACATCTACCTGCCGCTCCCAGTGGTAGACATGAAAGTCTCCATCATTGCACCACTTACAGATTAAAGCTTATAGCAGTGCTTCGGGGACTGGTGACTATTTCTCTTGTACATGCTTTCTCTCCTGGTACTGTCCAACCCATGTAATAAATAACAGATTAACCAGTTATCTCGAAGTTCACTCCCGTCCGCCCTTATACATCTGATTTCCACACCACCACTTTGCATGCTTATATCGGCCTTTACTAGATCCCTTGTAATTTAATATCGTTTGTTAGCAAACCCACCTTGGTCGCTAGTCTATATCCTATTCCATACAATCACTTGTCATCACCCTAATCGCGTCAGACGTCAAGTTTTTCTTTCAATGTATATTAATGCACATTACCCCATTTGTTGTCTTTTCAAACTCACCATGCTTTACTAATTTCATCCCACCCCTCATCTTCCCAAGCTTCGAACTTCGGCAATGCCTGGTTTGGAGGACCTGGTTGGCTGTTACCCACTCCACCTGGCCGGTGATCTTCAACCACAGGATCCCAAAAGAACCCTGCGATTCCATATCGGCTTCGCTCCACCTTGTTTCCTCGACCAGCCTGAAATGAATCCCGCTGCCCAAAGAACTGCACACCCCAGCCCACTCACCTTAAAATGTGACGTCCGTTACGGGGCTGTCCAAAACTGAAGCATGTCAGGCCAATGATGGCACGGCACTGCCATACCCAGTTCGATAGCACTCCCGCAACTATTCCATTCCTTCTCTCGACCGTGCCCTCGCCCACTCGTTCCATTAACTGCAAATACGACGAACTCCCCCCGACCCCAGCTGACTCCATGACACATTCATTCCAACCTGCTGAACTGTTGGTTGAAATTTAACCATCTCTGTGTTACTGTGCTTCCCACCAAATCCAATAACTTTCTATACAGTTCGCGTTCCGGCTCGTGTGTTGCCACCATCTCTCTCTTCCAAAGGAACTATTATGCCCGCCTCCACAACAGCGACACCAGTGAGTCACTACAGTTTAACTGTATACCATGTTTGAGATCCCTGCTACCATTTACCCGCTTTGCTGGTCCCTCCATTTCATCATCCCCACTTACGCTTTTGTGACCCTGGCCACGAGCCCAATAGTCCAAGGCCGCGAGGCCTCAGCGGTTGTTTTGGCTTCAGTTCAATTTGATCGGCTGGATGATGCCAACTTTGCTGCTTCACCAGATCTGATGTTCTGGTTTCTGATTTTCCACAGCTTACATTTCTCTTGTCATATTTCAGGCATGAAGCCTCTTGTTTTGCCCTCCCTCGCTTTGTTTTTGCCCGCCACCTTCAAATCCTAACGATCTGACCTTGCTTGATGTTCTCTTCGGCAAAAGAGCTTCCCTGCTCGTGCCGGTTTAGTGACGACCACGCCTACATTGGATACAGCTCACCGCCTATGGCGCTGTCCTCTTTTCCCACCCAAAACCCCCTGTACTCACAGTCCCACCAGTCATACCTTTATTCTGACTGTAACCTTATGATCATGCCTGACGGCATGCCCCAAAAGTTGGGAATAAAAAGTTGGGACGTTTTGGTTTTTCATTTTACAATTTGCACTTCTCTTGTCATGTCGGGCAGGAGGCCTCTTGTTTTGCCCTCACGCGTTTTGTATTTCTATCCGCCACCTTCAAATCTTAACGATCTGATCTTGCTCGATGTTCTCTCCAAAAGGTACTTCCTGCTTGTGCCAGTTTGGTGTTGACCACCTCTACATTGGATAAAGCCCACCGCTATGATGCTGTCCTTTTTCTTAATTTCCGTGTACCCACGATCCCCGCCAATCATACCTTTATTCTGATTGTAACCCTATTCTCATGCCTGACGGCATGCCTCCCTAAGTTGGGAATAAACGTTATTATTAATATTAAACTGCGGAAAGTGAGGAACCGGAACATCAGATCTAGTGAAGCAGCAGATTTGGCGTCATCAACTGGTCAGATTGAACTGAAGCCTAAAACAACCGCTGAGGCCTCGTGGCCTTGGTTGATAGGCTCATAGCCGGGGTCACAAAAAGCGTAAGTAGGGAAGCTGAAGTGGAGGGGTTAGCAAAGAGGATAAATGGTAGCAGGGATCTCAAAAACATAGTATACAGTTAAACTGTAGTGACTCACTGGTGTCGCTGTTGTGGAGGCGGGCATAATAGTTCCTTTGGAAGAGAGATGGTGGCAACACACGAGCCGGAATGCGGACACCATGTTTGAGGTGATTGGGCTTGGATTTGTAATTCTGTGGACAGCGAGATTTTTCGGGTTGGTCAAGGGAATCCGCAGAGCTGGATTGAAGCCTTGGTAAGTTTGCAGGTTTTCTGGCCCGTTTGGGGATCACTGTGGATGACGATCACGGGTCGGATGGAGAGAATGACGGCCGAAAATGGCCTTCAACGCAGGAAGTATCGAAGGCCGAAGCTTGGGGAGACGAGGAAATTGGATGAAACTGACAAAACCTTGCATGTTTGACGGGGTATCAGATAGGATAAAGCCCCTTATTAGAGTGATGAAACCTAACGTTTACCACGATTAGGGCAGTAACAGCAAGTGATCAAATGAGACTGGATAGGGTTAGCTTTGTATTTAGTTGACTAACAATCAAGCATGGGTTGAGTTTACTAGTGCAGGCTATTATCGTCCAAGAGACCTAGAATAGGTCTGTTTAAGTAAGCAGAGAAGTGCCGTGTAGGATAATCTAGCTGACAGGAGTAGAACTTACGAGGTGATTGATTAGTTCACCTGGAATTTTCAGCATGAGCTCGATAGCATCACAATCTAGGAGAGAAAGTGAACGTAAAAGGAACGGTCGCTTGTCTCCAAGCGCTGCTCTCTGCTCCAATCAGAAGTGGTGTACGACGAAAAAGCTTTTGGGCGCTGGTCTTCCATGCTGGTAGTGGAGGGTAGGAATCTCATTGTGTAAATATTTATTTATTTTGCGTGTCCACGCTAGGGAGCAGTAGGTAGGTGCGTGTTTTGTCAGGTTGACGAAGTGGGATTTGGTGCGGTGTAATCATAATTATGACGAAAGCAATTACAGCTTCGCTCCTCAAAGCAAGACATGGGCGTCGCAGTGCACATTCAGGCTCTCCCATCTTTGTTTTTAACGGACGAAAGGGCAGTATTTTTTCCACTCAGCTGTGCATTGACGGTGTCTCTTGACTGGGGACGAAACGTTTGAAAACCAGTTACCAAGTTCGGCGAACAGATCAACTACCATCTGATCAATCATAATAATATAATAATAATAATAATGTTTATTCCCAACTTGTGGGGGCATGCCGTCAGGCATGACATGATCATAAGGTTACAGTCAGAATAGAGGCATGACTGGCGGACTGTGAGTACAGGGGGTTTTGGGTGGGAAAGAGGACAGCGCCATAGGCGGTGAGCTGTATCCAAGGTAAACGTGGTTGCCACTAAACCGGCACGAGCAGGGTCTTTTTTCGAAGAGAACATTGAGCAAGGTCAGATCGCTAGGATTTGAAGGTGGCGGGCAAAAACAAAGCGAGGGAGGGCAAAAAGACGCTTCCTGTCTGACACATGACAAGAAGAAGGTAAGCTGTGGAAAATCAGGAACGAGAACATCAGAGCTGGTGAAGCAGCAAAGTTGGCATCATCCAGCCGATCAAATTGAACTGAAGCCAAAAACAACCGCTGAGGCCTCGCGGCCTTGACTATTGGGCTCGTGGCCAGGGTCACAAAAGCGTAAGTGGGGATGATGAAATGGAGGGACCAGCAAAGCGGGTAAATGGTAGCAGGGATCTCAAAAACATAGTATACAGTTAAACTGTAGTGACTCACTGGTGTCGCTGTTGTGGAGGCGGGCATAATAGTTCCTTTGGAAGAGAGAGATGGTGGGAACACACGAGCCGGACGCGAACTGTATAGAAAATTATTGATTTGGTGAGAAGCACAGTAACACAGAGATGGTTAAATTTCAACCAACAGTTCGGCAGGTTGGAATGAATGTGTCATGGAGTCAGCTGGGGTCGATTGGGGAGTTCGTCGTATTTGCAGTTAATGGAACGAGTGGGCGAGAGGGCACGGTCGAGAGAAGGACTGGAACAGTTGCGGTGTACTACCGAACTGGGTATGACATTGCCGTGCCATCATTGGCCTGACATGCTTCAGTTTTTTAGCAGTCCAGTAACGGACGTGTCACATTTAAGGTGATTGGGCTGGGTTGTGCGGTTCTTTGGACAGCGGGATCCATTCAGGCTTGGTCGAGGAAACAAGGTGGAACGGAGCCGAATCAGGATCGCAGGGATTTTGGTCCGTTTTGGGGATCCCGTGATCATAGATCACAGGAAAGGTGGAGTGGGTAACAGCCAACCAGGTCCGGGTACCGCCGAAGTTTGAAGCCTGAAATTTCAGTTTCGCCGCTTTAAATTTGCCACCTGTCAGTAGTTTATAGCGTTATTAGTTTAAGGAGCTGCTGCTAGAGAGGAGTATTCCGACATACTTTGAAGAATGATTTTGTTCAACAAAAAATGACTTTAGTTGGCCAGCAATTTTCATACTGTTATGGATGCAGGGAAAAGGTTCAGATCACCGATCGTAATTTATATGACGTGAATGTCTAACCCACCTCCAAATAACGGCGCCGCTTTGACTGATACAGTTTTGGATCCCAGCCGGGCACCCCAAGCCCTGGTGCCGATGGTCATTCGGCTTATGAAGCGTTCCCTTAACCGTCCTTCCAAATGAAAAGGTTTCAGCTAAAACGTTGCTTTGCACGGCATGTATGCTTGAACCTAACTAACTATGTTGGAACTTGCTTACTTGAATTTTTATTCGTAATTTTTGGCGCGCATTCAATTTTTAAGTTATATCCCCTCATCCGGCAGACGCATTTTCCCTAAAACTTTTGTGTGTCGAATAGTCACCCTCGCAAAAATGATGCGTTTTGCTGTTTGTATGCACAAAGCAAAAACTGCCATAAGCTACCTTTGTTAAACTTTGCTTTTGGTGCGCATTTGATGTTACGGTTGCCATGCTGCGGCTTCTGATAACGCCTCAGTTATCATGGTGAAATTACTGGCCGTGCGTTTATCATCTTTCATGGTATCTGTTAAGGCGACAAAGGAATAAATGTGGGGTAATTATGTGGTATTTGCGCGTCCAGTTGTTACTAGTCGCACCAACGCTGTTTTGCGTTACGAGTTGGTATACTGCGAATGCAAAAGGCGACCAGCAAGCCAACGGAAGTTCGATACATCCAAATAAGCTGGTAACTTAAGCGCATTTGCCGGTACTAGGCAACACGCGAAGCAGCGGTCTAGATCCCGTCTAACGAGATATGGGAACCTTTTCTCAGTCGCCCCGAATAGTTTGGGACACAATCGTGAGGCCAATACGTTTTTGTATGATCAACTTTCGGTGAATCGACGGTTAACCGAAGAGACCTTTGGCATCTGTGGAGCCCTATCAAAGTTTGAAGCGCTGTTGTGTAAGCTGCGACAGTTTGTAGCGAATGAAATCGGCGATGTCCTCATCACTCATGACATGTCGACAGGCTCCGTCGAGTGAGCAGTGGGTATTGTCATTTTACTTTGGTAGGTGACGTTCCTTCGGTCTTGGCAAAGCCTAACGAGTTCAAACGGATACTTATGCTGTAGTCGACGAAAGGATATGATAGCCGAATAAAATTGACACCAGATTGTAATAGATAGACCTGCTCCGACGTTTCCTAGATGTCAATGATGTCGATGGAAGAAACGGGATAAACCTATTTGGGTGATATGTTGATGTGCTGAATGCAGGTACAACTTGGTGCCTTCTTGTTTACAGACGGCATGGGTACCTGGTGTACGATGCTGTGTAGGTTGCATAGGGAGAGAACTGACGAATGGTATCATATGAGGACCTTCGTCATGTAAGTGTGTGCGTGGTCAGGTGTGTTAGGCTGTGATGTAATGTCGTACCATTTTAATGCCTACAGAGGTATCAAATAACTTGCTTATTTTGGTCACCGACACGATTTTGAGACGCCTGACGTATATTCTGTCGTATCAAACATCTAAACGGTGCCTAGTGATAGTTTTGTGTATATCACATTGCTAGAAAACAGAGTCCGCCGCGACCTGTATACATCGCGTCGTTCGAATTCACGATTCGTCTGTTATCGCTTGACCCACCGGTTGTGCATCATGGCGGGAACTGCCCACGCACAATCCGGGATGCTCTACCTTGTTTGTGTGCCCATCAGGCGTCTAAAAACGCCGCCAGTCGCTTAACGAAGGGGTTTACCTATCAAACGGTCTCGATCGTGCTGCAGGGATGGTATCCAGGCCGGCTGAGCTTCGCGTGCAAGAATATGGGGTGCGTACATAGTAAAATGTGATCAAAGGAGAATCCTTGAGGGCCACTTCTTCGTTGTAAAAGTGACCTTTTAAATGGCCGCATATGCATCTCCGCACGTTTTGGAGTAAGTGACACCCTGTACATGTTTCCAAGGAATTAGGATGGTCTTCAGAAAGGCTTTCACGGCTCTCATAAACTAACACACTTTTCAAAAATATTGGAAGCACTACCGGGGACCTAATAAAAATATAATTTTAATTGTTCGCAGATGCCTCTGCTGCTGCAGTCGTGTCTTTTGGCTGTTATGGATTATTTTGCGGCCTCGTTGAGGCCGAAAATAATTTGTGGAACCGATTAAGTCGACTGTTTATATTTCTTGGAGGTGTATAATTTTGACCACAGGTAGTAGGAATCCCTGGAGATGGTGAACACATTCTGCCGCTCATGTAAATTAGGCATTGTTACCCTAGGCTAACTTTGACGGTCGGGATTTTTGACAATAGCGGGTGACCTCGTGTTTACTGGTATCCGTACAAATGCAAGCTGTGAGGGTGGCAAGCGGTCCAAATTGTTGTTGTCCAAAATTGTTTATATCTCATCCTGTGGGGGGCGCATAGATATTGGAAGTTCGCAATTGCTATATCGCAGACAAAGCCAGCTGAATATTGCGATAAAATTGACGATTCGATCCTAAAGAAACTTGAATGCTGAGAAACGTAACTGCAAAAAATGTATCAGAAATTAGCCGGAACTAGGTAAAAATGATTGAAAATGGGCAGCTGATTTAATTGAATTACCGCGGGTTCAGACGTCAAAAATTTGGAATGGAAAACCGTAGATGATCAACTCTAGAAATAGGGGAGCTGATAAGTATGAGCGGTGTAATAGGATAATGATATATGAGCTTACCATTTGTAGATGTGTTGGAGGCCCACTATAGCTCTTGTTGTGGTGGGATACAAGGCTTGAAGTTGGATATCCAAAGGGATGAGAGACAGCATCGGCCTAGGTAGTCCACGAAAGTCCTCACCAGGGAAAATGAACTTCCGATGTATTCCATGAACCAGTTGTGCTGGGTAGCAAAAAAGAGAGGTTTCTTTGTTCGGGGGTTTGGGTTGCAAGAAGAGATCTTGTGAAGGGCGACGCAATACGAAGTGCTGTCCATCTGCGCTTGAAGAGCGCCAAATAATCAGTGATATTTCATTGTTCAGTCCATGAGCAACCGCGTTCATATGATTTGGGTACTACCATTATATTTGTGTGACCATGTTTGCAGGAGACCTTGAGGCAGGGCGCCTGAAGCGCAGTTCTCAAGCTTTCGATGTAACCTCACAAAGCTTATAGGGCCATGAAACCTAGCCAGGTTTACCGGCTTGACTACTGCAAGCAAACAGTATCGCCTGGGCTTGCAGGGTTGTTATTCTGACTCTTGGGAAACCAGACGTTGTAGAAGATCAGCAAATAACCCGAGATATACGGGGGAGGGCAACAACTCAGTGACTGCCAAGAGTGGAACTGCAGACCCCGCCTGGCCATAAGTATCCTCGTAGTACCTTTTACCGCGCTTGTCTTTTCCTGTACCTTCTCATGAATTGTTTATTCTCACCATAAAACATCCAAACCAGCAGTTCAACGATCACTTTTGTAATAGATATTCGCAGACACGGGTTTCCCCTAGGCAGCCACAAATATTCCAAACTCCAAATAATCGAATTTCATCACGGGCTCGCCTACACAACTTCCGAGTCCTAGTGACTGCCTCACTCCTAACATAAGTCTGCTTGTGCCATACCACTTTAGATCGAACATATTTTCATTAACCCTGTAACATACTAAAAATCCCGCTGCAAAAACCACCTCCAAGGGCTGGAAAAAGCCGGTGGCCTAACTTTACGATAGGCGCTTTTAACTGCCAACACTGCAGACTAATAGCCTGTTCAGTTCTACTCATGTGTACATCGGGTGAGTTCGCACTAATGAGAACGTGCCCACCACCTAGTTCAGAACGCATGGAAGGCGCCATAACTACCGCCAAAAATCTTGGGGACGGAAAGTGGGCTGCAAGATAAAAAATGGGACAAAATGTCGGATGAAAGTTACAGAAGGTGAAATCCGTAAGAGACATTAGAATTCCTATATAGGCACTTCACTCTTAGATAAATATCCTATCCATGCCATAAAACTCTCACTGGGATTCTGATGATCGTGCCAATCATCTATTCACCAAAGGATTAACTCGGCTTACAGAATCCCCTCTGAGTCTCTACTTGGCTTGAAATCAACTGGTTTCCACAAAAACGTGAACTGGAACTGGAACCTGGTTTAACTAACTGAAAGGTGCACCCACTCACGGAAATAGGTAGCGCCGCCCAATTGTTTTTGTGATGTCTACAGCAATGCAGTATTGGGAAATGGTTTCGTGAATACGAATTGCTTTCCTGGTATTTTCGAGACCTTTCTCACGGAAAATAGTTGCTTCTGGAAAATGGAACGGACTTATGATTCGCGAAAAACGCAAAACGGAGTTTCGGGTGGCCCAAATCCACCAGATAACACCAAACAACTCATGTGTCTGTGTAACGACAATAATCATTGTGTGCGCAATCCTCTCCCGTCGGATTTAATTCGGACCAGTGGCTTGAAGAAAGGGCTTGATGTGGACAGACATTTGGGTCATTGCGTTACAACAGTTGAGGGCGGCTGTTACACTGTGAAGGATATTGACCTCAATGCTTTGCGTGATTTCAACTTTAACAGTAAGGATCTTGTTATTAGTGGTGCAGCGTCATCTCTGATATCAGAAGAGGAAGTAAATCAACCAGTGGAAACTCTGATGTACCCACAAGAAGATGGACTCTTTGTGACTAAACCACCAGAATTCAACGTGGAACGTTTTATACATGTGCGTTATGGATGTTTGTCGTCACATTCAAAGCTTACCCTCTCTTGCAAGGGGCATTTAGTCAGACACCTGGTGCCAAAAGCAATATCCTGCTGTAATAACTCCAACTTTTGCAACGCTGAACTCGCTCCAGAATTCATGCATCATTCTTCGAACTTTGAGGCCTACAAAGCTGCCTTGGTGAATCATAAGCTTTTTGATTCCAGCCCGAATGTTGTCCGTCGTCCGAGGATCAACACGGAGTTGAACATTGGTCCGAATCTACTTAGTGGTGGAAAGTTGCTCTATGATTCACCAACATCAAAGAGTGCTGTTAACTCTGAGAATAAATTTTCGGACAAGACACATGCAATTAATTTGGTTCTCATAGTTGCATTTAGCATTGTTGTGGCTTTCCTTACCCTTACAATGTTGGGTGTTTATTACTGCTATAAGCACCGTCTCCAAAAGAGAAAGCTAAGAGTTTTGGAATCTGTATTGTGGTACCCTTCGCCCCATAGTCATTATGTGGCCGCAAAATGCAGTCAGTCGTCCTCCATGAATACTGGTTTCGTCGGACATAACAAATATACACGAACGACTAAAAGTTTCAGTAAAATACACAAAGCAGTCGACCACAGTGGACCTGGCGGTTGTAGTTTACACACGGCTACAACGAGTTTGACGAGGACGGTAGTCGGTTCTGACGAACTTCAAGGTCCGCAGTCCTCAAAAACAAACCGCTTCTACGCTCTACAGTACACTGTGAGCAAACAAATATACTTGGAAAAGTTTATTGGCCGTGGCAGGTTTTCGGACGTTTGGTTGGGTGAGTTCCCAGTTGTTATAATATAATTGGTTCACAAGTCAGGGTGACGTGCAGTTAATTTCAATTTGTTATTCGTTTTACGCAGTTCCTGCACACTGATTCTTTAGCGGGACACGTATAACGAGGGTGCTTGGGGTTCCCACAAAAGTAACATTGTTGTGTAGCGGCAGAAACTGTTGTTTCGGGATTAACACTGGACGAAGGAGTAGACACAGAACAAGTAACGGGTTATATGTATACGTTTGATTGTGATTGTTTTTGTGCGATTTCGAGAGCTCGGGCAGATTTTTGGGCCTCGTCAAGGTCCATTTCATGCCACGGATGGTATTCGATTGCATTCCGGTTATCAAGGCATCCCGGACTGCTTCGCTTGTATGTTTTACAGCAGATACTGCTTCGAATTCGCGGTATTTAGCAAGTGACTTCAGTTTTTGGACGAACTGGCAGGCATCTTGACCAAGTTCTTGTTTGTATGTAGCTAAAAGATGGCGTGCATACACGATATTTTTCGGGCGAATGTAAAGTTTTTCCAGCAAGGCTATCGCAAAATCGTAGTCGCTACATTCTGCAATGAAGTCATACACTGTATGGTCAATGTGACGTATGAGAGTTTCCAATTTATTCGGACCTTCAGGTTTGCGTTAATGTAAGCTTTGAAGGTACAGAACCAATGAGTCCGTTTCGTTTCATGCCATCTGATGAAGGAAGATCAGCATCAAAAACCGTAGGGCGGAAAATATGATCCATTTCTTTATTAGGCGATTAAATTGCTGTAAGGATCGAGTAGTTCCAGGACGAGATTAGAAGGAAGACAGAGTAGAAGGGCGCACTGTACGCTTTACTCGTCTAATAACGGTAGCACATGAGCTAAAAATATAGAGCGAGAACTACGATTAATGATATATGCAAGAGTATGATTAATATAGTCATGACACACACTCAGTGAGCCAGATGTGTATTAGAATTTTATGCACAGTTTCTTGAGTGAGAATTGTTAGCCCTACTGTGCAAATGCTAATAATGTAGCGAAGCCAATGTTGTGTTCAAATCTATTTAAAACTCGTAACTAAAATTCAAACAAAAATTAAAGTTTGGATGTGCACATTCTTTGCTGAATTGTAAAATTACGTGTATATGTAGAGTGCCAGTTTACCGTGAACCTAGACAACGACGACTTGTCCTATGTTTCTTCTACTGTTGTAATGGTTAGGTGGTGTTCTGCATCATTTATTGCAGTAATCCTTTTGGAAACACTCAGTTTTGTACTGTCAACTACACTGTTTTCTACGCAAAATTAAAAAAGCACAACTTAAGTGTAATTGAAAATTCATTTTGCAGAGGCGGTGCCGAGTTACGAGCTTGTCAGCAGCAGCGTTTCTTGAAAAAGACTGAGGACAAGATCTTGCTTTATAAGGCAAATCAGGACAGGTTTAGCATATTTGCTCGCGGAACCAAAAGTCCTCATACGCGCTCTTGAACATGGATCTCAGCTGAGTTATTTCGTTTAGTTGGTGCTTCTGCTACATTGCAAACTTTGCCATTTGCTTTCAACTAGTTTGCACTCGAAGGTTTCACAGTAAAACCGCAAAGTTTTGTCAACTATTACTCCGTATAAAAGTTGCACGGTCAATTGTATCCAGCACACCAAAGCTTTCTGATGTGACTGATTCGTGTATTTTGATTACATAACAAACAATTTTGACAACAAACTTAAAACGTCAACCCTAGATCATGACCCGGCGGATAATATACCTATAACATCTTCACATTTCCTCAGGTATTGGGGTAGCGCCAGGTGAACAAGTCGCTCATAAAATTGATGTTTCTTGACTTCAAGGGTGTGGGTAATTCTGTACGATGCTTCTAGCGACGCTTGCCCAACAAGGATGGTCCCAAACTCTTAAGAGCCCAGTCAGATCTTAAAATTTACGAACTTTCAGGCGTGTATACGGAAGTCTCTTTGAAAGCTTCACTGTAAAGAGTGGCGTTAGGTAGGGACATCCACACCATCTACTCGTGTTCGGTTGGAGGATCTTGAATACCCCGGTTTTCAGATTGTTGCTGGTGAGAACCTTGTTTGTCTGAGTTATTCAGACGACGTTATCCTGATCTCTGAAGGTGAGATATAAGCGCTGTTGAACAAATTTGTCATCTTTCGGCATTTGCAAAGCCATGCTCCAGGACGTTCAGTGCCTAGACATGTCCTTTGCAGATAAAGAGGAAGCACTGGAGGTTATGGAAAAAGTTTCTTTACCTATTAGTACTAGCGTAATTTGCCTGATGAAGTGAGTTCAAAAAGAACGAAAGCATGAGACACGTTTAATAATAGGCATCAAAAGGTCGGCGTGTACCAGGCTAGAGTAAAAGTTGTGTTGCCGTATGGCTGGAAGACATGGCCGCTGCGTGAAGATGATTTGCGGTGTCTTAAGGTTTTTTACGAACGATATCTCATACGCTACACTGGTATCAGATGGTGCTGATGAATTCATTTAAGGCAATCAGCTCTGTTGCAGACACATCACTCGCCTGAAAAAATCCAGACCCGAAAACTGCGGTGATTTGTCCACATTTTGCGTTTGCTGAATCACACTTTACCAAGACCAGCGTTCTCAATGTCTTATTCAGACTGGCACAATCCACGGGGTGAACAATGTGATGGCATCCCGGTAACGTTTGCTTTACGCAGCCAGCGACGCTCAGAGAGCTGACAGCCACCCAATATAAACTGACTATCCTACTATCAGATTTTTTCGAATTGTCTGATTGAGCATTCGAAGTTGTAGGCTGCTTGCGACAAGCTAACATCTGGCCCCCTCCCCATCCAGGCTTTTAGCCCTCCTATTTTTAAGCTTTTAATTCAAGTGAACAGTTTTTATGGCCGTGCTGCACCGAGAAAACACTGATAGCACTGTCTCTTGGGATAACTATGCACAAATGGGAATGCACGCGCCAAAGGTATACGACCAAACCAACTTGTGCCGGCAGTAAGGTAGATAAAACAATCACGTGACTTCATCATTACAGTGCAAAGACCGCCCAGTCTTGCTTTTTTAATGCTGCTAATTTTCACCTACAATTCTTCATCTTGCTCCAAGGGAAAGATATCGTCTACCTGACAAACGATGCTCTAAATTAACCGCTTCTGACACAATCTGTGGGCAGTCAACGTAGACCGGTGTTACTATAAACTACATTGCCTAATGAAAGCACGGTATGTATGGTGTATAAAACTGTTTTGGTTCGATGAACGTCCTAGGTGTGGTTGATCGTTCACTTGGTGTAATGAGGACTCTTTCTGACGAGAAGCAATAAAACTTCAAACTTCTAATGAGTTTTGTAGACCTCTAGGTAGCTCTTAACGGGGTCAGTTATGGTACCAGTTAATACAAACAATCCCTGATGGTTGTGACCTATATATGTGGGCACTCTCGGGCTCGGTAGACAATAGCAATTTGATCAACAGACCCCAGGTTATAACAGAAATCACTATGTATTTGTGCGAGTTGGCTTTGACACAAAAATACCGGCTAACTTATAACCTGTAAAGCATTTCAAAACCAGTGCCAATCAAACGGATTTCCTCTAGTTCACGCTTATTGTCGTTGTAATTTGACAAAGGTTTTGCGCTGAAGGTGACTGTTACGCCAAAAAAGGTAATATGCAACGGATAAATAGGCCCCTAACCTCGCGGTTAAAGAATCCCACTCACGATGCTACTTTTCCTCCTTTTCTCTGCCCCAAAATCTTGTCAAATTCATATTTTTATGATGGGTTCCAGATCACGCATTACAGCATGCTAAGGTCTAGGTTATTCATTGCAATCGAGAAGGGAAGGTTGAAGGGACGTCTACTGCAGTTCGCTTTGACCCTTTTTTAGTTGTGGATGGTCGTTCTAATTATAAAAGGAGGATTTTGTCGGTTGAACATTTCCTGGGACAACACCAATTGTATAACGATTTTTACCAACTTCTATAACATTTTCTGTGGAACATGAGTCGCACTTTCTTCCGATTTGGTCAGTGATGATAGGAAACCAAGAGCAACAGTGGTGGGCATTTGTCTGAAATCTCGAGGGAGACAGTGCATATATTTTTGGGGTTATCTGGCTATTGATGGGGAGAAAAAGATTAACCAAGGCGCGAAATTCAGTGCAATTTTTGCCATAGCGACATTTTAGTGGGAACTTTGGCCTTAAAAAGAAGTCAGTCCATCGGAACCAGTATACATTTTAGTTATTGGGTGGTTTTCTTAGAGCTGAAACCGTAAGTGGATGAAGACTTCCATTATAATAACAATACATATCAGTAACCGCTATTTAGTTCTATCTTGAAAACTTATGTAGCTATTCGCGGAATGACCGAATACACTCGTTACTCGTTGGTCAATACAGATGTCAGTTCTGTGAATGTGGTATCATTACATAACAGAGCAGGTGTTCGCTGCTGATTGCAGCTTGCTGAAATCTCTTCTTTGAGCACTGTTCCAGTGAAAACCAAAAGGACGCAGACATCGCTATCCCATGATTTCACAGAAGGAAAAAATATGGACACCTTTAGGTACGAGCTGACAGCGGCAACACGCTTAATAAGCGACCGATATGATACATTTTTAGATGAGGATTCCATGCACCATGATCCAAGCAGGTTTGTGTATCAGTGCAATCGATTTCAGTTTCGGGCAAACTACAACTTCCGAAATTTGCCGAATCTTAACCACTTCGTATTTTTTATCAGATTTTGTCAATTCAGTCACTGATCCAGCATAGAGCATGTAAGAATTAGAACGATATTATATGAGAAAGACGGTCCAGGGACCCTCGGTGAGAATCAACAACGTTATGGATGATGTGGAAATTCCAGCAGTCCTTTATCTTTATGCTTGTCAATGTGTGTCTATGCACAATATTCCGAGCAGCGAGGTTTCATATTTTTTAACACTCGGTAGGTTCGTGTGCGACCTGACAGCATTTGAGACGAGCCTATTTGCTTTCAAAAGACTAATAAATCATTTACCGAAATATTACCACCAATGAGTTACCATTATCGATAGGCTCATAAAGAGTGTATGGGTTCTCGCAGTTGTCAGAATAGAATAAACTACGCCCTGGTGACACCGTGGTAAGAAATCATTTGCTACACGGTAACGTTTTCAAGTCTAACCACGCGGAGACATGACGTGTTGTTTGTACGGAAATTATGATATTACGACTAACCAGCTGATGCTACCCAGTAGCAGGGGTCTTTACAAAGGACTTCTAGTATTCAGGTATTTCAGTGTAAGATTACTAATGATGTCTAGAAAATGTCATATGGTGCAACAAGTATCTTCACACGGCTTCAGCGACTGTAATGACCTTTTCATTCACACCTTTACTGGCTGGGCAAACGGGAGTCACTCAAGCTGATTGGACAATTATGACTTAAATTACACTGGTGAGCCAGGATGCCTAACAGTCATGATTTCCAACAGGCCACGTACTCTGTCCTTTTTAATGAGGTTGGAAACCCATATATGACCCACCTATCACTTCTCAACTAGTTAGACGACACATATGTGTAATGAAACAGTATTTCAGACTCGGCTCAACTTCAGCAGTTGTTCCCTAGCTAAAGTCAAACCCAAAAACTGCTAACTTTTTGGTACAGTGGAAGGCACACGAAGTGCAACTCAAATGAAGTGCAAGCTCTGTTGTTACCAGCCAGAATGGTGTATGTGGATTCTCAAATCCGATCACATAAGTTCGGTTTTTGAACATGCGGCATAATACCAAGCTAATTCACGCGCTTCAAGTATATTCAAACTCAGTCCACTGTCGTCATTCTTTGAGAAATTCTAAAGAAAAAGGAAAGACAGCATCATCCTAACGCAACAGAAACCTACTTCACTTGAATAGTTAATGAATTACCTTCACAATAATAACCTGAAGACGCCATTGATGCATGAATCAAGTAGCCATTTTAACGAACTAACAACTGCAGCTACCCTACACAACTCAGCTGCATCTGCTTACTTTAGGTTTATCCTGGTTTATTCAGCCAGCGAAGTCCGCGCCAAAACCGTTACAATGTGGTGCTGCATTCATTTCCTAATTTAAAGTTCGCGATGGAAGCTAACCTTCTAAGCAGGTGTTTTTAAAAGGCTGATAAAGTCTAATAGACCACTGATTAATAAAGCGGTATCTCAGTGGTTTACCAACAACGATCTCTCAGTAAAACACTATAACTGCTCCATCAATTGGCGCAATTAGTGCTTATAATGAGGATAGTTTAAAATACATCTGCGATATACCAATTATCTCAGAAAAAAAATCGACGGCTATCTGTGCAGCCTGATTCCTACGCCTTTGTATGATACCTTCCAAAGCGCTTAACGCTTATCGTCCCCAAAGTTGTTAACCATTTTTATTTTTACTACATGACCTATGCAGGCGCCTCCAAACACAGGGGTAAAAATTGAAGCTCACTATTTGTAAATGAATAATTCAAGGAGAATTCGTCACTCTTAGACATTGTTCACCAAGATATACATAATCAAACCAGCTACCAATTGACTTGGACTCTTGTGAAAGCGCAAGTACGTGAGTTTCCGCCTGTGTGGAACACAGGTTAGGTTTCCAGCTAATTTACTGACAATGCCTGGATGGTTCTTCGCATTAGAGTCACAAGCTTAAACGTAAATGACGACGTACTGTGTTGACGTTCAAAGTTCCACAGTTTGTAGAACAACTTACAGACAGAAAACGCATGAGGGTTGTTTTGACTGGACTGAATTACATGTGATGAACATCCCCTTTCCCATATTCCAACTGCTTATACGAGTGTGTAGTCTATAGAGTAAGCAAAATGACAAGTGACTAGGTACTTGAGTTTCTACAAAATAACATTACCCTTATTGAAATAGTCTTATCGGCGATCACCTGGGCCGTCATCTGTTGGTTTGCCAACATCATGTCGATTAATAAATAGATAACAATTTCCTGCTTTTTGGAAGGAAGGCTCACATAAGCATAGATCACGGAATTCAGCCAAGTGTACAACCCCATGCACAGCCGACATCCGTACAAGAAAGCGATGAAGACAGTGCTGTGTATACGTCGCTGTTGGAGAGCTAAACTCACCTGTTTATCACCAAAACTAACTTCTTTCGTCACAGATTAAGCAGAGTGAAACAGAGACAACCTTATTGGTGTTTTATGCCGACAAAAAACGGTTTCGTTCCCAAAAAGGAAAAATTTCGGTAGCCCAGTGAATCTAGATTAGAATGGTTTTGGCTGGATTCTTACCTGGAGCCCTGTAAATTGTTATCATCCCATGTTCTGAAATGTAGTTTTGTTTTTCACCAATAATGATGGCCAATTTTAGTATCCTTTTCTTCTGTCCTCTTTTGGGTGCTTACACAACTTAATAGACCGAACTGTTAACTGTTGAATTCGCGAGAACTTATACATTTAGTTAGTGCCCTTGTTGCGAAATTAATCTAACAATTTAGCGGAAGTTGTATTTAAGGTACAAGTTTAGAAACTTTGCTCAGCTCTACAGCGCAAATAACAGATTATTTCAAAGAAATTTGGACAGCAAAAAAGCGGTGTAGGCGAACAGCTTTGCTTACTCCATCCCTTTGCAAGCACCGAGCGATGGACGAAAGTGCCATATTGATGTATGATTGTTTGCTTCAGGGTAGAACATCTTTAGCTGGGACCATCCACATTTTAATCAGTCTCCAAAGAATGACAACTGAATTTTCATTTTTGAAACGAAAACAGGTAAGCGAATGCTTCAAAGCACTCGCTACTCCTAGGGAACCAGTTTTTGTTGGTGATGTTGACCACCCACTTAGATTTTTTTGATGCATTTGAAAATGAGAAGACATCTGCCTAGTTTTTCTGCTTTTGCAGACACTGCTAGGCTTTTTTTGAACTATTGGGTAAAATAAATTGCCACTATTCGAACAAGGATTAACATGTTTAACTTTATAAATAAAATGTTTGGTCGTTTATGTTCGCTACTATCCTATTAGGTAAATCACAGCTATCAGGTTTACAGTGCTTTCGGAGGTTAAACTACAGATTTTTAAAATGGGGCTTTACCCGACATTTACATTTTGTCCAATTATTCGAAAAAACACTTATTGAACGGATATCAAATTTTGGTATAATGAAGTATTCATATTTCTCAGCGTCGTCCAACAGTCACTCAATAGGCGGATTTTTCTTGGTAGCTGAACACAGAAGTAATTTCACTAAAGTATGTCGAATTCATGGGTTGAAAAGACCACCGTATCTTTCGGGGCAGTACAGAAAGAACAACAACCAGGCAAACTAACCAAACCAACGCAGACGCGCGTTTGCCATCAGTTCACCCACGCACGCACTTGGTGTGCATACAGCCTCGGATCGATAATTTGCAGCGGAATGGCTAGTCACGATGTTTCAAGAATTGGTCACTGCCCACCCCAAAATGCCTTCCGAATTCCTAATGGGGTGTCTCTGCAGTTCGCATTTATTGACAAGATAGCCAACTGGTGAATACCCGCGATGGGGTTATGAAGGTCATACAAAACTTTCTAAGGAGCACTGTATCCGAATATTCTTTCTACTTACCGTTGCTAGATTGCTTTTGTTTCGATTATCCATACCTGATTCAGTTGGCCGTTAAAAGATGTAGAACAATTTTTTTCAGCTCTGCATGCTCTCTGGTGTTCACGGTCTGTTGCGAACATCTCTGGGCCACGGGGGGGGGGGTTACGTCAGTACCGCCTGCACAAATTGGTTAGGGTTTTCCTTACTACGTCCAAGATGAAATAGCGCGGATGACGTGAACGTCAGTGATTACCTGTGTTTCCTTTATAACAGTCATTGGTTTGAAAAACAGTGTGAGAACACTTGCAGGATTCTTCCCATCGCGAACGGCCAGTACTCTGGACCTTTCACAAATAATGAAAGCGTTTTACGCAGTGGTGATCAGTGGAACGCCACCATTCTTTCGCGAATTGGACATAGATCAGTGGAAGAAAATTAGGCTTTCAAATGAACTATTTAAAAATATATATATTTGGCTTTCTCCCTAATCCACCCCCAGCCTTGCGTTACATGGAATTTCCTTCTGAAAGAAGCTGCGTCGTCTACACCTTCGAATGTCTGCTTTCGGAAGTAGCATGCTTTCTATCTAACTGCGAACGAAAGCCACCAATCTGTACTCACAGTCTTGCGTTGTGCGGCACCGGGCGAAGTTACCAAAAGCGGGAAAGTAGTAACGAATACATAGTTCGGGACAAACATGGCGAACACGGAACCTTCTGAAAGGATTATGTGAGGTCGTATCAATTCACGAGATTCCATTCCGTTGTCTGCCGTCATTATATTAAATATATGAAGAAACTTCAACAAACATCAAAACAAGTGACTTAGAACTGGATAGAAGGAAAGTTTAAAAACAGAAATTTTCATTTCCAAGGTTGCCCAAAACACTTCGAAAGTCCACGGTCGGTTTCGCCCTTCTTGTGGCCTATCAGATAGGCGCGGCCCGCGAGTTTCCATCAACCTAATGTACCACTTGAAACCAAATTGGACAGGTTTTGACAAATAAACTCATTTACATATCAGTTTGGTTTGCATTTCGACCAAACTGAATCTCACGTTTATGATATTCTTCAAATGAATGTGCTGCACAAAGGTCGCTTTGTGTTTCACTTGGTACGATATTTTTCATCTATCAGTAAATTTTCATAAAGCAAACTGCTCACAAGGTTACTGAAAGCTCTTCGACGGTTCAGAATTTAGATGAATTGTTCAGGTAACAATACAACAATAAAATCAGGTTCAAGCACCTACCTAGTGTAGATTACGTATAAGGGTAAACAGCATTGCGTGTCCGACCATTAACGAGTAATTCAGTTCTCCCGTGAAGAACAAATAGATATGCTCATTATCATTATCAGCCGTAAGAACCGCGAACTTGCCGTATAGTGGTTCTAGCTGTCAGTTTCGTTCTTCGATGATTTGAGGAGGTGAGGTAGGTAGCTGCGCACTGGAGGCGTGAGCTGATAAATTGGTGCGTAAACGCAGCACTGTCAGTGGAGTTTTAAGTGGGGGGTTGGGAAGAGAGCTATGCATTGAGCACAATAGCTTGGATGCACGAGCGGCATTGAGGGCGCGACTGGGCCATGTCTGACAATATCTCTAACCATTGATGTGGTCCGTCTCGGGGCCCCCATCCAGGAAGACGGCAGTGATCAGCACAGCTGAGTTTTCTGGTAATGGCTTTTATAATTCGCTGCCAAGTCATTGTTTGACCGCCTCTGGCTCGTTTCCATCCTTCACGTGGTTGTGCTAAAAGAGCCCTTCGTGGAATTCGGTCGACTGGCATGCGCAGCACGTGGTCAAGCCAGTGCATCCTATGCAATTTGGTCAGTTCATCTATTTTGGGTGAGTTATTTCTTCCGAGAACCATTCGGCATACTTCAGCATCGCTGATCCGGTATTCCCACCAGACTCGGACAATGCTCCGAGGACACCGATGGCTAAACACTGAAAGTCTTTTGACGTCCTCGGTGCGCAGCAACCAGGTTTATGATCCGTATAGTAATATGGAGTGCACTACAGCTTTGTAAACTCGACCCTTGACGATAGGTTAATGTCAAGCCTATGCCACAGATGTTGCGGATTCAGTAGAGCCGCTCTGGCCTTCCCCATCCGAGAGGAAATATCATCTTTCGCTAGAACACCGAAGCTGAAATAGCTGCCCAGCTGAAAATTGCTATTATTCGTCGGATAGTGATGTAGACCTCTCATCCTAAGACTGGTTACAAACAATTTAACATAATAATGCGTTTTTGGACAATATATTCCAGAAAAGCCGCCGGCAATGTCAAATGACCACTCTTCCTGGGGTGAACAAACTTGTGCATAAAACTCCTGGTCGATCGAAGCTCGGCTTTTACTACCAAACTAATTTATGACTGCTACGTGCGCTTTCATGATCATTGCTTAAATTCAACCTGAGTGTTTTAGGCTTACCAGTCCCTCACCTCAAAACTAGTAATCTGAATCGTTCAGTTGTTAGCACCCTTTCGGCGCCTAACTGCCATGCTACCAGAAGGAAGCACGGGGGCTGGGATACTGTCAGGTTGCACAAGCCTAGATAGGGGAAGTCACGATGCAGAGGTCAGGCTCAAGCCACGGACCTTCCGGTCAGTAAATTCGCGCTAGAACCACTGACGCATCTCTCCAAATAGCTTTTCAGGCATTTTGTGCACACGCCCGAATTGCAGTTAATGTTACTGTCACTCGAAACACTTCCCAACAAGTTGTGTTGTGGAGAATTAAGAATGTGGTAAGCATATCTGCACTGGAAGCGTAGTTTTGAAGAGTTTTTCATTAGCATTGTGTATATGTAAATAAATCTGATTGGGTCAACTTCCTAAAGAGAGATTTTCAGGTTTTAGCAACCGAAACTTTTCATCACATCACGACGAGGTTGAAAGTTGAATCGATTTTTCCTAGTTTATAAGGTGCAATGTTGCTGAGTCTAGTATGATTTTAGGCAAGTGCCAAATCAACTTCCAAAAAACATCACATTACCATCACCCTTAGTTGTATTCATTATCCTCTTTGTATGTGCTTTTAAAAAGATAATGTTTGTGTGAACTTACAAAAAATAGGCAAAGTATTTCGTCTGCTTTCACCTGCGTTCACACAAATTCCATAAATTCGGCTACGATTCGGCTGTTTTTCTCTCGGGATTCTGACATATTTTGCTTGGGCTGCCAGATTGTGTTGAATGACTTTGCTGAATTTTATATACTAATCATGTGTCCACATACTAGTAAACTAATTCATACCACAGAACATGTCACGGTGTTTTTGATAGGCCGTGGAAGACGATTTGCGGACGTTAGCAGTGATATTCTGAAATTAAGGCATCAGGAATGACTGGAAACGTTTACTTGATTATTTAGAATAGAAGTCTGAGGAGGAAGGCAACTCACCCCGCAGGACAACTGCTTTGGAGATTATGGAGTGCTTTTTAAGGACTCGTATTCTTTTTGAGGAACCTTTGGAAAGAGGGTCAAAGAACTCCTGGATGTTGTTCGTGACGAATTTTTTGACAGCTCCATGTGGGTTGACGGTAACCGCCGTGTGGGTCCTAAAGTACTTCATTCCCTCGAAATGAAACTTAAGAAATGAAATTCAAAACTGGATTAGAAATCTCGGCTCCTTTTTTATAGTCAGTTTCATTGTAAACGTCTAAAAGCTTGAAAATGGAAAGGTCTTTTAACCGTTATGCCTTTTTTTGGTGTTCTACTCCCGTCGACGGTGTGATTTCACAACTTAGAAACACCCTGTCTGATTGTGAATTTTCCAGTGAGTAGACTGATTACAATGTGTCTTCGAAACGCCGAGTTTGCACTTCGGTTACAACTCCTCTTTAACTGCCCACCAAACATGATTTTTCTGGTACCAATCAATATTCACTGGACTTTTTGTGACTAGATTCACATGGAATTGTGCGGCACCAACCGTCCTTGTTCAAGTTCTGTCTGTGTGAACGCTTTTTCCACAACATGCATCATTTTATGAAAACCTCGCTAGTCGTGAAGCCCACTAAAGTTTCACGTGGCGCTGACTGGCAAACAAAAATGTGACTACACAAAAGTAATGCACATTACTGACAAGTTGCCGGCGAATGGATGTCGGGAAAATGCTTGATTTGTATGAGACTGGATGACTATTCCTTGGAAGTGGTAGAAACAAGATTTGCGTTTCACAGTAAAACTCGTGAGATCAGTAATGTTGGTCGCCAGAGTACTTGTTATATCACGTTCCTACGTGTCTTCCACATTGTTTCAAGTGGTAGATGTGAGTGGATACGAAACAACTGAAGCCAAATCACCCCTGCACGTTTACAAACATTATGCTTCGAATCTATATGCACGATGTAGCTGTAACGTAAATACTGCAGGTGGCATTTGAAGAGATTTTCCTTTGTGAGTGATCAGTGTGGACGAGTAGGCATTAGTGCACAGATTGTGCATCCGTCTATGAAAAAATTCTTCTCGCTATCTGCTTCATGTCTAAACTTTACATGTACAACGGGGCATAGACTTTTGTTTCCACCAAGTATTTTGAGTGTTACATCCGGCTAGTGACTTTTGTTGACAGCGGTTGCAGTAAACATGAAAGGAAATCGTCAATTTTTCAAGACAGGTTTGCTTATTCGATTTTTTTTCACAGGGACCGAAGATGAAGCAGGGGAAAGTAGAGTCGTGCTGTACGCCCAGTACATGACATTCACAGCCGGTGAACTACCGAAAATGGGGGTATTTCGAGTGTGACCGATATCTGTTATAAGGGGAGGACGATGACAGTGAGATGCATTAACAAGAACACAAAATCAACCCTTGAATTCATTGACGGGAGTTGATAGCCAGTGCCGAAACGCAAATACATTAGGTTGTCTACTGCGACATTCCATTGCACACAGTAACTGAAAATGGGACAACTAAAATTACCGCACACAAATACATGCTTTGAAATCTAGGCTTCAGTTTCATTCGTTGTAGAATATCTCATGGTCGTCAGTGTCCTAACAGTGCCTCATTCTATACTCCCCATGGAAGGATTAAGTGTCCTTCTCTTTAAAAACAGTATGCTGGATTGGTAATATGTTGAAATTTTGGTAGCTCGGGTTAGGTTATTAGTTAATCAGCTTGTAAGCTCGGTGAACCCATCAGCAGGCACCTACCTGATCAAAAACCAGTACGCTGAATTGTCAAACAGTAAGTTAGGAGGTGCGTTGGACACATGCATACTTAGATAAGTGAGAACAGAAAGAGAAGGTGAAGTACATATCTCTCTAAAACAGAAACACTGTTGTGTCAAAGGAGACATTCGCACATTGGTTTTTAATCATATCCTGATTTAGGATTTCCAATTAGAATATTTTGTATTAGAAGCCACTGCTGGTGTTGAATTCTGCGCGTATTTTTGACACTAGAGACTCAAATTAAGGAGCAATCACCGCAATGTTCACAATTACACAAAACTGGCTCAACTCGCTAACACGTCTACTAGATAAACCTTTCTTTTTGTGAAACTGTCAGATGGCTGTTGGGCAAACAGTTACTTGTATCTCACTCAGCCCCATTACCATTTCTTCATCTTAAAGACTGTATGACATTTAATTAAAAAATATCTGTGTAGAGTATGTCGTTAATTTTTCGAAAGCACAGTGACAGATTTGTTTCATTGACGACTCAAATTTCGTTTTTGAGTTAGAAACTGTAGCTTGCAGGGTTGAGCTGCAAATCTGACGGCTGTATCTTTGTCTTCATTATGTGGACGACTCAACAACCCTAAGTTTTTGAAAAAGGCACCGATAAAGAAGGGTGCCGCTTTAGCTTAGTAGACCTTAGTAACTGGCCTATTTTACATACCCTGCTTTTTCCACTTCCGAAATAGAGGCGCACACCCTAAAGCTAAACTTTTGACGGAAAAATTTTGAAAGAGAGAAAGTTTTGTTCCTGAACCTCATTTATGCTTCTGCCAAACTAAGAGAATGCAGTGCACTATCTATGTACCTATGTGATGGGATCCTGAAGTTTAAAACGTCAAAGAAACATACTATGGCTCTAACTGCCTCTTCCCGCGGGTCATACTGTGAAATCAATTCTTGGTCGGCTGTCTTTGCCGCTGTCCTGTTTAAGGACAAACTACTCGATGGGTCTCGTTCCAAATGACAAACGGGTCGTTGGATAAAGTCTTCTGGTCTCGGCTACACTTACAGGGTTACGGGGAGGTCCATCTGTAGACATACTTTAGCTTCCTCCATGTGGTGATTTAAATAATACGTGTTATGCTCACAACATCGCATGTCATTCCACAGACACCAGGGTGAATCAGATTAATGTAATCAAGATTATTGTAATTAAGCCAAGTTGAGTCACCGTGGGATACATAGACTAATAAATCAGCCTTCGAGGTGGTTGGTTATGTTGCTGCTACTATATTAAAAGAAATGAAGCAATCTTCATGTACAGGTGTTCGATGACCACCCAAGAAAATTGCATGTGCCTATGCCATACACAGTTGTTCTTGTCGTTCTATACGGATAGAATCAACTGTGCTTGCTGGCTGTAATCGTTGTCACGTACCTCTGAACCACCTACTGGTTCATTGTTTTCGTCCGTTTGTTAAACTTAGAGCTCAAAATAGCTCGAGATACCGCGAACCTACTAACCGGAAGGTCTTTTGTTCGAATCCAGCCCCGGAATTCCGACTGATTCTGTCCAGGCCTGGGCAACCTGGTATTAACTCATCCTTCGTGCTTCCTTCGGGTGGCATGGCAGCTAGGCCCCGAAAGGGTGTACAAGCTGGATCATTATCATCATCATCATCATCAACATCATCATCATCATCGCCATCAAAACCATGATCACGGAATTGTGAATCACTGCTAACTATACAGCACTGCGCGCTGCTCTGTAGCATCGCTTTTTCGGCCAAACAATCAAAGAATCTAGTGTGCGGAATATGGGGATGGTGTTTCATTCGACAGGAATTCGGTTCCTCAGGAATTGTAACTGTAACTATTCTGGTGGAGAGCGGAGGCAGTAGAAGGAGGGTAAAGTGTACTAAAGTCTTTGCTCAAGATTACCCTATCTTTTTTTCTTCATTAAAGCATGGGGTTTTCGTTAGGAAAAGGTGTTTGTAACAAGCACATTTTGGTTGCTAATAAATAGTACGTGTGGCTCTGTGCTCTTTGAGGATAAGGAAATCTTGATAGAACCTAGTAACCTAGATCTGTCACTTTAATGCCACATTAGAATATCCTTTGGTAAAAAACCTAACGGATTAATCGTGGTGTGTTTTTTAAACCAAACGTTTGGTGCTGCACAGTTAATTTAGAAAAGCTAACCGGAGAATTCTCGACGATACATACAACTTGGTCTAAATGAAACGAATTTTTCTGTTCTGCATATTTTGCGGCTGTATTTTTAGTGGAGCTTGCTTGCTGAATTCGAGGCAACTTCTGTGTGCAATGTTAAGGTGGTTGATCGATATGAATTTGGGTTGAACCACAGAACTGTCTTTCTTTTCCAGGCAGATGTAAATTTCAGCTGCAATCAATGCATGTTGCAGTAAAGTCCAAGCAAAATTTTCCATGGTAGAAATATATTTTACGAGTGTCAACCTGGGAAAATGTTGGAACTAGGCTAACGTTTTGACTGGTCATAGGCAAGCAGACTCTGTTGCACTTCCACCTTTGCATGAGAAAAAGACTATATGGCTTGTCACACACTGTCTGCGGCATTCTGCTTTCATCTAAACAAAAAATGACCCCTCTGGTTGCCAATGAATTCCCATTCACGTGAGACGACCAACGGAAAATTTGATACGCACAATCCTTTGAAGGCAGCCACAGATGGGCATGACTGAGCAGTTTTGTCCTAAACCGGAATACCACGTAAAATGAAGTTAACAAAAGGATACGCACTCCTAGTGGTTTTAGCACATCGGCTTGCCTGAAAGTTCTTTGAACATCTTGTAACCTTAGACAATTTCAACGTGAATAAATTAGATGACAATTGATGCTGAATCTGGTTGATTAATGACTGGAATGCTCGCAAACCCAAGGCCATATCAAAGGAAGCGGAGTAAGTACTCGACAACCAGTCCATGGATCCTAGGGGTAGTGTAAAATAAAAATGCTTCAGCCAATCAGAGTTACGTGAAATAAGCCTTTATCTTAATGACCTCCCAAAGAACACGCAATGGCAGTTTGGCAGACTGATCTGGATAGGAATACTGATATATGATGTCTGACGCACATAAAGTGGGGTGTGATCACAAAGAATAGCTCGTATTAACCCTATTTCAGACCTATCGTAAGTTGAAAAGGGTAACTTTTCCCGTTAAGACGTTGTGCTATTATCCATAATATAATTAATCGGTTAATTCCTAATGAAGAGTCCGTGGAGATTTCAATTCCGTGGCCTACATTTAAGGCTGATCAGACTTCAAATTTAACTATCCCAAGAGGATTTCCATTCTCTGGCGCAAAACAACCAAAATTTTTCACATTTCTCAAAACACCTCAACTTTATATCTTGAGACTCCATAAGATCCTAAGAATCACCTCAGATCTTCTTGAGAAATTTTTTGAGGCACTTTTTACTATATCGGAAAAAGATCTCTGTTGCTTTCCATGAGTACTCATTTTATCGTGTTTGATCTTTTCTTCACCTAGCCATATTTGGGACCACAATCTCTCTCAACATATGTTCATGCTTATTTATAAATATCAGGAATTATCTTATTAGTTAATGCGATAATCTCTTCCGGGGAAAAGGCCTCATGAGTATGTAACATTGTTTCATCCATCCAGACACCTCCCTTTGGAAGAACCGACTATTACGCTCTGTATTTATACTTTTTTATCCCAGGTTACCGGGATATCGGTCGCCTGTGCGCTGTTTGGATAACGTTTATCTGGATGGCCTAAGCGACTCCAATGGTTATTCACTTACCTTGCATGAATACGTCACTCAGCGGTGCATAAATTATTTCTTGACTGAACCTGATGCAACCCAGACAAGCAGTAGTCACTTAACAAACGGAGGGCTGATTGGTGGTCCTCATTTTCTGTAAAATGGATGGTTTTAAACCACAGAAAAATGTACTAGGTTGCCAAAACAAGACAGATGTAAGCAGTGAGAAAGTGACGAATATTGAGGTACCGCGGGTTGTTAAGTCTCACAGCATAGATTTTGTAATTTCGCAATCTTCCAAAATGTTCCAAATCACTACCTAGTTATATTATTGATAGATAGAAACATTCTCATAAAAGGACACTGGTGTCCTGCAATAATGTGATAAGAGTGCTGGTCATTTTAGTCCTTTTTGTGAGGTTCTTTGGAGCCTGGTCATCAGCGAGTAGTACTTTCATTGTAATGTTCCTACTTCTTTACCAGGTAATCTATTTTGGAAATCTGAAACAGCTGTTTGGTTCCGGACATTTCTTTTCCTTCATAGGAAGCTGCAGTTGAGACCTTTGTAAGATGCTTACTTCTATAAGGTTTCTTCTTCAGCCATATTCCTATTTCACACTTTTCGTTAGGACCACAAACCCAGAGTCAAGAGGTTTTGTGAGAATGCTCGAAAATGCACACCTAGAGAGGTGTCCTGCATTTGCGAGGATGCTCAGCATTTTTCTGTTTACCTTTGCGTCTGAAACAATGGAGGAAAATGAAAACATTCGGAAGCCAATTGTAGGCGAGTCAAGAAAGTTGAAGCTTTTGTTTCTAGTTTAGAACCAGGCTCGAGAAATTTTTCGGAAACCTTCGTGTTCGATAGGAAAACGCTGATTAGCTTTTACAGTCACCACCACAAAGTTAGAAAATCATTAGAAAGTCCAAAAGCCGATATAGTTTGCCACCAAAATATGCAGGAACAACTCATTTACTTTTGTACATTACGGAGAATTCGCGTAAAAAGTATTTATGGGCATTTTCTATAAGTTCATAAGTCCCTACTCAGTGATAGGTAACTCACTCGAGTAGTGCTACTGGAGCGTGAAGAAGAGGTCGACTAAACGCCGCATAATTTTGTCGAACGACACATGCAGTCAAAATGTTCTGATTGTATCGCAGTTTCAGCGTCAACCGACGTGGACATTCTGGGCAGCCTGATGATGTTACGGTTTACAGTTCCAATCACTGCATGCATTAGGTTGGACTTGTACTTTTATGATCTATTATTCATTCGCATTTTGTGGCTGGTGATGGAGGAGGGCTTTCAAAAATGGTCTGCTGGAAGCGGTTCAACCAATTCGTTTTCTCGGATTAGTGAGGGTGTTATTCAATCTACGGACCCTAGGCTTTGTGAAGATTTAATACTCCGTAGCTAATCTTTTTTTACTTGTTTCGGAGCAACTGATTGTTTTGAAATCTTTGCCATGGACACCGTTGGTTTTCCACGTCTAATTGTTGCCAGTAGACTGGGATGTGCACTGAGTGCAAAGACTATGGTATTCATTTTACCGACGCGAAGTGTTAATACAACCAACCATTGCATGCGGTTGTGGTATGTTGTTTGCGCTTCTCACTTAGGTTTCATGCATGCAATCAACTAACCAATAAATCGCCCAGTGTGACGCAGTGTGACTCCAGAAGTTCACGAGTTGATGTGTTAGTCTCACAAGATATCTATGACCATTGTGCCTTGAATTTAGTCCGGTGTGATATAATTGCAATGGTAAACGCAATGATTGCGTGGAACTCTTGATTGCTGGATGCTTTGGGGTCGAGATAATAGTAACCAGGTGGTCCAGTGTGGGTCCAACAGAGATATTTCGTTTTTTTGCAAAGAAGCATCAGCTTATGTGCATCTGGTCTAATCTATAAGCCTAAAATGCGTTTCAGTGTACATGTGTGGTGCCGATTGGTTTTATGACGTTTTCATAAAATCATTTTTGCTATTACATAAGATTTCACTGTACTGATTCACGTGAAGTTCATCTAACCAGCAACCAGTAATAAAATCAATAGAGCCTTCAAAGGAAAATCGGCAAGCATAGTAGCGTCTCTTGTTGAGATCTTGCTTTTCCTCTCTGTCGATGTATTTTGTCTCCGAAACACAAGACCCACCTTCGGTCTTGCATCCCGAGCTGGCCTCAGATTTTTCACATTTTACTCTTAGGGTGTCTGATCATCCTGAGTAATGGCTCATATCATCTTCGGTTTGGAGCTGCACTCGGTCCTAAGCCACTTAATTAGAGAGGACCTTTGTGCTGTGTTACTGTCTAGTTCGGTAAAGATTAACGCAAGTCGATTCAGTAAACGGTCTTTATTTGTCTTAACAGCATTTGAAGGACAGTAATTCTGAGAAGGATAGGTTTTACCGATACCTGTCGCAACTACTTCGGTCAGTAAGAAGAACTGATGCAGTAGTCCTGGTGGGTGATATGAACTTTCAAGTTGGACGATTAAGCTCAGAAGAAGCACCGTTAGATGATTTATTTGGAGTTGATGTTTAGCATACGGATAATAAGGAGCTGCTTCTTCGGTTGTGTGCTGCACATCGTCCGCTCCTCGCCATTACGAACTTCCATCACAAAAGCTCACATCGGGTTAGTTGGCGGTCAGTCATGGACTCAGCAGGACCGATGAAAAACCTCAGTTCAAGATCTCCGTTCCTTTCTGGGTATGCAACTTGACTCCGGCCATGGAATTATCCGGGCTCGGTTATCACTTCACTTTCCATCGGCACTATGTGTGTCGCAGCAGAGCAACTCAGTTCGTCAACTACAGCAATTTATAGTAGCTCAACGATACCCGGCTCCTTTTGTTGGAAGGCTACTGGAAACGCGACTTCATGCCGATGATGAAGATCAATTGGAGGATGGATGAAAGCGGATTAAACACGCTGTATTATCAGCTGTTAGAAACGTTTTTCTGAGCCATCCGACTCGAATGAAAAGTAGATTTCGTCGAGGTCAGTAGGGCTTATTGTCAGGAAATTCATACCAGCAACAAGTGATCATGATGACTCATGGTAAATCCCCCAAACACCAGATAACTGAGAGACTGAAGAATGGTGGAGAACGCTTATGGATTGCGAAGGCCCAAGGGACGGAGAAGGTTTTTGCTACAGACAGAACCAGCGTCCTGTTTCAGCTGACTCGATCAGCCGGTCCAAAGAAGACATTTATTAGCGAAGAAGGCGGAACAGCTAGTCGATTGCAAATTCGTCGTCTTGAGCGACGGACTGAACACCCTTAAAACTATTCAGGTAGCCTTCTTTGACACAAACCTCCGGAAGAACCCAGCAAGCCTTAATGGAATGCCAGCACCCTTAACAACGGAAATCCAGCGTGTGATGCCCTTCCTCCGACGCGGCAAGGTGTGCGTCCCGCAATTTTTAAAAACTGGTGAAGGCTGGTGAACAGTCTCACGATCCTACCGCGGAAGAGTTGGGATGAACTCAAGATATTAGTGAAGCGGAGTGCCTCAACAGTGACCACAGTCTTGATAAAAAACTCGAAACGTGAAGCGAAAACAAATGTGGCATCAGCCTGATTTCTGTGGCATCAAGGTGCTCTTTGGCATTATTTTGCCCAGGTTGACAGAATATCGAGAGAGACAGGTTGGTGAGAATCAAACTGAGTTTCGCCGTGGCCGAGGTTTCATCGGCCACATTTTTACCTCGAGACAAGTTCTCGAGCAGCGTCACTCTTTCAAAGGTCTGCATTTGACCCTGTCGATCGTCATAAACCTTGGCGATATTTGACGATCAGAGGTGTTCCTTCCAAATCTATATCCCTTATGAGGACAGTCCACACAAAATCCTGTTGGTGCGTGAGATTACACAGCAGGCTTTCGCCTGAGACCACCACGTCTTTAACTTAGTCATTGATGTGCTGCTTAAAATTTGGCTGCCTGTTCCTGAAGATTTGGGGACCGAACTTCTCCTGGGAGTTCACCAACAGAAATTGGGTATGTGGCTGAACGTGAGCTCCTTGGCTTAGATCCCTCAAATATGAAAATCATCTTATCAAATCAAAATGTCTCTTCCGCACGGTTTGGCATTCGCTTCGTACCTGCAGAGTGCGAAGTGCTACATTACTGGGTGGGACCAAACCAAAACTTAATGCTTGCAGACGAGAGAGTGGACGTGCTAGATAAATTTATTTACCTTGACAGTTGTATAAGTCCCGGTGGACTGGCTGGAAGCGATAGTATTTCTCGGGTCGGGAAGGCCAGAGCAACTTTTGCCAAACTCCGACACGTATGGTAAGAGGGGACGTCAGTTTGTCAAGGGCAGAGTACTCATCGCAAAGGTGTGATGAATACTGCTTTATGGATCAGAGGCGTGACCTCTACGCACAGGGGACGTACAAAAGCTACCAAAGTTTCACAGTTGGTGTCTCAGAATCATTGGTCGGGTTTGGTGGGAACATCGGAATAGGAATTCTGAGGTACGCCAGACGGTTTGAGGAAAAAAACTTTTCGACGATGGACGATTTATTCACGATTCATAGGTTACTCTGGTTATAACTTTCCCTGCATGCCAGAGGACTATCTGCCTCGAGTGCATAGTACAGTTAACAGTAGAATTTGCAAAGAAGCGACTATCTGAAACTCGTAATCCAGGAAAAGGAACGCTTCGGTGTTCCTGTGTTGAGACCGAAGCGATTGACTACATCGTAAGCTCGAGTCAGGGGTATATGATTTCAAGCTGTCTCTTCATCAAGGCAAGGGCTACATTTTTTGGTCACCCGCACAGCTAAGGTGTGCGTTCTCGTAGTGGGATGCTGTAATGCAAATGTATGCACTAATGCGCTTTTGGATACACATTTGCCTAAAGAGATGCCAGCTAGAAATTTTCTGTTAGATTCTCTCTGCCAGTTGTATTCTCTGACGACAATGAGCCAAATATGTACCCCGGGATCACGTGATCATTGTTCATGCTAGTAACATCTTATTTGTACGCACATGTACCTGTACGTTATATCTGTCACCTTAAAAAAATAAACCAATTCATTTTTTGAGCGCATTTAAGTTCAAAATAACGCAAACTCAATAAATGGTAACTGTTTTTTCTGAGCAGAAATCTACAGTTTCAAGTCCATTATTGTACATTTAGCTATGTTGTAAGAATTATTTACCTGAGCAATCATAGACTAAACGTGTGCTACAATAAATTTCAGTTGACCGACAGGGTGGGTAGCTTTTTACCCTACTCTAGTAAAAAGCGCAATCAACTTGCTGTAAGGAAGACCATCAGTTAGTACGATATTTGAGTTATCGCGATATGGTGTACGGACGTAATACACTACTCATGAGGTTGTCGAAAACTTTTCGACAGCCCACTACCGGTTTCGACCTTCTTGGGGCTCATCAGGCAGACGCAGCCCCGGGTTTCCGTCAACCTTTTGTTCTACTTGAACTATCATAAAAGAGAGATTCAGCTAGGTTGCAGTTGAGTCTCTCGTCAAAACCAAATTGAAATGCAAATGATTGTATTTCGCTAATTTCGTGCAATTCGGGTTCAAGTGGAACTTGAAGTTGATGCAACCTCGGGCACTGTACCTACCTGATGAGCTCCAAAAAGACCAAAACCTGTCGTGGGTTGTCAAAGAGCTTTCAGCAACCTTATGAATAGTGTATTACGTCTAGAATAAAATATATTGACGGGTTCAAGTTTACCATTGGCAAGAAAGCTATGGTTGTCGGTCAGTTTTAGCTATTTGGCGACTGGCTAAGTGGATGCCCTCATCAAAGAAAACACCTTTTATTATCACTAAAAGTTACTACCATATGGTGAATATTTACTAATTTGCATGCTTTACTTATGTTTGGTGAAGCACCGAACAGTTTGCTACGTCAGTCTGACATGCTGCTGGGACACGATCATCTAGTTTTGCTGACCACGAACAACCTCCGTGACCGAGCTGCCATCGCTGTCTGAAAAACAACGTCGCACTGATCACATGATTGTCTGGCTCAGTTACGTCAGAGGGTGGCATTTTCTGAAGATAGCATGATATAGCCAATAGAGTGATGCACCAGAGAAATGATTATGGCGAGATACAGAGCTAGGCTTGCATGTGGCCTGGTTTGATAGAGCAGAGAGACGCAGTTCCAGATGACAAGTCATTTTGAAGTAGTTTATTCTACCCAGAGTGAACAGTAAACCCGTGTCTAGTCAACCGTACACATGACAGAAGGATAATCCTCCGATTCCTGCATCGGTTTGCCTGGGTTTCCAGATTGTTTCTAGATGCAAGACGAAATAAACTTTGGTAGTCATTGCCAACTTTTTCATTTCTACCTAAAAGGCGAATTGTAGGAAATCGGTCTCAAACATTATGGCCAACCCCCTAGAAAACTATGTTACATGTAAGTGGCTACCCGAATCTGTCCTAATACGAGGAAGTTGCGGCCATTATATTCTATGAAGTTTCACATATCCCCACTTACCGACTCATACCTCATAAGAGCACTGCCGCTGACGTACACTGTGGGTATAAGGTTTTGAATGGAATACAGGGTTAAACGTCTGAGGTATAAAGAGTGCAGAAATCAGTCAAACCATCCTTGGTTTGCCATAGTTTTTGCGTAAATAAAAACAGGCCATTTGGATAACCTTTTGACACCATCGTACATATATTGTGGTACTGAATGCTTTAGGTAATGCGCCGCTTCGATTTCTGAAGTCACTGACAACTGTAAACGGCACTGAGGGTAGGCTTTGGAAAATGCCTACGGGCCGAAACAATTCAGATGGCTTGCTCATCAGATTCGTCACAAATGCGTAACCGCGGATTTATTTTGGGCTAGATTTCAGCTCATCTGGCCTCTTTTTGCGTCTGATATGGATATCAATTCTCCGGAGTGTGTGGATGTCTTATATTTAACAATTACATCCAGACAAGACTGTACAGTGGGTTATTGGCTCAAGTACATTTCAGTTCACTCTTTCCTAGTCATCAGAAGAAGATTCGATGGCGGGTTGGTTATACCTTCCAGTTAACTGCCGTGCGCATACTCAAATATCTTCCCCATACAGGACAGCACATCACTCAATAGTACCTACGCCTGTGAAAACCCTCGAGCTGCTGATTCATAGTTAGTCAGCCCTGAATCTGAAGAGCCTAAGTGTGTGACAAAAAGATTGCCTACATGCATTACCGGCTCAATAAGAAGGGACAACGTTGTGAATGTGCGACGGGAGAGAATGCCATTTAGGATGGAGGAGTTGATGGAGGCTTCATAACCCAAACGGTAGCAACCAACTAAGGTAATCCTGATCGCATGGTCGAAGGCTTGTCCTGTTTCGGCCAATTCGTTACGGGGCATCAGGTTATGTGTCTTGGTCATTTTCTGATCTGATGTGCTTTGATGTCTAAACAAAATCTGCTCGATATTTACATCCCATCATCTTTTCCGCTCAGTTGTCGCACAAAATTTCAAGATAATAATGTTGTTATAAAGGCTAACACTCATCCGAGAAGGTACAGGTGCTTAAAAATCGCCTTCGACGTTTTTTTGTTAATGTCGACTACCATAACCTACTCACTGCCAGTAATATGATCGTGCTGGTTTTTGAGTCGTCATGATCTGTCTTGTAAGCCTTAGCAAGAATTAGGCTATTGCTATTTTTTTACTGACCAGCAAAAGCACATATCCCGATAAAACAATGCATATCCGGACCTTCTTTTGAAAAAATTTTGATCTCAACGAATTTTGTTAATAGCCTTCCAACACTCAGCGATCAATCTGATGTCATAAATAAAGCTGACCGCATAAATGTTTGGTTCGTCATCTTCCGTATTTTCTTCGATTGTATGTCTTCAAGGAAGCTTCAGAAGTTAAAATTCGTTGCTTACATGAGGTTCTCCTCATGTTACTTGAACACGTTTTTATGTATTGGTATCAAACTTATGCAGTTTTGTTCGACAAAACAGAGTCCTCAAGTAATGTTGCAGAGCTTATTTGGTGGCCAAACTAAGACGGCTTGTATTTGCATTTACTGTTCCAGGTACTTGGCGTGGCGAACCAATTTTGGCGAAAGTGTTCCATTCCAGCGATCGCTTAGCTCAAAGTGTTTGGCGTCGAACCACAAATGCGTACCGTTCCATGCTGTTGAGGCATCAGAGCGTTCAAGGATTGATCGCGGCAGACTGGGTTTGCTACCCACAAGATTCACATAAGGCTGCTTTGGAGGTGGCAGCTGTGCAATCGATTTTCAAAACCCCCACTTTAAGCGCCATGCTTATAGGAGAACTCCACCACTGGGGCACACTGAAGGACTTGATGAACCAGAATCATTGGATTTCCTATTCCACTGATCACAGTAGTGAAGAAAATGATGCGTCTGAAAGTGTGCAACGTGTGTACCGACTCGTTCGAAGGGACGGAAGTCGATCTGGACCACTGTTGACGGCAACTGATGAATTGATGCTCACGATAGTTATGCGTCTGGCAATGAGCATAACCCAAGGATTGTGCTTCTTGCACTCGGGTGAGTCTGTCGGCGGTGGTCAGAACAGCATTATCGATGCCGGTCCCTCTTTTTCATTTTTCCTATTGTTTCCGATTTTGGCGTATCTAAATCCCAAAACAACTTATGATTTTACATACTCCAGATGCATTACATAAGACGATGAATCACTCCATTCGGTAGCTTGTGAGCACTAAAATGTCGCTAGTGACTGCATGCCAAGGACAACTTTTAGTGCTTCAAAACCCTTATCTATGAAGATCAATCTCCGCCTCATGTTGATTGGATCCATCATCAAGTTCTGCGCGCTGCAAAATAGATGTAAGATCTTGTTGGGCACTATAAATGTTAAGAAAAACTCACCATTTCTGTGAGAACAGATCTTTTTCGACATAAAGTCTTACTACTTTCCGTTCGCATACGAATTTCGCCGGTATTGGTTGTTATGATTGCTGATATCTTGCTGATGTCTGCGAGAAACCGATGAATGGATCAGGCAAACGAAGAATCTCTAGGCCAGTGATCAACAGCTTTTTTCGTTTCCCACGATAGGCGTCGTAACGTGCTTGGAAGTGGATATGTTCCGCATGCCACTGGTTGTTGTGCGAGTGACCCGTCCGTACTCGAACTATTAATGTTTGCAAGACGTGCTTGGTTGGCTAAAACACGTCGAAAGCATAGCACGCACCGGATAAATAATTGCCATCTGGCATACGACTTAGTGCGATCTGTGACTACTACGGGAATGGCGGAATATTGGTGAAAAACAGCAACAGAACCATAGATTCGGACTCTCTTCCCCAGTTTCCTCAAAACTTGGTCGTTCCTGTCTAGGCTTGGGCAACCTGGCAGTATCCCAGCCCTCGTGCTTCCTTCGGGTGGCACAGCAGCTAGGCATCGAAAGGGTACTGCAGCTGAACAATTTTGTTGATCGTTCTGACTGTTGTTTCTGAGGATAAGCTGCTACTCCCACTGGTTGGCTGCTCAATAACCCCTGAACTAGCACGAAGTGGAGAACGCTTACGTACAAAGGCCTGCAACTATTTCCTAACAATATTTTGCGGACTGTTTTGCCAGCCAGCTAGTGTAGTGTTGTGTAGGTTACCAAAATCCATCTAACTAGTGAGGCACCAGAACTTGACTGTGTGTTGATAATACCAACTCGATTGGTAAGGATGGATTCGTAGCAAAATGGTCAAGGTCAGTGAACATATCAGGCGTCATTTGAATGAACTAAACTACCATCATTCCCACCAAATTTTTTTTTTCATGTGCGACGTGCAGGTGGCGTAGCACACGAAAATGCGTCTACACAACGAAATTTAACTTTTTTGGGTTGCAAAGTAGATGAAAAGTCGAAAGTCCCCAGAAAAACCATATGACTACACTGAACTTCGAACCCATGACTGGGTTTTGGCCGACCGGAAACGATAGGTATTGGTTATGGGATTACATGTACTGAATCGGCAAGTGCCTAACGCTTTTCAAAATTCGTATGCCCCTCTTCTGTCTTATATGTTCTGTTCAAAATCCCCATGTCACGTCCACTATTACTAGTCACATGAGACTGCAGTGCATGTTCAAGCAGGGATTTGAGCGTAGACCTGATGGATATCGACTGATTCAGTAAATAGCTCCTACGACACTGGTATATGTCAAGAAATGTGTGTCAGGCGCCGTGGGGACAACAACTTCTGAATATACAGCATTCAGTCATCCAAGACATTTTCAACCGGCTATACATTTTATCCAGACCCAAACCACATTGTGGACGTCACTTTCAGAAGCATCTCTAATGAGCCAAATCGTCTATGTCCGTTCGATATGTTCGGCATAGTGCAAACACTCCTTTCCATTAGAATGACAACACAAGTCAGATATCTACATGCGCTATCTCTCCGAAAAATGCATAACCAATATCATTGGCGATGAACGTTAAGTTGCAAATTAATTCGGTGTTAATAGGAGGCTCGGCTAAATCCCTGGAGAACCTCCTGTTTATGAAGGACACCAAAAACGAGAGATTAAGCTGTGTTTTCGGTCAAGAAAACGACCAATACCATGTTGCAGCCTACTTTGATACAAGTAGATGCAGCTATAACACTACCGTGTTGAAACTGATGCATTGCTATTTATTTTTTACACCAGAATATCATAAACTAAACACTCCTATGGGGTCTACTTCATTTTTCATGAATTTCATTTTCGGTTGCGGAAACTTGGCAGAAAAGAATAGACAGTATTCGTCATCCCGGTGCTTATCATAAGGACAAGTTTGCGGAAACTGGTAAACTTTATGATCAACAATAATACACTGGTAAGCTATCGGTATAGCCCCCGAGGGGCGAGAAAATCGTAGCCATACACCAAAATACATGTGGGTTTGCTATCTAGGCCGGGAATACACCTCAGATGTACTACTTTAATGCTGAGAATTCGCAGAAAAACAAACCGACTTTTCGACAGTTTTACATAAACCCCTTTCCACTGATATGTAGTTCCTCAGAATAGTACTGTCGAAGCATGTCCTGAGCAGGTCTTCGGAAGATATTACCAAAGACCAATCTTTTCCGGCGGTCGGTAATTATGACTGTCCAAATGTGCGTTACACAATCGCGGGCACCGATAACAATGAAAACACTACTTGTTTTTTTATTGAGGTCATCTGAGCTTAGATAAGTGGGAAAGGCTGAAATCATTAAGGAGGGCAACAAAATGAGGAATTTGGCTCATGTTCATTATCGCATGTACTGAAATGAATTCTCTGTCACACATTGTCGACAGAGAAGCTACGCCATCACCCAGTGTTCACAGAAATGCTTTCATAAACGGATCCAAATCAAGGAAACATCACATTTCCACAGAAGTCTACTGTCACCAAAGGTTGTTGGTTTTGGTCGTCTCGCAGTCCACAAAATTTGTGAATAAGTAATGACTGGTGCTGGTAACAGATGTAATAGTCAGTAATTGGATAATCAAATGTGAGCGCCTGGCCAGGTGTTCCTAACTCTCTGGGGTTTGAACAAAAAGACAAGGTATTTCATCAGGACAGGGTGGCGAATCAAACTTTTGAACTCGTCAGGCGGTTGCTTCTATTCCGTCAACAGTAACTATTAGACTGCCTAACTCACTGACCAACAGTGGAGGTCACAGCCGAACTGTGAAAGCATCAGTCAAACAGAGTGTACAAATTTAAAAGGTCTGTAATTTCGAAACTAAACAGATGGTTGGTGTAGAATGGGAATAAGAAATCGCTGGCTAAAATGTCCTCCACCCTCAAATCTAAAGCAGCACAAAGTGTTCTTTATCGGTTTCAACCTGACGTGACCGACATACAGCATTGGACACTACTCCGACAAGACTGAGCTGGTTTTACCACTTTGTTGCGCCCGTGTATTTTTCATTGGTCCAACGTCATTCTCTTCTTATTTCGTGATGAACTGAGCGCTTGTTGACAGAAAATCGCAGAATCCCGTCATTGTTACCGGGTTTATGAGAAAGCATGGTCCCATACTGTAGTAACGGTACTCTTCTCGGCTTGGTTCTCGGTCTGAGCCTCCCAAGCTAGCGTTCACGTCAAAACAACCACCAAAGGTGTTCAAGGTATATTAGCGCCCAAAACGAAGTCCAGAACACTTGTACAGCGATTCATATATGTAGCGTAAGCGGCAACAACTTTCTGGAAATTCTGACGCGTTCTGGATGCACCATTGGCAACCGGCATTCGGCCAATACTGGGTCATGTTGGGTCCAGACTTTCTACCAGTCAGATCTGGACTCGATGCCGGACCTGCAAGCGTCCCGAATTTCTGAGCAATCTTGCATGGGATAGGCTTTTCGGCCGTAGCAACACCCGGCTGCGAGCGGTAAAGCGGGATCTATGTGGAATACCGCCTAACACATAGATTTGACGTGGGTCTAAATACAAGTATGGTTAACAGAGTGTTTTCCCTATACCAGATTTTCTACTGATCCCAATGAACATCTTTTACAAACCTACCTCGTGGTCCACAAATCCGGGACCGCTTTCATCGGAGGATATTTCACCTAGATACTTCCATTTGGGATGCTACATTTCCTTTTTATATGCATTTTGCGACTGGTAACAGAGAAGAACCTGAGTAAAGGATTTACAGGAAGTCTGAAATGGTCAATCGGGTCCGCGAGAGACGTGCAGTGATGGTTATGTCCGTGGAATATGTCTTCAACTCTATCGACCCGGCAGTTGGTAGTGACGTAGAACCCCATTGCCAGTGTTTTGGGCTGTCTCAGAACAACGGATTACGTGAAGCTGTGTAGCACTGACATCGATGCATGAGCGACTCATACTAAGCATTCGTAGTCAAACTGGATTGCACAGTGGTTGTCGCACCGATTCAGCGCTAGTATTTTACCGCCGCTCCAGGTTGTGTTGTTTGCATTTCACGCAACCGTGGAAACACTAGATTTGTCCTGCTTGTATCACAAGTCCTGCTCAACATCCTAAAGAAACTGTTAAGGTAAGGCGTGACAGGGCCGGCTAATGGGCTCAGCTCGAGTGAAGAGTGTTGGAACGTGCGGTAGTGGCGATGGTTGGATGAGCGCTTCGGAACCGAAAGAGAAGCAGCCAGCTAGTTCAGCACTGGTCGGACGGGAAAGGGTCCGGGGGATTCTGACTATTTTGCTACGACATATTAGCTTACATGTACCTGGTTGAATTTCTAAGCCGAAAAATTGTTTCTGTATGCATAGCTGAGCCGATTCGTTTTCAAAAAGTTTCGATCACTTTTGCAGCTTTTGCACAAACTTTAATAATACCAGTGTTGTAGCAGGTCAACTAATCACCTATTTTTTAATGAAACATGGATTTCAGGAAAATTCCGCGAGTTTAAGACGGTTGCCTCTCGGATTTGAAAAGGCATTTGTGCCTAAAATTCAAGCTTCTGGAAAAATTTACTTAGGTTTCACAGTGATAACACAGCTAATGAGTCAGTTCGCATGTCTCACTGCACCAACACGACTGAGCCAGACATTCATCTAACCAGTGGGATGCTTCTTCAAACGGCTCTCATAGCCGTCACCACGGCTACCCCACTACGTGTGACAGCAGAAGACACTACCCGTCGTTTTCAGAGGACTGTTTGTATAGATCTTTTTAAGATAATAAGTGACATGACCAGACGCATCTCGAAACGCCCAGTGCGCAACGCCTTGTTGCATTACGACATGCGACTAACTTACTACACACTGACGATGTCACCTCGTTTGGTGATAAACCAAATTACTCAGTACAGCAACGACCCAGACAACACAAGCTATCAGCATTCCCTTCACTAGCAAATCCCAATTGTGATGCAATTATTTTTACTTGTCAAAAAGTCTGAACAAAATGCAACGTCAACAGTAACAGCGAGGCGAAAGAGTGGATCGGGGCCTAGTATTTATGGAAGCAAGATTATTAGCGGAGGTTACTAGGACAACTGGGTTACACTGAACAATGCTTAAGAAATACGAATGAGTACGTTCCTCTAAGTAGGTTGCATCCACTTGGTTCATGCATTATGTGCACTCAGACCGCGGATTACATTCCAAGAAGGTTGCATTTTACCAAAGGGATCCAACAGATACAACTGGTCAACAGAAATGGAAAACGAACTTAATAGACCTGTCATAGGCTAGCGCTTGCTTCCAACGCCAAAATGGTGACGTAGATCGAGGGTCGAAAACATTAGGTCGCCTACTAGACATAGGGTCCGGGTGCGGTGTAGCTGCGCCACTGTAAAACCTTGTTAGGACACGCAAAAAGTATTTTCCTGAGCAAGTAATTTAACTCTTCAGCTGGTAGACAGTAATAGCTCCTTGTCCACACACCCACAACCTACACTAACTCACAGGCAAGTTTCTGACTCTACACGGTTAATGTGCACTTCCAGTTATGTAAGGTGGTTCAGTTCTTCCCTTCCTTAACTTAGTCCATTCGCTTCGCATGAGTTCTCTCAACCCCCAACGTCCATCAGTCCACCTTATTATTCATCCTTCCCAGTCTACGCGACAGCCTCATACCAAGGCAAACCTTGTGCTCAGCCACGCCCTAACTTTCTGGCGCATCTCTTTTCACTGATTGGCAGACCGACTGTTTGGTAGATCGTTTATTCCGATCTGTCATTCCCCATTCACTTGAGGGTTGGTTGAGTGCATCCGGTCTGTTTATGTCCACGGCGGGTGAAATTCACGATTCGCCTGCCCACATTTGGAAAGTCGAATGTCTCTCGATCTCTCCGATTCCGTGGGGTACATTTTCCGAGTGACTTACTTTCACCCACAGACCACTTCTGTCCCTCACCTCCCCGGACCACCTAGTTGGGAAGCGTCAGACAATTTCCAATTCAATCAAACACTGAAATCACTTCATATACGGACTAGTCAGCGTCCGAGCGAATGGCCAACCAAAACAATTAGTTGGTTACCGTCTAAATCTATTGCCATTGCCATCCGAACAACTTTCACGCTGTATTCTTTAATGGGCTGTCAGCGCCTGTCGATGTGTGCTTGATGACCGTAGTGCAGTGTGAGAATAATGTACACGTGCATCCCTAGCTGTGGGTGGTCACAGTTCGCTGGAACTCTAGCAGAAGCCCGGGACCTTGATCGACGATTACCCGATAGTTTTACTCTGGCTTGTAACCGGCACGTTTCTGTGGGTGGTCTTGGGACGCGAAGTCAGGTGGAACATCTGTGTGTCTGGCCCTCCGTGTGCTTTGGACTGTGCGCAACACAATAGAGAGAGTTTATATTTTGTGTGTTTGTCCACTATCTATTGGTACCCCAGATTATGGCTGCTGGTGCTGTGTTCGAAAAGAGCTCGGGTTTGTGGTAATAATTACCCATCAGACGTTCTGCTGACATTCGTCATCCTGGAGCAGACAGAGAGGATGGGGGAGCAGTACTGACGAAAATGTCAGTGCTGGTTGTAATATTCAGGTGTACCAGTCGATTCTCAGTGGCTACTAGCCACAGGAACGAATTTAAAGTTTGATTCAGAGCGGAAGCATCATTACTTTCAGCTGATTTATCCACTAGGCATAATAAGAATAGTCAACTGGGACCAGCTCCTCAGCAGAGTGGATAGTAGGTCCCTGGAAAAAATGAAAATAGCCGACGTTATTTATATAGAATGTTGTCCATCACGATTCGTACACAAAGCCTTCTTTTCTGATTTGAGCTGGCCTTAGAGTTGTGGTCCGTGAAGTATAGTGTATAGTATAGTGTAGAAGTACAGTATAGTGTCAGAAGTCGGATTTGCATCTTTATCTTTCTGTGGCTTGAGTAGCACAGATTTATTTGAAAATACGGCACCATTTCCACTTTTGCAACAGTGTTGTTGCGTTCCTCACGATCGCAAATCAGTGAACACTTACAGAGCTCTCCACCAACTCCAAACAACATCCCATAGGATATTCGACGAATATTGTCTGTAACAGTTTGCAACCATGTTCTCTCCAGGCAGTAGAGCATCCATGACTCTCGCAAATCCTTGAGGCCAGGCCTGAAAGACTTCTTTTTTGGGAACCATGGGCTTTCAATTTTTTCAGTGAGTTTATAAACGGCATTGGGGGAAAAAGCATTCAGGGATGGCTTGGAAGACGGTAACATCGAACCCGTCCGGTCTCTGGCGAACGAATAACCCCTTGGTTGCAGTTCAGGATACTGGTGTAGGATTCTTGTTAGATGGGATTGTACTTTGAAAGATGAAACTGAATAAAAACCGCACCTCCGGCGTGTCCACTAGCGTGCTTGTTGATGATTTCAGCGACGAATTAGTTCCCCAATTTCTATGATGTGAAGTGGTTTAGCTCTTAGTTTCAGAATTTTTAGTTGTTCCCTATTTTCCACGCAACTTTCAACACCGTATAGCACACGAGTTGATTATGGAATATCCGGAAACGTATACTTTGAAACCTACCGGTACATCGGAACACCGTGGAGAAGAAGCACGAGCTTGTCTCCAGCGTCTTTTTTCGATGTAGTTACGTTTGCTTGTACTCTATTTACGTTTACGGGAAATCTCATAGGAGTTCTGCTCATAGACTGAGTAGACCAGAACCTACGCCACTACGGTCACTATGAGAAATGAAACCAGACGAGATCAAAATTACTTCTTACAAGCCTTAAACGTAGAGCGCTTCTCAGCAGTTCAACGGACCATTCATTCCTCCACGAAAGTGGTCTACTCAATCAATCAATCAATCAATCAATAATAATAATAATAATAATAATAATAATAATGATAAAAATATATCTCCAAATCACAGGATGCTAAGAGAACAACACTTAAAATTTCCGGTCTTATTACTTTGTAGTCAAGGGCTTAGTGTGTACCATACTTTCCAATAACCATGCAATTACAACACTGGCATGGTTGACCAGATCGCCATCTTCTTCGATTGATCCATCATGGGTGGCGGCCGTTCGTCGTACGAAACCCTCATTTGGTGAAAAAATGTGAAACTCATTTTCAACCCCGATTTTCTCGGTCCAGTGTTGTTTCCTGTAGAATAACAGGGTACATACGTGTTGGAATTCGGTTACCACTGTAGATATTAGTACATTTAGGGTAGAGCCTTGCGCCTATTATTGCCACATCTTCACTAACGCACACACTGACCATATGTAGTGTCCTTACCAAGCGATCTTGTCTCTGTGCTTCCTGTTCAGTCGGCTGCCAACGAGCTCTTGTCTGCATATGTCAGCTTACTGACACCAAGGCTCTATCGGAAGTGACCATTTCCTATCCCGATTAGTTCTAGACCCCTTCATAGAAGGAACTGTTTTTTCACCTACCGTAGAAATTGCATACTACAGATAATCTTGGAAAAATACCATTTCATCTTAACTTTGGAAGCACTCACTCGTTGGGGAGACACTTTCTTGTAAGCGGCACAGCTGTGGTACGTTACCCTAACTTCAACCATATAGTTAGATTTTAACCCATCGCTGGAAATTACGAATTCGAAGTAAACGTTCCATCCCTAGTCTGTCACGTATATGTTTTCTGGTAAAACTGTGCCAGAAACAAATTGTGACCTGTAATGAAAGGGTTTGGAAGTGAAATCTGTTTAACAGCCACATACTTATTTTTAGTCATGAAGGTATTACTGATAGAATAAATGAAATAAATGTGCATACAACTCGGAGTATGGAAGAATCAGGTTTCACCACTAGGTTGAAAGTCATAATCTATTTTTAAGCCAGGTTATTGTGAAACTCGAAAGGCAGTGTACGGTAAAATATTAAGAGCATCTCTTCTGACAGGTCACTACTCCCTGGATACACTCCATGTCAGCGTCAAACGTCTACCCAAGAAAATCAAAATAAGATATACTCAAATACCCCGTTGGCCCTTGGTGGTCCCTGGCATTCCCCGACGAGAAAAGCGGCACTCTAACTTTAGACTGGAGGGACAAGCAACACTGACTATTTGGTTGTTGAAGAAATAGCCTCACATGTTCAAGGGGTAGATGCCGATCACTCCCTATTGCGCCTGACTAATCATAAAATAGAAGTTCAGAGACACCGTGAATACCCATAAATCGCCATGAGCCTGGCTGCATGAAGTACTCATTGAACAACAGAACATCGGTGGATTTTACACACTTGTGCGCTCTCAGCTATTGAAGCAACCGTCCTGGTCTAACAAACTTCATGGCTCATTTTCAGTTCCATAATTCTCAGGCAATTGGTCCTAACGATTGCTGAGATACCAAAACTCCTGTTCGAACGGACCCTGTGCGTCAGCTGATTCAGGCACTACCAGTGTTGTACCTTGACAAGAGCCGTTAAATTGGGTTGCGTTCAATAATGATGGGCCTTCTCTTATTTACCCGATCCCTCTGGGTGAAATTCGACCCCTTGGAACTCCATCTTTCGGTCGTTGGTTTGTTCGCTAGACTGAGCAGTCTGCTTGTAAACAACCCGCCACCAATCGAGGTGGCGTTTTTAGTGCACGATTAGTTAGCTGAGTGGAGCTAAGCGCTGCATGTGCTTTAACATACTTGCTGCCAGCTGCATCCGATCTCCGATCACTACTAATTGTTCGGTTAGAGGGTTCTATTGGTCTGTTATCCTGTTTCCTGATTGGTCGGCGACCACGTGACCTTCGAACTTGATCTCCCCTGCTGTCTTTCATTGGTCAGTGTTCGAGTGACCCTTGTCCTTGATCGCTCTGGATTCTACTTCGTGACCTTTGCTGGTTTCACTCGAAGGAGTTTCCAGCTTCTTGGTTTGTTAATCCGCTGATAGGCTCCCTTTGAGTTTTCAGGTTGACATTTCGGTCCTTTGCACGCAGTGATGCATAAATCGGATCCAGTTCAGCGTGTTGGTTGATCGAATCCGTCGTACCATGCTTCCAGAAGTCTACTTCCTCGTCTTGTGCCTTTGCGTGCCCAGATTTTTGCTTTTTCCAGATTGAACCTATGACCAGTAAAACCGTCCGTTCGTGATCGGAGATCAGCCCAGGCTTGCAGCACAAATATTAACCCGAACACACCGCTAATTAGCACACAAATACTGACGCACCGTTACGCTTCACTCCGCTACCTAGCAGTACACTGATGATGTCTTCTTGCTTGATGATGAAACGTTTGCAGTCGAACTGCCCAACTCAGTAAACCTACCAACGACTATCTAACCCATCTGAGCTTCTAACAATCTTCCCCATAGTTAACCTTTTGTTTCTTCCTAGGCCCCATAATGAGCTAGTCATTGGGAGTATTGACTATCCCGTTCAGAACCAGGCTATCACCCAATTTCTTGGGGTACTGCCAAATGCCAAAAGATAGATGCAAGAGAACCCACTGGCCTGATCTATCAGACATACTTGTTAAACGTATAATATTTCTGTGCTGCTGCCTCTATGCCATGCACGCTTCTGCAAAAGTCTTCAAATCCATATGCTTTTTCCAGCTGAGAATGATCCGAGCCTTCAAAGAGTGATGTCCTCAATGTAAGGATGGGACAGTAAGCATACGTTGTCTATAGTTGCTGAGCTTGTAGTTGTGTCAATCTGTAGCACAAAACTAGTAAGAACACCTATTCCACGTTTTACAGACAACAGACGCTGGCTTCGTGCCGACTGCCATTCGATGAGATACGACTGAAACTTCAATGCTTTTCCGGTGCACAAGATCAAGGAGCCTTTAGTTACAAAAGTGGAAAAGTGAAACAAGTTAATCGACTTGACTGGCATTTGCAGAGATGTGTGACAGTGAACCGTTTCTGTAAAGGAATATATGAAGTAACTCATGGGGACCTTCCATTTAAATGGGAAAAGTGCATCGCAAGCGACTTCTTCAGACACACAAAAGAAATATTGTACACTTGGAATCAGAATATAGTTGGGCGAAATTTATCAGATAAAATCAAACATCCCTCTATACATCCTTTTTCTTCTTCTGTTTTCAAATATCTTGACGACACCTGAAAATTGATCAGTTTCAAGCTTGTGCTCGTACTTCAGAAAGCAGTGATTGTTCCTTCTGAAATAACGATTTTGCTGTAGAAGGGAGAATGCAACTAACATGCCTAACCTGCCAACGCATGTTCCCTCCTCATTACGTTTGACCATTTTCCCGCCCCACAAATGTTGACCGGTTTGATTAGCTGTTGTGACGTCCATTATCACAGTCACCTGTCTTAGTTGCCCTGAGAGTGTCAGCTGACATCCACGTCGGGATACTTTTGGTAACACCTGGTGATGAGGCACGAATACTTCGTTCCAGGATTTTCCAAAACCATATATACAATGACAGTGACACCAGGGAACCAGCTTGCTTTTTGTCGGTGTGTTTGCTCGGTTTAGTTGGTTGCTTTCGACCGGTCCCACTGGGTAACATGCACACCAACAGAATGCTACATCTGTTTGCGCTTTTGTGGACAGGCGCACTGGAATCGGCCACGGTTAGGAAACGTTCAAGCGAACCGGTTGCTGACGGCTTGAATGTTACAGACGGACGGCACTGATTCCGCTTTTGATCGATTGACTTCAGTCGTTCTCCCGTAGAGCATGGAAGCGTTTTCTCCCTCATCCCCATTTACAACAACCAAACAATACTGGCATTTGTAGTCAACGTCTTTGCCGATTTCATAATACGCGGGCAAAGTTATGTCCGTTTGACTATACTTTTTTACAGGAGGACCATTAAAATCAGCTTCTCAACTGAATTTGTCGCATGTTTCTGGCTTCAGTGGAGGTTTGTGTAGTGAACGATGAAAGAACGTTTTCAAGGGGGGAGTTATGGAATAGATAACTCAGATTGTATGTATTTTGTCCTCATCAAATGATTCCCGGATTGATTGAGGCGCAACTTTACACTTTTTCTAAGGAACGAGGTCAATGGTTGTACTTGTTTAAGTTATACTTTCGCTTAGCCCTGAGGGATGCATGCAGGGACATGTTCCAATCATCGTCTACTGGCAACAGAACTGCATTCCAGAGTATTGCACGTGCTTACTCGATAATCATCCAACTCCGAAAAAGGTTGACCAGGGCCCATAATCAACGACGCGTAGTAGGTTAGCATTCGATTTCCTTCAAGTGGCAGCTCGTCATTCGTTTTTCCGTAATGCTTAAGTGCTTGTGAAATATTGTAAAATATGTGAAATGCTGATAGTCTAGTTTCCTTCACCATTCGGAAAGGCGCTATCTTTGTCAGTCTGACCATCGTGTTACGGGTCGTTTGTGCACAGACTTTACCATCATCAACTTGCTCTGTGTGTCACGTGGGGAGTGTGTCACCAATCCACTCTGTGCATGCACTGTAGTTTACGGATGTTCACTTGTCTCCAGATTGACAAATGTGGACGACCACTGAGCCTTCTTCAAGACTACTTCCCTCTGTTTGCCCTATGTTCTTATTCCGTCGGGTTTACACCGAGCGTTGGTCTTTCAACCGCTCACGCACGCGGCTCAGCGCAAACCGCACATGACGTTGACTATTATGCGCGAGATTCGTTGGCGCAGGCGAATCCGGAAACGCATGCTGCTCTCCCATCGTGTAACTTACAACTCACTCCTAGTAGCATCGACGCATTGAACGAGTATCGGTAGTCAAACAAATACAGGCTAAGCTTGAGGAATGATTTAACCGCTATACTAACCTCCACGATTTCCATTTCAACTAATTTTCACGTAGCCCTAATATCTGCGCTGAGTAAGGTTCATTCATCCACTTAGTTTGAATATTTTCTACGTGCACTTCTGCTGTTTTCGTGAAGAATGTTGGTACCATCCTATGGCCATTGAAAATCTATCTGATGGGGACTTATTGGCCAGCTCCGGAAATTGTTCTAATCAATCAAAGCAGATCAACCGATGAAATCCTTGCTCAAGTTATTTATAGTCTGCATTTTCTCATCTCCGTTCCACAGAATTTGCTGGCACCCGCGGTAAACCAGGCTTGGCACACCGAGATCTCAAGCCATCCAATATCTTTGTCAAGTCAGACTGGACCTGTTGCATAGGTGACATCGGCTTTTCAATTCGCGCCGCACCTAATCCATTACCTCTACCACTGGAGGAACTAAATGACATGTACTTGCAATACGTATCGCGACCTCGACTACAGCTGTTTGTAGGAAGCCAATCTACAGTCCCCAGCGTCATTCCTTTCGTATCCGACGAAAGCAACGCGGGAATAGTGAACGAAGAACCCATTAGTGAACCTGTTCCATCCGGACCATCACTTCAACAGCAACCTAACTCTGCCGAAGCTGAGGCGCTTCAAAGACGCAGCGCAAACCTGACGTTGGACAAGGTCGAACTGTTGGACTGGTGGCCCGTCGGAGGTATCCACATAAGCACCCCTCGTTATATGGCACCTGAGGTGAGTAGAACCACACTGGTTCCTGTTTGCTTTTCGTGATATGAAGGAATCCCCCTTTGAAATTTAACAAAACTCCACAGTGTTAGCTTTTCTAGCCGATAAAAGGCAATGCAGCCCAACTTGCATCCCTGATTGTCGAAATACGGCCTTAGCAGCATACAGAAAGCCTTGATAGTTTTATGTTCAGTAATGCAATAAACTCTGCAGTAGAGAAATTCACTTTTCCGCTTCATATGTGTTGATCCCATGTAAAAAATGTTTCTGTTCAAGTCAGTCACTCTGATCTTTGTCCCATCCATACACATGACACATTTCTGCTCAGGTGGCTCTCGAGGACTTTGATCTAATCTTTACCTGCCTAATGAAGGGCGGACTGTTGAGTTGATTCCTGGGTTACTGGGTGGAGCAATTACACACCAACAACTCTGCTAGCTCATTTATTAGTTTTTCCAACAACTAGTGCCTTTGCTCCAGTTTCCCTGTCAACGACAAGTGACAAGTTATTCAGTCATTTCCCTTCCTTCCACACATTCATTCAGCCACCCGTCCGCAAACTAACACAACCAAAGTCACCTTTGGTGCATATACAGACAAAAACCGGTTCCAAAAGCACTGGTTTTATAAACTGGTACAATGCGTGCGTTGTTCGCTATTCATTCGTTGTGCGCTATTCGTTGCTCAGGCGCTTTTGACACTGGCGCCAATTGTGTTGTTCTGCCTGGTGCCTGCCTGTTTTGCTATTGTTGTTGTTCTAGTTCATCTGTCCCAGAGATCAGTTCGAAATTCCCTCTGGTCGGATTGTTTGTTCACCCCTATCCAACCATTTCCTCATTCCTTTTCTTGATCATATTGATCTATAACTGCATGAGTGAGTCATTGTGCGCCGACTCTGATTTTCTACCTAATAGACTACAAAATTCCCTGGAGTTTGGCACAGGACAAACATTCGAAACTTCACGTAATCGATAGTGCAGTAGTTCTGGTGTTGTTCTAGCTGAAGGTAACCAACTTTTTTGGTCGAATCATTAGCACGAAGGCATAGCTCGACCCAAACTGAGTGGTAACTGGGATCGTCTGCGGCTCGATTTTCGAACTTGACAAAGTTGGCTGTGAGCAGTGATTTCTGTGTTAATCTTCACCGTTTCGAATCCTCAATCCTTATTTATAGTTTTGGTGAGAGCGTAGCTCGAAATATTCATTCAGGCAATATCTACAGAGACTGTGCACCAATGACATCAGTTAGCAGCCAGATCTTGTTTCGTTTCTAGCCAAGCTGCCCGGGCTTCTCGTAATCGCTTTCGTAACCCTATGCTGGGTCAAAGTTGACCACTCCTCTGTTGCACCAGTCTGAATTGGGCACGGAATACAGCACTCTTTTCGGAAGGCCATGCTTCGGCGTACGCAGCACATGACCAAACAGCCGCAACTGTTATTACTGGATTACATGTTTCCACTGCGTTGCAAATACCATTTGCGAATTCGTTGGAATCAGCCTAAACGAACTAAATTTCTGGGAGAATAGTTATCAAAAACATGAAGACGTTTCAGTTCCGCCTCTTGGAAACAGAAGTTCGAAATGCCGACCAGTTGTACTACATAACCTAAAGTGACTGGGTCGAATTCCAACTAAGGAGGCTCTCTTTGAGCAACCGAGCCTGTCTGAACTCTACAAAAATGGAATATGGGTTTAATCTCTTTGAACTGTATTAACCGTTGGATGCAGCGCTTTGGAATAAGTCGACGGTAAATAGAGCAAGAATGGCTCGTTGTCCTGGTGTAACAGTCTTAAATAATTGGCGGTCCTTCTTTTATGCTTAGCTTTTTAAAACCATTCATTCTCGCACACGTTTTTTGCCTCGTGTACAGTTTGACGTTAAGCCTTGGGGGTGAATATGTGATGCCCACACCTGCAAAGCAACTTGGCGTGTCCCGACTTGTTTGTCGCTGCGCTCGCTTTTGACACCTCAGTTAATTTAATCACAGTCGGTACATTGGAGGGTACATGCCGCTCTCAAACGAGGACAGAGCTTCATTGACGGTGGTTGCATCCGTCTCCACTGAGATGCCACCCTGCCGATACACTGCGTCTTTATCGATAGTCGGTGGTTTCAAGGTCATCCTAAAGGATCTGCACATCTGCAACTCCGGAGAATTCGGAGTGAGAAATTCCCACAAGTCGGAGCCTGAGGTTGATACAACAACAAGCCACGCGCCTCATCTTTACAACGGAGAATTTGATCAAAAGGGTTAGAGTTGCAAACGTTTAGAGCAATCTAGTAAATCATCTGGTCAGACTGAGAAACACATCCTAACCGATAGTAAAACAGGAACGTGTTCATTATTAGCTTCTGTTATCGCGTCATTACTGGTTGACTTAAAGACGAAAAAAGTCTGGCGATTTTCGTGTAATCTGACAGACTGTACATAATGCCAATGAATAGGCAAAGCGTGAATGATGGAATCCAGTAGATGTTTCAGGTCTGTTTTAAGGTAGTCGAGCGCATATATGCAAGCCGAAAACTTAGGTGTTAAGTATTCTTATAGCAAAACAAGTTAACAAAGCATTGAAAAACACCAACGTTAACATCGTCAGCTGACCGTAATGGTAGTGAAATGAGAAAACTACTCGCATGTTTTCTGAACACCCTTCGACAGCCAGTTTTACCCTTCTTCGGGCTCATCGGATAGGCGCAGTATCTGAGTTTCCGTCGACTGTATGTTGTACCTGAACCCAAGTGTTACGAAATTTGTGAAGTACAGGCATTTACACACCAGTTTTGTTTTAACAGGAGACTCACCTAGGGGGCTGCGACTAGGTGGCGAGCCCCAAGTAGAGCAAATCGGTCCTCGACTGTCGAAAGTTTTTCAGCAACTTTGTAGGTAGTTTCCCTCAACAAAATATTCTGCGTCACCTCTAATATCGTACCGAGACAATAGGCGGACTTTGTGCAACACATTCAGTTGAAGTATATCATAAACGACAGATTCGCGAAGACCAAATTGGTGCGCAGATGAGTACATTTCGCTTGATTAAACGGGCTTTCTGGAGGGTGGCAATGTCGTTCCCACTGCTTTATTTCAGTTACTCTTGCTTGTTAGGGCTTTATTGCTCTGCAGTCTAACTATTGCCAATGGTTTATCGCTCATGTCGACTAGACCAAATGAAATTGTTCGCCAGCGCATTCAAGGTCTGAACTTGGAGCGAATGCATTGGGTCCTGGTTAGGAAGAACTATGTCAGTGGTGCAGCTTCATCTTGCTTCCTAATGGACTGCACCAACATATATAATTTTTCGGGTTCCGTTTGCGAAGGCTTACTGACAGAGGAAATTCGATAGCCGCGTGTGATAGAAATCAGGGAAAAACTCTTGAAAAAACTCTCCAGACGCACGTGACTATCTCACAGACTGTTGCTGTTCCACATATATGTGGAATCTCATCAAAGGGACGCGCAAATCTACCTTGGTTACACGTATCACTTCATGGCAAATGTGCCACTGCTCTCATCAAAATGTGTCTCCGACCGGTGATTGGAGGAACTTACCGAAATTAATGCTTTCTTTTTTTATTAAGCACCAACGAATGGATGTGCTAGCAGTCACCCCGTGTTTTCACTTCTCATCTATTTTTAGATACTCAGCAACAGCATCAGTCCATTCTGCTTCGAAGCATATCAGAGAGCCGATGTTTACAGCCTGAGTTTGATTTTGTGGGAGTTAATTACCTGGGCCATTCCGCAAAGTCAGTGCCCAAATTCGAGCACATTCCAGACTGAAATTGTTGACACTGGTCCTTTGCAAAGTAGCCCGGCAGCATCACAAAACTATTTTGGGTTGAGTTCCTCACAGAGTGGAGTCGTTCTTTGTGAAGATCTGCAGCAGTTAGCCTATCAAAGAGAATGGAGACTGCACCGTGACCACATGGATTTTGCCACCAACCCTTTGCAGGATGTCATTGGCACCCCTACGTCACACTCACAATCAGAGTTGCCGAATACGTCTTCGGAAAGCATCTTGGACGCGGCCATTTCTACCAAGGTCAGTGGTTGCTGAACAAACCTACTCACCTGGACAGTTTTGTTACTCATCAATTATTGGCTCTGAACTTGCAGATTTACGTTGGCCTACGTGGTCTAGATGTCACATGCCCGTTAAGAAGTTGCAACACTCACCTTGTAAAAACCGCTGAGTGAACAAACTCTCAGAGGGATTAACAAATAACGTGTAGCTTGATCGTCTCAAGATAAAGTGGTGTTTGAACCGCCATCATACTCTTATCCGTGAGGTTGGCTAATAGTTATTACTAGTCCAATTCCACACCGATTTACGATGCCAGAGGGTGGCAGGGTACTGTTGCATTCAGTGTTAGTTATCGTCTGCTCAATTTTCCTCCCACCAACATCCTTTTAATTTCACTATCCTCTGCTAATTAATTCCATGATTGTATGTTGTAAAATATGGAGGAATCATGTCAACCTACAGGTTAGGAGATAGTATTTGCTACTAAAACGTTGTATGCATAACTCTTTTTAAAAAAAACCTACGATTATCCCAATTCGAATGTGACAAGCATTTCCAAGACTACAAAAAACATCTTTTGGGTGACTATTTTGTTGGGATATTGATCGAAGCTTTCACAGACTTGCCTGTCTGTCGAGGGTGCGGAAACATGCTGTTTCTACACTGCACAAAGCAACAAAATATGTACTCCTCGTATACCTTTAATAATGAGTTTCCAGCTCTCATGCGATGAGTCATTTGTATGCCTAATGTCATAGAACTAAGCGGAAACCTGTTCCAGCCAGCCGGGAAACGGAATTCTTATCCAGACTACCATCTATGGTGACAAGGTACGCATTTAATGTTTCGCTTGTTGTCATTTGTTTGGCTGTCAGACCATCCATCTGGCAGCAGTAGTGAGCAATGCGATGCCAATCGATTAGGCGTTTTGATACGGGAACTAGAACGACCACATACGTTGTTTGTGTGCACCATATCGTTCGTTCTACTCGAATGCGGTTCCGTCGACAACGTGTCAAAAACGGCATTGGTGCATAAAGCTGTTTGCTCTTGATTGGACTTGACAGGAATTGCTACACAAAGAGCTTCTTCAGGCTGTTTGTTTTCACATCGGTACCGACCGTCGAATGTACGAATAACCACGTCACGAATGAACAACTCTTAACTGGACTAGTCAAGAAAATAATACTGTCACAATCGTATGATATTGTAAAGCGTTCGCCGGAGGTGAAAACGTGTCACTCACTGGCCCATAAGTCGCTTGGCGCATGCAGTCCACTGCACTTGGTGACGTTTGGTAAAGTACAACCGGCTAGTTAGTAACACACTTGATGGACAGCCGAACAAGCCCACGACAAATTATTGGTGCGCTGCTCCGCCGTTCTTGGGAAGTGTGGATAGTTGAGTCACGAAGACAGAGGAAGTTAAGCGTATCTGCAACCCATTTTGACGGTGAACAGCTTGTTACCACTTTATGCTTGCTGAGAAAGTGTATCGTGCCTGTTTTGAGCTCTAGGCCATCATAATTTTACAAAAGACTTGGAGATGATATGTACGGCAGTTCTGTCTCGAAGATGATGCAACTTCATGTGTTACTCAGTTTTGGTCCCCTATAAGCACCTAATATATTGCAAATAAATTCACCTTCTAAAGTACTACTGAAAACAAAACACGTAATGTTGACATTGATGATTGTTCCTCTAAACGTATACGGGCTGCACAACACGCTGCATGTCCCAGGATCTTCACTTGACCTTAAAAGCCAAAGTGGACTTTGACAACCGTGAGTTCAAAAGGATACGAAAGCTGGAGCGTTCAGATAAAAAAGTGTGCCATAATAGCCAATTTCCAAATTTACTTACGAGAAATTCATTGTCGAGTAAAATATAAGCAAGTCTTACTGACCCCACGCACGAGACAGGAGTTCGTAGTCTCACCCGAAGGGTTGGCGTATGCGCATTGAACCAATACGGTTTACCTATATATGGCAGGATATAAAGGCTCCACAAAAGAGAGTTGAAATGACATGCTGTTTGGTTTAAGATGGATAAATCAGCAAACTTCCGTTGACCTGAGAGTGTCATTTGGATGATTAACGAAGATCTTATTGAAATTATTTGGATCTCTCAAACCACCTAAACTCCGATTCATACTAGAAGTTGATCATTTGGACCCTCGTGTGAGTGTAGTTAAAGTTTAGTCGAAAGTTCTTTACATACCGTAAATCAGCCGATTTTCAGTGTTCTCACAACATTTTTGGCTAGTTAGTAGAACACTGAGATGGCAGTGTTTCGACAGGCCATCCGAAGGTTCAATGAGGAGCCTATCCAAACTGTTCTAGGAATAGGAACAGGAAACATCATATACACAAGAAATTAAATTCGACAATGGGTCATTCCATTGCAAAAAAAGGAGTGGGGAGTTCTTACCATTAAGTGCTGTGAACGTCAGTCAGTAAACCTGTTGTGAGGGACGTTGACCACACTTTGATTAACTTCACTGACAGTAATTAGGCCTACCAAGGTCAAAAGGGGATAGGAATATAATCTAGTTGCTGGCAGTGACTTATTGAAGTACAATTACTTAGCGACATAGGCCACAGTGTACATCATTCCAAGTTGACCACTGTGGTTAGACTGTAAAAAAAGTTCCCTTTGAAAGAACCATACCGTACACGTAAGGGCGTTTGATGGTACAAGTACCAAGATATGCCAGCCGACTTCCCGTAATCGGTTGATGCTGGTCAGACATATCCAGCGGACGTAATGAGAGACGGAAGGGGCAATTCAACAAGAAGGGGAGATGGTGTATAAACCTCAAAAGCGTCTTCCTTATAATCAGCTGAAGGTCCATCCATCTTTAAGATCATGCTAAACTCACTTTGGTGCAAAACTGAAATACACCTGAACTTGAGAATGGTGTCGCATGGGGAAATATGGTCAGACGAAAACGAGAAGGGGACGTCATGCGTAGCAGTTTTCCGAGCGAATTAGGTGGCAGGGAGGTTGAATCAACTGGAGAATTCTCAAGGTGTGGTTTAACGTCCGGCGCTGCGACACTTATTACCGTTTTACCACATGCTAACCACTGGTTCTGAGTCTGGACAATACGTATAGATCATAGAGATTGATCTGAAGCATACATCAAGTATAATACTAACTACTTTATCCCAGTTATTATGCTTCCACTCCACCACCTCTAATCCAAAGCCTTGCCAGCTTACCTGCTCGTTGGAAAGCATACACCCCCACACGCGTGAAAACAATGATGATATCTTAGTCGAGACATTTTCCTAAAATTGCGATCCAACTAGTTTGTCGTCGTCTTCAGGTTTTTCCCAGTAAAAATGTGTATGCTGCTCCAATTTTCTTCTCATACGTCCGATTTAACTTGAACCATATTCTCTCATCGAATTACGTACACCACTCAGAGAGAGCGTTTGATGTTCTCTTTATAACTAGATTTTTAGACCACCTGTATGTTTTCTTAGTGCGCCTCGAGAAGTGCACTGAGTAACACAGTACAAAAGGCTATATTCGCGGATCAATCATGGCAGAATAACAGTAGTTTTAAAAACGCATGTGGCTGGTACCTATTTAGAAATAAAGGAACGCACAATTTCATGCACTGATTTTGTCAGAGCTTATAGTGAAACAGCATTTGGTCTGGGCAGCGGAACGGATTAATTGCACATTCGATAAATGCGCATTCCCAAACCGCTTATGGGTAGATTTGAATTGGGAGTTTTAGGAAATGAACACACGGAGAACTGTACAACGGAATTTTTTGTTGTCCGGGCCTATCGGCCTGGTGGCGACAGAAGGAGTTGTTCGAATTAACTAGCTCTCGAAAATCTTCATAATTTTTGTAAGCATAATGCGTGTTTCTTCATTTCAATGGATACAGTCAGCAAATGAACCGGATTTGCAGTCAATGTTTTACCTTGTCTGTGAGCAAAACCTGAGACCGCGACTTCCGTCTATTATGGAAAATGAACTGCACAATGTCTACTTCAATGTGGAGTCGCATGCGAAAGGTCAGGAGGACCCCATAACCAGAACACATTCGGCATTGATTCACTCCCTGGCACACTTATCCTCGCCTACTTCCATGCCAAATGGTCAAAGTGAGTTAAACGATAGCTGAGCATTAAGTCTTGTCTGCAAATTCATTTTTATCAAATTAGTTTGGGGAAAGAGTTATCTAGTGATTTTTTAAATGTAAGACCAGTCTCAATTAATCAACCGTTTCGCTTAGCTGTATATCAGACCATTTAATACGATGAACTGCCCTATCAAGCTATGTTAATATGTGCTGAGAAGCGGATCAGTACTACACAGCTGTTTAACTATTGTTGATCATCGCCAGCCACGCACGGCTCATCGTTGAAAACTGAGTGGGGAATGCACAAACACTGCCAAAACATCTGAATAGTTCAGTTCGGTTCAGAACCATGCATCGGACTGCAGTAGTTCCAGGTGCAACAAGGACGAGGAAAATGATGGAATGAGATTCAGGCGTTGGAGTCACTGGCCCTATCTGTGCAATGAAAGCAAACGTATTTGTTTGCTCGGTATGTCAGGAAGTGAGAGCTATGCAGTAAAGACGATAGTTTTTGCACAAGACCGTCGTTCACCGCGTGTGATGACCGTCTGCACAAACATTCCAATTTTTATCAGCCTAACACCCGTTATCAACTTTTGACTGTATAGATGTGTTCGGATGAAAAAAAGCTTAGCCCATGAGTGCCTACTTACTGGGACTTTTCAGACGGCACCCCAATAGTTTGTACGCTCTTAACAGCTGTAGTACGTGTTGAGTAGAAAAACAAACATAAAACAGCTGATATCGAAAGTGCCAACTCGGCTTGGACCCACAACTAATAGATAGACTTCAGGTTTTGTGTATGAGCTTTATGCGCCATGCCAGTTTTGTATTCTTCACTAGGTTTTCTCAGTTCACTCACAACCATGTTTTCAATGTTTTTCCGTACGAACCACTAGATCATCGCTTCTATTCAACTCTGTTCCACTCAAAGCCTAATGCAAGTCCATTAGAGGCACTATTGGTAGGATCTTATCGCGGTGCACAGGAGTGGCGACAGGCTGAATAATGAACGTACTCACATAACCTCACTCCCTCCCTGTCAGTGGGACGCACGATAGCATGCACGGTCTATTCAACTACTTACCACCAACAAACACCTGATGGCGTCTTTTCAGCACCATCCGTCTACAACAGATGACCTAGCTGGCAGTTGTTTTTGTGCGTTGTCCATGTTATTGATACGCTGGCATTGTTGACCGAGTGGACAATGTACAAAGTACGCATTTGTTCTCCACTGCTGTTGTGCATTGTTCTCCGTCATGGCTTTCGTCTCAAAAAGGATACTGCGTTTGTGGACGCGTTGTGGGGTCATTGGTATTTGTCTAATTTGTGGACGGAGCCAGCGGTCATAGTCTGTACTGTGTCGAATACCAACCACCTCCTAGAAGGAGCGTCTCATGCTTAAAGCTAAAATATGTTAGACGGACGAAGCAGCACATCTTGTGGTTACGGAAGGCTCAAATACTATAAAAATGGATATCCTAATGAAGTAGGCGAATCACTGCCTGGGAATGGAAAATTTGTTGCCATTATAAAGCTTTGGCCTTTAGGTAGTCTAATAGCCTGAACACAGCCGATTTCCACTTAACATGTCCTGTTTATAATCAACTGGAAAATGTTTGGGACCGAGTGAGTTATCACCGTTTCAGAGGGGTTTGGTAAACAATCCACCGGATATCCTGTTTCATTTCAAAAGTTCAGTTATCACTTCCGCTTAGGTAGTAAACTGTTTTTTCACAATTGTTTTGCATCCCAACGATGGGAAGAAACTACTTTAGTAGTCAGAGTTTTAGTATTAGCCATGTTTAGCATACACGTTTTTCTGGTACCATCATGGTCATTGCACAGGTCTCCCGTTTTGCTAACCAGATCTTTTCGCATATCCACATGCGTTACTAATAGGTGATGCCAGAGTAGTATCATGGCTCTCTGATCAAATGCTTGCTCATAGGTTACCGATCAACCAATCAGGTTTAGCCCTTCTTTAAATGGATCTACCAGACTCCGATACTCTTGATAAGGCAATAAATGGTCGTCCTGGAAAATTACTTGCTTGAAATACTCATTGGGAACAGGTTCATGTGCACATTTGAACAAGCGATTGACTTGTGTTGGTTGTTACGAAAGAGCCTTCATGTGGATGCGTCAAATAGATGTATGCTGACGTTAAACGGATACCAGCATTTTCTCACCAACCAGAGAGTCACGTGCAGTCATGTGCAAGGCGGGGTGTTAAAAAGCATTCCGGATCGTATCAAATGAGGTGGATGTTATTAGTCCGCAGCACGTTTTCCCTGAGCTAAGCAATCTGCGTACTATAGCCGGTATGTAGCCACTCGACATTTAACTGATCAGTAGTCTCGCGGATCTTGGTTGAATACCACTTCAGTGACCTTCACCTTTTTATACTCGTGATTAGGGGTATCAGAAATGATCTTGAAAGCCAGACTCACATAAAATGAGTGACGTACTGGAATGGAATGCCTAACGGAGGTCCTACCAAATCGAGAATTTTTACGTGTACTGAAAATTAATTTCCTGGCGAGGATAAACCTCTATAGATAACCGGACATGTTTTACCTAAGATGTCTGCAGCACGTAATCTACTCGTCAATGCCGCCTACGCCTAACTCAGCATAAAAGACTGGGGGTATCACTTTTGCCCACCTTCACGTCGTACTCGTTCGAACAGTCCTTCATGTGTCCCCACAGCTATCCACAAATAATAGTTAGTCCGGAAGACTTCGAACGTCCATGGCGCCAGCTGACTGGATTGCCTCAACAGGCAAGCGAATCGGTCGATACATCGGAGACACTTGCTGCACCGTTGTTCAAATCGTTGGAAGGACCAATCACGTAGTCCCAACTATCAACATCGTTCAGATAAGATGGGCAAAAGTCGCGTCGAATACACCTCCGCTTTGTTGTTAGTAATGGTGTCAGCACATATTTGAATGGTGGGAATACAAATCCTACAATCCCCAGAGCTACCTGTATCTGCAAGCAGGATTGTGCAATATGATACAGTGGATATGTTTGGGACGTTTGGGAAAAGCGACCAACTTTTACCTTTCAAGAACTGGCGCCGTAACTGGAAATGTCAAATTGCTTGGATTGGTTCTTTCCGAACTCATTGAGGAATTCAAAGAACATGTCTTCCGAAGCCCAGTGGTGGAGTGCCCGTGGACATGTCTGCGGATCGGTATAAACTGAACCTGAAAGTTTTGTCTAATACATATTCCCTCCCACAGTTCATTCACTGCGGAATTCAAGTGGTTTCGAATATATGGTGCGGAGTAAACCTTGAAAAATCTAGCTGGCACCCACGAATCTGGGATTCGTAAGAGGAGAGACAAACCAAGAGAGGAGTTTCCCTAAACCGTAGCACACATCTTTGAAGTCCTAGTTGTTTCACTTGCAGAATTGGTTAATTAATTAGTTAATGCCGAGATCCTTGTCTCTTAATAAGGTATATTCACCAGTCTATACTGAACAAATGAATGCATTGTTGGTGAACCTTAACAGGAGTGATTCTAGGTTTCTGAGCCCCCATTCTGTTTTGAAAAAGTCGTTTCGGTGGGAAAACAGCGAAGCAGGAATTGGGGATTGTGAATTAGTTCCAACAGACTGACAAGCCATTTAGTCAAGACGTGACAAGGAGAATTAGGCACATCGAAAATGGGTTGTGAACTGGTTTCACCACTCAGAGTGTCGGCGTCAGTCCTTCCTATGAGCTCATCTGGAAAGTACCAAGGGCCACAATCAGATTGTCGTCGGTAAAATTCGGTCAGTTAAACACGCATCAACAGTGAAGTGATGTTTCCACCATTGAAGAAGAAGCTGAAAAGATGAACGAGCATACGGTGGCATTTACAAAGTAATATCTTATTGTTTCTTTCGACTAGTGGCCCTGAGCACACATCTAGTGGATGACTACGCGGCATGGCAACCAGCATTTTACACTTACTTGTACCGAAATTTTTGCGAAATGGATTTCTCTAAGCACCACTATATGGAACTATTATGCCAGTGCTGATGCAGGACTTGTTCTTTCTGCAGTCGTCAGATTTTGGAAAGCCTCTTCGGTTGACCAGACTACCACAGTAGCGAATCGGGTGATTCGATGAAGAGTCGTGAACCACTTAACTTCAACCGATGCACACATCAGACGATGCATTATTGATTCCAAGGCACCTGTTTTTAGCAAAACGGTCACATGCTTTGTGTGTGTGAATTTATTCATGTGTGCTTGTTTGTGCGCACACGGCCCCGTGTGATTCCTGTTCATTGTTCAAAACGCCTTTATCTTCGCGGCAAGCTTCTCGTGGACTTCAGACCAGCAATGCATTTTAAAAGAACTGTCACGGATAGAACACTCCCAAACATTTGTACCAACCGAAGGTCATGTAGGCAAGACATTGGCGCTGTGACTCAAGAGATGATGTCTTCAGCCTCAGGAGGTAGTTTTACATCTCATACGTAGGAAAGAAATTCAACTATGAACTTCAAGACATCAAGTGTCAGCCAGCTCCACCACACTTTCAATCCGGGAGAAGTGAGTAGGTCATACGACGACAGCAAGTAGACGCGTTTTGACAGCGACGTTTCGCTATACCCGTGTATACTGCTCCTCTCCAGCTTTGCCGTATAGTTACTTGACTTACTGTTGACCCTGACCTTTAGGATAGTTAGGTTCGTGTGAGAATACCTATCGAACTGCTTTTAACTGGGTTTGACACGGCGAGGCTTTTGGAGTAACAGTTTTCTGGGTTCTACTAATCAGTGCGTTAGATCTGTTGATACTAATCACTCCCATGTGTTCAAGTTTGGCAACGCCGTTCACGTTTTCGACAAGATGTTGCAGTTCGAATGCTTATGCTAGAAGGTTTTAGGAGTGAAATCCTAAAAATAGCGATAGATTCCTGAGATGCACATATACAGACTTGATCAGGTTATGGATGCGTAACTTACCTGTGGAGGAAATTGCACGTAAAACAAATTTTTTGCTACTCCATTCAAAGTCGAATCACACTGATTGACTTGTAGTTTTTTGGCATAAGCAAACAACTTTGAAGCTACCGATAAACCACGACGCAGTATACAGATAGTTCTGAAAAGTAGACCCTTACGTTTGGGTCCCATCCAGTGCGTCTGACAGGATCGCTCATGTGTCAGTTTGGTTGGCTGTTGCGTTATGCGTCCACTAAAAGCACTTGCTCCAATGATGAACGAAAAAAAACAAGAAATCACCTCAAGTACTTATACATCCACTGTATGAGCTGTTACTAGATTACTTTTGGAAAAACTCTTCGGGTGAAAGCTACTAGCCCTAAAGACGATCGCTACCCAGGAGCTGTGATTGCTAGCCAAGAGTTCGCAGGTATCCTCTATTTTGAATAGCACACACCTCATTTTTAATTTTTTCTTCTTGCTTAGCGTTCTTATGGATAGGTTACAAACAGAACAAGGGATAATGCTACAGAGTACGACGAAGTGACACCTTGACTAGGTGAACAAGTATACTGAATTCAGAACTACCGAGAGCTTGAAACCCAAATTTTTCAGGAATTAGACATGTTATTTCCCTACGCCCCAACTCCGTTGGTTTTTTAGGGGCTCAGGAGAGTATCGGAGTGTAGAATGGAAGAAGCATAACTGGATCCGACATACGGACATCCGTTGAGCTCCTGAATAGGAGTTTTCGGGTCCCAAAAATCTCTCATTCCTGATGTCACAATCGTAGAAAACAGCTCACCGAGATGTAGAGGAGTTCATTGTGAATCGTAATATTATCCTTATTTCCTGGTAACAGTCGAACAGTTTTTTGCCCAGCGTAAGCAAGGTCTGTTGCCCACATATGCATGATCATGAAATTTAAGGGCTATTTTCATATAGATCAGCAAGTACACGCGCACTGACGCGAACGTATAATTGCTGTGCCGGAGGCTAAGATCAAACAGCTGTTCTATTGCTTGTCTTGTACGGTCCACCTAACCCGAACATCGATGCCGATGGAATGTTCCCACAATGTACGAACCGGATGAAAAAGGAGGGAAGCTATTCTCGCCTTTGATTTCCGAATGCCACTGAAGAAGGTGTGGAATCTTTCAAGGAATCTGGTGTTAACGTGCAAGTCGTAGAGGGACAGACATGTAGCTGTGAGCTCCGAAAATCATTAGTGCGAAGGCATCGAGATGATTGGTTGAAGTTGGTCACATCATTATTTTTAAACGATTGTTTTCCGACTCGGGATTTCTTCAGTCCTGATGAATCCGGAGTTAATGCGCGCCTTTTGCTCTCGGAGCCATTGCATCACACATTATTCTCAGTGTGCACGTTGAAACTTGAGCGGCGAGGAGAGGTTAGGCCACACTTCCAAAGCTGCAAAGTTGAACAATGGCGAAAGTTTGTTCTATTTAAAACGAAGAATGAGTTGTTGAATCACATTATTACCGGTCTTTTTGAGTGTTATTTTCGTGCTAGATGTCTGGCCGAGTTGCTTCCAACTGATGAAGAACCTATTTCTGGTCTGTTTGATGAGTTGGCTGTCAGTTTATTTCTTGCACGTTTTATTAGGACGGTGAAAACACCTGTAATTTACTAATGCTTTAGTATGGACAGCCTTTTAACTAATTAGAACGATAATATAAGTACGAGAGTTTTTGCCCGGATTCAGAGCATGCAGATGATTTGATCAAGCTGAGCTATTCCGCGAGGTGTTGCGTCGGGCGACCTTTATTACTGTGTGTACAATGTTCAAGATGTAGATCGACAGACAGTTTCAAGATTCTTGTGCGAGGATACGAACCCGGCTCCTCCAAATGGAAGTCCGCGATTTTAGCCACTAATCTAAGCGGTCTCAACGAAGGCGGAAAGTCCTTAGACTGGGGCTCGAACTAGCGACTTCCGCTTGTTGAGCGGGGCTGTACTAAGTGAGGTAGCGCGGACCATGCATTTTCAGGGCCCTGATAACACTTTGATACGCAAAACTGGTCGTCGCGCATGAGCCGTAACAGACTAGGTGATGAGAGGGAGTTTTTTTGGCACGAACTCGTACACAAGTTTCATTCGTTACACTCACTTGAAAAATTGTCCGCTACACTCTGAATGCGGATTCAAACAGCCAGAAGTTATTTTTCGAACCAATTTCTAAAGTAGCAAATTATACAGTTAAATAGTGGCTACTCACGACTAACCAGAATTGTCCGGCAAGTTGCAGACGTCCGTGGTGCTATTTGACTTGCATATCCTAAGAGGTGGGTCAATCGATCCACACAATCAGGACACTTATTGCACTGCCGCTATGGCGGTCGGGCAAACCGATCACACCTTTCAAGCTGGGGCACGTTCCGCCGTTTAGATGTCCCCAACACAGACAGGTTCGTCTTCCTGCTGGGCCAACGAAATCCACGGCTAAGGACAAGAGTGTAACTAATGTCTATGGGTTTTAATTTGAGATGGATATACAGGAATGGTTGCTGTAGAACAAAATGAGGCCTACTGACACAAGTGATGTGAAAGCAAGCGATATTCCGGAAGAACACTGCTCACCTTATTCACCTACGCTTCATTTTTATGCAAACTCTAGTGCCACTCTATTGTGCTCAGTAAAAGTACAGCTTTCATTGAATTCCAATAAGAAGTCTGAAGATCATTCGCGTTTGTCCCTAGTTTACTTTCAGCCCAGTGGTCATGTATATTCCTTGGTATTGAAGCAGGAATTGGAGTAGTTTGAATGCAGTATAGATGCTGCGAATCCGGCAACGATTGTTCTTGTCCACTCCGATTGACGCATGGAAGATGTTTACAGGTGAGACGGTGTTAGCTCTAAGGGGACGTGAACTGGCAGCTGTCATCATTTTTGGCACCATCACCACCAGCTTGGGTGTTGGTTGCTAAATCTACTCCATACACGCTACGAGGATACTGGTTTATGAATCGAACCGGTATTCTCTTGCATCCAAGCCTTCCGGGTTAAAATCACAATGACAAACTGAATGACGTCAGATAACGTGGGGCCGTGGCAGTTAGTCTGAGCGTGACCCTGTTGGATTCAGATTGCCCTTCAAACTAAAAATACATCTACCCATTCACTTTTCATCTCCTCAGTGCTAGTTCTTATCACTCAGACAACTGCGCTGATGTGAGAACACCCGGGTTTTTGCGCTACTCTGGCGAGCTCCGTGACAAGCAAGCTACTTACCTAGGCAAAGCCGAGGGCTTGTCTGAAGCGAAGCTGTAGCCCAAAGGTAGGGGCTGTGCTCCAGTGACGTAGGCTTGTTAGGTATCGTGCCTTCTGAACATTAGACCGGACAAAGAACCATCTAACTGGCAGGCAAATGGTCGGTTTGGTTTTTGGTTCAGTTGTAACTAGACCTCAGCAACTGAATATCTAGTGTAGTTCAAAACCCAAAACCGACACACCAAAACAGTCACTCTGTGCAATCGGACCCAGCCGCTTTGCCAAGTCCTGAGATCTCATACATGTTGTAAGGCGGCCTGTTGGGAAAATGCAATCAGCTAAGCTTCACTGATGCCGTGTGAAAAGTAAGGTAGCTTTCAATGGTCAAAATAAGGACAGTCTTGGGCCCAAGCCGACCCTAAAGAAAAGCTGTGCTGCATTGTTTTTCAGTGAAAATTTCGATAAGGTAAGGCCTATCACTAAAGCTCTTTCTTCCCACACGTGACACTCGGACTTCCAGTCCATTCTCTCCGTAGAACACACTTTACCCTTTGGGATAGAAATGGGACTGATTGCCTATATACTGTCACAGATGACGCGTACAAGTTTTGTGAAAGGTACTGTAGTTGAAATCAGATTCTGCCATTCCCAGAAACCTGGCATTCTATTAAGTGGGAGTGAATACTTTCTTTCGGTATGGAAGCGAATTGGGTTCCCTGATTTTGTTCAGGATTTCAGTTCAGTCACTGAGTCTTGATTACTCTATCGGTCAGCCTTCCGTCCTGCGTACAACTGTTGCTGTTCATCTCGCTCAGCCATTCACGTTAATTGGCAGAGATGATCACTACACCGTTTTTGAATATTGATATCAGCCTTGCATATCCACCTTCCTCCTCTCCCTCGAAGCAATTTACTTGCACCTTACACCGGTTGCGTACACCAATTGCTGTCAGATTCCATTCAATTCGCCATAGGCACGGCATGCAACCGCAAAACAAACGTCGGTTTTTCAACCAGCTAACCATTGCCTGTCCGTAAACTGGGCTATCACCATTGTCAAAACTTGTCATACTAGCACTCTGTCCCACTCTGTCCTGCATTTCCCAACGATGACTAAGTTTTATTCTGTCAGAATAAAATAGTATTCTTTCTAGTGTAGTTGCAGGTTCGACTTGGTATACATCCGATGTATCAATGTAAAACAAACGTGCGTTCTTCAACCAAAATTCCAGTTAATTAGCCACACCGCAGGGTTGCTAAGTAATTAGGAATAGGTGCCTAAATTGAACCAGCAGCGTGTTCCGGGGAGACATGCATGAAAGGGTTGGACGACGACTCTTTAAAAGCCATTTGTAAATTTCCCATCATTCCTAACTATATCAGAGGTTTATTGGCGGAATAATCCTGAGGGTGTGTGATATAAAAGACCTCGATGTTTGTGATGCATGTGGCAGTAAATTCCGGCTTATTCTAACTAACCACCTGCGTTGACCGTCGACCGTAATCCGACTCTACAACCAACATAGCAATTCGATCACAATCAAACAAGCTTTGTGGGTCAGTTCTCCATATGCCTCATGGATTCCCCAACTCCTAAGTCTGAAGGGAGCGTCCCTAGAGTACTGCAGGCCTAAGCTTTTTCTAGAGTTGACCATTCATTGCCTTGTTATGGGGTGAACCTGTATATGCCAGTCAAAACCACGGTAAAACGAAATGTCATTGGACCCGTAATCAATACAGTAGATTGACCGATAACGTCACGAACAGAGGAGAATAGTCAATACACACGCACCTAACTGATAGTGTTCTTATGAGAACGTTAGAAATATTGACAGAAAGCTTACCAAATACTGCTCGCCCCATTTTCGCGTTCTCCCTTGGAGTTCCACATGTACTGCTCATGGTGAGGCGTACCTTTTTGCTACCAGCAATGAAGGCAAACGAAGAGATAGACCGATTGATTCAATTAGACGTCTCACTCATAACCTTGAAGAAACCCGCAAGTTCAGATAAAACCTTGTTTCCAGCACTGCATAAACCGTTCTACTGTCCGGAAGGGTTTTTTTTACAGGCATGTGTATTGTTCCTTCGGAAACTTCTCATGAAGAAAAGGTAACCCGAATTAAAACCCCGAAAATTTTATAAAAAGTACTGGTACCTCAGAACGATCTAACGAATATTTGACCCCGATATTCAGAGGGATTACTTGGTATATGGTTGTGGGACGTTTTGAAGACATGCCAACGGAATAGTAGGGAGAATATGCCTTTTATTCCGTCGGAGATTTCATTCGACAAACTGGATTCCTATAAAAAACTATAATACATTACAAGGACTTTAAATATGTGGAATGTCGTTTGAACACTTGGTCCTTTGAATCTGAACGAAGTTTCCGTCTCCAAATTCAGCTAATCGGAGGTCCGGCCTGTGTCCACAGCAGAGAGCCACACCCCATCTTCTATCAGCGTGGAAGACATCAGTTGAGCCATCCTATACCTGGTAGTTGCTTCCGTTTAACGGGTCACCTATCCGTAGATCACCTCTACATTTAAGGATCATATTAACGCAGGAGGGTGGCAAATTCCCCGACTTGTACTCACGCAGCCGAATCGGCCAAACGCTGTGTATCCCGTCGGCGTATTTCATCACATTTTTGTGAAGGTTTTGCTCAGATGGTCTTTCCGAATACTATTAAAATGATATCATAGGAGAGAAAATAAATTCACTCCAGAAATCCATGCTGGTAATTCACTCAAGGAGGGGTGAGCTAACCTTCTCGAGAGTCATCCATGTAGAACTTCTATGCCTTTCTGTGTTACTGAAATCAAAGGAGCATTTTGGGCTCAGATTTTTCTCTTAAGCCCCCAATTTGAAGGAGTGAAATCATTCCAGCAGCGTATCAGCTAAATTTTCGTCAGCCTTATGAATTTGACCACATGTGGGTTTAAGTACTCAAATAAAGCGACCCAGTCCGCCTAAGGCTGGCAAATTTGGAGGGCCCGGACGTCTGGTGAATGTGAAGAAAAACGCCTAACCTGCAACAGTATTCATTGCGGTCATCGTGTGTCTGGAAGAAACTTCATCGTCAGATTGATGATCAGGTCGTCCCAGTGTCACTTGACGAATAAATAAACATGGCCGGTTTGCCAGGCATGCTGAGCGACCATGTACTTGTTGCATCTGACACCATTTTGGTGCAGGATGTAGCATTCTGCTAAGCGTGGGGATGTTCTGAAAGTCAATTGGGTATATCACGCCACGGATTAGGATGTGACTCTCTTCGAGGAGAACAAACAGGATAAAACAATGTCTTTATGGTACGTTGTGAATCTCTTTTAAGAGCGAGATGGCTCAATGCTTATAGCGTGAATTTTGGCTGGAAGGGCCGTGGTTCGAACCCGACCTCTGCATCTCGACTTCTCCTGTCTAGGCTTGGGCAGCCTGACAGTATCCCAGTCCTCAAGCTTCCTTCGGGTGGCATGCCAGCTGGACACCGAAAGGGTGTTACAACTGAAGGATTTCTAAAAAATATTTTTTATTTCTTACACCGTTCTGAAAGCGCTGGTATTCGACCCACAAACGCTTATTTTCCGACACATTTTTTTCATTTCTTTCTATCACTACTATGCCAGCTTGTCCCACACTTTGAGACTTGGAAGGTCACCACAGTGCCGCCCAAAGCCTGTCTAAGGTTACATAGGAGCCTAACCGGTTTCCTCCGTTTAATTAAAATCAGCTAGAGCTTTGTGGTCTTCTCTTCTTTTTAAGAAACACTTAAATGTTTCGGAGGATTAGTGATGCGTATCCGATTGCTGCCTGTGCCTCTTCAGTTCCTCCATTTCGACTGCACTGTCTTGAACCATTGGATTTTAGCTATGGATGTGGGTATCTCAGCATTAGAGTGATCTAAAAAACCCGAGCCCACTTGTTAGAAAACGATGCATTGCCGCGTCTCATTGCTCCACGAATATACCACTCTTTCAATAAAATAGTCGATGTACGCTACCCAGAAGCAGCACTATGCTCGTCTGTGAACAACTCGAATCCTATCACGAATTGTCCGATAGCTAACGCTAATGATGTTGGGCCAAAATATCCACGAGGCCACAAACATGGACGGCAGCAAGACCACCATGGTGTGAACTGTGAGTCAAGCGACAGTGAATGTAGTCTGCATCGCGTGCTTGCTGCATGTAAACTCTGGAATCCTGAGGAAAACTCAGTGGCCTAGCCCATTGGCAGCTGTTTAGACAGATAAGCACGGTCGATGTGTCTGTAGTTGTCGCTAGACCGAATTATGCGGCCACAGCTCTAGCTGACATTGAACATCGAAGAGACTCTTGACACATTCTCGTTTACGCAGAATTTACGGGTTAACCTGCAATTTGGTCATGTATGGGGGTACGGTCACGACAGCAACAAGTTTGCGCTTTGGTTCAGTTCGATTACTGATGGTGTTTGGCCCTTGCAGAGTAGGTACGCTCGGGTACTTGTGGCGAACTATCGGTGCAATATATCTGTGGTGGACAGCCCAAGCTGTATGTTAAAAAAATTCCTGTAGGAACCACATGACAATGTCTTGGGGTAACCTTCCAACAGCTCGTGATTTGCATGGAGCAAAGTTGAATGCTGAGTTTTGATGATTCGCACCATTTGCCACATTTGCAGCAGGATAGTTAAAAAACTGGACAAGTTTTCCGCACTTGGTTTCCCATCCTGTTTACCTACGTGGAAAACAAAAGTAACTCTTGGACTGTTTGTAACCCAAGCAGTTTCAAGCCTTTTCTCGTTAAGTTGGGACTAACTTAGTTGTTTGGTCAGGTATTTTGTCGTCGGAACCAAAAGGATTTTTGGAATCGCCTGATCGGCATGTGCTCTTGTTAAGTGATATCACTTGTGACCTTAGCATAGAGGTACACGCTGCAACGTCAAATAGCCATATACCTACAAGGGCCGTCCTTCCCGGAAGGCTGGTTTTCCTAGCTGTCAGATTTTTTTACCATAAAGATCAAATGACAAATGACAGGACATGTACATTTTCAGTTAACGTAAAAAATAGCTGTTTTATTCGTCGAATAATTTGCGCTATTAGCTGCGCTTAATGCGCAACCACAATCTTAGTTGGCGAGTTGGTTATCTAGGCTTGGACAACCTGACGGTATCTCGGGCTTCTTGCTTTCCTCAGGTGATACGGAAGTTATGTACTGGACGGGTGCTAGGGATAAACATTTTTTGAGTTCGCAAGTACTCTATGATACAGGAGGTAAGGTGCTTGTCGCTGATGACTGCGGTTATCCGAAAGTAACTTTTCCACCCGATGTTTTAGAGCTTCATTTAAATTCTTCAGGACACTTGAACTCGTGATTTTTCGATGGTGCACGTGCCGCCGATAGATCTGACTTACCTCGAACTGTAGTGCGCAATAGTTTTCTGCACAGGTACTCTAGAGCAAGCGCTCTCAATGACAAATTGCGTTCCTTCGTAAGCGCGTTGGGCGGTGCATACATAATAATGTGACAAGTGTGAAGACACAGTACTGCATTAAGTTATGACCACAGTAAGTGTCTGAGCTAGTATCAACATGAGAACACCCTCGTCTACGGATCGCTTCCGGACAAAGATCATGTTTGCCGTAGTTCCACAGCCGGAGAAGACAAATCGAATAAAGGCAGTTTGGCTTCAGCGAGATTTCGCCCTACAGTGTATGTAAATGTTTGACCACACCATTCGGAAGTTGGTGTCTCAGTCGGGGAGGGCTCTTTGTCCGGCCGTCCAGATAATCTTACTTGAATCTAGAGACCAGTACTTTGATCACACAGAAGTTGATGAGAATTCTGTTAATATAATTGAAACTCGCGAGTGAGTGAGTCTGTGAAGATAATCCGTGCTATAGTCGTAATGCACTACTCATAAGGTTGCTGAAAAGTCTTCGACAGTCCACAACTGTGGTACTCTACAGAGCTAAAGACTGATTACCATGAACGTGTATGTTTTGATGCAGGCAAAATGGAAGGAAACGCTGCAAGTAGTTGTATGCTTTGCCATGCGCATAATATTCCGAATTAGAAAAATTCTATTTTTATGAACTTTTTCCTCACTCGGTATTTGTATTCAGTCTTCATTCTAACGTATTACGATCCTCCATAACTAGGACTGAGAGCAAGCTAATCTGACGTGTACAGTGTATTAACTTTTATTTGTCGAAGTAACCTGTTGACTGCACTAGTCGCTTAGAAATACTCAGGCCATCTAACTTTGGATTGCACATGGAAATCCGCCGAACGTTTCAGAGGGGATTTGTCTGGTCGTCTACTTCCCTGGACCCACTCATTCATGAACAGCCGAAACGTTGTTGCATCAGACAACAGCAACCACAGTGCATCCTTCATATGATAGTATATATCGATCTTTGCACAACCCAGCTTACTGTGCTCCTCTTCTCCATTGCGATTTTTGTTGTATTTCACTTATTCGGACACCCGAATCGATCCGGTGTGAAGCGAAATGTGGCAACTTGCGCGAACGGTGGTTAGTCCATTCGGTGTGCAACCTATGAGGGCCAAATACTCTGGCCACACAGCTCCTACGAACGAGTACTTGCTTCCAAAATAAAACTTTGGGAAAGCAACACTGAGAGTGGTTGTTGGTTGGTTAAGACATCCAGGCTTTTTCCACTCAATTCTGCAGGATAGGCAATCGAGTTCTTTAGATATTCGACCGTTGCGCGGAGGATTTTCAATATGGTTTTGCGCTTAGCAACGCAGATTGATGAATTTTACTTTATACGGCATCTGCAATGGTACAACCTTGACTGGGGAAGTTCAGCTGACCAGCACCAAGTCAAATCGCAAAGTGACCTGGATTGGAACGGTTGATCGAAGCTTGTGAGGAACAACATATTTTGCTGAAGCTCGGCCCCACGTGATTTGAAAGTGCAGGTATCAAGGTCACAAATGGCCCTCTATGAAACGGTCAATTAAAAAGTGCATTTATCACTGGACACTTCCACACGAAAATCCGCTAATGAAACAAACTGCATTTTTGTTTCGTCATCTTGTCCCTGGTAGTAAGCCTAACCACTTGGTGCTTTGAACAATAACGATGGGTCTATGATGAAGAATGCGAGTTACATTAAAAGTGAGCATTCATCTTAAAGTCCATTGTGCCGTACGTATCTGTCCCTCATAGAAGAGATAGACAATTACGAAAAATTGGAACGAAATAGACGGTTTTTCTTTGCTGATTCACCCTCTTTCCTTCATCCTTATCTTGTCCGAAATGCCGACAGCCGACACCGCTTCGTATCCGCCTTCTAGCTCCTTTTGTGCATGTGGCCGCATTCTTTTTGTGTGTGCGCTTGCAGTTCCGCCCTTGTTCCCCTCCGGTTTTTTGGAAGCCGGCCTACTCCCATCGCTTTCAAACCGTCCCATACCCATAAAAGTTTCATTTGTTGATATTTGGTTTTAATCGTCTGAACAGCTGTCCGTTTCCTCGTCTGGTGTTACTAGGCTCCGCTGGCAGTGCTAGTTTTACACGTGGGAACTGCTGTCTCTATTTGCGCTGTCACTGATAACTGTTTCACCAGTAGCTCACGGTCAGTCAGCAACTGTACCTTACAATGAGACAGGGTGTATCTTGACATGTCTCGTCTCACCCCACCCGTTTCAAAACGTGGATTCGTCCAACTAACACGGTCCAGCATGCTCTGACTGTCATTCACTCCTTGGACAGCATATGGCACTGTATACGCCTGGTAAAATTTGACTGACGGTTAAACGAAAGGCGTACATCTGATGGCGTGTGTGTATTTAGTGATTCCTGATAGCGCCTGTCGATTACGATTATGCACACGAGCAGCATAGGCGTTTCAGGCTTTCAGTACGCACCCTACGTTGAGTACACACTTGAAAATAGTGTACAGACTCCCCTCACAAATGAGTCTACTTACGACCTATTTGCTTTTCTCAATTACGAGCAAGGATGCTTTAAATTACCTCGTGTAAGACGGCTTTAACCTATTCGTTTTACTCATTTTCGCTTCATTTAGCAGATCTAGTTTCATGAACTGAGATGTGGTACACGGTACCATTTGAACACGCGATCTTGTCCCTCTTTTGTTTTGGTGACCCTTTGGTTACCCCTTTGTAGCACCCTGGTAATCTTTCCCACTGGTCATTAGCCAATTTGTAGCTCCTACCACAAACCGTATATCTGTCCATCCTTCTGAAAGCTCATTTGAAAAGTTATTCGCGCCCTATTCCATTCGATCCTTCCTCATTCACTTGTCACAAATTGCCGTTTTCAGCGGATGTTCCTGGGAAACCCGCTTTTGGTGAGTCTTCTTCTTCTGGTGCTTCCTCGCTCAAAGGTTCACGGATGTGCCCAGACCAGATGGTTCAGAGTGATACAAAACCTTCACGTGTGGAATTGACAGAACTGAACCGAATGGTCTTACGTCATTTCGCCAGCCTACTTCCAGAGTGCTGGGCAGCAAATCCAGACAGTCGTCTGACCGCACTCAGAATTCGAAAGAATTTGCAACGAATATCCGACCAGCTCGAAGTACGCCGTCCCGGAAATCGAACTCATTCGACAAGAGCACCAACTCCAAATGTCACAGTTGCCAGAGTTCAATATCGCTGCCATGTACAAAGCGGTTCCTCAACTATCACCAATGCACACTAGCCATTTCACCCATAAAACAATGGGCAGTGCCCCATTTGTGATAACTTCTCTGTAAAGTTCTGATTGTAGGTAACGAAGTTCAAAGTTTTTTTGTACGACTGACCCACTGTATCAGATTTCCATTGGTTTTCACCAAGTATTTCGACACGCACTCGCTTAGTTTGTATGAACACCAAATTCGGTCATTCTGCTCAAACTCGCATTTATCCCCCATTGAATCCCATCCTGTTCGATGCGTTTACCACGATCCACCGACCTCCCGTGCTGTGTCGTCTTTTTTTGTCGCACATTTTTCCACCGGCATTGTGGAAATTTCTATCGTCAGCTTGTCTATTTCCCTCATTTGTATCATAGCAAGTTTCCAGACATTAAGGAACGTCCTGAATTTTCTACCCTTTATACATACACCATAAGGACCATTGATTCTGTTCGTTCTGAATCGTCTAGAACGGAAATGTAGACCGTATAGGAAGGTATCAATGATGTCACTATTGGTTCATTAGAAAAGCAAAGCAAGCCTCCTAAATGCCAGTTCCGGGATTTCGGAGAGTGTACAATTTAACTAGCCAGTAAGTGGGTAGCAGTTATGATGAATCGAACGCCTGCAATGCCAGTGAGATGCACCATTTTCTTATTGGACAATGACCTTCGGTTAATAAAGCCCTTATAGTGGGTTCATGTTCAGTTGACTGTTTGGAAACACATCAGACGCGTAAACAGCTGAAAACCTGTCTGGAGTTGCAGGTTGTCATTTCCATGGGATGGAGTCGCCTGCTTGTAAACCGCCTGATCTAAGTGCAAAAAAATTTACATAGGCCGTTCGTATTCGTACAGGGATTTGATTGCTTAGCTGGTAAGTCGCGTCATTTGAACACTTCATTGAAGAATTTGCCGTGCAATAACAACTCTACTTCGAAATCTACATGCAGTGAGACATCCATCTTACTCACCGTTGATCTGCCCTACTCAGTTTACCATTCGTGCTGTCCGTGTGCTACCAACATCCAGTTTTTTTTCAGTTGAGACCATTACGTAGGAGGATGCTTCCAGTAAAATAGATTCGTCTACTTCACGGAGATGAAGAAGGCATTCATTAATCACCTAGCCATCAGTCCGAGATGAGGTCGTTTATCTAGTTACCATTACTACCACTGAAATTGGTCAATGGGACTTGGGTATCCACCTGTTGCCTTCCAAAGATCCATTGCTTTCAAGTTTGCTCACACTGCACTCGATGCCCTTTGGCCAACTGAAGTAAAAAAAATCAGACAGTTGCCCAAAGAATCGAATAATACCTCATCCATCTTACTATTGCAGTATGATGCAATGCACCGCTTTACACAGAGTTAGCCACGATATTAGTTTAGGTGGTAAAATGCAGGTAGCTGACATGCGACTAGGAGAACCACGGTAACCTGTTCAGATTCCCACGAGTGGTTTTACGTGGACACCACTGATGAAGAGCCTATGTACAGTTTGATGTAGATCGCGTCAGCAGCGTACAGTCTGTCAACTTCATCATCATGGTTATTCAATCCTTTATACGGAGTCTATGCAGGCATTATCAGTATGATTACGCACAGCTGATCCCTCAGAGTCCTATTTGCCCAGCTATGTAACAAACAGGTAAAGGCGACCAAGGGGCGGTTAGTTCAACGGTTCCCGACGAAACATGAAAGTCCTTACAGTCAACCCAGTCGCGTTGGCGACTGTCGTCGTTCCGGATGCTGAACCCGCAAAGATACTAACCAGTGTGAATAATTAGGATATGAATGAAATGATCACCCCGGTTTGTTTTTGATGGAACGACATGTTGGAGCTCTTTGCATTTTGGATCTGATGATTCAACACATTCCCTGAATAAATTGCATGTAAGTAACTCGGCAGGTTTTCAAAGTTCCCAATGTTCCATTTTATTAGAACTAAATGGTAAGACGACCAAAATTTGTGCTTCTAGCTTAACATAGAATATGTCATTAGCCATGCTGTCACTGGTGATCCTGCATCAAAGCTGTTGATTTCGCCGCGTAGCTCTCTCACTCATTGCCATTTCGAATAAACAAAAAAACGTAACCTTAGTGAACCGATTGAACCATCTGTTCCTACGCTTGTTTTTCGTTCCCTTATTTTCCTTATCCTCACTGAAGAGAAATTTAGGAGCAAGAGCGTTGACAGACTTTATAGCTGAAACACTGAATGACCCACTGGTGTACCTCTAGTTCAGTGACTGTGTGACCTACGTCCCTGACACACTGAGGACTATAGTGAAGCCTGACGTAATGTTTGAGCAAATGCAATCAACCCAATGATCGTCGAAAAGCCCTCAATGTCCTGTTGATTTGTACTAGCTGCTTGCTGTTCCAAAAATCATCCTCTGTGGAGATGGCTAAAACCTAAAGGAAGTATTCAGACATAGGCCATTTCGTGAACGGTTTTTCGCCAATGATGTTCATACCTCACATTCAAGTTTTAATCCAGCTTGAATCTTTGGTTTGGTTTCTAGTGGGTATCGACAAGGAAGGTCCACTCAGCTGACGGTTATGTAATAGATGATTCACGTGTTTATGAAGAACTGAAGAACTGGAATGATCTTATTGTGATAATGTAGTTCCATCCGCAGATTTCTTCACGCGGAGTGATGCTATCCTACAACTATGGCTCACATTGGTGCGATCTTACAACAATTGTCTAGCGAATAGTAACCAACTCCTTTCAATGATGGAACACGAAGCATACAGAATTCTTCCACTGTTTGAGTAATCCATTGATATTCCACTTCAATTTAATTGAGGAAATCTGTGGCCACAACAAACTGCTCTGTCGGATGAGCATTTTTCTCTAAAGGGGTTGGTTCAAAGTACTTGTTTATTTAGATAGCTTACCTAAGTAAATATTTATCCAGCGGTATTCACATCCTATAGGCGGAACTGGGTCCGATTGCATGGGAATTCGCAAACTAGGGATGAACCAAATGAGATGTCATTTACTGTATGTATGAATAGCCTGACTATAGCGATTGAACCCCCCTGTCTATTCACTACGGTCGACTCTCCAAAATTGGTGTCCAACAAATTCCGCAAGAGCCGGTGGCCATTTGAAGAGCAGCATCGGTTCAAGGTGTCACGAAATGCCTAATTTCTGAGGTCCTCCTCAAGAAACATGCGCAAAAACTAAAGGTGCAATACCCTCCATGTTGCACGGTTTCTCCATCCACTTGTGTTAACCCCGCTCAGTCATCATTCGTGTCTTCCGTTTTAGTCTTTGTTTATGACAGAAGTGACACGACTGAACTGGGTACACACTGAAAAAGAGAGACAGGAGTAGTCAAGAGTACAATTGCTATTCGTTCATGTATCCTTCATTCTCATTCTTTTGTTTAAAGAATTCACGGACCTCTCCTCTGTCCGTCAGCATCCATAAAGACAAATAAACCTACCGCATAGTTTGAGGGTCTCCAAATTGTCACTGTGGCAAAATAGGCTAAATTCCTGGCATTCCGTTTGATTTTGAGTGGGGAGGAGCACAGCCGCGACAACAAATTAGCATTGTGTGGGACAAGCACGTCCGGCTGCATTGATAAACGACAAAGTGAGAATCAAGGAAAGCAAATCGTGGGGGGGAAGGGACGTTTTTCTGCCCATTTTTTCCTTAGCGCAGAGTAGACTCAAGCTGCATTTCATCCAAGTACAAGAAATAAAAGTACACATGTGGAGGCGGTCCTTAATGCAGTGACATTATTTCCGAATAAAAGCTCTTTTGTTTTCTTTGGAACATTGCTGTGTCATCGGCCGATGAAGATTACGCAGCGTTTTTTGTAGATCCAGTCAGTCTGGTCTGTGAGCATAAACGTATCGGACAGTCATCTCCCTCAACAGGTCTTTCGGCAGAGCATACATCTGACATCCGGGAGGTCGACGATTCCAGCCGGTCCCCAGGCCTATCTTTTCGTTTTATTTGCTGCGTATACTTGGGTTTCTGGTCTAACCTCAGTCCTATCATGAAAACGACAAGAATCCAAACGTGATCCCAATGTGTTGCGATTAGCAACCCACACCTTCATGGTTCTCTCCTGGGTTTGTTCCAAATAGATTGCCTAATCTCGGTCCTCTTGGTTCACCAACAGTTAGTTAGATTCTAAGTAGTTCAGGAGACAAGTATTTTCACTTCACTACTGGGGGTGACTTTTCTCACCAAGATTTGGCACATCAACTGTTTCCTCGCTGCACAACTATCGGTTTCAACCTCATTGGATCTTCTGTTACCACAAAGTAGGTTCTGGTTCAACGAATTGCATCTGACCGATAAATGTTAGCTGCGATTGATTTTACTCCAATATGACATTTTTCCACGATAGTAGTCGACACTCTTGAGGCTACTTGTGACAAAAATAATTTTGATGTAACACTGTCCTCCCTAACGACGTTCCGTAACTACCTTCTGACTTGACGCTTTGCAGGTGAAATTATAGAACGTTAGGATATTGAGAAGTGTCGCCAAACCGCGGTAGTTTGTACATGACTTTTGTTAGCCTGTCACTTGTCGGTCTATGTCATTCCCTTGGCTTTAGCTTGTGTTCAACGGCTTTCACACTACAGCGCAACTAATCTCCTATACCAATTGCGCGCAGGAGAGTCCGATGGTTCCACAGTTATCCGAAGCCAGTGGATGACCTTCCGCATTAAAGGCTATCGTGTCCTTAGGTGGCAGAGTAATCTGCGACGTTTACTAGTAACCCGATCTTTGACTTGTTCGGCCCACTGTTCAGATACATCTACTAATACATCAGAGAGTATCACACAGAACAGTGTTCAGTTATCAACCATTCATACTATAATCATGCGAACACTCGGTGAGAAGCCTGTGATTTATTACTCACAGACGCAATACCTGACGCCATATGTATTGTTTTTGGTTACACCAAATGCAGACTTGTCTCCTGCCTTTCCGTATGTTTACCAGACAAACTAATCGACTGTGTTTATCGCATTGTTGTCAATGTACTGATTAAGAAGACGTGATATGGGTAATTTCGGTCGATTTTCGCCACATTCATCGATCGACAGCTGCGGCACCACTAAGTCATTTTTATACCACATCAACACAAGCGAAGCACTTAGAGATGTGAGATATTGAATCCCGATCAAACGTTTGATAACAGAATTGCTGAGTAGTAACTTTCGACCGTACCATGCTATGCACTACATGTAACCGGTGTCTACCTGCAATTACTACTACAGATTGACACCTCGTCTGACGGAACACGCCATTAGTGCGAAGAGTGAACCAACTTTGTAAAATCGTCTTTCGAACAAACTATACCTGCGCAGGTGATTGGAATCATTCTACGGACAACATCATGACTTTTGCATAAGCCAAATTCCAAGTGCATTGGCTATTCATTCTATGGCTCATATGACTCTTGTCGGTGTGTGCCTCAGCCTGCGGCCGAGTGATTCTTTGTACATTTTGAATAAAACTGTAAATGCAAACAAGAACAACGTAAGCTGTGTGGGAGAAATGGTAAAAAGCAATTCACCTGCACACTAAAGTAGGTTGACTATCGATTTCGTTTTGACGAGAGACTCACCTGGAACCCAGCTGAACCTCTCGTTTATGATTTAGTGTATTACCTCTGTGCAATGTATCACGATATATCAAATATCATGCCAACTCTATGATGAGGCGGCCTGGTGCAGCACATTCTGTTGCTTAAAAACATCATAAACAAGAGATTCAATTGGATTCCAGCTGAGTCTCTCCCGTCAAAACCAAAGTAATATGCAAATGAATGCATTTCGCTAATCTCGTGCAATTTCTGTTAAAGTGGAACGTAAGGTTGACGGAAATTCGGGGCTGTGCCTACCTGATGAGCCCCAAGATGGACGAAACAGGTCGTGGGCTGTCGAAGAATTTTCAGCAACCTTATGATTAGTGTATTACTTCAATACATTGACCATTCATTTTTGTGATCGCTTCAAGGAACCGGTCGGCGGATTTCCATGTTTTTTTTAAAAGTTTTACTTCTGGCGGGAACTAAAAGATTACAAGTTCTTTGTGCTTGGATCCTGTCCACATCTCAGTGAATTGTGCCCGTGAATAAGACTGATCAAATTTTCCCGGCAACCGATCACCCCACTTAGCAACAAGGTCATTCTTTTCTGCCGAAACGTCCTCATAAAAGAATTCCATCAGTCTCTTATCCCGTTGCGTTATAGGAAAATTTACTGCCAAAGAAACTTGAAGATACTAGCACAAGACCTCTTGACTGTAGTTCACCTAAAGAGGATGCAAATGGAATAAAGCGTCAATCGTTGACTCGACTTTAGAGCCGAAAACAGCCTATGAGGCTGGTGTTTTTACCATTTTCTTCATTCATTTTTCCGTTTCAGCACAGTGGTGAGCATACGGACGACGAAGCAACAGAGTCGTTTGGACACATGTGTTGAGAATTTTGGAGGCCAAAACTCTTCTGGAGTCTAAAGTTGGAGATAGTAAACAATGAGGCCCGGTGAAATGTCCCCAGTGATAAGTGTGTATTGAATTAAATCAGTTATACATAATTTGCTTATGTATAAATGACTGATGCGAATAAATATAGTGTCTTGTGCGCTTCCATATTAGATAGTTCTACATAGCTCATGCGACAAGGGACTTGCCTCTGAATGTAATCCCAGTAAACCATACTGTGGGCAAAGCCGATGGAGGGGCGGTAGAACAAAAAGGATTGGGAACGCTTAATTTAGTCTCACGCAAGAAAGTACATTTGTATACTCGCCCTCCAAACAAGAAACTTTCCATTGGCTATCCATAACTGTACTCGTTGTACAAAAAGTTGGTCCACCAAAATTGCTGCTAAGGACAAATCGATACTGCCATATGAAAACATATCTTTGGGCAACCTAGTTCTGCTCAAGCAAGGGCTCCCCGTTTATGTATCACGACTCTGTCCATAAGGATGCACTAGTGAATAGGACCTCGTGGTTGGTACGGTAGTAGCTACATTACTTCTTGGTCTTTTGAATGACGTTCACCTATCCGATGCATCCAAATTCTCTTTGATTTTTATCTGACTTACCAATCCTGACCTTACTCATGCCGGTTGCATAAACCAGGTGATTTGACTGGTCGTTTTCTTTCTTCCTTTCGGTTTATGATGTGTCTCTCAATTTCACTGTTACCTGGGCTAGTGAACAGGTGATGGTTTTCATTTAGAATGAACAATAAATGGCAGATTTTTCATTGTTACCATAATGACAAGCCATAAATCTCTTTTGTTGTTACGAAGAAACAAGACATTCAGACACTGCAGCCATGGAACTTTGCAAACACTTTGTTTCCGGTGTGCCACAGAATGACTTTTAATCGTAGTGGCTAATTACCATCCCCGAGTAGAATCCAAACACCCTGGTCATTTATTCGTCAAGACCGTCTTCATCACCCCTAACGGTTGGGGTGGACGGAACTTCACCAAGTCCGCATGAACACATGCATGATGAATGACGAGCCAATAGTTTATCGGCTAAATAGTTTTCAGGCTGTGGTATCTCATTGTGATCTAGGGATACGTGTACTCCGTGGGTTGTCAATCAAGAATTGATGACCTCTCGTTATCCTTGCCACTGGCGCCACTGTGATCAGTCGCAGGCCTCTGACCGGAAGCAGATGTCGACGTGAACCTTTGCCCAGACAGTAATGCGAATCGGGTGATTGAATACGAGAGTAGGGTGACCGAATAAAATTCACTGAGCCGGTTGATGGAGTGCCCTAAGTTTCCAATATCCTTCCTCATGGAACACGAACAACAGTCTGGTGATGAGTGATTAATCATCATTTTTAGCACACAGCATTGGGCGTGACCACTATTCATTCACCTCCGAATAAGGGAGGTCTTGGTGACCGTACGGATACGGATAACTATGGTGCTAATTCAATGAGGAAAGCATATTTGTGGACGATATCGGTAAACATACGACTACTTGAACACCGTTAGGTTATCACTCATCAGTCGAACGTTTATTTAACGGTTAACATTGGAAGAGTACATTGTTACGCTAAAGCCTGAAAAGACTGACGGATGATCCCTAAGAGTCAGGACCAAAAAATACTTAGAACTAGTGCTAAGTGTGCCAACATCTCAGGCGTTCTGAAGGTGGAAAACAGGCCTCTGCGTGTTTGTGTACCGATCGTATTTCCTCAGGTTTACAGAGGCCCGAAAGTAGCGCTGAATTCGTTCAGCACAAAATGATTCGGTTATCTTAGCTGTGTGCAGACACTCAATGGTTCAGTCATTGCTGACCACTTTGTCAGTCAGCTGATCTTTCATGTGACCTCGAACTTACTCGATTCGTCTGAGGTGACTGATTGCAATGGACAAGTTCTCTACTTGGTAAAACAATTGTTTCTGAGGGCTATTCATGCGGGTTGAAAAGCAAGTTGTACTCGGGATTATGTTGCTTTAAATACCGGCAGCCATCCGAACTGGCGTTACAAAGGCGAAGTATTATCGTCGAGCATATATTAGAGTTCAAAAGATTTGTAAAAAAACAGTCCAAACGAAACCTTTCAATAGGAGTCATGCGCATAATAGACTGCCATATATTGTCTACTTCCGTAGTATTCGAGTAGCGGTAAGATGTTCTTGTCAAAAAAAACAAGGAAAATATTCAAGATGCTTGGCTGAACGTTAACTTATTCAAGGGAATCGAAGAAAGCTCTGATGAGTGTGCTTCATGACATGCTGAGATCCACAGCAATCCACAGCCTGCTTGACGGGGTTGGACCATAATTTCGTATCTCCGCCAAAACTCCAATGAGAATATATATGAATATGGATGGTGAGAAACCCAAAGCTGGTGAACAAACCGAAATGTGGGATTCGTTATCAGAAAGTGCCACTGCTTGTTGGGTTTGCATCAGTTGGCTGGTTTGATCCTGCTGATCATCTAGGTGGCTGGAGCCAATTGTCTTTATGGTGGAACAAACGCAATTTTCCTGTTGCCTTTTCCCGAGGAGAAGTAAACGACGACTGGCTTGCCAACATACACATTTCTGTCAAAATTATTTTGCAGGTTAAACCAGAATATAATTCGATAAATACACTTATTTGCGAATGAATTTGGTTTTGCGAGAGACTCACCTGGAACCCAGCTGAATCTCCCGTTTGTGACGTTTCCAGGCAACTGAATGTGCTGCACCAGGCCGCCTCATGTTCCAGTTGCTACGATATTCGAGATATCGCGATACGTGTATTGTATACGTAATGCACTACTCATAAGGTTGCTGAAAATTCTTCGACAGCCCACGACCGGTTTCACCCTTCATAGGGCTCATCAGGTAGGCGCAGTCCCTGAGTTGCCGTCAACCTCATGTTTTACTTGCAACCGTTCTGCGGACTACTGTTACACCAACCCGAATGGGACTCGCCTAGTTTCCAGCTAGTATTAAAAGTCTGTTTCGAAGAATTTCGAAAGTTTGAACTGTTTTGTTGATAAACCAAGCGTGAGCACCTGTGGCAGCTTATAAATATGGGCTCGTTTTGCCTTACGTGACTGACGGGGGTTTGCTTCTGAAACTTCAACGATCTATATTCGTAATGCACTACTCATAAGGTTGCTGACGAATTTTCAGCAACCTTGTGAGTAGTGCATTACGTATACAATACACGTATCGCGATATCTCGAATATCGTAGCAACTGGAACATGAGGCGGCCTGGTGCAGCACATTTAGTTGCCTGGAAACATCACAAACGGGAGATTCAGCTGGGTTCCAGGTGAGTCTCTCGCAAAACCAAGTTTGTTTGCAGATGAGTGTATTTGGCTACTTTCAACGATCTATGTTTTTTCTCCGCATAAGTTTATCCTCTGCAAGTTTAGCCACCAGTGTCAATAGTCTGCGAAACTCCGTGAAACCTGGCGCCTTGCGGAACACACGGGTCTCCGGTGCAAAACACTTGAAAATGCTTCAGTTAAGACAGTCACATAGGGAAGAAAATAACTATAGTGGGTGACGTGACTGAACCCTCTTCAAGTCAAGTGTCATCAAACGAAATCGGTTGATTTCGTCGGCAGCCTGTCACTTAGGCGGTCACTTTACTATCGTCACCATGGGAATCACAACGATTTTGTAAATGAGTTCCTCCGAGATTCAACTGTTTTTGGTAATTGGTATACTACTAGAAACTGTGAGTGTTCTGGGTATAAAAACTACGACAATTTTGTGGTTTTCAAATTTGATTTTTGTGTATTCGCATGGTTGATCAGATATGCGCTACGAAGTCAACCAAATCGTATTACCTGTGATGGAATGTATCATACTATTTCGAGATTGACGGACGTTATCCAGAAAAGTTAGGACCTGAAAGCTAGTCGAAACCTAATTATTGTTTGTTCTAATGGCAGAGCAGAATATTCTACCAACTAACAGAAGCTTGAGATCAAAACCTTGAACTGACGCCACCGCCACTGTAATGGGACAACAGATTTCGTGAATCACCTCCGTCGGCTATTTTCCCGAGCAAGTAATTCGGTCAATGTGCAAACCTACACATTACTGCCGGCAGTCGTTCGCGCTTGATATTTAAGACTTGTTCCAGAACAAAACTACATTCACCTTAACTTTTCGTTTGTCACTCTCATTCACCCTCACTCTCCACCGTGTTTCCTGTTCTGTTAAAAAACATCGGTTTTAACTCACCATTTCACAGCTGAAGGTTAGCGGTCAAACAACATACAACACTGGACTAGCCTTTTGTTTCAGGATCTAAGTGCTTTGGCAGATAAATCACCCTTTTCTTGTTGTATGCGTGTAGAAGAAAAATGTTTTTCCGTTGTCTTCGCCATGATATGGCTCATGCCAAACACGCCTTTTGTCAGGAAGAACTTCACCACTCTGTTTTGTTCTGTGTTGGTGCAAGCCCAGACGACTATGTGTGAACCCGTGAGGCTCATGGGTTTGTGTGTGTGTGAGAGAGAGTGTGCGTGTTCACACACCTCGAAATAAGTTTAAAATAACGCAACATTGCACTCGTCAGTCAATCTATCACGCAGTCAAGCTAGCGGTTCGTTGCTTGCTCGGTACAGTCATACCATTTCTACACTTTCGTTGCCCATCCACACCGTTCGTCGTCGTCGTCGTCATCATCATCATCTCGTAACGTAACAGAGACTACTTACTAGCTTTTTACCATGCTCCCGACGCCGTGTCCATAAGAATTAATTGTGTTCAACAATGAGTTCGTTCAAAATCAAAAGCACGCCGCGAACTGTGTTCTCCATGCCTGGCTAACCAACCTCGTGTTTGCACGTTTGAGTGATATATGCATGCATGCATGCATGCATGCATACGTGCATGCGTGCATGTGTGCTTGCTTGCATACCGGACCCTGTATTACCAGTTGCGATGTTCACCAGAGAAGGTTGCCGGTTGTGTGCTTGCCACGAAGGCTGTTGTTGCCACTCTCGATTTATTTCCACAACCGGGGACAACGATGGCATGCTTCGTACACATTTTGAGCGATAGTCCGCCTTGTTGTGCGTGACATATGGATGGGGAGAAAACAGGGTAGAAGGTATTGGTCTCTGATATCAGTCTCGCGGTGTCAATACTTTTGTGAATGTCCAAACCATTTTTAAAGGAGAGGTAAATTTTCTCCTTTACATTGACCACGCTAGGCTATTTTTGACAGTCATACGGAAGTTGAATTTTTGTGCAGGCTTTCGCCCAACCGACATGGTCATCAAAGCGACTTCTTCGTGCAAATGCATATGCTTTAAGCTGCAACTGTCTCATGTCTTTGAGGATTAAATTCATGCGTTAGAATGTGCAGATTAACCGTCAAAAATATGTCGCGAACGACTTTTATCCACGTGGTGGTTGGGTCCCCTTTACTGCTCACTGCTACCCCTCTAACTGGTGCACAGTTGGCGTGTAACCTCTTCATTGAGAGCCTGTTGCAAACAGCGTGTTGATGAGACGCAAAACCATACTAATGCAAAGAAATGCAACCACTCACACCATCGGACATTAGAGATGAGTTGACTTATCCTTCGGTGAAGAGTAAAAACTGAGTACAAATCCTGTAGAACTCCAAATAACGCCTTATTTATTTAAAACACGCTAAAACTTCTGTTCTGGTTGATCAAATAAGTACCTGATGACCCGCAGCGCTTCACTGCAAAGCTATCCGGGATGAGCCGATTGGTCGAAGCATCTGCAGAGCAGAAACAAAGAGTGCTGTGTTTAGCGGTCGCCATGATGACGATAAACCTCATTCAATAGCATCTACACCAGACTTGTCAACCGTTGCATTTCGGGGCTCTAACTGAAACATTTCGGAGAAAATTAGTACTGGCATGTTTGAACGGGCGATTGAACTGAGAACTACTCCAGAATGACATCGGCACCATTTGTTATGTTCCTGTGTAGGGAAGTTAAGATGATCCACACTCTTCCTTGTGGTATTTGCTCAGCTTTGCATCGACATCAGCGGCCTGCAGGTAGCACCACATTCGGCCCCGCACAACCGTACGTGGTATACATATTGTGTGCAGGCGTGCAGTCGACCGGTAACTCTTCCATAAATGGCAGCCTTATAAGCCAAAGGAACTTGGTAATCAAAAAAAATATCTGTACCTTCAAGGTTGCACCCGCTAAACCTTTCATGAACACTCGTTTACTGATTCCCATGTAAGCGGGGGTTCATCATGCACGTCGATATTCTCCAATAAACACTACGCTGATAAGTTTTTTTTCATTTCCCACTTGCAAGCAACACGTGATAAGCGCTGGATCTTTGCACCAACAGTACGCTGATTGGTACCAGTAACCGACTGCCTATCTGGTGTACAATACGCAGCTACATATATTTGGCTCCTGATTAAGACTGATCGAGAGAGTCGTATTCAACCGAAACTTGCACGAAGCGCACGCTGCTGGGTTACACGATTGTCTGACGGATTACACGAACTACGTGGGATAGTTGAAGCATATTAGACTTAAAAATCAAACACAGAAAGCCAGAAGTAGACCCCTCAGTCGAGGCGTTAGGCACCGGCGTGCAAACAAAGTTCACAAAGATGGAGCAGCGGTAGATTTTGGGCCGTTTTATCAACAGCCGTGAATCGGAAAAAAATGCATTTAAGACACAAACGGCACGAGCGAATTGTTTCTTACTTGTTTTGCTCACATTCTTTGTGCTCGTTCCACATGGATAACGAGGCTTATAACGTGAGCATCTCAGATACTGTTGTTGTGGTCGGAGGTTTCAAATAACACCGTCAAATCAGAATCCGCTCATTCACACACTTCTCTGTAACCCAACTCCCGGGGCGCTTTAATTAGGATTTTATGTCTTGATGTAACACACTACTCATAACGTTGCCGAAAATTCTTTGATAGCCCAAGATCGGTTACGCTCTTCTTTGGGCTCATCAGGTAGGCGCAGTCCCCGAGTTCCAGTCAACCTTATGTTCTACTTGAACCCAGACTACACGAACTTAGCGAAACCCAATCATTTGCAAACTAATTTGGTTCTGCAGAAGATTCACCTGGAACTCAGCAGAATCTCTCGTTTATGATGTTTTTAAGCAGCTGAATGTGCTTCACCAGGCCGCCTCATTTTCCAGTTGGTACACTATTGGAGAGACCACGATACCTAAATAGACGTAAAACGCTACTCATAAGGTTGCTGAAAATTCTTTGACAGCCCGCAGTATAAACGAGAGATTTAGCCGGATTCCAGGTGAGTCACACGCAAAGCTAAATTGGTTTGCAAATGAGTGTATTTCGCTAATATTTTATGTCCTTCACTCTTGCGGATGGTCTCGGCCTGATAGCCTGTTTGTGGCCATAGACTGCGTCAAAATTTCACTCAGGGAATCACAAAAAGAAAGGGTATGAATCATTTCATCTTTCTTTTGAAGGGAACAAAACTAGAAACGATGAATGCCTTGTTAGAGCTGCCCTACGTTCTCTAGGCTCCTGTAAAATCTAGGTACTTATTTACTCTGAAATGCTTGAGTCGAATCGCTTTAATTGACACCTGGGTTTAAAATGCAACGGTTGACACTTTGTCGCCATCATCGAAAAACAGCACTCGTTGTTTCTACTCTGCAGCTACTTTAGCCAGTTCGCTCACCCGTCGTTCCGGCTAACCTGGCAGTGACATACTGGCAGGCCATCAGGTATTTTTTCCATCAACTGGAACAGAACCTTCAAGGTAGTTTGAATTATTAAGGTGAAATTTGGGACTTCATGGCTTTTGCCTTAGGCCCCCAGGAAGCCTGTCATTCACGGTCCATTCGCTCTCCACGGTTGGAGTCACATTGGATGACATTTACGAGTGAATTTTGGGCGATTTTATGATTGTTAGTAAAGACCGTGTAACAAGTAACGGTTGCTGTAATCAGCTATCATCCTGGAAGCTGCTAACAGATCGATTCTGCACGAACACCTGAGATCACTTTGTAGCTGCATTTCTAAACGCTGCAATATAGTGCGGCCCATGGCTTATTAGAAAAAATCAAACGTCGGGCGACCACCTGGCGACCCAAAATTTGTTTCATGGCCAACTTACCACAGTTGACATGAAACCAAAGCACTTGTCCCATTTCCTCTGTGATACAAGCGGTTTGAACCCGCGGACAAGACGAGACGGTTATGCACAACACGTGAGAGGGCAATCAAACGAAAGTCCAACGTTTTTAACACTTCGCTTGTTTCACACACAGAGGTCGCAGGAATGTTTACGTCGTAACAGCGACTCGCAAAAGCGTCAATACGTGCGAATCACAAGTGAAAAACTGCTCTTAGGCAGAAACAGTTGAATAAACCTAGTCTGACTAGTGGTAAGAATGTGCTCGCCATAAATTGTGCGTGACGTGTGATTACGGCAAGCCAACCCACTTCAAGCTTTCGGTTGTTGTCAGGCCTTAGGCGAACCAAACTTGACTTGTTCGGGAAATTCAGCCTAAGGAATTGTAAGCAAACAGATTCTCGTCTTCTCCACTGCGTGTGCTAGTGCTCTTTCGTAGCAGTTGGTGGAGCAGTTAGTCATGAGCAAGTGACTGGAATGGAATCGATAACATCCACCGTCCATTATGAAAAGTTAGATGAGGATCCAAGAAGAGACATTTAAAATAGGGCGAATCGCCCTGATGAATAGGTTAGTGGTTCCCTCATTATGTTGAATGAAAATATAGATTTTTTCCTGTGTTTCATGCAGACATCGTTTTTTGAATGCCAAAATCTTCCTATTAAGTTTGTACGGAAGTTGCATTCAACGTGTATATTCCTACTGAAAGCTTCACGTTAGCCAAAGCTGAACTAAGGTAAGGGAAATATCTGTTAGACATTTGTTAGGGGTCCGAAATAGTTGAGTTGCTACTGCATTCTTTGCCATCAGTACAATCTAGGTCACGGTTTGCCCACACAGTCTAAAGAAAAACCGTTTGAAAGGATGTTAGAAGGCCAAACCCGGTTAATAGTTCAGTCAGCAGCGTGAAAGTGGCTTGAGGAAAAGAACGTCTTCTTCCAAGAACGAAAGATCTTATCCTAACAGAAAATGAACTCCGTCATTCAGGAGACTAGACAAATAATCACCCTCGGAACTGCAATTCCCTCGGGGATACTTCATGTCATTTCAAAATTAAGGCCACTAGACTTCCTCCAAAAAGACTTTCTGGATGTACATAGTCATCTAGTGGACTGTTCAATAGTGCAACACTCTGACATTCAGTACCTTAGCACAGAAAATATCACCTGGGATGTAAACCTTTGGCAAGTTCACGGTCGTTCGATTTCATGCCCTCCGGCCTTGCTTAAACTGTCAGAGGGGACGGTGCTTACCCGATGAATGCTTACAAACTTAGGAGATCAATCGCGAATGCCGTTGCTTACTTAAGAGCTAAGACGTTGGGAGTTCTGCGACAAATTTGTTCCACAGACTTTGGCCGGATCACGCTTTGCTCCTCTGAAAGCTTCGATGGACTAACAGGTACGGGTCTGTTCTATAAATTTACGCGATTATTTCACAAAATGTAAGTAGCATGCACAGACCTGTGGAAAAAGTTCAACCACAATTACAACCAGGTGCAGTGTGCCTCTGCGTATCTCCGTTTACTCCTGTCAATTTTTCTTTTCACACTACGTGCACACCTATTGGATATAACATAGTAATAAAACTTACCGATGATTTTGCCTTGGCTTGGATTGTTCTGTAGCCACACATTCAAAGCAGGTCACCTGATGTTGGTCTGAAAGCGCTTCTCTCAATCTGAATTCGAGTGAGTGTTCCCAGGTTGTGTTTACACTTCGAAAGGGCGTACATTTAGATGACTTAGAAACCCCACTTCTAACAAGCAGCATCAACGGCTTCTCCTCAGTGTAGTTAGCATAGGCTAATACCCCAGAACTCTGATCTATCTTTGTATAGCCACGTAGAAGACGTATTTCTGAAGATTCAGATCTGCGCACTTCCCTTCCTGTCATCAAATCCCCATTTTTTCCGCCCTATAAAACTATACTGATCGTCATCGATTTTGTGTGGGAAGTTAAAATGTGACTCTGTTGCCATCAAATGCTGTATTAGGATGCTGTCCTCCGGTAGTTTTCACTCAAACATTAATCAGTGGACATATCAGTGGTTACTCAAATAGTCTCGACACAATCCTGTGTGATCATATCAATTCTTTGAATGCCCAGTAAAGAGTACTTTTATGTACCAGAACCTCTGCCTGCAAAACACTTGATGGTTCCGTACTGTTGTCGACTCAGCACTTCACCACTGTCCCTTAGATTTGATATTTGAGCATGCTATCTATATAAACTGGTTCGGCTTACATCTTGTATTCACTGAATAGATGGGTCTTGGTCCTAAATTGATAGTTCCGTTGGTGGTCGAGTCGTTCGCTGAGTTCTGTCATTTCCCTAAGCATTTCGTCCCTAACCGAGTTCTCACCATCAGTGCGCAGTAAGTTAGCGGTGGATAGTGCGGTGCGTCGATGCGTAGGCCACCGACGTCACCGATGACCTGAGCTACAAAAGTTTTCTTTCATACCGGTTTTTTCAGCTTTTCAGTACGTAGTCCTATGCAGTTGCGTCACTTTTTTCTGAAAATCTGGTGAAATGCTGACATGAGAAGTTTTCAGTGACGAAAAATAAAGAAAAAAATTCTGTCTTGCCTTGTTTGACATTGGAAATTATTACGCTCAGTTATGACCTTAGTAGATAGTGGAAGGAAACGGGAAGAGCTGAGACATAGTGTGAAGAAGCCTGATGTCTCTGAGGAAGACGTCTACGATAAGGTGTTCGGACCTTCGAAAACCGCCTAAATGAACATATCCGATCACCGTGCTAAAGTAAGCCACCAACAGCCGGTTCGATTTAGCGCAGCCTCACCTAAACCCATCACACAACAACAGACGGATGTTAGCTAAGCATTCCGCGGCAGCAAGCTGGCCATTTGGATTGGTTAAGTGCCACGCCGTGGCTCCATTGAAGTTTTGCCCAATGAGGATTAGGGTGGAAACCTCGGCTTCCTTCGGTAGACAATGACCGTAATCCAACCATTTTAACCTGTCAAGCTACATCTGTGCTTGAGCAGGTGCATGCTCACAAACTACTTCGTCAAGAAGATACTGAAACTGACTGGAGAAGACACTGCATATCGATACCACTAAAAAGATCAAGGTCTTTAGATCTAAGAGGCCATCTTCAGATAATATTGTGTTTTGAATATGACACACTTTATATTCAGTAAGATTCTTTTCCAAATAGAGAAGGTCGCAAGTTGGCAAATTTTGCTTGTACTCTGATTATGCGTGCATTGGCTTCAACTGTTACAGTACAATCGTGGCTTTTTGTAGTTTCTAAAGCAAATGAACCAGCCTAACCATTCCCCTTAACTGGGACATCCCAAGAGGCACAGCGAAATTGGAAGACGCTGCATTCGAAGGTACAAGGCACTTGTCAAAACAAAAGGCCACTTTAGTTAGTTTTCTTAGATTAGGTTATGCGGATGCATGATTCTCACCGAGACAAAGTCACTCGCATGTAGAAGGTCCACCATTCTTTCTTCAGATGTGTCTTTCCTCTGATTAGGTCTTTAATGGGGGTTGACATATTCATAACGTCTCCGGATTCTTGAAATCCACGCCATACCATGAACAACCTTGAAGTTGACAACCGTTTCCAGCTTGATTCTTTTCTGATAATGAGAGTTGATCAGTTAATGGATAACGTAGGGGGTGACAATTCCATAACATGGGTAAAAAAGACAAACATTTACCCTAGTGAAATGTAAACCGCGAACTGGAATGGACAGAAATTCGTCCGGCGTACTTTTCAGTTCGTGAATAAAGAGGGTGTTGTCGTGCGCCTTGGTAGCCCAGCATTTCTCGAACCTCCGTATACTTTCAACACTAGTCAGTCTAATCTCTACACTCAGTTGTAATTTCTCCACTCACCGTGGAATAAATTAACAGCATAACTTACAGATGAAACGTCGACATGGTTCGTAAAACATTTCTGTACGCTACCAGTCGAGTTCCAGTCTCGGAACACTTCGTAGGTGTTCTGATTTATCCAACAGTCAGCCTGAGGACAAAACATCTTGTCTGGCGAAAATAAAAGTGTCCACACATCAGTAAATCTTCTTCCATCAAGCTGACCCAGGTAATTTGAATCGGTGTTCTTTATGACAGAAAGCGCGTGGCTGTGAGATGCCTATCTTTGATGCGCGCCAACAGTTGCTCCCCAGGTGTCTGGATGATGACGGTCAAGTTCAACACACACACACACACACACAACCGGCTGATGTTTTGTTTCCACTTGAAGTTAGCCATATGAATTACAGTAGCAGGCAAGAAGTATTCTGCTGCTAAAACGAATGCACCAACGGAAAGCCCAAAGAAAAAATGATTTGAAATCCACGCGACAATCCGTTCCAAAAGAACGGATGCCGTCAGACAGTCTGTTTACCGAGTGAGTGTGCCCAAACCACTCAAGCAATAAGCATTCACCTTGGTACTCTCACTCTCAAGATAAGGTTAGGGCGAGACTGTCTTCGGTCCGCCTGACAAATAAACGTGCGTGACGAGATACTACTTGTAATGTTATCAACCTCTTATTCCTGCACCTGTAAGTTTTGAAGACAGATCATAGGTCCCAGCAAATAACAAATGTAGTTGAGTACCAATGCGCTGGCCTGACGGGATCTTACCAAAACCACTTGCTTACAGGCCATCTTGTTTGGAATTTGAATCAAGTCTCCAGAGTGAGAACATGTTAAGTTTTGCATCTAAAACACAAGTGACCAGTAAAGCTGGTAATTTGAATCAGCGCATGCAACGAATTTTCTTATTAGGCATGACAACGTGGACGCAGTTGGGGGAGTATTTTAAAAATGAGTCCATGATTACCTTGGAGAATTTGTGGAACTTCAAGTGTTTGTGCAGAACAATTACCGATTCAGTTCGGTGACTTTTTAAGGCCGTGACTTTCTGTGCTATTCTACCGTGGGAGTGCATTTATAAACTGTAGATTGTTTTTCTACGCATTTGGTCCTGGATCGCGCCCCTCAAGTAAACAAAACTGATCGCGAGGCACACCGCTTGAAAATTTGTCAGTTGGCTCACGGGAGAGGCTTAAAACCTGTAATAAAGTTTTGCACATTAGGCCCTTTGACAAGAAAGCCGGATGAATTGACTGCTAAGCTGTTGTGTCTGTCAATGTCATCATCAACAATAACGGCAATACCCCCCTTGTTCTCCTTGTCCTTGTCCTCATCTTCTTCCACAGTTTTGTTCGGCAAAACCAAATTTGTTTGCAAATGAGTGTATTGCGCTGGAAACACAACCAGTTTAACGTTTTAAACCTAGGCCGGAAACGTGAGGAACAATGAAAAGTTATCATCTTGTTTTGGAGTGGTCACAAATGAATACGACATGTCGTTTGAAAGAGGTTTGAAACTACAGACTTCAGTCACAAATCTGTATTGTGTGGACCCACCAGAATGATTGCGTCAGGACAGGAGGACGATTGTTCAAACGGGAGTCATGTGATTATGCATTCTTCAAAATCCCACAAAAATCAACACCTGAAATCTGTACGTACAGATCATGAATTACTATTCCGCGTCCTGAGTAGCATAACAGGGCATAGAACAATGGATGATATGCAAGGAAAAAAAGGAGAACTAATAGCGGACGGCCGATGTATACTGGAAAAGAAGAACTTCGATAAAAAATGGAACATATTTTGGTATTTGGTACATCTCTTTTGTATCACCAACCATCTCGCTATTTCGATTCACACAAAATGGAACGGACTGATCTCAATTTCACCATAATCTGATGGTCAAATTAGTGCAAAACGAACCGTATTTTGTTCGTTTGTCACCACCGCTCCCCACACACAAGTCAACAGGGTGAGAGACAAATCGCACCTGGGAAGCACACCTGCGTAATGAAAAAACCGACTTCGTTTTCCACTCTTCCACTGTTGTCTCTCCCTCTAAAGTTTTACGCCATTACACCCGGCATTTCAGTCAAATATACAGATAATCGAGATCGACAAGCCCAGAATACCATGTCCTTTCATAGTATCAACACAAAATTAGCAATCATCCTGTTTTCCCGTGCACCACTTGTGTGTCCTATCGGTCTCGCTTTCATCTCCACGCGCTGCGAAGATATTCGCATACACACAAACAACTGCACGAGTATCTTGAACAATCAGTACGTTTTGTTCTCTTTTTTTGCTTTCCGAATAGCCAATCGGTTGTGTGCGAGCGATCGTAACTAGGTCACATTCAATTAGCCCGGTAAAATGATACACACATATTCAACCCGGGCGCACCTGTACGTCAGTAACACGATCCCTCCGCGCTTTCACCTAGTGTGTGCGTTTGCGTGCTGCCCCACGTGCTGCGTTTAGTACAGTTGATATGACGTCTGCAAAAGACGTGTTCATCTGATGACAGATTGGCTCCGAAATCGGGTAGGAACAATGAAGTTGAAAATTGGAAATTGAAGCTGGTATGAATGGTATTAATTTGCAAATTTTGATCGTTAGGATGGGGTCACACCATAAAAATTAGGCAGCAGTAGTCGTGAAACAACAGAATGTCAAAACATCAAACTAACCATCAAGGCGGATCAATAAATCATTAGCACACACAAGCAGTTAAATGTCATTTACCCAAACAACAGCAATGTCCTGTAAAGATCAAGGGTCATGCAATACAAAACGACAGCAAAATGTGTCACCGCTTCGAAACAAATCGACATCATTGGGACAGGTTCCTTTTCACTCAACCAAAAAGAAATTTCTTGAGACACGATCCACTACAAAACATTCGAGTTCGGATAGGCAGTCTAGACAAAAGTAAACATCATGAATTTCTACCCCATCGGAACGTCTTAAGTTCTGTGGGGTCTGCGACCACGCCCAAGGAGAACGCGAGGAGGAGGACGCTTCCATTACCAGTTACTATGCAACATTCTTGCCCGTGATGGACTCACTTTGCCCTCAAACAAAGAAACGAATGGAGTAGGTATTGAGGCCCCAATCGCAGGCCTCAGCCACAGCAGATACTTTCTCAGGTGTCTAGCTTCCCCGTTTATCACCAATTTTGAATGTCTTTAGCAAACCTAGCACTCTGATTGTACGTCCCTAAGCTCACAGAAGTTGGCTGTCCTCAAATCGTTCTTTAATGACTTGCCTTTTAGGTCCGAGGTTGAAAGAGTGCTACGCGCGGTCAGGTCCGTCTATTAAAATTTGCCGGAAATTAATTTGAGGCGTGTGTAGTCGAAACCAACACCACTTAAGTTGTGCCACCTGATCTGCAAAGCAGAACTCACTGCACAATCGTTAATCACCAGAACAAGCAATATTTGATCTGATGACGATTGTGATGCTTTGTGGTCATCAATAACAGTGAAAAGAAGCGATAAGTCTGCCTTCTTTATCGGTGATCAAATTGACGCAATGCTAAAAAACAAAATACCCGATCGTTCAGAAGGAAGGAACTCGTAATGAATTCCTAAAGTCATATTGATACGTGTACTTCATCCAAGGGGCCGAACACTCTTGGATGGTCAAGAATATTGCGTCTGCTAAGTCCACTGTGAAGACGGATGCATAGTTCACAGGAAATCAGCCGAAGACATGCCTCAGTGAACACAAGAGGTAAACATAAAATCCATCCGGAAATGGTGTGCAGTTGGGCCAATTGAAAAAAGATAGTCGTTACCCAGCATACCCTGTCAGTGAAACAAAAACGTTTGTATGACAAAGCCCGATTAATCCGGAATGACCTGTCACACAGACTGACACTGCTGAACTCAAAGCCATACGTCTCTAGCGCATCTGCATAAGTCACGATGAATATCACTTATCTGCTTTCTGAAACACAAGGATGAGGTGTAGTGTGGTAATCACCTCAACATCAGCTCTGTATGGTTCTGTTAATGAAACAACGTCTGTGACACTTGTGAATGTGCGACCTAGTTGAATTCTCAGTTTGTCCAGTCGCGGTCGACTCATTAGCCCCTGAGAAGCCGGAGCCTTGAAAAATAAAGTCCAAGCCCTAGTGTTTCCCTGTTGCTTTAGTTACGCCTCTAACATAGGGAATTTCAAAAAGCCCAACCACATCGGGTGTGGGCAAATGTACAGAATATACAGAAAATGCACACTTCCTGAAGTACAGTGCTCACCAGGACAAAAAGACGTTCAGCAGTGTGGTCACTGTGGTCTTTCGTTTGGTTCAGGGTCAATCTACTGTACGGAGGGGGTGGTTATCGGATGCCTATGATTTCCGGCAATAGTGTGACCATACATTGAAACCAATATCTTGATAGTTTACCACTGTAGACCTCAAACTACCACCTACATCGACCGCAGAATTTACCAGTCACCCACAAGATTGAAATTATCATCCTCAAAGTCCATCACCATGCAAATATTCCTCGAATGATACCGTCTTCTTGTGTCTAGGTAAAATCTGAAAAAACAAGCAGAATATGAATGCTCCTGATGTTGCCATATTCATTTTTGCTCCATATTTCTAAACTGTTTAATTCCGTCAACGAAGAGCCAATTTTATTCGAAGAAGAGCCAATATAGCCGTGCTTTAGTGCACCAATTCGGAACACTGTCCTGGATAGCATAAAGTATCGGATTGCTGGCCAGTTTCCAACCATCCATTCATATCCGTTGTGCGGCCAGAACATATGATCATTAATCTCTATATATATACGTATACATAAATATATATATAATCAAAACACTGACTATATTTATATACATGTAATCGAAACGTTGACCAATAAAACTGTGCTCCTAGTGTTGTTTTTTTAAACCAGCAAACTGTCTCTGCGTAATGTTCTCATGAGCATTAGCTGTAGAGATATTCGTTTCCCTTGAGGGTGTTAAGTTACTCCCAGTACTGTCCAATCTAAGATGAAAACCATGGGTTGAATCCTACAGAAATGGAGAAATCGCCTGAGGCTTCACAGAAATTCGAAGTTGTTAACTGAAATTGACCAGCAAATTCCCGCCATTAGCAACTTTGAATTGTAATCAAGACTCTTTCAACCGATTTTTGAGTGACCGATCAACGAAGTTACTGATGAACGGCACGATACCAAGGCAAAGTTGCATGACTCGGATAAATCATTAGGTAACGGACAAAAGCTTTGTATGCTATCTTTCTGAATAGTGCTGGTCTGTTTGCAGCAAGTTGTCAAGCTCTACCAACTTTGCCTTTATTGGTGTACAGCTGTCGACGTTTTAACAAACGAATAGCATTAACCATTCATGAGCTTGACTCGATTCTCAAGCTGACGTTAAAGAAGAGATGTGAGTGTTCTACTCATAAGGTTGCTGAAAAGTCCTCGACAGTCCACGACCGGTTTCGCCCTTCTTGAGGCTCATCAGATAGGCGCAGTCTCCGAGTTTCCATCAACCTTATGTTCTACTTGGGTAGTGCGTTACGTATATACATGTATCACGATATCTCGAATATCGTAGCAACTGGAACATGAAGCGGCCTGGTGCAGCACATTCAGTTGAAGAATATCATAAACGTGAGTTTGGGTTTGGCAAGATGGCTCATTGGTTAGAGTGGGAATTCACTGGCCGGAAGGTCCGTGGTTCGAACCCGACCTCTGCCTCTCGACTTCCCCTGTTTAGATTTGGGTAACCTGGCAGTATCCCAGCCCTTGTGCCTCCTTCTGGTGGCATGGCAGCTGGGCACTGAAAGGGTGCTACAACTGGGTGATGATGATGATGAGATTGAGTTTAGTCTCTCGTGAAAACCAAATTGATATGCAAATGAGTCTATTTGTAAAAATACGTAATTTTTTATTTGAAGCACCTTCTGTCTGCTTCGTAGAATCGAACATACCAAGGAGACATTTTGCACAGAACCACCATCTGTATCACAACATGAGTTTATCAGGGTCACATATATGTATTTTTTCGCAATATATTTTTCAACTACATAAACTGGAATCAAGTTTTGATCACCTGATCATCAGCTGATCATTGAGACGACTGCCACCCGATAAAGCTGGGCACCGTTGTAGCCTGGAAACGCATTTGAGATAGATTTTAGCGAGTGTTTTTTACAAATCATAAGTGAACTTTGAGGACGTAGAACTCCAAACGCTAAATTTGGTATGTCTTGTGGCATATTTTTTGGTTGATCACGGTTTTTTCACTCACTTCTTTGGTGGCAGAGTAGTAACCGTTCTAGTTTCCTTAGGTTGTTCGTCCATTATCTTGCTTCTGTTCTACAGAACCAGTTGCAATTGCTGCGTTCGTTAAACATTTACCAAGTGACTTCTGTTGAACAGGTTTGTAACTTACTTTTGTCGTCAACCTAATTGTCTACAGAGAGACACGCCTCATTATTATTACTATAAGGAGGGGGGTAGGTATGTTTCCCGTCTGCTTTTTCTTCATGGAAACTAGTTAGAAATAAATTAGTGGAAAATTTCCGTAGTCATAGAAATGGTTGTTGCAGTCACTGGCTAACATGAGTGCAATTCGATACACTCGTTCTCAACAGAGTTAGGATGATGCACCTTGTGCCACTGGACTAATTAACTTTATTCTCCTGTCTTCCAGGAAATGCGTATCGCATGAAGACAAAATAAATTTTTTAACGTGTCACGCTTCCATGCAACGAAAACCAACTGAGTAAGACTGTCTTAGTCAGAGTAGGGGGAACTGGGCGATCTACTACTTGCATTTCCGTCCAATTGACAAGGGATAAAACAATAAAGTGAACGGTGGACAGGTTGACAGAACGCCTAGCGGCCGATAAGGCGGAACGGTCTAATCTTGTCTCACCATGGCAACTTTGATGACCTTGTCATATTAGGCGTATTCCAGTGTTGTTGAGGCTTAGGTTATTGTTATTTCTTTTGGAAGCCTATTCATCTTTGTTATGGGTTGATTAGAACATATGTAACAAAAATAGGAGTGCCTGAGAAAATGTGTGAGCCTGAATAAAAGATACATGCTGCTTGCTTTTTAATGCGAATAAGGCTTATTTTGGCGGTTACTAATACGAATAACTTTGTGACCAAAGTCTTTCTGTCAACATTCAAGACATTCTCCAGCTAGGTTTGCTACGGCTCCACGCTTTTATTTAATATTCTATTAAAGATACCATATATTTATGAATGTACATTGTGATTCACGACTAGTAAACAACCTGCCATTCAGGCCGTGTTTCTTGGTTGTTCAGATCCGTGAGCACACAACGTAGTAGAAATTTTATATCTCACCTGCCTGGTGTCCAAATGATGCTGACTGCGTTCGTGAAAAGTGCAACAAGTCCTCAGAACACATTGCCACTGGCTAGTGCTAGAATATAGTCTTTATGTGGCATCTAAGGTGGCTTGTAACTGTAGAATAACGATGTGACTAATAGGGGGCGAATAAGTCACCACACACAATTTACTCTGATTCGTTTCATCGAGTAAACGTAGGCCAATTGGTAAGGTACCGCTAACTGGACACCTAGTGGACTGCAATTCCGTGAAACCAGGGACAGGAAGTAGTAGGCGCAAATCTTACACCAGACTGGGTCATTTCTGACTAGGTGTATATAACAACAACAAACTCAAATCAGAGTCAAATTGCCAAATTGCTTTCATCCGGAATTCATCTTAGATGTCAATCATAAACAATATCTAGTTGTGTGCATCAGTTTGCCTCTTCACTACTGCTTTCTGCTGCTAGTTTATCTTGCCATACTCAGAGGGTTTGGGTACACAAAAACGGCTCCATCCTTGGCTTGACCAGGACCGCTGTATGTTTTCTCGCCTGTTAACTGTATTTCGCGCGGAAGAATGCGAACTGAATGCCCTAGTCCCTATCTCTCCAGGCGAGTGTCCGATCCACGACCGGATATTTAGGAACGTGGGTTATGTCACCTTGAAATCCTTCCTTCATTTGTTTCCAACGACAGCGTTGCTTTTTACAAGCAAAGAAACTTCCTATCCTTAAAGACATTTCAACGAAAACTGCTTCACGAATAACTGGGGTAAGATGAATACCGTAGGAAAGGTGGATATGTGGGCTATCGGCGACGAATTCTGTTTTGTACAGCCTCATCCTTTTCCTTGGCTACAGCATCTGACATTGGTTAGTTTTTTTATTGTAGTAGAGAGTCATTCCTCAAAGAATAGTCTATCCTTACAAGAAACCACGTTTCATTTCAAAACCTTGAAGTGGTAACTCCAGAAAACATATTTGAGCGTCCGCACCTGTTATAACCACTATTGTCTGGCCAGGTTGTTCTTAAAAAGGCGGAGAAAATGGTTTCATTCTTAACTAGAATTTCAGTTGTCCGTCCTTCACTTGGGTGTAGCTAGAATGTCGAGCTTTGCGGCACGCAGGTTGATGGCGTATTTCTTTGTGCGGTTCTTGTGGAATGAGATACTAACTTTCTTCGACTACCATCCCAAATCTACAGTGGTTTGCAGCTCACGACTGGAAAGCTCTGCATTAGCCAAGTAACTTGGGTCCAGTTTTTATCTCGCTGCAACAACTACACCTCAGTGCCTTTGCCTTTATAAGAGATCTCGGCATCGAAGTAATACAATTCTTATAAGGTTGCTGAAAATTCCTCAACAGCCCACTACCGGTTTCGTCCTTCTTCTGGCTTACCAGGTAAGCGCAGTGAACCGTATGTTCTACTTGAAACCAAATTTCACGAAATTAGCGAAATACACTCATTTGCAAACAAATTTGGTTTTGAGAGAGACTCATCTGGAACCCAGCTGAATGTCTCGCTTATGATGTTTCCAGGCAACTGAATGTGCTGCACCAGGCCGCCTCATGTTTCAGTTGTTACGATATTCGAGATATCACGATACATGTATATACGCAGTGCACTACTCATAAGGTTGCTGAAAATTCTTCGACAGCCCACGACCGATTTCGCCCTCATCAGGTAGGCGCAGTCTTCGAGATCCCGTAAAGCTTATGTTCTACTTGAACCCAAATTGCACGAAATCAGCCAAATACACTCGTTTGCAATCAAATTTGGCTTAACAAAGTACTCATCTGGAATCCCTGCTGAATCTCTCGTTTATGATGTCTTTAAATAACTGAATTTGCTGTACCAGGCCGCATCTTGTTTCAGTTGGCACGATAATCGAGATATCGCGATACGTTGTATAGACGTAATACACTGCTCGTGCCAGCTGAAACATGAGGCGGCCTGGTGCAGCACATTCAGTTGCCTGGAAACATCATAACTAGTTGTGTGCATCAGTTTGCCTCTTCACTACTGCTTTCTGCTGCTAGTTTATCTTGCCATACTCAGAGGGTTTGGGTACACAAAAACGGCTCCATCCTTGGCTTGACCAGGACCGCTGTATGTTTTCTCGCCTGTTAACTGTATTTCGCGCGGAAGAATGCGAACTGAATGCCCTAGTCCCTATCTCTCCAGGCGAGTGTCCGATCCACGACCGGATATTTAGGAACGTGGGTTATGTCACCTTGAAATCCTTCCTTCATTTGTTTCCAACGACAGCGTTGCTTTTTACAAGCAAAGAAACTTCCTATCCTTAAAGACATTTCAACGAAAACTGCTTCACGAATAACTGGGGTAAGATGAATACCGTAGGAAAGGTGGATATGTGGGCTATCGGCGACGAATTCTGTTTTGTACAGCCTCATCCTTTTCCTTGGCTACAGCATCTGACATTGGTTAGTTTTTTTATTGTAGTAGAGAGTCATTCCTCAAAGAATAGTCTATCCTTACAAGAAACCACGTTTCATTTCAAAACCTTGAAGTGGTAACTCCAGAAAACATATTTGAGCGTCCGCACCTGTTATAACCACTATTGTCTGGCCAGGTTGTTCTTAAAAAGGCGGAGAAAATGGTTTCATTCTTAACTAGAATTTCAGTTGTCCGTCCTTCACTTGGGTGTAGCTAGAATGTCGAGCTTTGCGGCACGCAGGTTGATGGCGTATTTCTTTGTGCGGTTCTTGTGGAATGAGATACTAACTTTCTTCGACTACCATCCCAAATCTACAGTGGTTTGCAGCTCACGACTGGAAAGCTCTGCATTAGCCAAGTAACTTGGGTCCAGTTTTTATCTCGCTGCAACAACTACACCTCAGTGCCTTTGCCTTTATAAGAGATCTCGGCATCGAAGTAATACAATTCTTATAAGGTTGCTGAAAATTCTTCGACAGCCCACGACCGATTTCGCCCTCATCAGGTAGGCGCAGTCTTCGAGATCCCGTAAAGCTTATTTTCTACTTGAACCCAAATTGCACGAAATCAGCCAAATACACTCGTTTGCAATCAAATTTGGCTTAACAAAGTACTCATCTGGAATCCCTGCTGAATCTCTCGTTTATGATGTCTTTAAATAACTGAATTTGCTGTACCAGGCCGCATCTTGTTTCAGTTGGCACGATAATCGAGATATCGCGATACGTTGTATAGACGTAATACACTGCTCGTGCCAGCTGAAACATGAGGCGGCCTGGTGCAGCACATTCAGTTGCCTGGGAACATCATAAGCGAGAGATTCAACCGGGTTCCAGGTCACTCTCCTGTCAAAATTAAATTGATATGCAAGTGAGTGTATTTTACTAGATCCTCGCATCTTCATGAGATACTCCGACTGAATTCCTAAGATGACAGGACAGTAATATTAAATCATTTCGATAGGAATTTGAGGTATCTTGAGAAAAGATGTGAGACATTTCTGTTAGCAGGTTTCCCATGGAGTTCGACGGGGACACTTCAAGCTCGTATTGGATGAACTAATGAATTTAAGCGAGACATTTTTTGGAAGATATCAGGGCAGTTTAACAAGAAAACGGTTCAGTACCCTGTAGTTGTCACATAAAGTAGTCTTCACCAGACACTGTGTGGTTCTGGTGATGTGAACTAGAAGCAGCAAAGCACGAAACGCTCTACAAATTGATACGATCACATTCTGCAAGTGGTAATGAGGAAGTTTTGAAGCTAGGATTGTGGATTTTGGCCTCCCAGGTAAAGTCAGCCTAACACGAAAAACCGAGAAGCCCTGGACAATTGTTCTATACCTATGGATCAGCATCATCAGTATGCTTCTCACAAATCTCAAGCGAAAACCTTGAGGACAGTGTGTGAGCATCCGGAATTTCAACCACAATGTGGTGAAAAAGATTGCTGCTGCTTACGTAGGCGGGACATGGCAAAACTCGTTGGTCAACCGACCCTACCCCTAACCGAGTGATCATTTGGGCTACTGATTTTTCCCACCTTTGGCATTTTTCTGATCACACAAATGCTTTTGAGAGTTTACTCATCGGTCGGTTGCCCTCTTTTTTTCATCGTGATACTCCTATCTAGTAAACCACTCAGTGAAGATGCCCAAACTGGGAACCCAAATTTGGAAGTTGCGACAGAGCATTTTTTGGGTTTAATGACCACTGGGAAATGCATACCGTCTTTGTTTCAGTTTGCAAATCTGATCACGTGACATCATTACTATGGTCATAAATTTTGTTATTTGATAATGCAGAAGGCAATCTACCGGTTTTCCACAGACAAACAATAATTAGCCAAGGCAGTAAAAAAAATTGGACTGGCTCTGTTGTTCCTCGTCAAATGTGGACAGCTAACGTGCCCTAATCTGAATGGTTTAAAAACAGTTTAAAACCGTTTTAAAACAGTTGTAAAAACAGTTAAAAACAATTTTCCAATTTCCCATGAATAGGTACACATGGCTTGTTGCTACAATTTTCGTTAGTGCCGCAAAACGTTTTCAATCAATGAGATTTCTGAACCTAGTCCACTTTTGATGAAGAACGTAAGCTATAAATATATATACATATTTTTCATTCAGATGTATCTATTTGTGAAATTCACACGGAGGCATCTTAACAACAGAAGCTTGTAGAAATACGGACCTGTAAATCAACAAGTACCCTTTCTGTTTACGGTGCACGGAGAGAGCGATGCCTCATCAATCTTGGCCAAAGAATGATTGATGCATATCCATGCGTTTAGCATGTGTCCCGTTGTCAAGGTAACTTGTTCCTTCATACAGCTGCTTGTTCACTGGTGACCCTCAACAATAAATTTAATGATAGAATGCAGATGAACCGTGTTGAATTTGATAACAAGTGACATGTGCATTGTGTACGTTCGGATGAGCATAACACAGTGAAACTAACTTGAATTTTCGTCTTTGTATTTCACCTGTGACCAGCAATTCATCCTAGCTGTGGAATTCGTGTTTCGCCAGAAATGCACATTAATCATAAAGAACGAGTCCAGTGGACTTTGAGCAGAGTGACTTGTGTACAACCCCCTTTGTTATCTATGTATAAGATTAACTATTCGTACACTTGTACACCTTCATTTCTTTCCCGTTTCTTCCCATTGCTATGAAGGCATTCTCCCACCCAACAACAAGTGAGTCAGACTACGAGCGAACCGGGCGCCATACTTCTCCACCTCGTCTGCACTGGTGGAGAGAGAAACGGAAGGGTGAGCTATGGCTCGTTTTGCGTGAAGAAGCCGGAACGAGCTTACTGGCGCCAAGCTGCTCGACAGCACTGGCGTAACCAACTACTACTCGAAACGGAAATGTAGTATGGGAGTGTAACTTGGCAACGGAAAGACAGTAGTTTGGAGACCGCCTGAATAAATCATTGGCACACTAGCAAACGGTGTGTGACGGACATTTACCAAATATATCGGGAGCGAATTCACTTTGTCCTTTTCCCCAGTGAAAGTTTGTTGCCATCCAACTTTGAGTAAATCTTTGTGAGTTCAACGGTTAGACTATTACTGCTCAGTTGCATTTCATTCCCCTGAACTTTTGGTAATCCATATGTCCCGAAGTTTGTTGCAATAGGGTTGGTTTCAACGAAAGCACAATCGTCTTCATATTTGAATTTGGTTGGATTTCCGAAGTTTCTATGCTTCAAAAGCTGTTCTACATTAGTAAGATTGTTGCTTAAAGATAGCATGTTTTCTCATGTTGATTTTGTTCTTTAGATTACTACCCTCCAATTGGAAAGGTTAAACTAAGTGTAAACTAATTACGTCGGGCATATATTTCCGGGTCCAATCTAGATGTGGCTAGAAAATCTAACATTCTGTTTGTGGGAACCTAACTTTCTAAATCATCGCAGTGGGTCGAAATCATATGACCTTCTTTATAAACTGCGCAAAGAGGCGTGCACAACTTCCTGGTATTCTTCATCACGTAAGCCCAGTTATTCTCAGTGTAACGCACTGTTTATAACGTTGCTAAAAACTCTTCGACAGTGCGTGCACGGTTTCACCCTTCTTGAGGCTCATCAGGTAGGCGCGGTTCCCGAATTTCGGTCAACTGGATTCCGTCAACTGAATTCGTTTGAGCCTCATTTTCAGACCGAATTGGTGCGCAAATGAGTGCGTATTTGACGAATTTCAGCTATTCTTTTTTTGTGCGAGCGAAATTTTCTTCTTGCTTAGCACGCCATTTCAAAGCTATACATTGACCAGGAACTTCATCCGTTTCAGTGGAATTATCTTCCTTCAAATGTTGAACGTGATGAAACAGATATTTCGTGGTGCCATTCCCACATGTGACTTAATTTTGAACGACTTACGGGTGGTGCTGCTTGTGAGCTATTCCTGATTTTTCCGATAATGTCAACTTATGACAGTGACATGAATTTGTACTGTTTTGAAAAAAAACGATCTGGTGTTTTGTGGGATTATTTTACGTACACGTACTACACAGATGCTTAACCATATATATATATATATATATATATATATATGCACATTATTAAATGTACGCGTAGGCTTCAAATGATTATGCGAAGAAACTGAAAGCAAAATATGCATGTGTGTACTCGGACCGCTGGCTTCAAATGGAAGGTTCAGCATGACTCATGAACACCATAGATTGTTTAAACCATCTGTCACAGGTAACTTTATATAACTTCAGAGGATATGTTACCTTTTCCTCCTTTGGGGTTGGGTTTGATGCCTGCTTATTATCAGCTGTTGAGAATGAGCAATCTGTGTTAAAACATGCAGTGGATTTCAGTTGCAATCCAATGTTGCCGCTGTCACTCATACGCTGAGGACTTCCTTTTTAGTTTTGACACATCAGGTCCTGGAACTGAAGGTAGTGAATATTCATCTGCGATGTGTACCGTTAGATGAGTTATTACACAGTAGTTCACATAATGTTCGCATTCGTTGGTGAAAGGTTGTGACAGCAAATCTGTTCATCGTCCTGGTGAGTCCACACCAAAGGGGGGAAGCAGTGGAGTCGAGTTTCGCTCTTATTAGAGCTCATCCAATGGCCGTGCCGGGGTTTGAACTCCGCAGGACGATTGCGCGAGGACAGGAAGTCGATTGTTCAAACGAGAGTCGTGCGAGTATGTGTGCTACAAAATCCCGCAACCACCAACACCTGAAACAAAAAGTGTCCAGGAGGTTTCAAGCTTCTGTGTTGCTACTTAACTGGGAATTTGTGACTGGCGGGCCAATCGATCGACGCAACCAAAATATGTTACTGGGTCGTCGGTCGAGGTGTCGGGCGTTCCGTTCACATCACGCAAGCGAGAACGTGTTCATCTGTTCAGACGTAAAAATCCGGATGAGTCCAGCGTGCGCTGGTGGAGTGGTGGCAACACGCTCGCCTCGCAAGTCAGATGTGCAGCGTTCACACCCTTGCACGGCTGATGAGCTCTAATAAGAGCGAAACTCGAATCAAGTGATTCCCCCCTTTGGTATGGACTCACCAGGACGATTGTGCAAGGACAAAATGACGACTGTCCAAACAAGAGTCATGTGAGTGTGTTCAAAATACCGCAACCACCAACATCTGAAATCTGTTCAAGTTAACAACGCTGCTGGTCAGCTGACACAGACGAAATTCACTTGTAAACGAATGCCCCAAACCCTCCAGAGTTTTGAGGGTTTGGACGATGGACTGAATATGGAACATCCGCACACATCTTGCCGTCTTGCTCGTTGAACCGACTGGTGTTGAGGGTGGAAGAAACTAATTTGGTTAAGGTAAACGTCGCGTACCTCTGCGCTCGTGTGAACCGCTTAGCAATAGGGCAATAGGGTGCGACTCAGGAATGTTAACTGCGTACCTCCTGATGCTCAAACTCCATTATATTAAAACTTTGATCACCAGTCGGTGCGCTATCACACCAACACCCTAATATTTGCCGTATTTTTGCGAACTGATGATCAAACGCATTGAGGATCCTGCATCACCTCACCCCTGATGTGTTCAAGCAGATACACATCGAGACTGTTCTGTATTCACGAGTTCAGGCACGCCTTTATCCGTGAAACAAGCTTACCAATTTAAGTCGGAAGAAGTCAAATCTACTAAAACGCAAAGTCGGTGTTCGAGTCCGAATAACATCAGCTTTGACAAATACGTATTTAGTATGCCCATGAGACAAGTTTCTAAGTAAAATAACTTTTATATTTTGACTTCGGACTAAATACCAGTTGGCCAAGTTCACGTCCATAGATGTACCGCCCGCCAATCCAAAACCCTTTTCATGATGTGCGAAGTTGAGTCTAATGCTTAATTAAATCTGTGACAGTGGGGGGAGGACCAATTGCGTGCCACTGTCTGCAGAGAGTCTATCAACTTACGACTCGATTCACCCTGTCCCCCAACCCAACACCCATCATACTGTTTGCACGAAATGGGACAGACTCCCGCCTTCGGACGAGCCAATAAATTCGGATGACAGACAATAAATCTGCGCACTGTGGATGATGTTCATCCGTCGCTCTCTCTCTCTCTCTAGGAAGGAAATCTAACTGGTAAGCAACCGCACAGCCAAATCGGTAAGGCGGCGGTATGGAATCGGCATAATATCGCCCCACCCGCCAAGTTCTGCCAGTAACTTGCAATCCAGTTTTCCACTTCATCGGGAGGTAGTGACACACCAACCCACCTCTTAAGACCCACTCACATGAATGCGTTTCACTGCCTTCATGGCATTCTAAGTTGATAAACGTTAGTGAGCAGACATTTGTCATCAGTTTGACTGTGGGCGCCAAGATTATAATCCCATCGAAGCGTCCTGCCATGACCATTGTCTCTGTCGCACTGACGCCAAAAATTAATTTGATTTACTTTTTACCCTGGCTAACCCCGAGCACCTGAACGAGCAATTAAAACAATCTGTTCCCCATTATAACTCCTAAGGGGTGTCACTAACTCTTTCCGTGTATCGTTCTCGCTATCTACCAAGCACCCTATGTTTGACGCCATTTAGCCAGTCATTTGTGGGCAGACGGCCTTTATTGTCCCGGTGTGGGCCACGCAATACTAAGGCGCCATTGGAAGACAACAGATTTACTCTCAACGTAGGTCTTGCAGAGATTCCATGCTTTCGTTTTTGAGGAAATAAACATCTGCTATTTTCGACCAGGCAGTCCTGTATTTGTGCGGGCCTTTCAGTGGAATGTCACCGTTACCACCCACGCCATCTGTTGATATAGACACCAGTATTGGAATTAGTTTGCAGCATGCAGAACACAAGTGTTTATGACTAACAATTTATCGGCCTGAAGGGAAAGGCTGGAGGTGGAACTTTGGTTCCTATGACTACACTAGCAACGCTGAACTTGGGAAGGCTGGGTTGGCACAAATGACAAATTTCCATCTTTTCGGGCTATATCTAGAAAATATTTGCGCGAGGTACTAATGAGGCCCAAATGATGCGGACGGTCTCGCGGAATTGAGTTGTAAAAAAGAACCGGTCCGAAACTATTTGAGCCGTTTATTATGTGTACTTTGTGGAGTGATAATAACTGGTATGTTTATGGGGCTGGTTTCCAGGGAGTAAACACCCGCCGATAACACTACAAGGGACGCCTTTCAGCGCATCCAGTCGTTCTTTAGATGATGCAGCCAAGTCTGACATAAAACAACTGACCTTTGTAGCAGTAACGAACTATCCTGGATTATCATAAGGTTGCTGAGAATTCTTCGACAACCCACGACCGGCTTCGCCATTCCGGGGGCTCATCAGGTGGGCAAAGTCCCCGAGTTCCTTTCTTATACTTGAAACCAAATTGCATGAAATTAGCGAAATACACTCATTTGGTTTTGCGAGTGACTCACCTGAAACCCCGCTGAATCTCTCGTTTGTGATGTTTCCAGGCAATTTGGTTTCAAGTATAAGAAAGGAACTCGGGGACTTTGCCCACCTGATGAGCCCCCGGAATGGCGAAGCCGGTCGTGGGTTGTCGAAGAATTCTCAGCAACACTTTATGAGTGGTGCATTACGCATATACATGTATCGCGATATCTCGAATATCGTAGCAACTGGAACATGAGGCGGCCTAGTGCAGCACATTCAGTGGCCTGGAAACAGCTGGGTTCCAGGTGAGTCTCTCGCAAAACCAAATTTGTTTGCAGATGAGTGTATTTCGCCGTTCTGGATTCTGTTTGACCCGGCTGTGTCAGCAGTTTACCCAAGCTATATGTATAGCTTTGCGGAATATTCTACATGGGATAAATAAGGATTTGAGATGCGCGGTGTGAAGACATGAACGGTGGCTTAGTGTTGATCGAGATTTGAATAGTAGCAATTGTGTTCTCCGTCATAAGTTGGCTGCGGTAAGGCATCTCGAAAGTGACCACGCACATGACGGATGAAATTAGCTACAAAATGGAAAACACAAAGGTAGTACACTACTCATAAGGTTGCTGAAAACCCTCCGACAGCCCACGACTGGCTTCGCCCTTCTGGGGCTCATCAGGTAGGCGCAGTCCCCGAGTTTCCCTCAACCTGTTGTTGAGTTGCTTAAAAACACCATAAATGAGCGGTTCAGCTGTGTGTCAGGTGAGTCTTCCGTCTAAACCAACTCGGTATGGGTGTATTTGAAAAATCGGTTACATTTTTCGCAGGTTTAAGTGAAAGTTAGCCTAAAATCTATAGGCTGATCACATTTCCTCAACTGTTGTCACTAAAGATTTGGGTAAAAACCGGAAGTAAAAAACCTGCTACGAAGAGCTGGTCGCTGAATTCCAATTTGCAGTTCTTATTCAAGTCTGTTGGGACGGCATCACAAAAAGACGTCTTTGATGACCCTGAGGAGCACAGGCTAACTATGGTTTTGCTGCCGTAGTGTGATCGCCGTTGATGTACAGACATGCCGTATACCGGGAATGTCTGGTCAGAGCGAACCCCACATAAAACCAAGGGAAGTCCCTATCTACCTGTTCCTTGAAGCTCCTATCTACCAGGAACTTCAAGCTATTTTTGAACACGTGTTTCTTCCTGATTGATGTTTTAGCTTTTCCCTGGTGGTCAAAACAGAGGCTGCGATGAGTGTTCCGGTTGTCACAAGTATATACCACCACTTTTCGTGGTATTATCCCTCGGGTTGTATCCGTTCGTGCTGAAAGAGTCAACAGTTCAAAAATGGATTTTCGAACCTCAAAATGCATGAAAATACTGCAAGAAACCAAATGAATGGATTGGACATGGATGGCTGCAAAAGTGAATTGCAAGGTTTTAGCCTTTTACAGAAGACTGCTGATGGGAAATACTGTTAATTCCGACCCATTAGTTAGGCCCATGCTGTTGTAGCTACTCCGGTCAACCAAATGAATTACGACCTTGGTGATTTCACGCTCACTTTCAGGGTCAAATAAACAAATACAGTAGTCATTCTTCAACAGGAGAAAAATTCATCGATGAGGTGTTTTTTAAACTATGGATTATTTTGCATTGCTATGCCCTTCCAATAAACAGATCGTTACTCTTGAGAGGAGATACTGAATAACTCCTCACGGGAGACGCGAATGACAACGACAGCGCCAGTGAGCCGTATTTGCGATTTGACCGTCAAATCAAGGAGTTTATCATAGCGCGACTGTTACTCTCGGACGTCACATTAAAGAACTCTTTTTGAATGGACTTGACCTGGGTTGGTCCATAATTTGGCTTATGGAACATTTGACAATTTAAATGCTCATGAGGGTTCACGCGGCATACGATAAGTCAGTATTTCTAGCGTTTCCAGTTGTCACTCAAGAACACGGGGTCATACTTCTTTGTCCCTATTCAAGCTAACGCCTATAAGAATACGGCTAGTTTTCTATGATCTCCATATCGGAGGCTGACAGTCACTGTACGCCTTCAACCTGTTACTCCAGTATGCGCGAATCGCCCGTATCAACTACCTCGGACACTGAGTTTAAACAAAGCTTCGGTCCTCGTGGAAACTGTTCAGAAGCATACGGTTGCTGATAAAATCGCATAAGAATGGAACAAAACGTGTGCCGTGCATTCTAATTGATCCTGTCTCTCTCTATTGACACTTAACTAAGCAGGCAAATAGAAAAGCAGTTGGGAGTGCCACTCAGAACATTTTTTATGTATTATTTCCAGATACTTGGGGACAATCGCGGTCGAGCTGAGAGTAAAGTAATAATTATAAGGCCAGATTAACATGGCATAGTAAAGCCCATGAATCAGCTTTTGTGGTATCTGTCATGTAGCTTTAAAAACTCGAGTGAAACCTAGTTGATGACTAGTGTTCATTTCAGTTTAGAAGGAGCAAAATGAAGGTACGGGCAGGAAGTAGATCTCCATTGGAATAGCAGTCAAATCTCTTAACTTGAGATTTCAGCTACTCTGAGAGGGAGATTTTCTCCCGAAGCAATCATTGGAGGAATAACGGCTCCTAGGGCATTGTGCCGAACTGGTCACATGACTCTGTCCACAGTGTGAGAAAAATGAAAGTTCTACAGGCATGTTCCCAAAAAAAGAATCAACGTTTTGCCCACAAAGAGATGACCAAACAAATCATTAATGTTTTCTATGCCAATTCACTCGAATTGAAACTGAATAATCTTTTTAGACGTAATTCAGACATAGATCAATGACCTCACCATTACGACGACAGGATGGTTCATCCATCATTGCATATCCTGATAGTTTGTGCGTTCCGACCAAGACTAAGTATACTACTAAGTGTGTTGAGTAGTGAGGCTCTTCAGTTAACAAAACAAGCGTCTGGTAACGGCGTAGTAACTTTTGTCATTTAGCTCAAACAAATGAGAACTGAGTTGGTCTTACTGGCTACAATTGCAATCTTTTCATTACTACACGTCTCCTGGGCAGCACATTCACAAAACTAGCTAATCAAAGCCTTTTTGGTTTTTCCTCCTTTTATTTTCGACAGTATCGTTTTGTTTTACCAATAAACCAAGCAGTTGAAACTAGTTGAACAATCATATTACTATCTGCATACCATACATTCACTTGATACTCAGCTGAATCTGTCGTTTGTGATGTTCTTAGCCAACTGAATGTGCTGCAACAGGCCATCTCATGTTTCCTTTCTTACGATATTCGAGATATCGCAATACACTTATTAGACATAATTCCCTAGCTGAAACAAGAGACGACCTTTATGCAACAATTCAGTTGAGGGAGAACACCATAAACAAGAGATTCGGCTGGGTTCCAGTTGATTCTCCCACCAAAACAAAAATGGTGTGCAACTGAGCGTTATTCGCTAATTTCGTGCAAGTTAGATTCATGAAGAACATGAAGTTGACGGAAACTCGGGGAGTGCGCCTACCTGATGAGTCCCAAGAAGGGTGAAACCAGTCGTCGGCGTCAAACAATTTTCATTGGGCTTATGAGTAGAGTGTTACGTCTGTGCAAACATATTTTTTCGTATTGTACTTTCCCACTGTATGCCACCAGCATAATTCAGATGCTTCAAGAAGGGGAGCGATTTCAGAGAACTAGGTTTTATGCCGTTGAAAAGATAACTGTTCCTCCAAGTGCTTTTTTCCTTTGGAAAATTAGCTACCTGGCCAGACGAGATTTTTTGGGACAGATGAATCAAAAGATATCGATGCATACTAGGTGGCGTTAGTGAACCCTGCCATGGATGAGTGACTGTTTCATGTTGTTCCTGCTGTAACGGCTTTCAAATCTATCCCATATTTGAGGAGCTGAACTGTTGTCTTTCCACTTATTACCACAGAAAGGGTACAAATTGTACCCTGGACTTTAGCAAACTAATCCGAGCTAACAGTTCTTCATAATTACTTTTACTGCACACATTCTTTCTTTCTCTCAGTTCGAACACAGTCCTTTATCAAGGCATCCACGGATTCGCCAGCTCTCCCCTACTGTTGTCTGGATTTTAACCTCAAATGTTTCTTTCGTGTGCAGCATGTTTTTATTTGTCCGGACGGCAAAAGTAACACGGATTTGTTTTTAACACAAGCGCACTCTCACTTATAAATTTTCAGCATCTGTCTTGTTAAAATATTCAGTGCATCGCCCACCGAAATATGCCTTTGAACTAGTCAAACTGCTCCACTGCAAGCCCGAAAGCGGAAAAACATAACATAGCCAAACCGAAGATTTGTACAGTTGAGCAAACAGTGGGGTAGTCCAGGGAAGTCGAAATCATCCCACCTGATGAAATGACGAGGGAAATTTAGTGGGGTCCAAATCACGAAGAAGTATACAACGGGCTATTAAATACGCTGAATATTTAAGAATCTCACATAGATTGACGTTCGTGAACCTCAAGAATTCGAAGAACGGAATCAGTCTAACAAATACAAACCTAAGGACACTTGAAAGGATCTACGATTTCGTATACCCTGATATCCATCAGAATGCACCGTTAAACATCTGAATGTAAGCTCTGAAACCAAACAAAAACGTTTACAGAGAAAACCATTGTTCAGCTTAACATAACATTAATAAATTCAAACATGCCTCTTTATTTATAAGTCACTGGTAGTCCATCAAACTGTATGTTGCAAAGTATACAACAGTCAACAGAGGCCCAGTGGTCAACATCTAAATGCAGCAAGTGATGAACGAAAACGCTAGTGAAGAGAACTTGCAAAAATAAAGGCATATTTGAAATAAGCTTTTTTTTACGAATTCCGTTGCTGGCGGTCGAATAATCAGCTATCATTACGAGAATAAACGTTTTCCTTCCTGTTGCGCACCAACTTATAGGGCCAAAAAACTAGAAATCCTAGTATTAGGCTTCACAGAATACGGTGCTTGCTGCTGCCGGAAGGGTGGAATAGCTGAGAAGAATTCAAGCAACTCTGTGTGAGTTGTACGATATCAACTGATTTCAAGCAACTGTCTTGTCATAAGGTGCGTTTTACAGAACAAGGCAGAAATCGGTCAACCGGAAGCAACAAAAATAACATGAGGCATTAGGACGGACGTAAAAATCCCCACTGCGACCGACATACTGTCCAATATAGGTGGTTAGTGCATCAATTTAGGGGCCAGTTTCTCGTAAACTGTGGACCACGCATGGATTTCTTGGTTGGGTTGACATGCTCACTTGATCTAGGGGCCATCTGCTTGATGCATGTTCTTGTCTGCAGTACTCCACTTGGTCAACTAGTCTTTTCTTACCATGAAGCTTTTTACTGTACCATGGGCTTTGTTGACGTCATTCATACATACTGTGTTACTTCACCCGGTGACCTGCAACGCCTCGCCACCATGCTGCAGCAAAGCGTTTTTCGTGCATCCTCTCAGCTACTTACAAGAGGTCAGTAGTTAAATGTGAGCATTCCTGCGCGGAACATAGGGATTCCAGTGTGTGAAAAGGGTGATCAACGGTCAAGTGAGATTCAAGACACATTCTGATATCTGCAGTCAAATGGTACGGAGTGACGCAAATGAAATAAACACTGATATAGAAGGAACGACTTAAGTCCATTTAGTTAGATCTGTCACCTGGTGATTTCTACAATACGCACGAGACTGCTATAATTTTTGAGCGATAGAAACAACGCCTTCAGCGCCTACTGAAGATTCCAGGTTTCCCTATTTAACATGCACGTACGTCACTGCTTTGCCAGCGGACATAGCGCAAGTAAAAAAGAGCCTGGATATAGCTGTCCAGAAATCCACATACCACAGTCAGTCGTCTCTCCTTGATCATTTGAAACCAAACAACTCAGTTTTTGCAACCTTGGTGCTCTATTATGTGAAGTAGACCTAAACAACCTAAACTCCTTACTCCTTAGTACCAGAAGAAGTAATGTTTTCCCTTGTGGAAGGCTCTTGCCCTATGTCCTTGGTCGTGACGGGAATAGAATTTTGGACATTTGTGGTACAGTTATTCTAGTAAAAATTTGGACGCGTTTGAACTGTTATATCTGAGCAGTCAAACCATCCAGTCTACATGATATGATCGGTTTACCTCCTGAGGACAAGATAACAGGTGAATGAAGCTTCCTTCCGGCATGGCTAAGGTCGCGCCGACAAACTCTTAAAAAAATTGAACCTCGAGTCCATCGCTTTATTTTTGAGGTTGTTTTATCCGGTTACTTTTTAAATGAAAGCGCGGTGCAAAAGTTATCCAAATCTCACGTGAAGTGATATTTTTTCTGGACAGTACATGCGAGCTCGGGTGCGAAATGTGAGATATTTGCCCGTGAAGCTGTCTCCACATGTTTGCCGTTCTATAGAAAGCTTTATTTTAGTTCATCCCCACAAACCAAAGTTCGCAGGGGGAATGTCGAAAACGAATTTCGAGGAAAGAAAGGAAATTTCACTGTCGAGCTGAGACTAATGAAACGCTCATTAATTTCTGGCACGGTATTCATACATTTGTCAGTCATCAGATCAGAAGCAATCATCTTGAATTCGTGGTTTCGTTGACAGCTGTTGGGACAACCTTCCTTAAAATGATTTCTCATTTCTGTCCACACTTGGAGGAAGCTGTTGTTTGCCAAGACATGCTGCTTTTAAAAGACAGTTGATTTTAACATGGAGCGTGGGTGTAAAGTGCACTTTTGTAATCAAAAGATTTGTAACCCAGCAAAAAGTAGTGTTCAACAGACTCTTTTTCTCTGGCTATGTAAAATTCGGAAACTCTGTGTAAGACAAATCGAAACTTGTCATTATCTCCATCCTTCTTGCAGATCACCAGGCATGCAAATTCCCGAATTTGGCTCAGTCTTAGTTATCACTTGTGGGCTGACAGACCCCTATCCTATGAGTTACTCCATACTTGGTGTTGATATAAGAGCACACAAGCCAGCCTTCAGCAGTGCCACAACGAGGAGAGAACCCATCAGAGAGATGTACTTGCATGAAGCCTTGTAAACCAACGAAGTCGGTCGATAACGACCACACATGCTACGGAAATGAAGTGCTGTCTGAACGGAGAATCTTACACGCCAATTTGACATACTGTACTGTTAGCTGTCAGGAAAAACTAACCTGACTAACCATGTGTTGTATGTATTCTTTTTGTAAAAGCTTACCTGAGAGTGCATTACGCTTCAGATTATCTGTCTACTAATTTGCCGTGAGCCTTGGGCGCGTCTTTCGGGCCACTCTAGTAAAACAACGCTAACGAACTTCTACAAAGCTCCTTTTAAAAATTGATTTGATGTAAACCTGGGACTCAAACGGGCTTTTTCAACTCAATGTATGGCGAAAATACTGTCTGAGGGTTCGGTACTTCCGATCCCCAAGATATCACAGTATTTTCCATTGATTATTCATGCTATCAACTAATACTATACTAGAGACAAAAGGGCCTTTGTGCATTAAAAAAATCAGCAAGTAATACGATAATACTGAGTAATCTTTCCTCATTTTTGTATTAGATGTTCAGTGATTTTGCTTTGTAGGTCTCATTATCGATTGAAACTGATCCTGATCCTGAATGACGCATCCTGGACAAATTGGACCACCGGTTTGACAGATTACCTCACACGGTGGTGTATTACGCAATTGCCAACTGCCGACTAACAGATGGCGCAATGAACAGCTGATGATTTCGTATTGCCAACGCCTTCCATATCAAGGCAAATGTGTTAGAATTACAGCTGTACATGGCCGAGTAGTTTTATCGCATGATCAGCTGAACCACACCAGAGCTGCTGCGATTAAAGGCATATTTTTCATTTTTATAACTTGCTGACAATGACCTACCTGCTGGCTGATCTACGTATGGGTACGCTGCTCAGGGGAGTCATTTTTCCGAGGCCCATTGGACAGAACATTCTCCGAGAAGCATACTACATCACGTAGCAAACAGGTAGGTGGAAACCAAAAACAGTATCGCAACTTTTAGGATATTCCTCCGTGATGGACAAGGAAGCTTTCACCCATTGGTTTATACTCATTTCGTAAACAGCTGTTTTGGGGGGAATCGTATTCTCTGGTACTCAGCTGTGATAGACCAATCAGCTTGTGCTGCGGTGAGTTTATAGGTCAACTCTGAGGGAGAGAGTTCCCCCTGAATGGCTTGAGATTTCCGTCGAAAGTTTCTACAGCCACAACATGAATATTGTAGTGGAATATTCTGCTCTGTGCTACATATTTGATGATCCCGGTTTCCACGTTGAAAAGAATGTAACGTTTCGTTTCGCTAGCTAGTGCTGGATTGTTTAGGTACTGAAACAGACTAAATGTCCGCCAAAAGTTATTGATACTATTTAGAGAGAATGATAATTTAATTTTTTTTAAAACTCGGTACACTAGAAATGCTGTTTTGCTTCTTTGTTACCGGACATGATTTCCGAGCTAACCGGACCTTTTGACCAAAAGTAGGATAGACGATTATTAGCCAGGAGATTGCAAGTCCATGTCTGCTAAAAGGTGATAGAACTGTCACATCGCTGAGGTAGCATGTTTTTCAGATCGTTTAGTTTAACCTTTATCAACCAGGCTGAAATGTTTTTGTTCGGAATAGGAGGTCTTGATCATGATAGCTACGTAGAATATTGAAGGAATGGATGAACATGGACCCGAGATTTAGAATAGGAATAATCGATCGCTCCACAATCTCAACCGAGACCGATTCAATATTACCAAGGAAAGGCGAACAAACCACATTCGCATACTTCGAGAACACTGGTGAAATTACTGCAAGAATTGATGATAGCGTGACACAGAATTTCAAAAGCCTTGTGAAGACGACGCTTAAAGACAAAAGGAAGGCTGGATCCACGGTGTCTACAGGGTTCAGTGCAAGGGTGACAAAAAACGCTGCATAAGCCATGCAGGAATAAAGCGTGCTGTCGAATCAACTGAGAAAATAAGTTGCTGCTAGAGAACACGGTCAGTCTTCACTCGTTTTGTGCACGACGATCAGGAACAATGTTCGTGTACTTGCTCAAGTAAGTACAAAGAAAGCTTAAGAATTACGGAACCGTTATACTTGACCTAATAGGTTATAAAAAAAACACTGAAACTAGCCCAGTTGTAAAGAGCGAACGGTATCTTCGAGTGACGCGTAAGACTAGAACCTCCGGGAAGGCAAAACAAAGTCGGAGCTGGGTTTCTATAAGGCACTATTAATGTAATACAAATTCACAAATTATACAAACCTCGACAGTAGATACTCGTCCAAGACAAATGGTCCACTTGGACTACAAAGGTACAAACCAAGGGAGCAAACAGGCTCCCAAGTGGGACAGTCACACGTGCACAAAGTCGGTCACAGATGGCCGGATGACCTCAAAGCCAAATGAGTGAAGTGGTAAGGACAAACAAGCGCCAGTCCATATACACGCACTAAACACAAAAGTGGGGCGGGGGTTACAAATAGGGACAGAATAAATATGGGGAATTTCAATTGTCAACGCAATGGACGATACACCAGTCTATGACCATTTAGCGGACAGAGAACTTCGGGGACAAAAGGCCTGGAAGTGCACAGGAAATTAATGAATAAGCAGGAGATCCCGAATATGGTCGATAGGTCTGTCTGACTGGTGCACACATCTAGATAGTAAACAAAGGATCCGATTGATCGAACGAAATCACCTGATAGACCGGTTAAACTGGAGGAAAACCGCTACCATACAGAACGAAGGTATGGTTTGAATTAAAAAATTAGAACTCAGCGTGAACCGCATTAAAAGTAGGTCCTTCAGAACGCAAGTTTAAAGCTGCTAACAATAAGTATCAAAATAATCAATTGAAATTGGCCAAACTGGAGACCCAAAAATTAGACGCACTCATTGCTCGGTTAAAATTGTATCGTCGATATGTGGACGACATTTTTGTACTTGCCGACGAAAATATAAGCACAACAGAGGTCCTAAGCAGTTTCAATTCAGTCCATACAAATATCAAGGTTACTATTGAGTCAGAGCAGAATGGACAGTTAAGTTTCCTTGATGTCAATGTTAAAAGGAAGACTGACGGGACCATAGAACGCAAAATCCACAGAAAGCAAACGTGGAAAGGTCAGTATATTCACTTCGATAGCTTCGTTCCGTTGCAACAAAAGCGTAATCTAATTAGATGTCTGATTGAGAGAGCAATGAAGACATGCTCCCCCGACAGTTTAGAAGAGGAACTAAAGTTCTTGGGACGCATGTTTTTGCAGAACGGATATACTGAAAGGTTCGTACTCAAGACTATGGAATCCGTTAAACCCAAACCCACTCAATGTTCGGTCGGAAAGAAGCCCGTCTACATGAGGCTTCCATTCAAAGGTGACTCGGTTGCTGAACTAATCACCAGAAGGCTTAGAAACTCTGTTGATACGACATATATGGCTGCTAATCTGTATTTGAGTGTCAACTCCAGCCCCACTATCAGCTTCCGCTTGAAGGACAAACTGCCACGTTCTACCACCAGCTTTTGTGTGTACTCATTTGCATGCTCGTGCCGAGCATCATACGTTGGTCGTATGACAAGGCATTTGTCGGACAGAATGCGGGAACACAATCTCATATCCCTGACTGGTAGCTGGAAGAAATCAGGCTCAAGTGCGATCGCATCACATTTGGCCGAAACCAGTCATGCCATCGACAAAGATCAAGCCTTCATCATCATATACCGGGCACCTCTGAACCGATCACAATTGGTACGATCCAGACTAGTATCGATCGCAGAGGCGATTGGAATCCGACTGCTGGATCCACAACTTTGCGTCCAGGAGTAACTTGTGCGACCTCTGAACTTGAACTGGCCTGCGAAAAATCCGGTCCCACAAGCCTGTCTGACATTGACGTCACTCACCTGATTCTGTGACCCATTGACCTACCCCTCATTTAACCCCCCTTCCTTTGATTCCTGTAAAGTGTACGTACTCCCAATTCTTAACCTTTTTTTCACGTGATTTCTGGTACCGTATAAATTTGTGATGTATTAGCCAAGAGGAACAATCACAGAAAACAAGCTTTGTTCGCTACCTTCATTGTTCTCAATTGAAATGATGGAAGACAGAATGAAGCCCAGCGAAGTTTGCTAACGGAGCAAGCTACTTGGAAGAAATTATCCAGAGAGCCAGATGAACGCTGAAAATACACACCACGATGCAACATAGGTTGTGGATGTACAAACAGTTTTACGGCAAATTTGTCTTTCAATTACTTAGTTACATAGAAAAATACCAGATACTTAGATAACCAGGTGAAACCCACCCAATCACCAAGTCAGGAGTGACGGAACCTTCACAAACGCAACAGTCACCTCATCAACACCCAGTAAACGGATTTAGACTACCGATATTGTGGAATATTTGTTGACGGAATAAGGTTTTAGAATTCCGATGGAGATTTCATCGTGCGAATGAAGTCAGCTTATGTAGTAAGGCCGAGATGGCGAGATGGCCCAGGTGGTTAGAGCGCGAATTTACTGACCGGAAGGTCCGTGGTTCGAACCCGACCTCTGTCTCTCGACTTCCCCTGTCTAAGCTTGGGCAACCTGGCAGTATCCCAGCCCTCGTGCTTCCTTCGGGTGGCATGGCAGCTAGGCACTGAAAGAGTGCTACAGCTGAACAATCAAAATTTTTTTATGTATTAAGGCCCAGAAACACTGTACAACCGTTGTATTCGAAATTCTCTACACTGCTCAGCACAGATCTCTAAGGAGATACAAACCGAATTACAGAGCCAAATCTCGACAGAAATTCCAAAATTCCCCCGTAGCTTCAACAAACTAAAAGTATCCCACAAGGGCTAGTAACTGACAGACTTCGTGCACCTTTCATCTGAGAAATAGTCGCTGGCGGATTTAGCCACCATATGACGTGAATTCCATGGTTGAAGGATAAGGCACTATATCCTGTCTAAGTGTGAATCAGTCACACTGTTGGCCGAATATTTTAGTCTCCAAATACCGGCCGGAAGGTCGCCGGTTCAATTCCCTTTTGAGACACGTAAGAAGTGAATTGCTGATGAGTCCTGATGAGAACAAAACGGCTGCACACTGCTTCTTGTCCTTCTGGCATATGTTTACTTCACCTGCGGGACGAAGTCTCGATTGAGATTTCCACATATTGCCAAACAACTGCATGCACCCACAACGTTCTTCGTCTTCCTTTCCCCCCTAGATCATGAGGACGACGTTGAGGTACACGTGGTTCTTCATTTGATGGCATGGATTAGAAGTGAATGGCGTTTACCATGGCTGTAGCATTCCCAAACGGTTATGCTGATGAAAAGAGCTGGCGTTTTTTTTAAAAAAATTGGACATCTGGCCCGTCACAACAAAATCCTAACCCACCATTAGTCTCCAAAAATAAGACGTTATGTTCACAGTAGACGAATTATAGCCCAGTAAAATAATAAACAGGTCCATAGGCCGGCTGTAGTTAGTCAGTCCAGCAATATCTGCAGCTTTACAGTTGAATCCAAGATAAAATTAGTGAACTCATCTATGGTTATTCAGCCTATTCAAGATGAAAATCAAAGCAGAAACAACAAAACACTCTTCTGGAGCTAAAAGTTGCAAATTTGTCGAAAAGATGGGCTTTTAATGATTCTTTGATGCCTTGGGAATATTGGTATGAAAAGTCTGCAAATGATTCCGCCCGGCACTTGTTTAACGGCTAAATCTCAATTCGTTTTGAAAGAAAACTGAAGCGCCCAAATTTTGGTAACTCTTCTTGCCTTCTGTTCAGCTTGCTTTCACAAAATTCTGGCCCTAATCTGGTGGAAGCTTGGTTGATATTTTAATCAGGTTGTTTATAACAAGCTTGTGGCTTAACTCAGCCGTTTGTCATTAAATGCCGTAGATCTGCCATAAAGTGTAAGTCAACGGATAAGTGTGTTTCGGCGAACGAGCTCTCCAGAAATAAAATCTAAAACTCTTGGAAAGCAAACGGCTAGAGCTACTCAAGCTACATCGATCCATTCCAAGAGCAGAATTAGCCCGGGTATCTTCAGGCATTTGAGCTCATCTCTGACCACTGCTCGGGGGGGGGGGGGCATAGAATGAAACTTTTAATACTGGGAAAGCGGATGGGTAATTTTTGTTTTGGATCTGGGTTTGCTATAAAAAAAGATAACATTCAGTTGGACTAGAGAAAGCGTAGTAACCCAGTTTAAAACCATCTGTTTCCGCATGTTTGAATTCCCGCGCCTCAGAGTTTGTGGCGTAACACGGTCCCAAAAAGCAAACAGGACGACTTAGCGGATGTACCTTTAAATCTCCAGAGAAACATGCAAACAAATCTAATGTACACAGTTCTGACGCATGAAAACTGAGTATCTTTTCGGTCATTATTGTAGGCTAACAGATGATTTTGAGGTACCATAAGACAATACTCTATGCCGTGCAAAATAAAATGGCCTCGTTCTCTTTCCTCATTGTTTTCGTGTACGTGACGTCTGATGAAGCCGGTAGAAAACGATTGCTCTAGACTAATGAACACTACGATGGGTGTGGCTACATGACGTGAATCCGCATAAGTGCACTTCACATGTTCATTCACCAAGTCGAAAATGGATGAGCCTACCTAAACACGTAGAAACTGAGTCTTCTTAGATTCTGAAGCCACAAAAAGAAGTTTTACGTGACCGAACACCTGAGATCACAATAAAATCGGTGTAGGTGAAGATCTCTATCAGATGTAGGACAACTGCACGTGGAATTCTCAGTTGATTTTCACTTCAAGTCAAATCTATCTTTCCTGTGGCATAGAAAACTTGTGAAAATCCATAATCCAGGTCTTTTATGTTACGGTCTACTGAGCCGTACTCTACACATTGGAAACAGATATAATGGTACAGATTTCTGGTAGTGGATACGACGTTCGAGTGGGCTTTTAACTGGAAACGTGAATCTTCCAAATTTAAACTTTAAGTTTAAATTTTAAGTTTAATTCCAGAGCACTTAGTAATATGAGCGGTTCTGGATAACTTCCGCTTTCAAGCCGATGCATCGCACCTGCCAGCAATTGTCACAACAAAAATGTTACATTTTGGTGACAGATCTGTTTCGATTTGTTTTAATCTGTGTTATGCAACCACGGGATCTATAATCATCGATAATCATCGATAATCATGTTAACAGCGGCTGCGCTTCGCCTCACTTACACAAACCTGTTCGGTTTTTCTACTGGCAAGTTAACGTATACGGTTGCTACCCGTGTAACGATTTTACGGTGCATCGATTTACACGTGAGGAATCATCACGCAATTTTCGAGAAGACTTTTCTCCGTAAAGCTAACCAATCTGAAGCTGTGTGCTAATGATTAGATCTCTGTAGTTGCTACAATGTGTTCTCCACTTGTTCATATTCACACCACTCTCGTTTGAACGGTCGTCCTCCCGTTCTGGCGTAATTATTCCGGTGAGTCCACACCAAGAGGAAGCATTGGACTCGAGTGTCGCTCTTGTTAGAGCTCGTCAGCAGTGGCCGTGCCGGGATTTGAACCCCGGACATCTGGCATGCGAGGTGAGCGTGTTACCACTACTCCACCAACGCAAGTTGGACGCATCTGGATTTTCAATTCTGAAAAGGCGAACGTGTTCACGTTTGAGCAATGTGATTGGTGGGCCCGACTACTTGATTTGAAAGCGTTGCCTTTAATGCTTTGTTTTTATTTTCCTTTTGTTCTTCTCCGACAACGCACTTCAGATTAGTTGTGATCACAGGACAAATTTTATCCACTTTGGGGCACGTCAAACTGCCAATCAGAATTTTCACTTCCAATTAGGCTGTGATCCTGGTTCCACGGGCAATCTGTGGTAAACGCTACTGAAATATCCGTAGATCGATGCAAAAAAGTGCTGGCATGTGTCCAAAAACTAGCGCGCGAAAAGAAAGATGAATGATGTTATCGCTTGAGCGTTGGTTACCAGGCATCGATTGTCTCCCCACAAGCCGGTCATATGGCAAGACAAAGTTATACAGAGTATCACAAAGAAATTACACTTCTCTATTGAAATTTAAGCCTGCCTTTTACGCATGTGTCTTGGCCTAAACCGGAAAGATGGTTTACGATGACAGACGATACTGTTGCGTATTCCAATAGCGGTATAATCTAAGTAAGGAAAGGATAAGAGTCTTACTGAATAACAATTGAACTTTCGGGGTTAGGAATTCGCTTGGTGTTCCGTTTCTTGCTCGAGATTGTACAGCGTGACAAATTTGGTGGACAGCATGTTTCCTGAAAACCGATTTTGGGACACAGGGTAGGTAAATATCTTGTGGATATTTCTACACATCTGTGCCAGACTCTGCTGGCATTACAGAACAAACACTCAGCGCACAAAGAAGCAGGAGACGAAGAAATAAGCCGTACCGAACACCTAGTTTTCAATATACAAACAAGAGAGATGAGGCTCTATAAGACATAGTAAACGATTGGCGAGATGGAGATGCACTACTCGTAAAAGTTAGTAGAGTTCCTGCAGTCCATGTGGTAAAGCATTGACCGAATAATAAATTCAATAGCTGTTGGACCTTTGGGTTCACGTGATCCAAGGAAGGGAGCTTAGCCAGGGACCACGAATTCGGACAAGATATGGTATCATGTAGGCGTTGTGATTAAGCGAAAAGCCTCAATCGCTTAATGACAGATCTCCTCAACATCTGTTCATTTTTGGCAGTTCACAAGTCAGCTTTACGCTTGTATTACAGAAATTACTTGAGTTAAAACACTTGAATAGGGTGCGCTTCACAGTTATACTCGGTAACTAAACATATCGGCCAGTAGAGCGGCTGCGCAGAATGGAGCTTGACTATGCCTCCAGCACATTCAAAGCAGAGGTATGGTGAACACAGAGTTAGGGGAGTTGGATGTGGATTGATCCATGTGAACTGAAGCGTGTGAGTTGAATTCTGCTGTTTCGAAAAGTGGTCGAACTACTTGTCACGCTCAAGTCTTCTGTGTAAAGGCACAGTCTACCGGACCAATTGAAAACTCGCAGACAAAACATCCATTCTTCCACCAAGAAGTACCTAACAAACAATACTAAAAGTTTCGTTGTTTTGTCGAGTTTAAAGATGTTTCCATTTCGGTATGCTGCTATCCGTTTTAAAAAACGATCCGTTCACTTTCTAAAACGTGGTTGAGAAACGCCACATGGTGGGTCAGGCTACTTAAAGAACGCCCGATAATGAATAGAAGGACAGGGTTGGAAAGTGGCCCAACTCCAGTTCAAACACAAAGGGTTTAGACTGCACTCAGATAATCTGGGCAAAGTCTGAATAAGAGTACAGCGCTGACATTTTGTGGCGCCTTCAGCCAAGCACAGCGAAATTCACATGTTCCCCATCCTGGTACATAGACTTTCTGCAGTCATTTTCACCTACTATCAGGTTTTACATTCTCCACCTCTTGATTTCATCTGGCCTGGGAAAGAACGTCGGAATGTGTAGCAAATCAGCAAACGACCACCGGCAATACCGCTGGGTACATTTCACAAGCAAAGTAGTGATACTTCCATGATAACCAGTTCCTAGTCACCTCACTGTGAATTCAGTGCTGAAAGCCTGTTGCAGAGAAAGATCAAAGACTTGAAGGCGCCTCAAATCCTCTCCCGCAATGACCAAGTCTGGAAATCGTACAAAAACACAGTCCGTAGTCGGATTCACGCGACTGTTTAAACCCAAAGACGCACATGTCTGAGCCTACAACAGACGCAGGTTGAAAATCCATGCGTGTGCAATTTTGTAAAACCTGATTTGCTCCGGTATAGTTGGCGACTATTGAAGCCATTTACGAAATCCGTGCTCTATCAGCTACATTTCCTTTTTAGCATTCACAAACTTTGCGTCACATTCTGAGAGGCATTCACAATGGCGAAGTGTTTCCATTGATATTGCCAACAAACTTCGACATTCAACTGTAAACCAAGATAGTGTTAGTGGGAGATTTAACTGAGGCCTGCTGAATTATTTGGCATCCAGATTAATTGTATGATATTTATCTAAATATGAGTAAAATATCCTCAACCATGTGTGTTGTCAATTATTCAAATAGGTCCCAATCAATACCTACCGTTCCGTTCTCCTAAGCCAACAACTCAAGGTATTGAATCTTCGGAGATCTCAATTCTAGATTATTAAGTTGATTCATAAAAAAGCAGTCACACAAAATTGTTTAATTATTGAGAAGTAAAACTGATGTAATCGAATCCGATATCAATACACATTCAGGTAAGAAACATCTGAGTACTTGTTAGTAGTTTGGTTTTCCTAGAAGCCCATGAGAACAACGTTTTGTGCTCAACTGATATTCCCACCGGTGGACGCCCGACACTGTGATCGACTACCTGGAGTCATGAACAAGATGGTTGTATCCGCGATCTGCCAAACGCCCATCTAATCATCCCAAACATGAATGCAGATGAGCTTTTGGGATCCGACCATGTATATGATATAAGTGAGAAGTTTTTCAACCAGTTTCTCATACGGGACTCGTAAGATACTTATGAAGTAAAAGCTAGGGAGTGGGTTATTGACCTATACGTTTATTTTCCATTTTTTTAACGCAGAAGAAAGGAATCCTGGTTGACTGGCCGGTTTGAACCAAACGAAGATGGTTTTGCTGAAGAACGTAAGAAAAAAGAAAACATTAGATCAACTTAGTAAGACTCCCCATCCCAAAAATTGCTGATAGGTCCAACATATACCTAGACAGCACTTTTTTGGTGTTATCCTTTGTTTATTGGCGTAATTAAATGCACCAGGTTACAAGCTCATTCGCCCTAGGAATGCTTGACAACGCGAACAAAATTTGTTCATAAAACACATTCGTCTGGTTATCCTAAGCATCTCTGTGTGAAATTTATAAACTTGGGTTTGGATCGAACATTTGACACTAAGTTCATCTGAAGGGTTGTAAAAATCCCATACCACTACTTATGAGTTTGCTGAAAATTCCTCAACAACCCACCGCGAGTTACCTTCTTTTCCAAGCTCCCAATTTAGGCTTAGTGCTTGAGTGCCCATCAATATTACTTTCTAATTGAACATCGAAAAAACTCATTTGCTAAAAGCTGCTGTCAACGGGAGTCAGCTTAATCACGGTCGAATCTCTCTAAGTACGTTAGTAAGTGCCTGCGGACTCCCATTCAGACGGTTTATGATCTCCTAACAGTGAGAGCTTTAAGGAACAGTGGATGTTATCCTTCGGACCGAACCACAAAATCAAGGAGTGTTTTCGGGAGGATCATATGACAGGGTGCTGAGGGAATCTTCCCCAATGACGTAACGTACTGGTCAATCAGCCATGGCCAAATCATCCAACAATCTCTCATCGCCAGTCTGTGTAAGCGGACCTGGCCACTCACTCTATCACAGCCAATTGAACGCCTCATGCGGAAAGATTCAACACTAAATGAATGTTCGCGTACTTGGGTTTTTATCCTATGCAGTGGCCTGTGATGAAGTTATACATCCAGATTGTCATCAATCCAGGAAGTGACGGGTTTGTTGGTTTCAACAACACAAGAAAGTCTTCAAAGCCCTGGTGTTCAAATAGCAGATGACAAAAACCTTATCAGTTTGGAATGTGCAGAACACATCGTTCTCGTTTTTGAAAAGGAGAAGGCACATATGTTTTGGACGAGCTGATTACATTCATGTGCTGTGCACCCACAAATTGTAACGTCGTGTTCGTGGACATGCAGGCACCGAACATGCAACTTACAACCCGAATGGAGAAACTCGAGTTTGTGAAGTGTTTTACCTATCCTGGAAGTTGTGAGTCCCGGGTAAGTGTGACGGATAGAGCCAAAGCACGAATCTCGAAACCTCGAGTCGTGTTTGTTACAATTGTACAATGACTATTATGCGTGAATCACGTTTGTTCGTTTGGGCTCCCTATGACGGCAAGGCGGCGTATCCTTAAATCTCAAGGAAAGTTCTGGTTGTGGGACGTGACCTGTGCGGCCAGTCAAATTGAGACGTCAAGTGGTCTTGATAAATTGTTGTAGCAGAACCACAGCTTGTGTAAGCTGGTGGCGGCGTAACTGTGACGAGACAATTGGAGGGCGATTGCTCGGTTTTGCGAGGGAGACTCCAGTCAACAAATGTTTTCGGCAAATACTAGTTCAATCCAAATATAAAAAGTAAGGCTGTGGTATTCCAAGCCGTCAACAGGTGATCGTAAACTCAGGTTGGGAAACTAAACATGAGCATTTCTGAATACTCTCTGGGAAGCCTGTACTGTCAGCTGTGTGTCACATGCAGAGTAAATTTGATCAGCGAGCTGAGATGTGACCACGGCTTCCGGCGTTTCAGTCAGACCACCAGCTTTTTCACACCGAAGGATGTAGAGAAGTTGTAAGCAGCCTTGGAAAGTCGGGTCAGAAAACGTCATCCCTGAGACCCGCAAACCTTGGTCACTCCCTGCTTGAGTGTTCGCCCTAGGAATGCTTGACAACGCGAACAAAATTTGTTCATAAAACACATTCGTCTGGTTATCCTAAGCATCTCTGTGTGAAATTTATAAACTTGGGTTTGGATCGAACATTTGACACTAAGTTCATCTGAAGGGTTGTAAAAATCCCATACCACTACTTATGAGTTTGCTGAAAATTCCTCAACAACCCACCGCGAGTTACCTTCTTTTCCAAGCTCCCAATTTAGGCTTAGTGCTTGAGTGCCCATCAATATTACTTTCTAATTGAACATCGAAAAAACTCATTTGCTAAAAGCTGCTGTCAACGGGAGTCAGCTTAATCACGGTCGAATCTCTCTAAGTACGTTAGTAAGTGCCTGCGGACTCCCATTCAGACGGTTTATGATCTCCTAACAGTGAGAGCTTTAAGGAACAGTGGATGTTATCCTTCGGACCGAACCACAAAATCAAGGAGTGTTTTCGGGAGGATCATATGACAGGGTGCTGAGGGAATCTTCCCCAATGACGTAACGTACTGGTCAATCAGCCATGGCCAAATCATCCAACAATCTCTCATCGCCAGTCTGTGTAAGCGGACCTGGCCACTCACTCTATCACAGCCAATTGAACGCCTCATGCGGAAAGATTCAACACTAAATGAATGTTCGCGTACTTGGGTTTTTATCCTATGCAGTGGCCTGTGATGAAGTTATACATCCAGATTGTCATCAATCCAGGAAGTGACGGGTTTGTTGGTTTCAACAACACAAGAAAGTCTTCAAAGCCCTGGTGTTCAAATAGCAGATGACAAAAACCTTATCAGTTTGGAATGTGCAGAACACATCGTTCTCGTTTTTGAAAAGGAGAAGGCACATATGTTTTGGACGAGCTGATTACATTCATGTGCTGTGCACCCACAAATTGTAACGTCGTGTTCGTGGACATGCAGGCACCGAACATGCAACTTACAACCCGAATGGAGAAACTCGAGTTTGTGAAGTGTTTTACCTATCCTGGAAGTTGTGAGTCCCGGGTAAGTGTGACGGATAGAGCCAAAGCACGAATCTCGAAACCTCGAGTCGTGTTTGTTACAATTGTACAATGACTATTATGCGTGAATCACGTTTGTTCGTTTGGGCTCCCTATGACGGCAAGGCGGCGTATCCTTAAATCTCAAGGAAAGTTCTGGTTGTGGGACGTGACCTGTGCGGCCAGTCAAATTGAGACGTCAAGTGGTCTTGATAAATTGTTGTAGCAGAACCACAGCTTGTGTAAGCTGGTGGCGGCGTAACTGTGACGAGACAATTGGAGGGCGATTGCTCGGTTTTGCGAGGGAGACTCCAGTCAACAAATGTTTTCGGCAAATACTAGTTCAATCCAAATATAAAAAGTAAGGCTGTGGTATTCCAAGCCGTCAACAGGTGATCGTAAACTCAGGTTGGGAAACTAAACATGAGCATTTCTGAATACTCTCTGGGAAGCCTGTACTGTCAGCTGTGTGTCACATGCAGAGTAAATTTGATCAGCGAGCTGAGATGTGACCACGGCTTCCGGCGTTTCAGTCAGACCACCAGCTTTTTCACACCGAAGGATGTAGAGAAGTTGTAAGCAGCCTTGGAAAGTCGGGTCAGAAAACGTCATCCCTGAGACCCGCAAACCTTGGTCACTCCCTGCTTGAGTGTGACTGCCTGTGGAGAATCTAATGCGGTCTAAAAAGTAGTCATTGATACCGGTAGACCGATACAGTTTCATACACATCTGTTGTGTACGGCAGCGTCAGCCAACCTCCACTCTTTCGGGCCAGACCAGCTCCCCACAACCATGCGCGTTGGAATATTCAGTCACTGACCTAAAGCAGACTCCAAAATGTGAATTTTCCAGGATCCAGACTTTTGGGTGAGAGTCGAGCAAGACCCCTATATGCTCCATCGCATTGTGCATCAGCGTCTGAGCCAAAAGCTCAAACCATGATACCTCAAATAAGCTTTATTCTCGAACATGAGGAACGAAAACGGTTATTTGACCTCAAGCTCCTTGCCCATTCTTGTCAACTCCTAATTTCCTGCGGTCTCACAAGCAGGTATTCACGGATCGGTTTGCTCTCACCCAGCTCTTCTCCCAATCCCTACTCGTTAAAACCAACCGAAGTTATGTTTTAGTAGTCTCATGAGATCCGTTCTAAGTAAGAGCTTCTAACGTCCGTAATCGATTACATTATGATGGATGGAGTTTACGAATGTTGTGCCTCCATAACAGGCGAACACATCCAAGCTTCGCCAAGCACCTGGTGAGACCCGAGCTGCTCCACATTCCACATTTTAGGCACCCGGTGATCCTTTTTATCTGGTACAGGATTCACATTCAGACACAAGACTGAAAACGATTTGCTGGACTGGATTCCAGTGAGCAGTGACTAACTGCTCGGTTAGTCAGCTCAACCAAGGTCGATTTCACCGGACTTGAAAAGCGGCGTCTGTCTTTACTGTTGGGTTATTCCACGACGCATTGCGGATTTGATGATGAAAGACAGTTTCTATCGAGATTTGTCTGGAATGAATAGTTGAAGAAAATACACGGTATTGTCATCTTTGAGGGCCAAGTTCAGCCAACTGAATCTTGCTTAGTCACATCAAGCTGAAGCCGATGCTTGATGGACCGACTGCGCACACCCATTCGTGTAGTTCTCTTGACCAACAAATTTTTCTTCCCGGCATAAACAATCGTACTTTGTAACGTGACGGCTTTCAGGTGCAACTATACCGTGGAAGCAGTTGGATTAATTGATGTCTGTTTCTTCTGAAGCACACTAATTTCCTCTGTCCAAGGAATACCCTGTTGATGTCTGTTTCTTCTGAAGCACTAATTTCCTCTGTCCAAGGAATACCCTCTGGCAATTCTCACTCCCCGATGACTTTTGGTTCGACTGAAGATCTGTCAATCGATGGTCTCGGGAGAAGTCTCATGACCCATCAGCATCCATTTGACTACCTAGAAAATACCCTTTTGTCAACCAATGTCATACTGGCTACGAGTAACCAGATGAAACATGGATTTACTCACTTCGCTTGAAACCGTCTATCTGACTGCCGTTATACCATCAAACAACCACCGTATATTGTGGAAGTCGGTGACCTTAGCTGATGCTAGGAAACACACATCGACAGCAATGACTATGACAGCACACGTAGCTTCCTCAAAATCTAAATAGCAAACGGACTAAGGGGAAACCAAGAGGGCTGATGGCGACCTTTGTGTAATCTTGCCTGGTCGATCAGTGTTGGGTGAGTGTCAGTGAAGATATGACACAAAGCATGAATTCATGTTCCTGAGGCACATGGTGCCATCGGATCTGCATAGATGTATAAAATCTCCTGTAAAGGTGAAGAAACTGTCGGTCGGACTGCAATATGAAGAATAGATTGCCTCAGCAATTGTTTAAATCTTCAAAAGTAGTACGTGTACATTGTTTCAAAATGAGTGTGACATCAGCTTAATATCTGTCACATCCAACACGTTCCACGTGTCTATTCCGTTTAGTTGAGTGGATAAAACCAGACTTAGACCGATTGACGAATACACTCATTTGAAAATTAAGTTGGTCTTAACGGGAGGAAACTCAATTGAATCCCTCGTTTGCGATTAGCTTCAACCAAATCTGTTCGTCCCGTGTTTCGGTTGGTGTGATATTCGAGATGTCGCAACATATTTTCTGACCGGACAAAAAGTGGACGCTGCGCTAGTTCGAATATCGCATCAACTGAAATATGAAGTGACTCGTGTAGAGCATATTCGGATGAAGCCAGAAAGTGATCTGGGATTCAGCTTAGCCTCCCTTTAAAACCAATTTATTTGCAAATGAGTGCCGAAAATAGCAGACAACTTGGGTTCAAGTGGAAAAGAGAGCTGGCAGAATTTTTTGGATTTCACCTACCCAGTGAACCGCAAGAAAAGCGGATCCGGTCATGAATGGCTCAAGTGTTTTTAGCAACTCTATGAGTAGTGTGTTCCATCAACGGAGATAGACCCGTTCTACAGGGAGACGCACAAATCACACCGTCATGTCTGGGCAGATTCTGGGACACTCAAACTGCCCCCAAAGGTGAAAAACAGCTATCTACCTCTGGTCAAGTGGTCCTCGGGCCTGCGTATTCCTTAGAATTTCCCGGCTGTCTTAGTGTCCATCGAAATGTCATGGTCTATGGCAGGCTTACAGTTGAGTACAATAAATGTGGTATTTCCAGGTAAAGCTGTTTTATCCGCATTTTCCCCCTTCTGCCTTGTCTCCAATCTAGTCATTAAAGACTACCTGTAAACTCCCATGGAACTAAGCTGCTTCCAGGACATTGGCTCACAGGATTGGGGCACACCGACTACATAGTCCTCCATAAGTCTGACCCCGTAAATAAAGAAATTCTTCCACTCTCACAGCTTACTACATGTCCAACATTTACAGCATCTAAAGTGCCACCGCACGACTGAGAGAACCAACCAGTTAGTTCCGTGTACGTCAATCAGGTTAGCAGGGAATTCATCTACTTAGACCGATGTATGGGTTCCTGTGGCTCGGCAAGCGACGACATTTCTATGTGGATAGGGAGGGATAGTGGCCTTTGCTTTTCTATGTAATCTTTTCAGGTGGGCATTACACCAGCTTGTCCGTCAAGAACAGAATCGACTCTGATATATGGCTGAGGAATCTAGCCACTATGTGGTAAAGACGCTAGAAAACTATACTTCGTCGGAGCCGTTCTCAGCTCCGATATCATCGTTGGATCTACGATGGTGAAGTATTCGGAATCATTGTGTAGGAAACAATACACGCGGGTCGAGTGGGCTCCTGATACAGACCAGCCTGATAATGTGCTTTGTGCGCCAGTAGACTGGCTTCCCGAAGAACCCTTGTTGAGTAGCCACGACTGGAGCAGAAGCGGTGTAGGAGTGATCGGGTCATGACTTACCAGAAACATGTTCAAGACATAGATCTTCAAGCCAGCTGCTTCGAAAATAGCCGTTTCCCATGCTGGTGTCCCCCCCCCCCTTTCTCAGGCCCATTTCTTCTTATTTCGACGGCCAGAATCCGGCCCTCAGCTTGAGAAAACTCAATGAGTTAGTAACTGAACAATTTATTACTGGGAAACGTGATGGTATCCCGAACCACGTGCTTCCGTAGCATGCTATGGCAATTATGCATCAACCGGGCGCCACAATTGAATAGTTTTTCTCCTATAACTGTTTTACCACTTAGTTTAAGCGAGAAGTCATGGATTGCAGTGCCAGTCACTTACCTCGAGGGAGTCAGCAGTGCACTTAGCGGCTGCAGAACTCTAATGCATAGCTCCGCCCACGGTCTTGCGACCTGTAACAATAGCCAGATCTACACTTGAGTTCACCGCTCAATGATGCCAGCTGCTTACTCCAATACCTAGCAATTCAGTCGTAACTCCAGATCGATGAACAAGTCTGTGACAGTTCGAACCAGTGTACCGCCTGTGTACGGTTCACACCTGGTAATATTTACGATGATTGTCATCGAGCTTGCAGCTGGTGGTCTGCTTAACACATTCGGCCGAGCTAGTGAGATGCAGGTGGTGTGCGGTCAAGACGCACTTTTATCGTGCTGGGTATGTTCGATTGTGACCTCTATATACAATCAATAGGCACTTACGTTCAAGTAAGACGTGAACGACAGACATACTTTGACCTCAATAAGTTGTTTTGCCTGGCAGTAGCGTGTTGGTCAGGACAGAAATCCGCGTTGTTGTTCCCGTTATACGCGCATTGGTTTGCCGAATCTACCAGTCTAGCTGAATTATTCTACCGTTTCCGAGAAAGTGCGTCGGGTTTATGCAATATACTAGCGGAGTTTCGATTGTATATGCAGCAGTAGGCGTAGCTGAACAGAAGTGGGTTGTGCAAATGTGAAGCCGGGAAAAGTCAAAAAGTTGTGGAAAATGACGGACAGTTTATCGAATGACAACCGCGCAAAGAGAACTGCAGAAAAACGAGTCATCGAGATTTTCGTCCACAAACAGTTGTACAATGGATAAAAAGTAAAGGTGTGTGGTGTATTTGGCTGACAGCTGCATAATTTACGAGGTGTAGCGGCTCAAGGTCATGGATCCACCCGTATTGTGCTTGGCCGTCGGTAACGCCTACTGAAAACGTAGTGGTCTGAGCGATAGAACGAATAACCTTCGGCATGAGAAAAACGAATTCTGTCGAGTGTCTTCGCGTGCTGACAACTATAAGTTTATAACGAATTGTCATTTACAGACCTTCATACCTGTACGGTTAGAGGACGGTGGAAGAAGGACTTCACGAGGTGATGACACGTTCTACTTCGGCCTAAATTCTGCCGACGAGTCACCGGAGTGTTTCACAGTGCACGATTGAAGGTTAACCTCATCCGGACAGCAGGAGCCGTTTGCTTTGGCCCCCAGTGCAGATAACTAATAGGAGTACTGTAAACAAACAACGATCTGCTGATGAAGACAACTCAACAGATAACTGATCGCATACACATTCGAGCAACCAAAGCAGAGTTCAGAACGGCGTTCAGCGAAGTGGTTTGAAACTTAATAAAAGCTAGATATTTTTCCTCAACAAGACTTCCATGGAGCTGCCCAACATCTTTTTTTGAGTAACTTCGGAGATGACAAAACTTTCCTCATTCGAAGTTGTGGTTTAAATTTGGTGGCCGACCGTTTGAATAGTTGTACTGAAGCTTGCTTTGTTAAACGGGTGGAAGAAAGGGGGCTGCATTACACCCAAGTAAACGTTCTTGTCAGACTTCATTGTTTCCTGGTGAGGTGTGAGTTTTTAGCTGGTCCGGATTTTGTTAATGGACGATCCTACCGTCTGCACCAGTAATGGCCACCGTGACTTGGCTAACAGAGAAGGTGATAATACTTGGCGCAGGACTCAGGTAGCTCTCGCGCAAATGAGAGTGATGCGGAAAAACCTAGGTGTCGTGATTCGAGTACCATTTAGTAGTGCAAAAAATCTATTCGTATGCAGCAACAAGAAAATTTAACGACCGTTCGCTATAAGCGGAGCACTTCACGTTCTTCGGCTTTCAAAAATTCCCTGAAAAGCCTTTATAACATCTGAGTGACAGCATCCGAGAGACTTTATCTACCGGTTTACTGAAGCTGGTGTCATTTCCTGTTAAGAACACTCATAAGATGCACCATCGACTGAAGTGCTTTTGAAAAACCTGGACTGTTAAATACTGGTTGATAAAACTTCATGAGGTTTTGGAAAAGGGAAAACCAGAAATCCTGCATAATACTTGCCTACGGATTGTCCGCAGTAATTTGCATGGGCTTCTTGCTCGGAAGTCTAGCTCTCTGAAGTACTGTATGCTTTCCTAGTAAAGCGGTAATCTTATGAAGGCAGGACAAGACAGCTCACTGATCCCTGCAGAACATGAATTCGGCCGGCAGCTCCATTTTCCCACCACTTTACGCCCACGATGCAAATCATCATTGTAAAGAAACTGAAATCACTAGCTATTTACTATGGCACGAGAAGCCATCCGATTCCTCCAAACGTTGGAAGCATACGAAAACGTTTTTGGCTACTGGTGACCCGGATTTATTTAGCAAGTAAACGGCCATTCCGTAGTGCTTCCGAGTTTCTCGTATTCATATTTGGATATAGGAACAGCCCGGGGAATCGGGTGACGGAATCCCGCCGGTGCCAATGAAGATCGCCCGAAAAGAATTTGGTCTGTGGTGTCTGCCTATCAAGTCTGTATGTAGTGGCTTGGACATAGGCAACAAGCGTCAAACGAGGCTGTAGACTGCAGTCGGTCATGAAACAGATTTATGTGATTTATGATCATGATTGTGAACTAGGAGGACACTTGTTCGGTTTAGTCCAGTTTATCAGTTACAAATCATGTACCAACGGGACGGTGGTTGTAGCTGCTGCCGATTTGGTCGACGAAAAATGCTAGGGCATCGGAGATATGGTCAGGCATTGGAGAAGATGGCATATTCAATTAGCTTCTGCTGAATCCTTCTTAAGAAATAAAAAAAATAGGAGAGATGTGAACTGAGTTTGGTGATGTCGGTGCAGGAACGCCGCTGACAGCTTGACTAACCCATACCCCCAATTTCATTAATCAGTGATGAGTTGAGCCCGGTGATTTCCATACGGGGAGATGGTACTTTCCAACCCAGATGAGTCTACTGCTTAGCATTTTCGCAATTCGTTGAAAGGTTATACAATTCTCGGTCGCATCCATTCAGCATAGGGTTAGGTCAAAACTGCCGGTTAGACGATCCACTGACATGCGAAGTACGTGTCTCAGCCAGCGTAACCTATGAAGAGTGAGTAGCTCGCCCATCGATGGAGAGGTCTTTCTTTCTAAAACTAACCGGCCTACCGTCGCAGCATCGGCCAGATGCTAACGCTTCGGGGACACCAATGTCAAGCACTGGCAGATTTCGTATGTCCTCAGGGCGTAGAGGCCAGGTTACTGAACCATGAAGCAGCACGGATCGCTCGGTCAGGATATATATATATGTACGTGATCCACCTTGGTCCATGCTTGGCTTGTGGTTGGTGAGCCCCAAGTAACTCGGTACGAGCCCTCATGCTGAAAGCCGGTAATAGCCAGAAAGAGATGTTCAACATATATGAACAGAGAGCGACGGACCTAACTTCCACGAGATTATCTCAGAGACATTGCCAAAAGAACAGCGCAGACGTGACTATCAACGAATGCCTAGCTGACCCATTCACTGAATGGAAACCTTCGCCATGCATCTAACAAATCCTTGTGAACTTAGCAACTCAATGAACTTACTAACATCCGGTGCTGCAGCGCATTTATATTAGTATATGACTCCGAATGGATCTCCGGCTATCATTGCCCACGACGCAGGAATATGCCCTTGGTCAGTAAACAGTGCACGATCGTTTCAAGTATTTGTGCCTGGTTCCATTAAGCCATAGCTGCAGCAGACTGAACACACAAGTTCATTCACACCCTCAGTGTACAGAACGAATTTAGAACGGATATAGCAGGACCACTTCGCGAAATCAATTATTTCGATCACTTCAATCAGGCTGTCCCGGCCTTGAGAACCAGACCGATGTACGGTACGATTCTTCGGTCCGCATGGTTTTTCAATATATACTACTTGACGAAGCTTGTGACAAACGGTATTTTCAAAATGACATGATCGCAAGTAGAACAAATCATATGACACCGGTGCTTTACGCTTTCTATCTATTTACATGCCTGCTAAGCGTAACTGACGCGTTTGCGTACAGGAATTATGCCTTGTTTAACTGCGACTGCTTCTTGGAAGTCATCCGGCAAACGATGAACCAGGAGATAACAGTGAATCCATCAGAAACCAAATGTTGAGGCAACTGTCTTTTTAGATGTTTACCAAAATTGAATTTCGTAGACTGAGTCTGAATCCGAAGTATTAACTTCCCAGTGCTGATATTTGGCCTAAATTCCAGTAGAAACTTGATTTTCGATCATCCCGCAGCGCGAAAATCAACCGGCAATACGCACTTGGACAACTTCAGCATGGGTTCATCGAATAGTTGGGCCGCTGGGGCCTTCGGATTCGACAGGAGAGCTCTTGCACACACCCCAAATTTAGGCACTAGCTGGATTCATTTTCCTTCGATGCTAAACCACAGTTGAAAACGTTCTAATCACTTATCGATTTCAGAACAACCCGTGAATCAGTAAAATCAGGAGCTCAATCAAAGAGGTGCAAAAAATAGCCAATCAGAAGGAAGAACCCCATTGCAGATTTGTAATATCACTCGTCGTAGTGCGCTTATATGGACTAAATTGTAAATAATCTGCTGAGAGGCACCAAGAAGTTGATGAATAGACAGCATTAACAGAGTGACAATTACAGAATTTAGAGTAGGAAATGACATTCGTGAAAGCAAAGCTATTGATTGTAATGTGCTGTTTAATTTGAAGGATAGAAGAGCGTTTAGGTGGGCCCAGTTACTAAATTTAAAAGTATGATTTGCTGAGTTTCCGACCCAAGGCCACGGAAATCTTTCAGCTTGGGACTGACCGTGAGTTACGCAGGCTGAGGAGTTCATGACCAAGGGGAAGAAACCGATATTGGGGGAGTCAGTAAAATACCAACATCATTATCGGCAGCATATCGGTGGTTAACACTGATGCTTGACTGCCGTAATGATGTGGCCAGAAGAATCCCACAGAGACGAATAGCAACGGGTATCCAGTCAGGCAAGGATTCTTCCGCCCGGTCTATTAGGACGATACGGAAACCTGCGCATCCCGCAGTAGCAGCCTCTGGATCGCCAGACGTGCGCAGCCGGAAGCGAGTAGACAATGATGGGGTAGTTAGCTCAACCATTGTGTTTGCATCTGGAATTCTTGTTTCTGATACACAGCACACATCAATGCCAAGCGAGTCCAGTGTGAGAGCAGAAGCAGCTTGTTGTCCTGCTTGCTTCAGAGTGCGGACATTGAAAACAGCCAGATAGACTGAGCGTTGAGGCTTTAAGTCTGATTTTGAGCTTCCTAAGGGTGTCAGCACCGGATGGCGCGCACATGTTGCCAAAACGAATGCGGGACAAATGGAGTCATCAGCTTTAACTGAGGGGCTTACAAGGAGAGAGTTGTCAATGAGGTGGGGAGATGGGGAGAAAGAAGGGAGGCGACAGTATAGCCTGTTTTCGCCTACCTGCCCTGTTGGATGCAGCAAGTAAGACGACCCCGCTGGTCGCACCATGCAACGGTTGGTGTGGCATGAGTTTATTAGTACGTGTGCAATTCATGGTCGTACATGGGCTGGGATACTATCAAGGCACCCAGGCTTAGACAGGAGTCCTCAATCAAAACCTTTAGCTCAAAAGCCTGACCGCAAGGCCGCGGTGTTCGGCGGGAAGTTCAAGTGCATTTCAATTTTTTACAAAATAAGTCGCCACGCATTTTCCAACCCCCAACCTAGAGGTCCAGGAGTCTGTGTTCTTCAGACCTTTAACAAGTGATCAGGGCGAGATGGCTCAGTGGTTAGAGCGCGAATTTACTGACCGGAAGGTCCGTGGTTCGAACCCGACTTCCGCCTCTCGACTTCCCCTGTCCAGGCGTGGGCAACCTGGCAGTATCCCAGCCCTCGTGCTTCCTTCGGGTGGCATGGCAGCTAGGCACCGAAAGGGTTTTACAGCTGAACGATTATTTATTTATTTTTTATTTTGAAAGACTAAATGTCGCACGGACACCCCTCCCCAGTATAGCTCAATGTGTCGCAGAGGCACACAAGCCGTCACGCCACGGTAAGGTCCAGTCTCTTCGGGACGGAGTGAGTAAAACGAGTTCTATTGACTGTGTTCACGAATGTAACATTTTGTCAAGTCTGCGTTTTTTCGGAAGCAGCACATTCATAAAAACCATACAAAACTGCTCGTGTTTTCAACCCTCTAAATCAGTATTCACGCGGACAGAACCCAAAAGTGTAGTTAAAGATTTATCTTCGGAAAACTTTAGCGAACTCGAGGTCCTACTTCTCCAAAAGGGGCTGAACATAATTTACCGGCGAAAGCCATTAACAGCACAGGATCTCACAGCAAAAGTGGAGCGAGCTATTGAGAAATCGTCTGCGGAATCTACAAATTAAGCTGGATTCAGAATTGCAAATATTAAGCAGCGACAAAGAATAACACAGTCAAACCTCAGCTTCGTCAAACACAAGGTGTTCGAATCTTCAAAAAGATACCAATCAATCCAAATCACAAGAGCCGACAATGGAAGAATAAACGTAGCAGGATGTGAATCCATGATTCTTGCGCATCTAACCTTACGCATGTACAGCGAACGACAGATAAAGTGCTATTCTCAACGAAGCAGTCTCAGAGTGGTGTCTACCTAAGAAGAGTCAGACAGTCAGGTCCTTGTTGAATTCTTAAATCGACAGACCATCACGATTTTAAAAGCTACCGACAATTCATAAGGTAGAATATCTATCAAGCCAATCGTTGACCACATCACCAGTTTGACATATAAGTTTCCAAAGTTTTTAGTACGGATGCCTGAACCCGTCCAGAATGACCCGATGAGCAACGTTAAAGATTGTTCCAATGTTGTTGACAATCTCAGACAGCAGTACGTAACAACAAAACCTCTTGGTTTTGACGTGCGCCCACCCAACACAAGTGTGCACTCTGGACGGTATTCGAATCACTAGTAATGTCATTCGGTCAATAGAAGTGAGCTGTCATGCAGTCACTGTTGAACCGAACCTAGAAAGTCTGCTCTGACGAAGCCTCGAAATCTAACGAAATTAACACTGTGAAAGGGATGTTGCATCAAAACGACGGCCCAACAGTCGACAAAACATGCTCGGCGGAAATCTACAAGGTGTTAAAGAAAGAAATGACTGTTTCGGTAACAGCAAGGTGCTGTGTAAATAAGCGTACTTTCTCAACTTTGATGTTTAAGCAGAACTTGGAGCTGGTGAAACCTTAGTTACTACACCTACCTGCTTGGCTCCAACAAGAGCGAAACCGGTAAATAATGGTCGAAGCGTTTTCAGTATTCGTATTGGTAGCGCGTCACAAAAAGTGCCATCAGTTTTCATAAAGAAGGCACTAAATGGGCCATAAACGAGATAACAACCCGAAGGCGGGAACTTTTTGTCGACTGTGAAGATTTCCTATCGTCAGCAGATTTCGGAACTAATTCCTGCAGTTTTATCTGACTCTAACGTAAGCACGATTTCCAATATGGACGACACAATAAAAAAGTAACTGGTTCATCAAAGGATCCCTGAGTTCTCCGGGGGACCAAACTGACTGCGTATGTAAGATTTGTTGCAGGGACTGCAATGCTAGCTATATAAGGCTGTAACTGCGAGTGTGCAGCGTCAAACACCAGAGACAGGCTCGTTTATTGCATCAAAACGCGTCTCAATGTGAAAAAATTAGGAGATCACATTGTTGCTGTTGTAAAAACAGCATGCGTACGCAGTCTTCAAGATGGGAGTCACCAGTCCACCTATGCAGAAATTCGAACCCGAGTCGTCGAATTGGAAATCCGCAACGTCAACCATTGGAGGTATCAGGAAGGTCAGATTCCTGAAAGCAACCCCAGAACGCCCGGAACCTACTAAGATCCCAAAACTCCACCAAAATCTCAATAGGAAAGCCGGAAAGCATCCAGGCCAGTCAATCATTCAATCAATTCAGCAATAGCCGGTGAGTGTCCAGACACGCCACAGAAGCACGACCGAATGTGATCAGCGTTCAGCCATTTCATACAAGCACGATCGATGTTGAGGGGTGTTCAGGAAACGTCTACCAGACAGCCTGGATTAATGTCAGAAAGTGCTCTCTAAATAGCGCGCGGTCGTTGTAACTTCTGCACTCGTGTGTTTGGAATAAATCTGCTGTGTGTACCCTTGTCGGTGAGTTCTTTTCTGGCACCAGGCATTGGAGTGGGAACAGCAGTTAGATATAACAAGAGGCTATCCGGACCCAGACAAATGGACAGTTGTTCATGTTGTGGTATAATGTCTACTGAGTTTTGCGGTGGTGTAAATTATTTAGTATAGTGCAATAAGAACCCAACAGTAACACCCATGCAACCTGACAGGCTAGGTAAACTGCTCCAGCTTGTTCCTTATGTTCGTCTTTTGTGCTGCCCTATAATATGAATTCATGTGTCCAGCTTTGTTTATTTTAGTGTTGGAGGGGCATGGCACTATTATATAAATGCATTACTCCCCACCATAGTTTATGTTAGGAAGGTTGTCTTCGTTTTTGGGATAAGTGTTTGGCTCAGTCTCGTTTTCAAGAGGGTCAGTACAAACCACATTCTCTGCAGTCATTCAAATGATGAAGATCGGAAAGCCGTAGTTGAGAATGGGGACCTGCGTCTGGTACCAGCTTTTCTGCCTTGAAACTGGCTACTGGACCCCATCTTGAGATGTTTTTGCGTCATCAAATAAATGCACGGTGTCTAATTTCAAGAGGTACTTTGTGTGTTTATTGAATGTTCTGGACAACATGTCATTGTACACCAACATGTTCGAATTCCCAATCTAATCACCAGCAAATGAGGAGTTGAGGAACAGATTTCAGGAACTGTAGCCTCTCAGCAGGTAAGTTGCGTGAAAAGCCCCTGTAAAAATGACGTTCATTGTTCACTTCCCATGGATGTGCCTCACAATGATTCGAATGATCTGGTGCAGTGTTCCCCTTCGAAGAACAGCACTGAAGTTGTCTGTTTCTTTTAGGTGAACCAATCGATATAAGCACAAGTCCATGCTCCCAAAAAGCTAGCTATCTCGTTCAATTTGTACGTTTTTTGTGGTAAACATGGCATCGGTTCCAGAAACACGACTTAAGTGAAAGCCAAAAATTGAGGCAGACCTCATGTAGATGAGCTCTTTGGGTATCGGGCAAGAAGCCAACATTAAATTCTGATAGAATTCAAGCAAAGCCCAGGAGTTTTTAAACTGCCTTACAGAATCCGTAGCTTGTTTAACGATATTCACATCAGGGGCATGACTGATTCAGGTACCAGTCATGCACCGCCGAGCACGGGTCGGGAAACCAACGTGGTCGTCAACAGAGGGTTATTAACAACTCTAAGCTGTGCCCTGTATATGCATCGCCACAGTAAACACACCTTATTATGGGTAGTCTCATGAACAGCTACCTTGAAGCAACTGGCTCTTTTACTATCGATCGGTTTTTTATCTACAAATCGACAAATACGACTATGTTATTGGCATTGTGCTATAGAAAGCCTGAGAACGATACCATGCAACAAGTTTGTGTGAGTTGTCCACACCCCACAGAAACGTGCATTAGGACACTGGGCTATGACATCATCAGACAGCTTGAACCACTGAATATCGTTTTTAAATAAGCCTGAAATCACTCGAAGACTTATGTAATTTCATCCCATACGATGAGGAATGAGCTGGGGAAAACGCTACTTGAGTTGCGTCCTTTCAGCGGCATTTGGCAATTGCTCTGAGGAGAGTATGTGGTAGTTGATCCAATACTGTTGCCGAATGCATCCAGTCAACATGATTCAGAATTTCGTGGAGCATCTTCCAGGCACCGTATGGATAAATGGAGCACAAAAGGTATGAATGAAACCAAAACGAGTAAGAGAACAATGACATATTGAAGTAGAAACTACTCCGGCATGACCTGGATCAAAATTTGGCACTATTTTTATCGGTTGTAACCATCCCTCAAAACAACCCGGTCCTTCCTAAAGTGAATTATCTAGATTCAGCCCCAGGATCCCCTCATGAGTCTGAATTAACAAAACAGCCCTTGCTAGGAACGTCAGCATGAACCTCGTCGGTCATTGCATCACTTCGGTAATGCACCATTTTGATGTATAGACTCTTCTCCTATTCATAAACATGTGGAACAGTGACATCTTTGAATAATTTTTCGAATAAGCGGAAAAACGGATAGGGAATATGCATCTTACGTTTGACGCTCAATTCGACGTTCTGTCCAATATGACATCGGAAATTGTCTGGGGTGCAAATGGTCGTTGCCGTCCGACACGCATAAGGGACAAAAAACAGCAGTTTCATTTGGTCAAATCGATACTTTATATTGGTTCAAATCACCACGTTCGGGGTCAACGAAGTGAGTACGTGACCGAAAAGGCTTGGATATTAACTAAACAGAGTGATTCGGAGTTTATTGCGCTCATCACAAACAAACGCCCTTCCCAATGAGCACATCATTTTACTTCATTCTGGTGCCTGACCGCAACAATCAGTTGAAGACGGAGAAAAGAAAACCAACAGTCTCACCCATGATTCTCTCTCTGATGGGGCTCAGTAGGTGGATGTAGGACGACCGGTAGCGTTACGTCCGCATCCAACTTCTATAATTGGGATTTAAAATCCAGTCACACGAAGCTAATAGTTAATAAGCCCCTCGCGAAGACATCAGGAATAATCTGACCACGTTTGCCACGCGGACCGAGACGAGAGCCCATGAAGTCCCCGCTACACCACTACTTCAGTTCATGTAAGGTGATCAGCTGAAATTCAATTTACGAACCCCAAACATGGACTGCGGATTCGGTTTTTGGTCATACCCAGCCAAACAAATAGGTTGTGCGAAAAAATCATGAGACCACCCGAGCTAATTGGCCAACTCGCTGAATCCGGTTCCGTTAGGAACACTCAACATACTTTCTTAAAAACGTCCAACTGCAGACCACAAATGTGTTGCAGGATAAAAACGTGGGAACACAAAAATTATCAAAATGTTCAGCACAGTTAGTCAGAGTTTACAGGGGATGTGCCGACTACCTAGGTTCAGCGTCCGTTTGTGCCCACTTTTCTCCGAAATATATTCAAAAAACTGCTCTCATTTTTAATCATATGTCTTCTGAATATTCTCTGACAGTTCCCACGAGGTCTACTTTCACAGTAATTACACTTGAATCCATTTAGGCTTTATATTCCGGTGAATATGTCGTGTTCTCAAAGTTATCGAGGAAGCGTATCTCCCGGTTGGAATGCTCTTTTCTTCAAAATAAACTGCGATCAATAATGGGAAACTGTAACGCGAGTTCCATCCATGAAAGCCGACACCGCTGTCCCATGAGACACAAAAAATTTTGAACTAACAATGAATCGCCATTTTTCCAGACAGGAACAAATACTTTTTATTCGGGCGCAAGCTGCGTCGGTGAAATGTCAAGATTATCTAACTTCGAGTCACTAACCAACCAGAACTGGAATGTTTCATTGATGTCAAGTAAAACAAAGCTATACTTAATGAATGAGATATTCTCAAAAAGGTCATTGTCACCCGCATTTCGTAATTTCAGTGGGACAAACTTCCAGCCACTTACCGGATGCTGATCATAGAAATATTGATGTGGCCGATAATAGCCTATCGCCCGTAGTTTTGTTCACTGGGTTTCCAGAACGTGTTCGTTCTCCCAACAACCCAACAGATCCGTTACGTAACTTTCCAAGCATTCATTGGCTTCACTAAAACTCAGTATAATCATTCTTCAATTGGGATTTCGTCCTGTAAGTGAAACCTAGCTAAGCTGATGACCAGCAAGAATGAAACGGCTTTATAGTGCTTCTCGGCTTGGTAACAAGGATTGGCTTCACTTGCAGGACGAAATCATAGTTGAAAATTACTAAATCGCTTCACACCCACTTGGTCAAAGGAAAAATAACTTGACAAAATGAGGGAAACTTCCAGCCGAGGAGTCATTGCCCGAGAAGCCAGTCAACACGAAATCACGCGACGTGGCATCCGTGATTGAAGGATGAGCGGCGCTATATGCAAAGTGGGAGCTAATCATACTGCTGATCAGCGTCTCGTGACCAAACGTGTTCAGGTACTGGCCAGCAAGTCGCGGGTTCGAAACGCCCTGGAGTTTCGTGAGATGCTCACTGATGATAATTCCAAATAAATTGGAAACAGCCGTACACTGCTCGCGGCTTTTCAGCATGGACTGGCTCGACTTTCAGGATGGAGTCGCAAATGGAAATTACCAAATCTCCTCACACTACTATAAAAATTTTGTTCGTCCATACTGCAACAGCCCTTCTAGTCTTGCACAATTTGCAGTTGAACACCCGTTTGATCATTAAATGGTACGTGTTAAGGGTCACCAAACTACAATTCACGGACTAAATTCAGCTCAAAGTTGCTCAGTCCGAACATCTATGACTCCTGCTCCTAAACCGCAGAAAATCCATTCCTTCTTCCACAAAACATACTATCCATCGAGGCGAATACTACCCCCAAAAAATCAGATTCTCCTAATCACAGCTACACTGTTGGGAAGAGTGACTTAACTACCCGGCTTACAGACATGGACTTAACTGGTGGGCGTCCGGATACCGAAACAAAGCAAAATGATTGATTGTTGATCAAGTGGCGGTTGATCTGTTAACCGAGCTCAGGAACTGCAACCTAATCAACAGCCAATAAACGCAACTGACTCTGCAATATTTAGTCATATAGCCAATCAAATGATAAACGTAGCTATCACACCAATCATCTAAGTTAATACAGTCATTTGTTGGAACCTCTGAATGCTCTTAGCGACTCAAGTGGTCAGAGCGCGAACTTACTGACCGGAAGGTCCTTGGTTCGAACCCGACCTCTGCCTCTCGACTTCCCCTGTCTAGGCTTGGGCAACCTGGCAGTATCCCAGCCCTCGTGCTTCCTTCGGGCGGCATGGCATCTAGGCACCGGAAGAGTGTTACAGCTGAACGATTCTTAACGAATTGCTTGTTGTTCGGGGATTCATACGCACTACACAGATTTATCTATAATCACTTATCGTTTCAAGCAACATTTCGATTAGAAGCATGCGGAGGTAGATACGTCTCGTAGAAATCGATTAAAAGTATGTGACCTTGAGCGGTTGCAGTCTATCAAAATGACACCCTGAGCATTTTAGAGGCTTTGTAGAACCGGTCCACTTGTTTCAAATTTCCTACGAGTTTCCCACTTGCAGTCATCTAGGACCATTTTCTGCATATCGTTTGGCTTGAAATCATGAAATTTTCTTCATCTGAATCCAATAGTGAGGATAACGGTAAAATGGGTACATAGAGACGGGATCAAGTAAACACACGCCCCTCCTCCTCGTAGATATGGTGAACATAAAGAGAACAAACCATTCACTTGGAGCATTTAATACGAAAAGTGTCGTAGGTCTTCAAATGCATCTTTCGTTTCAACCTACCGATATTAGTCCCAGAAATGAGAATAAGTTCAACAGTGCACTCCATCAGTCAAAAGGTTGTGTGCTAGCACTTGCATTATCAGACTATTTCTCGCTTCCCCAGTTTGTCCCGTCCCACTTCATTAGTTGAAAAATCTGATTTTGCACATGAAAAACTGCTGATAGTTTTCCCGCCTCAGTCTTGCAGAACAGGCAAAAATGAGGTTATTCTGCTCGAACTCACCTCAATGAGGTTGAGATCAATCTGTTCCATCTCCTGACGGAGTAAAATGTCGTCAGCTCTGATGTACTCTGAACATTCCTCTACGTTCTGGCGATCATTCCGTTGCCCCCAGGCAACATAAAGTCCGCCTTACTGGAAGCGCTCAAGTGTCTGGGGCTCGTCGGATTGACTGCATTAGTCACAATACACTTTTGGAGCACAGCGAATACTCATTCATTTCATGGTTGAGTACAAAGTCGAGCACAAGCCATTGAAACCTGATTTGATGGACTTGATTACACTCTGATCCATCGACTGAATAAGAAACGGACAGGTTTCAGACTAGCAAATCAATCGGGCATAGGAATATTCATCTCGTATCCCGTTCGAAGGAGCATTATAAACGAATAGGAGTATTTGAATCGTCCTGTTACATCCATCAACCAAATCTGAAACGAACAAATTATCACCCAAACGCAATATGAACGATTCTGTCTATGGGAAAGATCTTTCGAATTAACGCCGTTGAAACATCTTGTGGAAACGCCTCTGTAACTGTCAGTTTCCTAGCCACTGTACTTCCACACAGTACTAGTTAATCGATCTTCAGGTAACTTATTCCTACTGACCGCCCGCGTTATATTTCTAGTATTTAACGAGGTAAAAATGAACATTATAGAGTGGTTTTATCAACACCAAACGCTCTTTGGTAATCGTTGGAATACTTAGCAAAATTTATCAATATTATTCCGTGACACGTCCTTTTCCTCTTCATATAGTTAAAATACGAACTTTGATATCGATCCCAGTAGTGAGCGCACTTGAGTTTTACGTCTTTACTCCGGACCAGTCTTCTGAGACTTGAAATGTGATAGCCACCTGTGCGACAGTCTGAATAGTTTTTTGCACGCAATGCGCCACAAAAGAGACCATACAATGAGTCTCACATTCGTGAAATACATTCATTCGCACAAATATTTTTTGTTTTAACGAATAACTTAAGTGGAACTACTCATAAGTTTGCTGGAGACCCTTCGACAGACGAAGACCTCTTTCGCTCTTCTTAAGGCTCAATCCCCGAGTTGCCATCAACCTTATGTTCCACTTGAAATTTGCGAAATACACTCATTTTCACACCAGTTTTGTGTGGCGAAGCCGGCCGTTGGCTTTCAGCGAGTGTTCTGCAACCTTATGTCTTTCTCACCCGTCGAAACCAATGAAAAGTTGCATGGTTTATCCCCTAAAAATTTGGATCGAATCGCTTGCATGTTGACACCTCACTTTCACCGGAGCAGTTCCTCATGAACTATCACCTTCCGAATAGTTTTGCGATATACATTCAGAGAACACGCCGCAGAACTCTGAGTCGCTCACGCATAGGATAATTTTTCCAGGAAATCTACCTTCTGGATGAGTCTCAAATGCTTCCTTGTTAGACAGGGTAACTCCGTTCGTCTCAATGAAAACTAAGGTTCTGTGAACAATAAAATGATTGACAGAATGAGCTCTAGTAGATTTTATTTCGTGCACTCGCAGTGCCACCTTCCCCGGCTGATCAGTCAAACCACTGTGTTTACCGAGGTAGAAAAAAAACCGAGTCCCTATTTTCATTGTAATCTCATGTTGGCATATGACCGTGCGAATAACCCCTACTGACTCTGTGTAGGCCAACGTTGCATGCATCTATTAGGTCAGTGATGCGCACATGCGTCCAACCCAGCTATGTGCGAATCACGTTGGTTAGGTTAGAAGATTGCTGGTACCATTGTAAAAAGTCACTGTTTACCTATTTTACTGGATAACTGCAACCAGGTCAACTACAGTGATATGCATTCAAGTCCGTTTTTTTCTTAAAAGAGAATTGCCGGTAAAAATTAGTCAGCCTATCCACGGGGGATTTGTCTACACCACTGGATGGGACAGTGCACAAACTTAGTAATTTCGTGGTCGTTGGTTTGTTCGCTGAACTGGGCGATCTGATTGCAAACCTTTCATCACCCCAGTCGAGGTGACATCATCATCACCATTTTGCAGAACTGGAAGCAACAATCGGATGCCGAGTAAACAATGTCAAGACCAAACGCAGAACAGCGCAAACTCAAGGGGAAAAAAAGAAAACACAACAATCACGACTTTTGGATAAGAAACTTATCTGGCTTCCAACTCAGCACAGCTGAACAAGAACTTTTAATGGAGGGATTCAATCTCAACGTCGAGGACACATTCCGAAAAGCTTACCTAGCCAGCTTAGAACATGTCTTGAAATCAAACGAAAGGTCCGAAGAGGTTCAACAACAGACCCCACAGACAATTGCACGGGCGGTCGCAAGGAATGAAAACATGTAAAAGACAAAAGATGATCATTCAGCTGTAACACCCTTTCCGTGTCCAAATGCTATGCCACCGGAAGCACGAGGACAGGGATACTGCCAGGTCGCCCAAGCCTAGAAAGGGGAAGTCGAGAGGCAGAGGTCGGGTTCGAACCATGGACCTTCCGGTCAGTAAATTCGTGCTCTAACCACTTGAGCCATCTCGCCCCCTTGAAAACATGCAACTGATTTCCAAACAAGAACGAGACGCACTCACAAATTTAAAAAAGGAATAAACAATCATGATACTGCCGGCAGATAAAGGATGCATTACGGTGGTAATGGACAAGGCAGGCCAAACATCTGCTAAATGACATGACGACCGACAAGTCATGACCCAACTTCAGACCTCATCAGTCGAGTCTTCATGACGCTCAGGAAAGTGCAAGCAACACACAAGACAACCAGCCAGAAACGTTGGGGAATGACAGTCGGTGACACCAACATTGCACAATTCTATGGGCTACAAAAGCCGTATAAAGAAGGAACTCTGATTGGACTAATATTTTAACTTCCGGGAACTCCATTCTACAAATGAGCAAAAGGCTTCAGGAGAACACCTAATTTCTGGGTCGAAACACACGATCAACAAAGCTGGCTACTTTCTAAACAAACTACGAAACGTCAATATGGAAGATGACGAAATCATGATGATGCCACATAACTGTTTAGTTTAATCAACCATAACCCTGTCTGAGAAACTAGCGGAACAGCCTCCGAACAATCCAAACATGACAGGAACCATGAAACCAGAAAGCATATGAAAACTGTTGGACTTTTGCATGCATACCTACTTTCGCCTTGATGGGCGAATATACCAACGGCTGAAGAGGACTCCAATAGGATCTCCAGTATCAGGATTAATCGCTGAGACAAAGACTAGAGCACGTGGTATTACAGATCACCAGTGCAAATCTATGGAACCGCTAAGTAGATGGCAACTTTGTCATCATGAAACGAGACTCAGCAGACAATGCGCATGAACTGCTCAACACCATACTTGAAGACATCAAATTTACAATCGAACTGGAGAGGAACAACTATCATTCTTGGACGTTTTAATTTACAGAATACCTGAACAGAAACCTGAGTAAACCGCAATGGGACATATACGTTTCACATACAGAACTACAGCAGCAACCATCAGATGAACCGTAAGAACTGCCTTCAAACCCTATTCGAGAGGGTGAAGACAAATTGCAGCACCACAGAGCATTTCAGAACAATGGACATTCAAGGAATTTTACCAAGAGAAGCTTGAAGAAGACGTTTCAACGGCAACAGCAAGAACAAGGACCAGATGGGTAGCTCTAACTTACAACAAGAATATATCTGAACTCTACATGTCGAGTTCCTCTGTCTAGGCTTGGGCAGCCTGGTAGTGTCCCAGTCCTCGGGTGGCATGACAGTTAGGCACCGAAAGGGTGTTACAGCTGAACGAACGATTTACTTCTGATATGGGAGAAGGGAATGATGGATGCTGTGAAAAGTTCTGAGCTGTGGTCTGAGTCTCGAGGGCATGTTGATCGCCGTGCATGCCGCCGACCAATACTCGCGGTTCTCCTCGAACTTAGAATAGCCCCTAAATCTGTGGGTCAGCTGGCCCTCGTAATTATGCTTGACCAGAAGGTAAGCACCTTTAAGGTTCGTTAACGCGTTTCGTGCCCTTTATTCCCCCATGTCCGATCGGGTCAGGATGTACAGTGTGTCGTTTGAATACTTAGTCAGAACAATCAGAGTTCTTCAGATCATTCCCCCTCCTTTTTGGAGTGCACCCTCCAGAGGGCCATTTATATGGGTAGCGAACTCACCTCTGAAGACAGATCAATGGGCGACTTCGTCTTGTTGATTGACGATCACTGGTCCACGGAATGTCAGATGGTCCAGTGTTTCAGCATGCGCCTACTACCTTCAGGACGTCCCATCCTGGTGTTTCTCTGAGATTTCGACTAATGACTTCGAGTTTCTGGGTCGGTTTACGAAGACACTGGACCTTACCGTGGTGCGGCGGTTTGTGTACCTCGGCGACCCATTGAGCTATACTGAGGGTGTCCACGCAACACTGACAGACTCTCATACCAGGTTGGTCAGTGGGTAGAGGTCTGACGGACACAGTCTCCTGGCCCTCCAGGTTGGGGGTTGCAACATGTGTCGCGATGTGTTCCGTAAAATTGGTAATGTACTTGCATTTCCAGTCCAACACCGTTGCCTTACGGTTAGGCTTTTGAGACTTAGGCTTTGGTTGAGGACCCTAATCGTCCTTCGGTCTAGGTGTGGGCGCCCTGGCAGTATCCCAGCCCTCGTACAACCACGACATTCACAACTAACAATACTCTCATGCCACGTCGGCCGTCGCTTGGTGCCATCAGCCGGGTCGTCTTACTGGCTGCATACAGCAGGGCGGGTAAGCGAAAACATGCTACTGCTGACGCCTCCCTTCTTACACTTTCACGTTTTCCGTCTTCCACCCTCCCCCGCCCCAATTTTAATACTTTCTCCGCAGGTCCCAGCTCTAGGACTGATCGGTTTGCCCGCCCTACATCACACTTAGCCGCAGATTGTGTACGTCCGAGTTCCGTTACATCCCTAAACACTTCGAAGTCTGTTTTCAAACCCCGAAAGCCTGTCTACTTAGCCACCTTTAATGTTCGTTCACTGAAGCAAGCAGGTCAACAGGTGGCTCTTGCTCGTACGCTGGATTCCCTCAGCATTGATGTATGTTGTCTGTCAGAAACAAGGACGCAGGACGCAAGTACCGTGATCGAACTGACTGCCCCCTCGCTCTCTTCCAGGTTCCGGCTGCGCACCTCTGGTGATGCAGAGGCCGCTGCAGCTGGATATGCTGGGGTGGGTATTGTACTGAGTGAACGAGCGGAAGCGTCTCTGCTTGATTGGATACCCGTTGATAGTCGCCTCTGTGCGGTTCGTTTGGCAACATCTGTGAGAGAATCTAGAGGAAGTGAGGTCCATCGCACCTTGTTTATTGTGTCTGCTTACGCCCCAACTGACTGTAGCTCTGAATCTGCCAAGGACAGTTTCTATGACGCTCTAGGTGCCCTTCTACAGCAGGTTAAAACCTCAGATATCGTTGTGGTTGCTGGTGATATGAACGCCCAGGTAGGTAGACTGAGCGCTGCTGAGGCCCGATTGGGTGGTCGTCTTGGTTTGGACACGAGACGCACGGACAACGGAGACCGCTTACTTCAGATGTGTGCCGATCACAGACTGTTCCTTTGCAGTACGAATTTCCGGAACAGCGGAAATCGCTTGACAACGTGGTGCCCACCAACAAACCAGCGACGAACCCAAATAGACCACATCGCCGTGAGTTATCGGTGGCGAGGGTCGATCACCGCTTGCCGCTCCTTCTGGAACACCAGCGTGGACTCCGACCATGCACTTGTACGCTGCTGCTTTTCATTGCGCTTTTCAGGTGTACGCAAAACGCGCACACCTCGCTTAGCCATTGAGAAGCTAGTGGATCCAGAAGTCAAACGAAATTATCAAAACCAACTCGTCGAATGCCTGCCGGACGGTACGGTGTCGGATATAAACGGCCACTGGGAAAAGATATCCAAAGCGCTACTCAAGGTTGGAACGTCTGTTTGCGGTACAACCCAGCCAACCTCTTTCAAACACTGGATCTCTGATAGGACCGTGTCTTTGCTGGAGACCCGGCGACAGATTCCCCCTGGCCGCCACCACAACTCCACCCGACGCATCATCCGACGCCAAGTGAAACTGAGTGTCCGTGCAGACCGAGAAGCTTGGTGGACCCGAAAGGCCCAAGAAATGGAAGATGCAAAGAATGCTGGAAATGTGCGCAGGCTGTTCCATTTGATTCGTTCGACTGGTCCTCGAAAACCTCTTGTCAGCGAAACAATCAGAGACCAAAATGGCTCCCTGATATGCAATAAAGCAGAACGTCTGGACCGCTGGGCACAGTACTTTGAACAGCAATTCAGCTGGCCACCTGCTACCTCCAATCCAGAATCCTGGCCTTCAACAGAAAGCTGGACCGTAAATATGGAGTCGCCTTCGGTCTCAGAAGTGTCCGAGTGTATTTCTCTACTCAAGCGTCATCGTGCTGCTGGTCCTGACGACCTTCCACCTGCTCTTTTCAAGGATGGCGGTGGGCTCCTCAGCCAGTGCCTGTCTAGACTATTTGGGTCTATCTGGGAGAAAGAGACCGTCCCAGACAACTGGGGTGAATCGATAGTAGTGCCCATTTTCAAAAAGGGTACTCGCAGTGAATGTAGCAACCACAGAGGTGTTAGTTTGACTCCTGTTGTGACAAGGCTTCTGGCGTCATTGATTCTTCGTCGTCTTACGATGGCACGCGAAACCTTGACTCGTGAGAATCAAGCGGGATTTCGACCGGGTAGAGGCTGCATTGACCACATCTTCACACTCCGTCAGGTGTTAGAGCAACGCCACATGTACAGACGACCCACAATCTTGGTGTTCCTTGACTTCAAGGGTGCGTTTGATTCTGTCGATCGGTCAGTGCTGTTAAATATACTTGCTCAACAGGGTATGCCCCAGAAGTTTGTAAACATAATCCGATCCCTATATTCACATACTTCTGGGCGGGTGAGAGTGTATGGTGAGCTCTCCAAAAGCTTCCCTACAAAAAGTGGTGTCAGACAAGGATGTCCACTCTCTCCATTCTTGTTCAACTTCGTCATTGATGAAATAATGAGGCGAACGCTGGAAGGTCTTCAAAACTCCGGTGTTCAAATTGTTGCTGGTGAGAGCCTTGTCGATCTGGAGTACGCAGATGACATTGCCCTCATCTTTGAAGACCAAAGCGAAGCACAAGCCTTGTTGAATAGACTAACCACAATCATAACATCTTTTGGCATGCACCATGTACCTTCAAAGTGCCTGATGAAGTCAGTTCAAGAAGCCCAAATGCTCAAAGCACTTTTGCCAAATTACATTTGTGGCGTCAAAAAGGCATATCACGTTTACCAGACTGTGTTGTTGTATGGGTACGAGACATGGTCTCTGCGGACAGACGATGTAAGGCGTCTTCAGGTATTTGACCACCGATGCCTCAGAAGCGTGGTTCGTTTTGGGTGGCGTCAGCATGTTAGTAACGAGGCGATTAGAAACCGGGTATTTGGTTGTGCGGTAGGTAGTGCTGTTAGACTTGGTCTGTTCTAACAGGTCTTTGACAATCGCTGTCTCAGAACCATTGCTAGTGTGGGTTGTGTCGCAGAATTCGTAACGAGGCAAGTAGGAAGAGAGTTTCGGTTGCACAACAGGAACTTCCATTGAAGAATACGTCCAGCACCAGGAGCTGCGTTGGTTAGGCCATGTATTGCGTATGCCGAACCATCATTTGTCGGAGAGTGTGCTGTTTTCCTTGCTCAATCCAGACTGACGGAAGCAGAGAAATGACCAACCTTTATCCTAACAGAGGGGCATGAACAAGATTACGAAAAGTTTGAGTGCTATCTGTGCGATTCACTTTCTAGCATGGCGACCACGTGTCCCCCACTGCTTTTTCGTAGAGAAGCTGCGAAATATGGGTGCTAACCGGTGTCAGTGGAGTTCATGCTGTCAATTTCTTCCCAGATTGTCTGATTGAGCGGTTGGATGTGTAGGTACCTCAGAACGCTTGACATAGGCCATCACTAGGTCCCCTCCCTCACCCACCCATTTTATATCCTTTTCACTCTAGGGCTTTAAATATAATTTGACGAACCTCATGGTTGTACGGCAGTGAAGCATCAGTGTCAACACTGATGTTGCTGTGTTTGATGATGATGATATCTGAACTCACAACCAGATTAGTAGCTCAAAAAAATTCCTCATAGCCCATAAACCGCATGCCACTTTAAGACAACCAAGGGGAACAATATGATGCAACAAATTCTACGTTGGACAAACTGGGAGGAAATTATGCACACACATGCGGGGACATTACGCGACCGTCAGGAGACATGACCCTCTATCCTTGATATCCATTTAGGAAGGTTAAAGTCACAGATTAAGTTTGGAAAACGCTCAAACCTTGGCATATGGAGACACGAGACACAGAAGGGAATCTCTGGAAGCATGGTACTCCGTGATGGATTCGATCACTCCAACACACGTTTGCGACTGCAGCTCTGCGATCTCATTTTATAATCATCCCTTTGTTCAGATTACATTTCAGAGATAAGATGCCAGTCCTCACCCAGAATATGATGGTTGTCTATTCCTTCTCCTGCTGTTCTTCAGCAGAATGTCGGGCGCAAGATACGACAACTTGTCAAGAGAATACGTGAGCGTCTCTCTTGCCAGAGAATCACTAGGGCCAACTGTTCGACGAAAAGCTGGATTGCATCACAAATTATTGACACCGGTCACGAGAACAACCCAAAGGAATCATTGCGCGCTGTCTACCGTCTATTTATTAGACCGCCGGTATCGATTCAATGGCGTCACATGACTACGATCGAAGCAGTCGCAACACGATTGCAAAGTCAGACTCTACGCTATCAAAAAATGTTGGTCACGTAACACGAATCGATCAACCCGCTCAGTCAATGGCCGTCTAGACCAACTCACAGCGTCCATTTAGAAGCGACCTGGATTTCGCTGAAAATCAATCGTCCATGTTCCCGCTTTTTTAAATTTACTAACCAACCTTAGCCGTTTATTTCATCATTTACTCCCTATCTTCACTAGTAGATATGTGCTGACCTGACGGGATCCCAAGGACATTATTGTTCTCCACTGTTCTTGTAGATTATTTGGCTAGCCATTCGATTCGCTAAAAGCTCGACACACTTCGCGACGTAGTCAATTGACCTGATGAAACTTTTATACCAAAAGCAACATTTTGCTCAGCAATGACTTCAGGGATAGTTTTCCAAACATTTCTGAAACGACTACTGTTCGATAGGTTCCAAGCGTATTCCAATCGACTGAACTACGGAAATTTCTGGCTTGATAATTTGCTTGCCTTCGTCTTGCCATTAGGGAGTACTCACAATGTCACCCCTAATCAGGTATTTCGAACTGTTCAGCCTAGTGTTGAGCCAATTTTTCTTCGCGCACCTCCGTCACGAAGCAACTGGAGCTTATTGTGGTGTGACGGCTTGTGTCACTGTGTGACCCATCGAGGCATACTGGGGGGGATCCGGATGACACACAGTCTCTCATACCGGGCTGGTCAGTCGTTACAGCTGTGACCAACACAGTCTCCTTGCCCTCCAGGTTGGAACATTCGCGTTTACCTGTTCTTTAGAAATGACAATGGACATGTATTTCCCGCCAAACACCGCTGCCTTGTAGTCTGGCTTTTGGGCCAAAGGCTTTGGTCGATGACCCTAATCGTCTTCCCGTCTAGGTCTGGGTGCCTTGACAGCATCCCAGCCCGCGTATAATCATGATACCCAGAGTACGGAAGCGAAGCACCGGTGCTGAACACTGATGTTATGCTGTCGATGATGATGAGTGAACGTCCAATAAGTAAATTATTCATTGTAGTATTACAACCATCATTGAAAAGAACGTCTGATGGGCGTGGTAGCACCTGAAGTTTGCACCGGGAAAAACTGACAGTTTGGCTGTTCAGTCGAACCTTTAACCGTTCGGCTACTAGCCAGAATGTCGCAGGTTTCGCGACGTGCACTGTTGATGATTCCAAGTAGGGATGAAACAGCTGTACAGTGATTCTCGGCTTTTCAGTATAGGTTGGCTTCACTTACAGGATGTAATCTCAATTGGAAACTAACAGCTATTCTCACACTACCATTGATTTGTAGTTGCTGGGATGTTTATGAACGTGTCGATACAGAAATCGATGGTGAGCTTGGCTTCCGTGGTGATAAATTTCACCTTGTAGTCTAAGATTGCGGGACACATTGTTCACAGATGTACTCAGAGGACGGATTCGGACTAGGCTAGGGAAAATGAACACATAAGAAAACGTGACTCGCTAATTCATCGAGGTGTTTTACTTTCGCCATTTAAGCACAGCGAGGCTGTTTGGTTACCAGGGCTTAGGCATCATCCTGACGACAAATAAGAAATACCATTAGGAAATTCACGACTCTTGGCGGAAGTAAAGGAAATCTTGAATTAAGTATTATAATTTTCTTTGTTTTATTGTGGTCCTGATTCACATCGGAGCTGGCTTGCAACTGGAAAATTTTTGTTGAAGACCTGCTTGTTACTCACGGGTTGTCTCAGCCAAATTTACGGTTTCCTACTACAGTCAATAGGATGATGCGGTGACCAGATTTTCATCTCCAAAGTGGACGTACACTGAACCGATACAGTGATTTACTGATTACAAGGAGTAATTTCCTGATGTGGAAGGCAGGAAATGTGCATACGTGAAAATCATCTGGTTATCCGAGGGCAGGTTCATAACCACTTGTAGCAGGTAAGTTCGGCCTGCCCCATAGAACCGAAAAGATTTGGAGATACCTGACTCTTGATCTCGCTGCTATGGTGGAGTGACATGCAAACTTTTTTGATCATCGCATGTTTCATTGGAGTTGAATTCACATTTGTGGCGTCTATGTCTCGAGAACTTTGCAACCTGGTGCAATGACGGTTGTATCTGGTTGACGTTGGCACAGTGCGGACTATTTCAGTTGCTGTTTTGTCTCACCCAATGACCCCAAGCCAAGCAGCATCAGAAAACAGCGAATGATAAAGATAGGTGATTCAGGTCTATTAGTCTTCGATGACGCTTGGCCGAGTCAGAAGAAATAACTCACCCTCGACAGATGAACTGATCACACTGCATAGGTTGCGCTGGCTTGGCCACGTGCTGCGCATGCCAGTCGACCGACTTCCCCGAAGGGTTCTTTTCGCACAACCACGTGAAGGGTGGAAACGAGCCAGAGGCGGTCAAACAATGACTTGGCAGCGAAGTATAAAAGCCATTACCAGCAAACTCAGCTGCGCCGGTCACTGCCGTCTTCCTGGACGGGGACCTCGAGACGGGCCACATCAATGGTTAGAGATATTGTCCGACATGGCCCAGTCGCGCCCTCAATGCCGCTCGTGCATCTAAGCTATTGTCCTCAATGCATAGCTCCCTTCCCAATTCCCCTTAAAACTCCACTGACAGTGCTGCGTTTACGCAACAATTTATCAGCTCACGCCTCCAATACGCAGCTACCTACCTCACCTCCTCAAATCATCGGTGAACAAAACCGTGGCAGCAACTACCACTGTACGACAAGTACGCGGTTCTTACAGCTGACAATGATGATGGAGTTAAACACATTGCCTCACGAGTTTAGTCTGTTGGGGTTGTATTTGCACCACTTATTACGTCGTACGGAAGATGGAAGGTCTGGCTAGCCAAGCCGACAAAATGTGATCTAGACATTTTGCTTATCAATTTGGCTGTGTTCCAAGGCGTCCACTCAGTTAACAGACAAGTGGACACAGCTGACCGTTACAGGAATGGCCTAAACGTGAAGCTCAGAGCACTGACATCTTTATATCTGTGGTCACACGCCCATAACATACTGTTTGGCAGGCAAACAAACCTAATTACCGACAGTGCAACCTAAGCATCGGTACAAATGGCGGAACAATGACGCATGCTCAACTACTTCAATACCAGTCAGCTTGGTGAACGTCAATTGCTGCTCTTGTCTGATCAGTCATGTTCACTCTTAGATGGAAAATGGCTGGAACGAGACGAGGACCGTGGAGTGATAGACAAATGTAACGGACGCGAATCGTGAGTGTGCGAAACGATAGATTTCTAGCTCAGAGTTGTTAATTCATTTGCGTCTTAGAGACTGTGCTAGTACGGTTAAACGTTAAAATAGATAACATCGTGAATTAATCGCAAGTAAACCGTCTTCTCACAAAACTAAAACCACATAGGCTAAATTGCAAGTCAGTTATTCCTAGAAGACAAGTTTGAAACGATGTGATAGTGAATTCTATCCGACAAATACTAGAAGATAATGTCCCTATCTAACCGAACAGTTCGACGTAGTTCAGGGTTTTCAGCGTCATTCCCTGACCCGGAGATTCGTGATTCACATCGGTTGCTGACTTGTTCCTACAGATATCGTGCAGGGTAGGAGTACCTGAGAGCATTTACGTCCCCACATTTCCAATAGGTGCCAGGACAGTCATTTAACACAGCAAAACGGTTCAAAACAGTGTTGCTTGCTGTGGCCTGAAGCGACCACAAGCCAGTGTGTACAGCTGAGAAAAAAGTTCCCTAATGGCCCAAACAGTCTTTCGAACAACGAATGATGATAGAAACTGCTGAATTCACAACACACCAAACCCTGCTTCAAGCATACAGTCCACTGTGAGAATTCCTAAATGCTCTGTATGTGAAAACGTGTTGGTACTGAAAGAAGAGAGATTCAAAAAAGAAACACGCTACCGTGTCACAGAAATGCCACATCACATTGTTTTTGCACCTGAAAAGTAAGATCGTAAAACCGACACATGTACACGAAATCTTTCAGTGTTGCTATAAGTGAAATGAGCAATGGCGCCGCAGCAGACGTGTAAAAGGCTACAGTAGGACGTGTACTGTATTCGTACAAAAATGACTTGTTGTTCTTCAAGGGTGACAAACAATTGCAGCGAATGGGACCTGGATAAACAAGGGCCAATTACATGCACAAAATAGTAAAGAGAATGGCACCGCTACTGCTCAATAGTGCCTCTTCTAAGACCACAAAGTTCTCGATGAATTCGCACCTAAGGAGGGTCGTTGCGGGCTGAGATACTAAATTTGGAGGAAGAAAGTACGTGGGTCTTCCACGAACTGCTTTATTTTTCGGAGGAACGTAACTGCCTCGCGTCCATCAATCAGGCGATGGTCGTATGTTAACGCTACGTACATCATTGGTCGGACTACAACCTGTCCATCCTTGGCCACCGGACGGTCGAAAACTCCATACATGCCTAGTATAGCCGATTGTGGAGGGTTAATGATGGGAGTTCCGAATAAAGAGCCATAGACGCCGCCATTACTGATGGTAAACGTTCCTCCGTCCATATCCTCTACGGCTAAGGTACCTTCTCTGGCACGTTTGCCAAGTTCGACAATTTCATGTTCTATATCATAGTAGCTCATCTTCTCGACATTGTGCAAAACGGGAACTACCAAGCCTTTAGGGGTAGCTACTGCAATACTTATATCAATGTAGTCGCGATAGATGATATCCCCACCATCGATGACCGCGTTCACAACAGGCTGATCCTGCAACGCGACAGCAGATGCCTTTGCAAACGTTGACATAATGCCCAGTTTGATTCCATGGCGTTTCTCGAACACATCCTTATATTGACGGCGTAATTCAATCATATTCGTCATATCAATCTCGTTGAACGTTGTAAGCATGGCGCAAGTATTTTGGGCATCCTTTAGGCGCTGGGCTATGCGAAGCCGCATTCGGCTCATCTTGACACGTTGCTCACCACGTTCACCAGTAGAGGGTACTGCTTGTGTAAGCTTAGTCTGTGTGGATACCTTTGTAGCAGGGGGTCGCGGAGCCGTTGGCGATTCCTTTTTGTCACCTACAATTGTTTCTACCACGGGAGCTTTCGGTGGTGAGGGTGTTGGCTGCGGCGGCGATGATGATGATGTCATTGAGGCAGAAGGTGCAGTATCAGCGGCAGCAGCCCCTTCTTCAATTCTGAATACTTCTTGGCCTGCAACAACCTTTCCACCATCGTCCACCAGAAGCTCCTTGATGATCCCGGCACAAGGGGCGTGAACAGGAACATTAGTTTTGTCCGTTTCTATTTCCGCGACCACTTCATCCGGGTTCACGTGATCGCCGACAGCCTTTTTCCAGACGATATCCCCTTCGGTGATGGACTCGGCAAACGGAGGGACAGAAACCACACGCAGGGCCCGAAAGTGGCAATTCAGATGAAACTGCCGGCGAGTAAGGTTCCTGAAGGGAGTGGGTAAAAAGACTAGTAAAGCGAATGGATGGGTACGGTGGTACAAACAGCCCGACACAACTATTCCAATCGCATACCAACGCAAAGACCGAGTACGCGCAACGGAATCAAGGATCCAAAAAAGGAAAACGGAGGAAGCAAGATCGGTGCAGTTATTGAAAGAACGCAAAAACCGATCACGTGTAATAAGCCCATAGACCAACCGAAAATCTGTCTAGCAGTTCCTGACATGATGGCTAAAGCAATGATCAAACGCCGGTGCATCAAGACATCCAGAAGTGTACCAAAGGTCGTGAGAACCTCCAGTGGTCCCTATATGAATGATGTAACTCGTGTCAAATTTTTGTCGTCTTCAAAACAAAATAGTTCCTGATTCAAAGCAGGAACTAGCATTACTCGGTGATATGAACAACGTTTGACGTCATTTAGGATAAATTGTCTACTTCGATTTAGTTTTTCTAAGTACCCCCATCGAAATCCCTATTCAACGTCTTTGTAAAAGCAGTATCAAAATCCAAAACGAATACTGACTGGTGATACAAATACGAAAAAATCTGCAGTAGTCACAAAAAATAGTTTCCAGTCATTCTAGGTCCCAGATCACGTTTCGGGTACCAGACTACGCAACATAACGTACATTCAACTCCCCAGAAACAGCATTTGGCCACAAAGAAATAGGCTGAGTGTGCACGTGAAATCTAAGTATACATGGAATAGTTTATTGCATCCTGGCTTCACTGACATCTGAGACACTGACGGACAGTCGATGAAAAGAGCATGGACACTGCGATAGAAATGTATCACAGGGTCACCAATACCTGGGTTGAGGAGCCAACGGGGAAAAACTAACTCGCAGCAGCCTGCTTTTTAGACCATCCGCCAGTTTGTGAAGCATTAACGGACCTTTTTATGTGAAATGTAACCGGGCCACAAGATCAAATAAACTTCCACCAGCGTTATTCAAAAACGTCAACGAATACATATTTTGTCCTAACTAGGTTGTTTAAAGTAATTTGGGAGCAGAAATGCATCTGACCGAACTGAGGCCAGTCAAACACTGTACCCTCATTCAAAACTACCCAAAACGGTCACCTAGAGAAATCTTACCAAAGTTGTAACGCGGCTAATGACTTCAACAGTACTCGGTGCCCGGATTCATCGCACAAGACGCTAGTCCCAGGAAGGATTTCGGGCAGGTATCGGGTGCAATGACTGAGTCTCCACGTTATGTCAAGTAATTCAGCAGCATAATACATAATGCCAAATAACGGTGGTGATTTCCCTCGACTTCTAAGGGGCCTTCGACTTAGCGGTAGGTCACCTGGCTTATATATTTCCAAGGCGTGTTCGACTCACTTAACCAGTATGTTCACTTTGACAAGCTTGCTCAGCATAGAAAGTCTCGGGAGTTTGTATTATTAGACGTCAGATATTAGAGTATGCGGGAGCTCTACAAAAATTCCGTACACAAAGTGGTGCCCGTCAAGAATGTTCAATCTCCCCATTCCTATTTAGTTTCGCAATGGACAAGATAACGAGGCGAACGCGGCGTCTTCAAAATCCTGGTGTTTAAATAGCAGCTGACAAAAACCGTGTCGAATTTGGAATAGCCGGGCAACATCGTTCCCGTCTTCGAAGATAGAAAGGCGCCGATGTTTTTGGATGAACTGACCAAGGTCATCCCCGTCCTTTGGCATGCGATTTGCACGTACAAAGTGTAAGGCCATGTTTCTGGACGTGGAGTCACTGAATACGCCACTTGCAATCCAGGGAGAGACAATCGAAGTTAAGTAGCACTTTACATATTTTGACAGTTGTATCGGTTCTGGCTCTAGTGTGACAGACTTGCTAACTTGAGACATCTATAGTTGCAAAAAGTGACATCCCTGATTCTGAAGGGACGGGTATGTCAGGCTACAGTGCGGGCTGTTTTGCTGCGTGGGTGGCTTTTACGAGCAGCTGAAGAGAAACTTCTTCAGGTCACCGACAACTATTTTCTAAGAACCATGGCTTATATAAGCTGATGCCGGCGTATCGTAAAAAAAATAGACACTTAGAAAGCGAGTGTTCGGTTGTGCAACGGGGACTTCGACCAAGGAGTAGGTCCAGAAGCAAAAGCTGCGATGATTAGGCCATGTGTTGCGCCTGCCAAATCCTTCTTGACGAAAAGAGTGCCATTTTTTGTGCAAAATTCAGACTGCCGCAAGCATTCTGGTAGAGGGATATGAAAGAGATTACGAAAAGTTTGGGTATTGTCCGTGCAACTCGACGCGAAGGATGGAGACCGCGTGATCCTCTTTGTGGCCCGAGATGGCTGTGGTTAAAGCGCGAATTTACTGACCGGAAGCTCCGTGGTTCGAATCCAACCTCTGCATCTCAACTGCTCTTGTCAAGGCTTGGGCGACCTGGTAGTACCTCAGCTCTCATGGTTCCTTCGGGTGGCATGGCAGCTAGGCATCGGGTGTTACAGCGATTCGATTCCCTCTGCGCACAGATGGAGACAGTGTAATATACAGTCACTAATGGATGCAAACGAGGTTGTCATTGGCAGATTGCCAGAATAAAAGTCTGGAGGTCTAGATATTTTGGAACGATTGTGGTAGGCCAGTACTAAGTCCTTTCCCCATCGACCTTTATTATTTTCTCCACAATAAAGCTTTCAAATAAATCATGGTTGTATGGCAGTGAAAAATCAATGCTGAACACCGATGTTGTGCTGTCCGTGATAGTGGTGATGAAGATGATAATTCTCTTTCAGAAATGCCGTAAAAGTCAGGTTGATTGGTTGTAAGCGAGACCACTTCATCCGTCTTGCAAAGGAGGCTGTGTACGTTGGCTAGCAATTTGTAATCTCGCGTGTCTTAAACAGGACCGAGAGTCGCAGCATACAGTACCGGTTAACTACTTCGAAAATTCGGACTGGGAATTGGCTTCCACTATCATCGAGTCGAATTTGCATTCTCGAGAGACCGGTTCGGATGAATATGGCAATTTTAATTCCGGGCCCGATGGGAGACGACACGATAACTTTAGTCAGTTCATCCAAAAACACCTGCGCCTTCCCTTCCTCTTCGAAGACGAGAAGGATGCAACCTGCGTATTCTAAATCAACAAGGTTTTTGTCATAGGCTATTTCAACGCCGAGGTTTTGGAGACCTTCCACAATTCGTCTCATGTTTTCATCGATCACGAAGTTAAATAGGAATGGGCATCCCTGACAGACACCGCTTTGTGTACGATAGCTTTTGCAGAGCTCTCCGTATACTCTCACATGTCCTTAAATCTGGGAATACAAAGAGCTTACTATGTGCACAAACTTCCGGGACATTACTTGGTGGGCAAGCGTGTCAAGAACAGACTAGTCAACCGAGTCGAATGCGCCTTGGAAATCCAGAAATACTAGAGTTGTGGATCACATATCTATGGCGTTGTTCTAGCACTTGATGAAATGTGAGGATTCGATCAACGCAACCACTACCAGGCCGGAATCCCGCTTGCTGCTCTCGAGTCAGCGTTTCACGAGCTACCGTAAGGCGACGGAGCACCAGTGACGCCAAGTCTCGTTACGACCGGGGTCGAACTGATCCACCAATGGTTACCACGCTCACTACGAGTGCGGTTACACGGTCAATGCGTTCTTCTTTATTCAAGAAGCCCGCTCCACTCCGACCTTTGATGTTTTCGATCACAGGTGGTTTCCGGGGACAGGCCGCATGGATCAACTGAAACAATCTACGGGCATTCCCGGCATTCTGGGTCTCTTTCATTGCCTTAGCTTTCCGTGTCCACCAGAGTTTACGGTCGACGCGCACGCTCACTTTGATTTGATGTCTGGTCATTCGTCAGGCCGTTATGTTCGGGACCGGAGGGGATATTTCTCTGAGATTTAAACAGTGCCACTGTTTGGTCTGATATCTAGTGTTTGTATCAGTATCAGTATCATTCAGCTGTAGCACCCTTTCGGTGCCTAACTGTCATGCCACCCGAAGGTTGCACGAGGGCTGGGATACTGTCAGGTTGCCCAAGCCTAGACAGGAGAAGTCGAGAGGCAGAGGTCAGGTTCGAAACACGGACCTTCCGGTCAGTAAATTCGTACTCTAACCACTTGGGCCATTTCGTTCCAGTGCTTGAGTGGGCCTGGTAGCGCCGTGCCACGGGCAAAACTCCCAGCACTGTGCAAAAAGGTAGCGACCTCGTCCCAGCACGAATTCACACCCGACTGTGGAGTAGTTGGAAGACTCCAGAAAACGATTCTGGCAAATTCGTATAACATCCTGATCTGCCAGCCTCTCAGTTGATAGGCAATTTGTCCGCACCTCACGCGGCCCAGGGAAACGTAGGGAGAAGCGACTCCCGACGAGTGCGTGGTCGGAATCCACAAATGTGCTCCAAAACGACCGGCAGTCAGTTATTGATCCACGCCATCGGTAACTGATGGTAATGTGATCGATTTGAGTTTGTGGCCGGCATGCCGTTGGAGGACATCATGTGGCCAGACGACTTCGGCTATTTCGGAAGTTAGTACTGCATAAAAACAGCCTGTGATCAGCACATAGCTGAAGAAATCATTCACCATTGTCCGTACGTAACGAGTCCAATCCATGTCGACCACCTAATTGAGTCCAGACGTGCTAAGCCTGTCCACCAGTACATCCAGATCCCCAGCAACCACAACGGTATCTGAGCTTTTAGCTGGCCGCAACAAGGCATTCAGGGCGTCATAATAGTTGCCTTTGATGGTGTCAGAGCTACAATCGGTTGGGACGTAAGCAGACACAACATACAGACATCGATCAACTTACAGCTTGTGAGACTCCACCACAGACGTTGCCACACAAACAGCGCAGAGGCGACCAGCGACGGATATCCAGTCAAGGATCCTTCCACTCGGTGACTTGGGACTATTCCAAACCCTGTACAGCCTGCCACAGCAGCCTCTGGATCGCCAGAGGTGCGTAGTCAGAAACAAGTGGACAGTGATGGGGCGGTTATCTCAACCAATGTGCTTGCATTTCGAATTTTTAATTCTGATACACAGCACACACCAATGTCAAGCGACTCCAGTGTGGGAGCAACAGCAGCATGTTGTCCTGCTTGCTTCAGAGTGCGGACACTGAAGGTGGCTTCGAGGCTTGACGATTGATTTCGAGACGCTGGAGGATGTCGGTGCCGGATGACGCGCAGATGTTGCCTGCAAAACTGATGCAGGACGGAGTCATCAGTCCTAAGTGGCGGGCTTACTAGGAAAGAGTTATTATTAATGGAGTGGGGGTAGGGGAGAAAAAGTACGTGGAGAAAGAAGGGAGGCGTCAGCAACAGCCTGTTTTCGATTATTCGACCTGTTGGATGTAGCAAGTAAGCTTACCCAGCTAGCGGCACCACACGACGGTCGATGTGGCATGAATTTATCTGTATGTATGCAATTCATGGTAGTACGTAGGTTGAGATATCGCCAGGGCGCCCAAATTCAGATAGGATAACGAATCGAGTCCTCAACTAAAGCCTTTGGCTCAAAGCCTGACCGCAAGGAAGCGGTGTTTTGCGGGAAATTCAGGTGCGTTTCAATTTTTCGTGACAAGTCGGCACACATGTTCCAAACCCCAGCCTGAAGGACCGGGAGACTGTAATGCACTACTCTTAAGGTTGCTGAAAATTCTTTGACAGCCCACAACCGGTTTCGCCGTTTTTGAGTATCTCGCAAAACCAAATTTGTTTGCAAATGAGTGTATTTCGCTGACCGGGGGACTGTGTTCGTCAGATCCCTAACCATTGGCCAACCCGATATGAGAGACTCTGCTAGTGTCAGACGGACACCACTATAGTACAGTGGGTCGTGGAGGTACACAAACCGTCACACTACGGTAATGTCCAGTCTCTTCGTGACGGAGGGGCAGTTAAAAAAAAGCTCGCCTCGGCCACAGTGCTCCAACATTTCGGAACCACCGTATGGTAGAATGTTGCCATAGACGCCACCACCCGAGAAATTTTACAGCAATGGTCTGTAGGCGTTTGGAGTCCTCTTGCATGCTATTCCAGACACTTACTAACAACGAAGCCGCGTTGTAGCACATTCGAACGTGAACTCTAAGTGGTCTATTCTGCCGGCAGTTGATGTACGCGCTGGAGGGTCGACCATTTGTGTTGTTTACTGATCACAAGCATCTGGTCTTCGCAATTCGACATAATTCTGGCAAGGATAACATGCTTTCTGGTTGTTCGGCTGTGACACCCTTTCGGTGCTACCCAAAGGAAGCATAAGGGTTGAGATGCTGCCAGGTTGCCCAAACGTAGACAAGAGTAGTCGAGGTGCGGGGGCTGGTTTCGAACCATGGGCCTTCGAATCAGTGAGCTCGCGCCTCGAGCTCATGTTGGCTGATGCTCTTTCACGAATGTCAGTCACTTTTGGACATGAGTGTTCTCCACGACATGCTCAGCGTAAGCAACCAAAGTTCTCACCACATATAGTCGACCACCCGTCACCAAATTCTTGTGACATCATCGCTTGTGACGTCTCCGCCGGACACACTCGCCCCACACTGCCGGCCTCCTTCAAACGACAAGTCCTCAACGTTATCCATGGTATTGGCCATCCCGACATTCAAGCCACAGCTAATCTGATTCCAGCTAGGTACGTCTGGGCTGTACGTGAACGCAACTGTCCCTGTTTATCTTGTCAACAGGTCAAACTTCATTGCCACGTTATGTCTATCATCGGTCGTCTTCCGATCGTGAACTCATGTTTGACTCACAGCACTATGTATTTACTAAGCCCCTTACTCCATCCTACAGCATGGTCTATTTGTTCACCTCCTTTGACGGCTAAACGCAATGGGGGCGAGAAGGCTCACCGGTTAATTTACGAACTTAATGACTGGAAGGTCCGTGGTTGGAACCCGACGTCTGTATCTCGACTTCTGTCTAGGCTTGGGCAACCTGGCAGTATCCCAGCTCTCGTGCTTCCTTCGAGTGGCATGTCAGCTAGGCACCGAACGGGAGCTATAGCTGAACGATTATACCCAATGGCCTGAAGCCATCTCCATACCAAACGCCAGTGTTGAGATTGCTATCCGAGCCTTCGCGTATGGCTACTATACTCACCAGAGGGTCTGTGGTTCGAACCCGACCTCTGCCTCTCGACTTCCCGTCTAGGCTTGGGCAACCTAGCAGTATCCCAGCCCTCGTGCAACCTTCAGGTGGCACGGCAGCTAGGTACCGAAAGGGTGTTACAGCTGAATATTAAAAAAAGTATAGGTTCACAGTTCGAAAGAACTCGGTTTGCAGAGTTAATAAGTAGGGTCATCATCATCATCAAAGAAAGCAGCACCAGTGTTGACACTTGCTTCACTGCCGTAAAACCATAAAGTTGGTCTAATTTCGCATATATATATATATATATATTAAAAGCTCTAGAGTGAATAGAAGATAAAAAGGGTGAGTGAGAGAGAGGACCTAGTGGTGGCCTATGTCAAGCGTTCTGAGGTGCCTACAATCAGACAATCCGGAAAGAAACTGACAGCATGAACGCCACCGATACCGATTAGCCGCCATTTCTTGCAACGTCTCCAGTCAAGCACAGGTTGAGTCACGAGGACCCCATCCTGGAAGCCGTATAACACCAACAACACCCAAAGTCTTCGTGATCCCTTTGAAGCCTTTCTGCCAAGTCATGCGTTGTCCACCTCGCGGTTTGCGCCATTCTGAAGGAGGCACGGAGAACAACACTCGTCTCGGTAGACGGTGTTTTGGCATGCGTAGCGCATGACCGAGTCATCGTAGTTGGTGGTGCTGGATGATTTCCCCAACTGAAGTACCTGCAGCACAACCAATAAGTAGAACTGCCATCACACCTGCACTACAGCCTATTATCCCCAAGCGAACGGCATAGTTGAGGTTCCAACGTCAAGTTAAAGCATCAATCAGTGCCACTGACGCGACCAGTTGGATCGATACCATCCCTTCGGTGAGCCTTGGTATGCCTTGTGCAATTAAAGCAGACTTACAGGCCCTCCAGTGCCCAATTATTTTACGGCCAGCAGTTGGTGGGCGATTCCCCGTGAATTACTTCTACACTGTCCTTGAAGCTTGTCCCTATGATACTTCATTTTGCCAAACATCTTGCTGCCCTACAGACATCCGCCCATTCAGCCAGTAAGTTACTGCTCCTCAAGCCCTGAGGACATGCACTCACGTGTTTTTACGCGTCCATAAAACAAGAGAATCACTAGCTCCTCCATACAATGGCTTAAAGCAAAGGCTTTCATTATAAAGCGTTGTGAGCGAAGTGGGACTGTCAGTACCGATCGAATCAAGCCGACCTCTGATACCTCCGCGTCTGGCCTAGTGCCAGCTTCTACATCATCGTCAGTCCCGCCACTTTCGACGCCGGTTCAACCGTTTAGTGCTGTGGTTGGTCGACCTTGCTCTCTGGGGGCACTTCTAGCGATCCTCACCTTCCGAGCGCACTCGTTCTGGGCGCTACGTTCACTGCAGGGATGGGTATTGTGTTGAATGTTTCCGCTTGCTTAGACACCCAATAGTCGCCTCCGTGCAGTTCGTTTGCAACGCCTGTGAAACTGTCGAGAAGTTGAGGTTCATCGCTCCATTTAATTGTGTCTACCCATGTCCCGACGGACTCTAGCTCTGAATCTGCCGACGGTTTTTCTTATAATGCGCTAAAAGTTCCGACATCGTTGTGGTTGCTTGTGACATGAACGATCATGTATGCAGAGAAAGCGCTGCTGAAACTCAATCGGGGGGTCGACTTGGGGTGGGCACGAGACAACGGAAGGTGCCTGTTGCAGGTGTGCGCTGATCACAAAGTGCTCATTTGCACTACCAATTTCCGGAACAGCGGAGACCGCACGACAACGAGGAGCCCACCAAAGAGCCAGTCAAGAATCGAAATATACCACACTGTTATCCGGTATCGGTAGTTAGGATCGATCACTGCCTGCTGCTCTTCTGGAATATCTGCGTGGACTCCGACCAAACACTTGTCCGCTGCTGCTTTTCACTGAAATGTTCAAGCGGACGCGAAACGCACACATCTGACTTAACCACTGAGGAACTCGCGGACCCTGAAATCCAACAAACGTATCAGAACCGGTTTCTCTAAAGCCTGCTGAGTGGTTCGATGTTGGTTGTGAACTATCATCAAGCACTCGAACTGTGATAGGACTGTGGCTTTGCTGGATGTCCGGCGACAAACCCTCGGTCGGGACTACAACTCAACAAGACGCATCGTCCGACGCCATGTGGAACTGAGCGTCCGCGCGGAACAGGAAGCTTCGTGGACCCGAAAGTTAAAAGTAATGAAAGGTGTTAAACATGCTTTAAACGTCCGCAGGTCATCATCATCATCGACAGTATGACATCAGTGTTCAACACCGATGCTTCGCTGCCGTACAACCATGATTTATTTGAAAGCCTTATTGTGAAGAAAAGAATAAAGATGGACGGGGAGGGGACTTAATGCTGCCTTACTACAATCATTCCGAGGTGCCAACACCTCCAAACACTCATTCAGGCAATCTGGATAGAAACTGACAACAAGATCGCCACTGACATCGGTTGACAGCCATATCTTGCAGCGTCTCCAACCAGGCGCAGTGGGGATCACGCGGTCCCCATCCTGGAAGGCGAGTAGCACCGATGGCACCCAAACGTCTCGTGATTTCTTTCATACCCTTCTGCTAGGTCAAGGATTGGCTACCTCTCTGCTTCCGCCATTCTGAATTGGGCACGGAAAACAGCACTCTTCGGCAAACGATGGGTAGGCATGCGCAACACATATCCCAACCAACGCAGCTTCTGGTGCTGGACACATTCTTCAATGGAAGTACCGCTTGCACAACCCAAAACTCGCTTTCTAACTGCCTCGTTACGGATTCGCCGACACCAACCCACACGAGCTATGGTTCTGAGACAACGATTGTCGAACACCTGAAGACGTCTCAGTTCCGCTGCTCGAATAGGCCAAAACTCACAACCATACAACAAAACAGCCCGCACTGTAGCTTGATGCACATGTGCCTTGAGATTCAGGGATACACCATTCTGACGCCATAGGTGTCTCAAATTAGCAAACACGACCTGGGCCTTGTAGATTTGTGCATTGACCTCATCTGTCACACTACAGTCGGAAGTAATACAACTCCTAAGATACGTACAACGCTCCACAACTTCCAATACCTCTCCCTGGATTGTAAGTGGCGCGTTCAATGACTGCATGTCCACGAGCATGACTTTACACTTTGTGGGTGCAAAGTGCATACCAAAGGACTTTGGTCAGTTCATCCAAAAACACTTGCGCCTTCTCCTCTTCGTAGGTGAGAACGATGTCGTCTGGATACTCCAGATCGACAGGGCTTTCTTCACAGGCTATCTGAACACCAGGGTTTTGGAGACCCTCCAGCGTTCGTCTCATTATCTCGTCGATCACGAATTTGAAAAGGAATCGAGAGAGTGGGCATCTCTGACGGACACCGCTTTGTTTACGGAAGCTTTCGGGGAGCTCTCCATATACTCCCACACTTCCAGAAGTCTGAGAATACAAAGAGCGTATTATGTTCACAAACTTCCGGGGCATTCCTTGGTGGGAAAGCGTGTACGTCCGCAGGTAGTTCCGCTTCGTTCGCTCGAGTGGCACTCGCAAGCCTATTGTCACCGAAACCACCGAGGACCAAAATGGCTTCCTGATATTTAGCAAAGGAGAGTATTTGGAAAGTTGGACACAGTACTTCCAACAATAATGCACTTGACCAATCCGGACTGTTGGCCTTTAACAACGAAGTCGATCGTGAATATAGAACCCCTTTCAGCCTCAGATGTGTCCGAGCGCATATCTCCCTCATCGCGATTCTGGTCCTGATCACTTTCCACCTGCTCTGTTCAAGGACGTTGGTGAATTCCTCAGCCATTGCGTCTAGCCTATTTGCGTCTGTGTGAGAAATAGGCCGTCCCAGGAAACTCGGGTGAGCCTGCAATAGTGCTTATCTTAAAAAGGATACTCTCAATGGATGTAATAATCACAGGATCGTGTTTGAATTCCGTGGTAACAAGAATTCTGGCTTCACTGGTCCTTTGTCGTCTTACAGCGGTACGCGAATCCTTGATCCATTAGCAACAAGTGGGATTTCTACCCGGTAGAGTCTGCGCCGATCACATCACACTCTGTCATGACCCAAAATCTTGTGGTTCCTTGAGTTTAAGAGTGCACCCGATTCCGCCGATCAGTCAAATCGTTGCTGGTGAGAACTGTGTCTATCTGGAGTACGCAAACGACATCGCTCTCAAGCCCCGTTGAATAAAGTGACCTTTCGGAATGCGCCTTCAGTGCAAAGTCATCCCGCAGAACGTGCAGTCTGAACCTATCCCTTGCAATTCAAGAAGCATTGGAGGCTGTGTAGAATCTCACATACCTCGGTAGTTGTATGAGCTTTGACAGAAGTTCCTGATGCGGTGAGTTTACGAATCTCAAGGGCCCGAATCGCGTTTGCCAATTTGCGCCACTTGTGGCGACAAAAAGTTACATCACTGGCCTCAGGGGGTCATGTGTGCAAGGCTACAGTAAGGGCTGCATTGTTATACGGTTGCGAGGCAATCTTTGCCGATGTGAGGCCTCTTGGGATTTTTTACCACCGATGTCTCAAAATCTTTGCTTGAGTCACATGGTGTCAAACAATTTGTAACGAGGCAAATAGAAGACGGGTATTTAGTTGTGCAGCATGCACTTCAGTCGCAGGGAACACCCAACACCGTTGGTGAGTTGGTTTGACCATGTGCTACGCATGCCGTAACACCGTCTGCCGAGACAACCGTTGTTCTCCGTGCCTCCTTCAGAATGGCGCAAACCATGAGGTAGAGTACATATGACTTGGCAGGTGTGAAAAAGATTGTGAAGAGTCTAACTGTTGTTGGTGAGATCAGACTTCTTGGATGAAGGTTCCGGTGATCTTTCCCAGCGACTGAGTGGAGAGAGTGTGGGGTGTCACTGGCGTTCACACTGTCACTTTCTTTCCAGATTGTCTGAGTGAGCCCTTGGAAGTGTAGGCACCTCAGAATGCTTGCGATAGGATAAAGCCAGATCCTTCATTCACCCGGTTTTCCCTTCCTTTCTAGTTAAGGCTCTAAATACAATGAAATGAACCTTGTCGTTGTGCAGCACTGGAACATCAGTGTTGCTACTGGTGCTGCTGTGTTTGAGGGCTGGTGACTTCTTAAGTAAGACCCCCGTTGCGGGCTGTCCCTGGTCCCTGCGTTTTTGGACCTCATTCGGATCCCCCATAGCATTCTTACGGACAGGGAATAGCCTAATTTTTCTCATCTCTGACTTTTGCTGTCAAGTTTTGTCGAATTCCGTCCCATCGTAAGCATCCTTGGAGGGGGGTCTATTTGTGACACGCATAATTTCCGTTTTTCCCTGACTATTCTTGTTCATATCTGCCTTTATTTTGACTGCACTCCAATCCAAACCTGAAGTTTACACTTTCTTGGCGCGGTTTTTGCTCCGTTCGTTCAGTACCCACTTTCCCAGTCACCGCTTAGGTACATGTTCGTCCCACGGTCGTACTTCGCGTTCGTTCTCGAACATCCGGTATATACTGTAGCCGTACTGCTAGCTGCGACCTAGTCAGTTGTCATACTGAGTTAGGATTAGCATGATATTCATAGTGGGTCACAGACTGTACATAACTTAGATCTCTTGGCTAGGGTCAGCTGATTGTCAGATAGGCCATCGGCCCACATGACTGATCACAGGGCGGTTCTTCAAGCCGAGTCGAAGCCCTCAGGCACGTTGGCGATAGAATCCGACGATTCCGGACGCCTAGCGGCGTAAATACTCAACTATACGAGGTTACCTAGGTCCAAAGCTCTGCTTTGACCGCTTTGATCCTCGTTTGCTTGGCCCGGCGCGATAACGGTGACGAATATAGGCACTGCGATACTCAAACTTTTAGGTTTGCGGTTCAGTCGATTTTTATCCCCAACATAAGTCTGCTTAATCTAACTGCATCGACCAAACCAAAGCAATACGTACAAAAAGAGCGCTGTTATAGAGCAAAAGCTCTCCACACCGCAAAGCGCAATTGACTTTGCCATAATAACCCCCAAAACACGATAACTTAAAAACGCAAAGCACACTCCTGCAGTAATCCATGAAAACAAGGTAATCAGGTCAGCGAATATAAAATCGGGGCTTTACAATTGAAACGAACCACAGCTGATTGGATCCAAAAGATGCGCCAAAAGAGCCACGAGGGAGGACATTTTTCTGAATGCTGACAGGGCCGCTCAAATAGCGAGTGACCTTCAGAACTCCCCTCACAGCCATGCCGAGATGGCGACTCATTTCAAGAATTCGGACGGCGTGACCGCCCAAGGTCACCGAATGCGTTCAGATCCATATGACAGACTAAGAAGGAGGGGTGTCTGGAGCGGTCTGTGGCGTCACGGGAGATGCACAAGCAACATCCAGACTCCGATTCAGGTAGCGGTCGCGTCACAAGATGCATCCAGCTAGAAATTCAGACATCAATGAGTTCAAGGCCCCCTGGACGGAGCTCCAGTGCCTCGGATCAAGTGGACCTTTTGCAGCGGCGTTGACCGAAGTCGTTCAACAGAGCGCTTGGACTCAACATGTCGTTGCACCCACCAGATACCGCGCGGGCCAACAACCGTCCCTCCTGGATTTGGTCATCACCAACGAAAGACATTTCGTTGATCAGGTGACAATTAACGCTCCACTGGGACATAGCGACCACTGTGTGCTCACCTTCGATTTCATCTGCTATTGGGCCAGAAATCCCGAACCACAAACGTGGATTCGAAACTTCTGCCGTGCAGACTGCGCATCTTTCGTAACCAAGTTAAACTGGGGCCAGCCTCAGTGGAAGACTTATATAGGACAATTGTCCAGAAAGTTCACGAGGCTGACACGATGTTCGTCCCAAAAAAACCAGCACGCAGTCGGATGAGCCGTAAACTACCCAAAAGGATCCGGCGTCTTCTGGAAAAGAGGTCACAACTATTTCTCAAAAAGTTGACTACAGGAGACACAGAAGATGAGCTGGCATTTCGTAAAATGCGGAACCGCTGTAAATCGGAAATCCGCCAATGGAACATACGAAAACAAGCCACCATTCTAGACCTCGCCCGGAAGAACAGAAATGTGCTGTTCAAATACATGCGGCATCGCCGAAGAAACAAGCCATCCGCGTTCTCCCTGAGGGACAGGAACGGGGAACCCACGAGTGACCCAATAGTGGTATCTGAGTTCTACAGAGATCACTATGCAGGTCTGTATTCAGTCCCAGCGTCCTCGTCACATCCAACGTTGTCAAGGCGTACCTACGAACGGCCTCTAACCGACTTGGTATTCACGGTGGAGGACATTCGTCAACTCCTGCACAAGATCAACCCATTCTGCGCGTTGGGGCCCGACGAAGTCCACCCAAGGATCCTGAAGGAAACGTCGTACACACTGGCAACTCATTTCCATCTGCTGTTTCGTCAGTCGCTTGACGAAGGCCACCTTCCCTCTGTTTGGAAGGAAGCGATTGTCACGCCAATCTACAAAACTGGTGACCGACTATCGCCTGGCAGCTACAGGCCTATAAGCCTCACTAGCGTGCCATGCAAGGTGATGGAACGCATTCTGAAGCGAGCCATTCTAGATCACCTTACTTCCAACAACTTGATTTCTCAAGCTCAACACGGATTTCTCCCAAACCGTTCCTGCGTGACGAACATGCTCGTATTTATGGACAGCTTAACCCAAGCCAAGGACGAGGGACTCATATCGGATGCCATATTTTTCGACTTTTCAAAAGCATTTGATCGAGTCCCACACGTCCCTCTGCTCCACAAACTCGAGTCTTACGGGATTCAAGGGAAAATCCTACACTGGATCAAGGCATTCCTATCAGACAGATCATTCCGAGTGAAAGTAGGCTCGACCTACTCTTCTGCGGCGCCGGTCTCCATTGGAGTTCCTCAGGGCTCCGTTTTGGGACCTTTGCTGTTTCTGATATACGTCAATGACCTTCCAGATGTTATTTCAAGTCCATGTCTACTTTTTGCGGACGACTTGAAATCGTGGAGTTCCAATGCCAGTGCCCTCCAAATTGATGTGGACGCCGCAAAGCAGTGGTCGTTGGACTGGCACCTTCCTCTGAATGACGAAAAGTGCGTCCATATGTCATTTGGAGGAGACTCAGCGAACTCCTTTGTCATGCATGGTGAGAAAGGACCAGAAGACATCACGAGGATAGATGCCAAAAAAGATTTGGGTATCTGGCTCTCTCCAAACCTGTCCTTCTCACTGCACCTTGAGAAATCGGCTCAGAAGGCATTCGCTGTTCTACGGATGATTCGGCGTACCTTCTCTCGTATTACTCGCACGGACTTCCAAATACTCTATGGGGCCTATGTCAGACCGCTCCTTGAATATGCCAACCCGGTTGTCTACTCAGGACGCACGAAAGACGTAATCCTCATTGAGCGTGTCCAGCGAGCCGCTACGAAAATGGTTGCCGGTCTCAAGTCCATGGACTACGAAACGCGTCTCGTGGTGCTCGACCTCTTTCCCTTGGAGTATCGTCGCCTCCGAGGGGACTTAATTCTTACTTACGCCCTGTTTGAACAAGGCTTGGCCAACAGGTTTTTCACCGTTGACCCAGCAAACACACGGCGGGGACACGGTAAGAAGATTTTTAAGCTCAGAGCGCACACCTTCATTAGGCAAACTTTTTTCTCATTTCGGGTATTTGCTGCGTGGAATAACCTTCCTGAGACGGTTGTCCACGCTCCCTCTAGAACTCAGTTCAAAACACTATTAGACACTTATTTACGCGAGTCCTCGCGCTGGCAAACATACTGCCCCGCACTGAGAACTTGAAGATAAGTGCTACACCTTTTTTTCACTTGTGCCTTTCAGGTGAACGACAGCTGCTGAACGACAAGAACAAAACCGACCCGGGAAACTTAGGCGAAAGCCTCGCTCCTGTGTATCACTCCGTGAATCCGTGAAGGTCTCCCCATTTTCTTATCATATTTTCTACTTTCTCATTTTTCGTACTTTCCAGTTTTCAGTTGCCTCTTTCTTGTCGCACCCCCTCGTTTGGCCTTTCCTGCCTGATTTTATGCCATCGACCTGCCAAGGAAAAGCAGTTCGACTGAAGCTCCCTGTTTCAGTATAATCTGCAGCACTAGCACTGGTTATAATCTTCACGGTGCCATACCACAGTGCTTGAGAATTATAGGGGGAAAAACGCCATCGCCCAACGTGAGCGGTGAACGTTAACACATACCCCAGGGACTTCGCCCAGCACAACTTTAAACTCTGCGTGATTACAAGCACCCAGTACGTCGGGCGAGACCTTGTTCCAAATATTCACTATCCATTGAGAGGATTTTGCAACTGCATTGTTGTCTGCGCGCCTTCTGGCAAGAGTCCATAGGACTCTCCTCAATGTCAACCATTCAGCAGCTTAAATAGCTCCGGGAGGTTGAAACGTTTATGTAAGATTCCTTATACATTCTACCGGCCGATATCATTTCTGGCCAAGTTCACTCAAATTAGCTGAAACAGAACTGCTGAGCCTCGCCACTTGAGGTGCTAGACGAGGGGGATTACGACAGCACACGCAGTTAGAAACAGAGCGGCGCAATCTGCAGCCACGACTTTGGATGGTGTTTCAAGAAGAATAGAATTGATTTCACAATGACAACGCGTCTTACGGAAAAACACATAGCTATAAATGCGGGTCAGGTTCCTGGTGACAGAAGAAATCGGAGCCGGAGCAGCCTTATCAAGCGGGCTTCGGGGGTGCTAGGTACGAATGTGACTGAATCCAGGAAAGCCCAAGCAGGAAAGTAAAACGTACCTGAAATCGCGTGGGCTGCGAACTGCTGAGAGAAGCGGCTGGCGGGATAGCTATGCGAGTGAGGGCTAATGCAAGTAGTTAAGGGGGTGCTGGACCTGGAATTGATGTACAAGAGGCACCGCTGAAAACAGCAAAATTGCGAGTGGCGGTCGCTGCTATATGAATGAGGAGTCACCCACTGACGAGTTCTTTAGCCTCTCTGCAATATACGTCCAACGACTACCACACAGTCGGCTGTTTACTCTAAGTGAAAAGTCCAGGACGTAAGGCTGGTGCAATTTCGCAGCGCGACGATCATACCACACATTGCTGGGATCCAGTGGCACAGTAACAGGTAATAAAGAATTGCCAAAAAAATTTCGCCAGCCTAGGCGACAACCCCGACAGACGTTTTTCATCCGAGGGGCTCATTCAGAACAGCAACAGAACAGTTTTAGCCGGACCTCGTTCGGGTCCCAAGGACAAAAACCACCCTGGAGAAGATCGTTCAGCGGCCCAGTGGTTGAATCTTCTGCCTACGCATCCTTTTTTTATCTTGCTATTCTGAGACAGTATGTTAGGCGACAAAGTCGTGGCTTCTTCATGAGATATCCTTTTAAATACGAGACTATCCAAGGATGAAGAGCTACCGCAGTAATTGTCTATTAATATGATCAAAGTATGTGAGTTTGCAAAGGAAATGGATTACCAAGTCACCAAGGATGGTATTCGTCGCATTACGGCTGCCCACTGGGACCATACTACATGGGGCGTCATGTTTTACTTTACCACGGAGGATAAATAGCAAAAATTTGTAGAGAACTACGTGTCAGATACCATGGCTGTCGTCTTGTTTACCCTTGGCACGGATCTGGTTGCACCGACGGCTTATTTTGGAAAGTTTTTCCATGTGACCCTGAAATAGAGCGTGTGGGAGTTGGGTACACGCTGGTGAAACCGTGATTAAATTAGCAGCCCTTAAAATCCGCGAAATGGAAGTTTGTCCAATCTAGGCCGTTTTTAGTGTTCTAAACTGCGCTCCACAAGTCGTCGAGATATAGCTGCAGTTTTTCCATCTTTTATCCAGTTGGTTCACGACTGGTAACCTCTAAGTGTGTGTCGCACTCGTCAGATAAACCGCCAGAAATGTATGCACAGTGCAAATCGGCAGAAAACCGAGAGGGGAAAATGGTTGTGTTTGTTACCCCGGTTGGGAAAATTCCAACGGGCCTTACAAAATCAGAGCCAAGCCGAACTATCAGCACGTGCAGAAACAGAATTACGATGCCATATATTAAGGGCATCACCAAAGCGAGGGTAAGACACAGTAAACAACATCATGCAAGTGTTTCACAAACATTAGGGCGAACTCATGGAACCAAAGGAGGAGAGAACTTAATGGGTAAACTTAACATTACATGCAAATGTCAGTGGCATGGCACTACATCGGGTAGACTGTAACCTAAAAGATGCGTTCTGTTGTCCGATCCCGGAGTTGTATCTGCAACTCATTCAAGGAGATAATATCAGTCAGATTTTGATGGTTTCTTTTTTTATTTGTGCTGGTATAAATTTTCACGGATAGTCTATTCTCATAGTACGAATGGCCTTCTGAAAGTAAATTTGATCGGTTGTTTGTTCGCAATCTTTGCTGCGTTATTTTCTGCCGTTCTTGTGTTTCGCTGTCCATGCTTCCTTCATTCTCGTTGGCTGCCTATTGTGTCGCGCTGTAATACGCTTTGCTGTTACTTGATTGGCTATTTGTCCCCATCCACTGTCGAACGGTTCTCTTCTTCTTTCCGACTGGCCCATCCACAATTTGCTAATTGTTTCAGACCTTCGTATTTTTGTTTGCCCAGTTTCTGTTTTGCCAGGTCCCAAATGTTGGCCAATTCGGTATTTAGGCTGGCCAACTTTCAGCCCCCTCGATTTTCACGGTTGCATCTTTCATGCTGTTAATTAGTTGTTTGATTTTGAACTTTCCTATTTCTGTCCCGGCCGTTGATGTAGCTGAGTGTTTGAGGCCCACGTAGCTCTTCTCCTATCTGCGGATAAGCCACAAGGTTCATCTCGATATGATTGTTTGCTTCCTCCTCGTCGGAGTGTCGTGCCTTCTCGAATTCGTATTCCCTTTTTGTGCATTATGTCTGATTGCACCGACATCGTCATTGTTGAATTTGTGGCTTCCTAGTCTTTGTAACGGATACGAATTGGGATTAGATCTGTGTTCCAAAAACACACCTGGGTTTTTTAGCTTCTCGCATGCCTGTTTCAAGTGGTGTTTGTAGTGCACAGAATTTCGTTTGACGTCATTTTTTGCAGCTGTATCGTGTTTTCCTTTTGGTTTTCATGTAGTCTACCGCGGTGTGTGCCAAAGTATTTGGTACAATGCAGCACCATATCGTAACATTCTTGCGGCCGTTTCGGAAAAGTTCCTGCCCTGTCAAACCAAATTTGTGCCTTGTCTGGGAACAGTTAATTTTGCTGGGTTCAGCTGGCTCGGTGGTGTTAACATGAACACCCTCGGGCAGTGGTCCTTGGAACAAAATGAATAAGTTATTCCCTTCCACCTTATTGGATTCTGTCACACTGTAGTTCGATTCGCTCCACCAGTGTTGGGCAGAACTCTCCACCTTGCAGTTTTGATGATTGTCGTCATTGTTGTCGATGTCTATCGTTGTTCCATACACTTGTTGAGTTTGTTCATCTGATAGTCTGGTTGGGGGGCATCTGGAATTTGAAAAAGTTTGACTACCCCGATACAGTTGATTTCATCATCTCCAAGGGCACTGTTGATTCTTACCGTGAATCAGCGGGGATCACATATTTTTTGCCGCTCTGCTCTGACTACTCATGGGTAGCGTGGTTTACACCCATTTATTATAACGCTGTTTCCCCTCCTTGCTGCTTGTTGCTCGGTTTTTTGGTCCCGCTGAATTCTGCTTATCCGCTAGTAACTGACGTCAATATATTTGCCTGTCCGTCTTCGTTTGTGTGCCAGTTCTATCTATTTTCGGGTGTCCACTCTGACGGAAAGCGGACCGTCCGGGGACTGTTCTCAGATCTCCTCGGACAGTAGGCGAGCGTGTCATTCGTTACGTCGACTCGATGCCTCAGAAGACCCCATTTTTTGCATTACTTTAGACCGCATCTGCCAGATACCCCTTGTTGGAATTTCTTTCAAAAAAGAACCAGGCGTGCAATCCGGCTTGACACGTGACAGGAGTTCCTGCCTGGTGGTTGTTCAGATGGTTGTTGATCTGTTTGCCGTGTCTAGCACTTGGCTTGCATTCGACACATTGAGGAATTACTTCATCATGCCGTCAGCCGAAGACGATTCTTACCTCCTCAACGCCCTGCTTGTTTTCTTCACTGTTATCTCTGTACAAGAAAACTACACTGATTGACTGGCCCTATCTTTGCGTTCGTACGTCGCCTAATACCTACTTGCTATTGCTTACGGTAAGCCTTGCTGCCTCGCTAACCATTTTTCTGCTCCGAACGATTGCACTACTATTGGTAGCACGTTTTGCCTATTTCGCGATGTTAATAATTCGTTTGTCCAGAGAACCAGTTCTGAATGGTTTTTAATACAGCATCTGTTACCCTGTTCCTATTGCCCACTGAATACGAACTACATGTAGTCCGTTGGCTGCAATCGTCCCGTGAGATCCTAAGCCACCCGGACCTTAAAACCATTTATCAGTTAGTTTTTTGTGGTAGGTTCACGTGATTGATTTACAATTTTGGATCGAGTTCTGGTCATAGGACGCGCAATAGTGACCACACAATGGTCTCGGTAGTAAACCGTGACATTCGAGGTATCTTTGGCGCTCCCCTGTTCGTGATGGTTTCTGCTGAATTCAAAAGTGATAAAGCAAAGGTTGAAAACGTCTCAGGCGTCGTAATATTTATCTGTATTTAAACCTTCCAACAGTCTCTGGTTGCTGTCACGGCCAAGTTAGGAGTAACAAATATCACCTATCAAACAACATCAAATGAAAACGTAACCTCGACTTGTGCCGTTCCGTCTTGCAGACTGCCCAACCTAGCCGTGTTTTTTTGATTGGATATTATGAAGTAAGCTTTGACCGTTGCCAAATTTCCCCCTGCGTGCTCGTGGGATGGCGACCGTAGTGGTGCGTACACTTGGAAGCCTGATGAAGCGCAAAGTTGTTCGATAACCAGATTACTGGTGATGTTGTCCCTATTAATGACGGAAAGTATTCAAGCAATTTGCCACGTTCGGCAAACAGATTATTAATCGGCTGATCAACAGCTGGCTGATACGCCCACGAAATTAATCTTCTGGTTAATTACCACCACACTGTGTACACCGGGAGCGAGAGGTACGCAAAAATTGCTTAATGAGAACTCTCGGGAGGACGGCCGTGTCCATCGAGAGTTTTCCTAACTTATGAAGACAAAGACGGGCACCCGTTTAATTTTGTCAAAACAATAGCAGAAAGAAGACGACTGACTATTAGTGCACAGGTGCAATCGGCATGGCAAAACGAATGCACGTAACCACAGCGTGAACGAAGTGCGAATAAACGTAATAGAAACGACCAACTGTCACATCGGATGCGTGTGTTCTTTGTCACGCCGGTTACGTTGGTTGTGAGTCACGTTGGGCAGGTCGGTCACGTCGGTTGTGAATCAGTCGATCTCACTAATTATTAGCGCGCAGGTGATGGTAGCCATATTATAATTCAGAAGGTATATATGCACTAATAACAGTTTTTACTGTGGTTGACAGTGGTGAGTTGCAACACGTATAAGAATAAATACAGTGCGAAATGTCGAGCAAGACAAGGGGGAACTTATCGTTTGTGAGGGTCCCTTGGTGAAATTCCGGAAGGCGGTAACATGTTTTCTCCGCAGTATAGTTGCTACACGTGTTCTATAATTGTCCATGGACTTGTGGACAGTGTTTGACTCCCTGCTTTCTGCGCGCGCGAGTCCGTGTCTTGACTATGTTCGGCCTTCCTCTATGTAGGCATGTTTTCGTGTACATGGGTGCAATAATAATAATGTTTATTCTCAACTAGTGGATGGCATACCCTCAGGAACGCTCACACGGTTACAGACAGAATAAAGCACGACTGGATGGGATTGGTGGGTACTGGAGATAGCGTGAAAAAAAGACAAAATCTTGGTCACGCCCAACCCGGGAAGGAAAATGAATCAAAATTACCAGGGGTTTATAACAATAATAAGGTCATTTCCCGAAGTGAATGAAGCATGTCGGTTGAGGCATGATCGGGTCGTTACAACCTGAACGCGGCAGGCAAATGCACAACGGAGAGGGCGTTTCAGCCAAAGCGGCATACTTCTTGCTAAGCTTAGTAGACGGTAGAGACAACGTCAGCTGAGTCACCTTTGTTTGACGCGGTTGGTAAGTGTAAATAAAGACGAGTCTTGTGATCCAGTGAGCGACTGTGAGCTGAACAGTCAAGTGTGTGTGAAGGGATGGCTACACGCATGCCGAAGAATTACATGCAATCAAGAAAAGAATCAATAAAGACAAGGACGTTGGTTTGCATCCGGTGGCCGCTGCAAAGAAATATCTACCCATGTGTCGGTTGCAAACTGTTGCAAACCAAACCAGACAATAATTACGATAGTTGAACCTTAAAAATAGAAAGTGCCCGAATGTCCAAACAAACGGCGTTTCGGGACGACGATGTAACCGGCGAAAGGGCCATTTCAACCGCGAGAGTGAAAGGGCTCATTACAGGTATTCAGCATATCAGCCATGTCCAAAACCTCAATTTGTCAACGCAGCATATCCTTTTTCGGCACCTGTGACTTGTTCTAAAATCTAAGTGCGTAGAAGGGAAATTTCAAGTCAAACTTAGCGTCTCCGCGCATATATGCCCAAACCAACAGATTCAATTATCTGTCTTAAATTCATTTGGCTTTTGTTCGAGCGGGTTTTACGCGCAACACCTGGCCTGCTTTATTCCAGGCTGGCTGGTCTACCGTCAGTACCCAGCAAGACTCTTCCAAAACGTTGATAAGGATGTGTGGAACAGATGGCTGATGTTTCGTCTTCATGCCTCAGAGCTATAAAAGGAAGCAACAAGCGATTACTTGAAAGACAACTGCGTGAATATTATGTGCTCTGCTGACAAAAAACAACATTGTCCTTCACAATTAGTGACTACACTACACATGAAGCAGTCAACCCTGAAAACCAAGGGATATTCGGCGATTCGGGTGAAGGTATTCCGAAATGGCAAAGACAACACAGCTCAAACCAGTATTAACTAATCAGGCACTTCACTTTCATTCAATCTCATCTAGGCATCCCGTTCACCACCTTCAGGATGGCTCGTAAGACGACAACCAATCCGAGGGGAGTTGATCATTGGCAACATTTTGCTGAAAAGCGGGGTGTTGACATCTGAAGAGCGAAAATTGTGCCCAGAGATCGTGTCACAAATGACATATGCGAACGCCACTGGGAGTGTCGGTCAGCTGAAAAGCTAGTGTATAATAGTTATGTTCTTACTATGACGGACGATACATCTTTCGTTCTGGTTAAGCCTTGCCGGTGTGGACGCATGGCTATGTTATACTTAGAGAAAGCGCACTTCAGTGACATGGTTCGTCAAGACGAGTCAAATTGCGCTGTTGGTGTATACTTGTTGTTCTTAGATAACCTGTCACTTAGCAGAATCAACCGTGCCTAGAAAACCGCTCTATGTATAGGCGTTTATGTTCAAAATATGGTTAGCCCGAAAACACTGAGACGTCCAGTGCTATTTTTGTATGCCAAGTGCCGACCAGCGCGGGCGTACACCAGAAATTTACGGCAGAAAACGGAGCAGTGTATCTTCATGCCTGGGCTGCAACTTAGCTGCCCTTGCACCGGCGTTTTACTGAAGCTAGTTTAAATAGTTTTTTGCGCACCATTTATTTTCAAATTTTATTTTCAGTAGTTATCGCTCAGCTTTATGTTGGATGTCCTTACAACGGTCATGTGGGTACTACTGTGAGAGTTATGCAATCCTTCAAAACCTTTCCCCGCAGAAAACGAAAAATGCATGCTACAACAATAGGTTTTGCCTTTTGCAATAATGTTTGAATTACGGTTCTGAGTTTGTTTGAGAAACTTGATAGGTAGGTTGATATCAATACGTTAGGTTTTGTACTCATGCCTCTTATTTTGTAGGCGATCACAAGTGATTATCTCGTGCCGCCGACGTACCAAATCACGGTCTGCAATGCTATGCGACATGGAACTGTTTGTAGCTTGGTTTGATGGTTTTAAAATCAAGTATATAATGAATCGGTGGAACCATAGGCGCGGTACGTTCGAAATTGGTTTCGTTTTTCCCTCGTGCTAATTCGTGAAAGAATTCTTTCACTATTCAAACTATTTACAGAGTTTATACGTGTTATTTGTTGAATTTTCTCACACCAACATAACATTTACGATATAATCCCTGTTACTTTGCACCCAGTTCCTACTCTGCATCTAGTCGCACTCATGTCACTAGTCAATGCAGGCTGCTCTCTGCAGTCATCGATGGTCCACAACAGATGTGGGCGAAATGGCTGTCCATCGAACGTGAGACGGGGTATGCAATGCCACACCTGCAAGGCCTGGTGGCACTTTAAATGCACGGGTTAACAGGACGACCAGGTAAGCCAACCGGCTAACTCTCCTGACCCGTTTGTATGCGCCAGCTGCCTCCACATTAAGGTGCAATGCATTCCCCAACTAGGGAAAAAGCCATTAAAAAACAAGACCAATTCCTCACTACCGAATCACACAGACCAGTGTAAGTGCTCCTCGTTAATCGATGTACTCGCGACGAAACTCGAGCTTCTCTCTAAAGCTCTGACAGACGCAAACACTAAAAATGCAGCGATCTGGACGAAAGTTGACAAGGAACTTTCCTCGCTGAACGAGTACCTTGCACTATCCACCCCTGGTCTGCTGGCTGCGAAAAAGGTTATCCAGCTCTCCGATGCGGCAATAAAGACCGCCACGGCGTCTCTAGTGGACAGACGCGTAAGGGAGAGCAGACTGATAATCTGGGGGTCATTCTCTAGAAAAGTCACGCCAACGAAGCAGGCACAATCGCTCCTTGGCAGTGTCCTCTCAAAGCCTGACCACGAATCGCTTCACGCAGACTGGTTACGCCAGAAGGGAAGCAAGCGAACACTCGGGCTTCTCGTTACCCTTTCCTCGCCGTCGGCCGTACAGAAGGTTTTGGGTCGGGCTGTCAGCGTCCAAAAGGCAAATCCAACGATCAGGCGTCTATCTGAGGATCGCCCTCTAGACGCACGGAGCTAGGCCACAGCAGTTCTAGGGAAGAGATGCGGAAAAAGCTTCCGGATGGCGCCATTTCGGCCGATCCCAAACTTAAGGCCAAACCGATTGTAGTTATAGCCCCTTGTGCTCCTGAAAGCACGCCGAGGCAAACGACCGCGACTCCGGACAGCAGTTTCTACTCAACCACCGCAGACCCCTCGAATTCTATAGGCAGTGACGCTCTGGAGGAGGCAAGTCTCACGTGGACGGAGCGCCCAAAGTACGTACAGTTATCAGCACTTCTTTCCGTAACAGACGTCAAAGGTGCAACAGAGAACTCCGCACCCAAGCTACAACCGAGCTGGATTGGGTCAAACGAGCGGAGTCAAGTGGCGAAGCCTACCGGCAAACCAACCACATGCGCTGACGTCGACATCGGGGAATGCTGCGAGAACCGTACATCCACTGAGGCTGTGAAATTGCCAATCTCTAGCTCCACTCCGTCTAAAGTAGCCTCTTTGATTGTGGACACAACTGTTGCCCAGGACCATGACAATCAAAGCCTCAAGCCTGACCACGGCGAGCCGAACAGTCCCTCATACACCCAGTTGGCCACGCTGATCGCGGGTGACTCGGATGACCACACAGGCGCGAAAGAAAGGCGACTGCGGCCAAACAAGCCATATACAACTCGCCAAATCAGAAAACTGCTGGCTGGCTTCAAGGTGCAGTCCTCTGAGAAAACCAGCCTCATGGGAGCACCACCAAAAGAACTACCCGGTGCTGCCACCCAGCGCTCAAAGCATCACAGAGGCACCTTTCCGACCAAATCGCGCCAAAATGCCCAAGAAGCCAAACAGACGCGAGATCGCCCATTGAGCAACAGCGAACCTGGCCGTCCAGAAGAAGTTAATGAAAGGGCTAGTAGCAATGGTCGAAATTTTCGCCCACGGGGAAAAACTTCGTCCACCAAAACTAATAGGCCCGCGCAAACCGGGCTCCCACAGGGCGAAAAAAACCCTGCAAATGAAAAGCAACCCACGAAACCACCAATCGAGGGAGACAAATATGCCTCAGAGGTCCCTTCGGAGCCCTCGACTCAAACCCGACGTGCAGCTATTAAGCCTGCTAACCTCCCTGGTTACACAACTCTCGGCTCCTCACCTTCGGAGGCAGCAGAGACAGTGTTGAAATGCTTGTCCACAAACTGTCTTAGCCTCTTCAACAAACTTTGTGATATTAAACAGTCAGTTTGTCTTGAACAGCCGTCCATTATCGCACTCACAGAGACCTGGCTCACACCAGATGTCTCTGACGCGGAGATCTCAATAGACGGCTACTCTATTTTCGAGCTGACTCAAAACGAGGGAGAGCTGGTGGGGTTGCTTTATACTTACATGCGGCCCTGCCAATCCCGATTGTCCTCTCTGATACCACTCCTGCACCTTTTGTGATGCACTGTGGCTTCAAGTCCCGCTGCGCGGGTCCGATTCTCTCCTTCTCGGTGTGGTCTACCGTAGCCCCTCGAGTCCTCCGGAAGATGACCACTTCCTCATACGAACCCTTGGGCAACTCTCCTCCAGCTACCACTTCACTCATCTCCTGCTGGTAGGTGACTTCAACGCTCCAAAGGCCCCCTGGACGGAGCTCCAGTGCGTCGGATCAAGTGGACCTTTTGCAGCGGCGTTGACCGAAGTCGTTCAACAGAGCGCTTGGACTCAACATGTCGTTGCACCCACCAGATACCGCGCGGGCCAACAACCGTCCCTCCTGGATTTGGTCATCACCAACGAAAGACATTTCGTTGATCAGGTGACAATTAACGCTCCACTGGGACATAGCGACCACTGTGTGCTCACCTTTGATTTCATCTGCTATTGGGCCAGAAATCCCGAACCCCAAACGTGGATTCGAAACTTCTGCCGTGCAGACTTTTCGGGAATGCGCATCTTTCTTAACCAAGTTAAACTGGGACCAGCCTCAGTGGAAGACTTATATAGGACTATTGTCCAGAAAGTTCACGAGGCTGACGCGATGTTCGTCCCAAAAACCAGCACGCAGTCGGATGAGCCGTAAACTACCCAAAAGGATCCGGCGTCTTCTGGAAAAGAGGTCACAACTATTTCTCAAAAGTTGACTACAGGAGACACAGAAGATGAGCTGGCATTTCGTAAAATGCGGAACCGCTGTAAATCGGAAATCCGCCAATGGAACATACGAAAACAAGCCACCATTCTGACCTCGCCCGGAAGAACAGAAATGTGCTGTTCAAATACATGCGGCATCGCCGAAGAAACAAGCCATCCGCGTTCTCCCTGAGGGACAGGAACGGGGAACCCACGAGTGACCCAATAGTGGTATCTGAGTTCTACAGAGATCACTATGCAGGTCTGTATTCAGTCCCAGCGTCCTCGTCACATCCAACGTTGTCAAGGCGTACCTACGAACGGCCTCTAACCGACTTGGTATTCACGGTGGAGGACATTCGTCAACTCCTGCACAAGATCAACCCATTCTGCGCGTTGGGGCCCGACGAAGTCCACCCAAGGATCCTGAAGGAAACGTCGTACACACTGGCAACTCATTTCCATCTGCTGTTTCGTCAGTCGCTTGACGAAGGCCACCTTCCCTCTGTTTGGAAGGAAGCGATTGTCACGCCAATCTACAAAACTGGTGACCGACTATCGCCTGGCAGCTACAGGCCTATAAGCCTCACTAGCGTGCCATGCAAGGTGATGGAACGCATTCTGAAGCGAGCCATTCTAGATCACCTTACTTCCAACAACTTGATTTCTCAAGCTCAACACGGATTTCTCCCAAACCGTTCCTGCGTGACGAACATGCTCGTATTTATGGACAGCTTAACCCAAGCCAAGGACGAGGGACTCATATCGGATGCCATATTTTTCGACTTCTCAAAAGCATTTGATCGAGTCCCACGTCCCTCTGCTCCACAAACTCGAGTCTTACGGGATTCAAGGGAAAATCCTACACTGGATCAAGGCATTCCTATCAGACAGATCATTCCGAGTGAAAGTAGGCTCGACCTACTCTTCTGCGGCGCCGGTCTCCATTGGAGTTCCTCAGGGCTCCGTTTTGGGACCTTTGCTGTTTCTGATATACGTCAATGACCTTCCAGATGTTCTTTCAAGTCCATGTCTACTTTTTGCGGACGACTTGAAATCGTGGAGTTCCAATGCCAGTGCCCTCCAAATTGATGTAGACGCCGCAAAGCAGTGGTCGTTGGACTGGCACCTTCCTCTGAATGACGAAAAGTGCGTCCATATGTCATTTGGAGGAGACTCAGCGAACTCCTTTGTCATGCATGGTGAGAAAGGACCAGAAGACATCACGAGGATAGATGCCAAAAGGATTTGGGTATCTGGCTCTCTCCAAACCTGTCCTTCTCACTGCACCTTGAGAAATCGGCTCAGAAGGCATTCGCTGTTCTACGGATGATTCGGCGTACCTTCTCTCGTATTACTCGCACGGACTTCCAAATACTCTATGGGGCCTATGTCAGACCGCTCCTTGAATATGCCAACCCGGTTGTCTATTCAGGACGCACGAAAGACGTAATCCTCATTGAGCGTGTCCAGCGAGCCGCTACGAAAATGGTTGCCGGTCTCAAGTCCATGGACTACGAAACGCGTCTCGCGGTGCTCGACCTCTTTCCCTTGGAGTATCGTCGCCTCCGAGGGGACTTAATTCTTACTTACGCCCTGTTTGAACAAGGCTTGGCCAACAGGTTTTTCACCGTTGACCCAGCAAACACACGGCGGGGACACGGTAAGAAGATTTTTAAGCTCAGAGCGCACACCTTCATTAGGCAAACTTTTTTCTCATTTCGGGTAGTTGCTGCGTGGAATAACCTTCCTGAGACGGTTGTCCACGCTCCCTCTAGAACTCAGTTCAAAACACTATTAGACACTTATTTACGCGAGTCCTCGCTGGCAAAATACTGCCCCGCGCTGAGAACTTAAAGAGCAGTGCTACACCCTTTTTCACTTGTGCCTTTCAGGCGAACGACAGCCGCTGAACGACAGGAACAACCAACCCGGGAAACTTGGGCGAATGCCACGACTTTGTGTATCAATACGTGAATCCGTGAATCCCATGGTCTCGGCAAAATTAATTTCGGTTTATTTCTGGTGAGTGGCACAGAGCTTTTCCCCTGTGCTCTACAGGTGAAGGACAAGATCACACTCAACACCGCAAGTTCAAGCGAAGTTTTTGAAACTGGGTTGCAATGCGTGAATCTTTAAATGTGTATATTTTGAGCCTATGGAACGGCGTTGACCTTGAACTGACGCTGGGCGCGTATTCAAGTTTTTGAGGGAGCACCGTCCGTCTTATCGCTGCATTATGCGATATCTGCCAGGTTGCTCGGTTTAGATGTAGGTATTGGCGATATACAAACCTTGTTCACAGGGCTTCGGCTCCTTAGCTTTCTTTCTGTTTTCCATCCGCACAAATTGTCGTGAACACCTGCCCTCGGGGAATCTCTGTCCCCTGGTGCCTCCATAGCGTGCATACTACACCGTCAGTGATTGATTAGTCAAGCGGCTTGCCATTCTCTAGGACTTCCGGTAAGCTAGGATGTCACCTAAGCATGGCGCATCACCAGAAATGTCAGCGGATATCTGCGCTGAGGACTACGTTACACGGAGACTTCCGCTATCTTGCACCGTCTGACCGCCTGTGGGCCGTAGTCTGACACTGGACACTGGACACAGCGCTGTCAAAAAATGCATCTAATCCCCTCACGACCCGAAGGAGTTCCGTTCAACAATCCGTAAAACAGATGCATGCTTCCTTCTGGTGGCATGGCGGTTAGGCATCGAAAGGGTTCCACAGTTGAACGATATCTTTAAAGCAGATAAAGCATGGTCTTGAACTACCTGTCACGGATTCACGGATTGATACACAAGTTCGAGGCTTCCGCCCGGGTTTCCCATGTTGTTTGGTTCTTGTCGTTCAGCGGCTGCCATCCACCTGAAAGGCACAAGTGGAGAAAGGGTATAACACTGCTCCTTAAGTTCCCAGCGCGGGACAGTGAGCTTACCGGCGCGAGAATTTGCATGAAAAAGCGTCTAATGCCTTTAACTGGGTACAAGATGTGGCGTAGACAACTGATAGGGGAAGGTTATTCCCCGCAGCAACTACCTGAAGTGAGAAATTTTTCGCCTTACTATAATGTGCGCTATGAGCTTGAAAATCTTACCACATCTCTGCCGTGTGTTGGCTGGAACAATGGTGAAAACCTGTTGGCCAAGCTAACACAATACATACTACATAATCCCCTGAAAAAATTCTCAGGTGCTTCTTTGCACACCAGATGACTCTCCGATAGATGGCCTCGGCCGACGGCACATTCTGCTCCCTCGAGAGGGACTTGTTTAATCGTCCAATACAGTCTTCGTCGATGGGATGTGCCGCTTGGACGGATAAATGGGCCTACGTCACCGGTATATAATAAAACCAGAATCGTCAATAGCCCCTCTGAGAGCACCATATATCACCAGGACTCGACTAAAGCCTAGGAAACTACCACCGTTCCACCACCAGGCGAGTCGGTCACCAGTTCTGCCTAGTTTATACAGGCACTGACTGCCCTCTCCCCGGAAACGCTAACAGCACGAACGACTGAAACGGAGGTATCGAACAACTAGCAAAGGTACCCCGGTTCTGTCACTGTCATGCTGAATCATACCATGACAACCTGCACCTTTTCCCCTCCAGATTTCTCAACTGGAAAGTCTGCCGTCACTTCTGGATCCATGCGTCAGTTACGCAATCTGCCTTCAATGTCCACTCCTGTCCAGATCATTGGCGAACGAAACTGTACCACCCTAGCCACTGTACAACATGATCGTAATGCACTTCATCTCATCGATCAGAGAGGTGAAGAAACACGACCATCTTGTACGGATGAATGAGGGTTTCTCTATAGACGGCCGCACTGGCCAAGCTCGCAAGAAGCCCGATATTCACCGGCGCTCATAGGTCAAGGCCATTCTGTCGTAGTTCGGGACTTCCTTCGGGATGTTTTTATTACTTACCTTAGGGGTGTACCTCCACGGAACCGCCTCTCCAAGACGTCGCTCTCTTATTTCCTTGACCGAAAAATTCACACACAGGGAAACAGATCATACCACAACCAAAGCTGGTAAAAGCAAAGGTTTCGTCTTCCATGGAATTCCGGAGTTAAAATACCCCTATAAGACGGGCAAATGTTGACATGACTGCAGCGAATGGAAATACATCCAGCATCTAAGAGTGCATGACATCCTCACTGCCAAGGTAGTCTGCTCACCAACACCTGTTAACTGCATAGAGAATGGACCGGGCATTCTTACGGTCACAATGGTCAAATAGTTACCTAAGTTCTCGCTTTTAGACCCGAGCCGTGTGCGCCCCAACTCCACCTTACGACTTCAACGAATGTTTACAACCTCAACGGTGATTCACAGAAAAAACACTGACACTCATGTAGTTGGAGATAGTTCTACTTAACGTGCGCCACAGTCGGCAACCGACCTTGACTTGGCCGGCCATTTTGAGTTTCTATGTCCAAAAAACCACTCTCCACGGAAGTCCTAAGCTCCTCCAGTTCCGTTACCTTAGAACCCAATGAATCTACAACCGAACTTCTGAACTGCCGCCAAGAAACTCCATGTGGTCTGATTGCTGTGACAATATTCTGACTTAAATCGGACACCCACATCACCGAATTGTTCCCTCCAAATCTGTCGTTAGTCGGCTGAGACCCACGGTCAAGAAGTGGTAGTGTAGTTCAGTACTATAATATTCGTCATCAACAGGAACACATCAGTACTACATACTGGCTCTTAGTTGCCCTACAATCTTAAAAGAAGCCCTAGTAAAAAAGTAGAAAGGGAGGATAGGAACCTAACCTTAGGCGAAACGATCAAAATAAGGTGCATGCATCCTTGGACAATGTTAAAGTAGGCACATCTGAGCATTACGTCGAACTTAAGCGAGATGGCTCAACTGGTTAGAGCGCGAATCTACTGACCGAAAGGTCCGCGGTTCGAACCCGGCCTCTGCCTTTCGACTTCCCCTGTCTAGGCTTGGGCAATCTGCAGTATCCTAGCCCTCGTACTTCCCTCTGGCGGCATGGCAGTTAGTTACCGAGAGGGTGCTACAGCTGAACGAACGATTTTTTCAAAGCATCATCAGCAGGATTGATCTAGTGCCCTTCCCGAACCCCTCTGTTATAAGAACTGCGCTTAAGGGTAGTTGTATTTCACCTAAGCAATCTGTCTAGGAACTTATAACATGCGCGCCATGGAGGCCTGTTGTGTGCAATGTTCTACAAGGCTTCTGGCCACATGAACGCAGGATCAGCCAGGAAGATGCGAGTATGCCACTTTGCTCAGTTTGATGTAACAGCTTTCTTTCAAGTTTCCGTGTTGCGGTCTGTCCTGTGCGAACCTCCCACCAACAATAGCTACTTTAACAGTGCCGTAGCAGTAACCTTCACATGATCCTATTGACCTCCCAGTCTTTCTAATTGGAAACTCGCTGTTCTGTGTCCTCGCATGCAACATTAACCAAAGTTGCCTCATGGGAGCTGCTGTCCTAGTAACTGTGTGGTCAAACCATAGTCTGACGGTTTGTGGGTGTTCATGAATAAACGAGCTATTCTGGTTGTCTGTGCGACACTCGCAGGGTATGTAGGCATCGGTATATTTTTGATTTACCGGACGGGAGATGCTTACTTGACAGTATACTCATCGATAATCGACTCTGTGCGGTTAGTCTGACAACGTTATGAAGGAGTCTCACAAGTGGGAAGTTGATTGTTTTCCGTTTTTCGTGTCCGATTACGCCCAGCCGACTCTAGTTCTGACACCGTGAACGACAACTTTACGGTGATTTGAATGCATTGAATGCACTGTTAGGGCAGGTTAAAAGCTCATCATCGTGGCTGCCGGAGATTTGAATGCACAATGGACGAACCTAGCGTATCTGAGGCTCAATAGGGTGATCGGCTTGGATTAGTCTCGGTACTCAGGGACAACGGCGGACGACTGCTTTGATTAACTGCTGGCTGCAAACTGTTTTTATGCAGTACTAACTCCCTAAATAACCGAGGACATCCGGCCAACAGCGCTGCATTGGCGGACCCGAATCGATCACATCGCCATCAGTTACCGATGGCTCGGGTCGATAACTGACTACCGCTCATTTCGGAACACGTGTGGATTCTGGCTATGAGCTCGTTCGGAGTCGCTTCTTCGATTTTCAGAAGCTTTCTGGAGAAATCGCTTAAGAACTGAGAGGCTGTCAGATGCCGAATTTTAGACGAATTCATAAGGACTGTTTTCCGGGCTCCTCCAAGTGCTCCACCGTCGAATATCAATGCGTAAATAGATAAGAAATGCGTGCTCGAGGATTGCTATACCTCCTAGCTGTCGGTGCGACTCGCCTTCCGGGATGGGGACCGCGTGACCCCTGTTGTGTATGATTGGAGACAACGCAAGATCTGACCGCTAGTTGGTGCAAACGACGTTGTTGTCAGTTTCTGCCCAGATTTCCAGAATGAGTGTCTGGAGGTGGACGTACTTTGGAGTGATTGTGGTGGGCTAGCACTAAGACCCTGGTCCTGTCCATGGCTGGGTATTTCGATAGCATTCTGCATACAACGGTCAAAGACGCCATACCACATTGGGCGTCACGTAGTTACACTGACCAAGTCGGTTTGTTGGCTTATGATGGCAGCATGGATAAACAAGCAACATGAGACCGCGAACGCTACTTATCTTTCTTCATGGATCTTCTCTTTCACTTGCTAATCGCTGTTCTGTCATGTAGCTTATCGTGTATATTTTTTTAATAGTTTTTAGGCGGATGTCAATAATGCTTATTTGGGTGTGCGCTTTCGAATCTGGAATGGCCGGATAGAGTAGCCCTCATTTGCTGATCACGACCTCCTCAAGTGTTTTCAGGAGCCCTTATTTTTTATTTGTCTCATGACGTTGATCAGCCATATATTATGTGGGTTCTTGAGTAACTCTGATTCTGTCACGTGCCTGGTTGCGCTTACAAAGGATGAGCTTATGTGGAAGTGCGGTGTCAGCATTTTCCCTGGACAGCTTGAGCGAAGTGAGCGTTTATTCTTTCCTAACTTATCCTCTTTTCAGTTGGTCTGCGTGATGTTATTTTCGTTTGTTCGGTCGACGCGCTGCGCCAACACAGGCTTCCCGCGAAAGTCTCAAAAAGGCTAAATAATCTTTTGGGACGTAGTCGTGACTTTCCTCAAACGGGTTTTGTCGTATCTCACTTAGCTCGAGCTGAAAAGCATAAGTGGAAAACAAAGGAAATGGTTTTTTGGTGCTCCTCTTTGGAGGAATGTGAGAAATGGACTGCCAAGCTAAATGAGTCAGTTCTCAATGCCAGTAAGTTTTTTTGACATTTAAGTGATAATAATAATGATCGTTCAGCTGTAATACCCTTTCGGTGCCTAGCTGCTTTGCCACTCGAAGGAAGCACGAGGGCTGGGATACTGCCAGCTTACCTTAGCTCAGACGGAAGAAGTCGAGATGCAGAGGCCGTGTTCGGACCACGGATCTTCCGGTCAGTAAATTCGCGCCCTATCCACTGAGCCATCTCGCTCCCTGGACATTTAAGTGGCCATAGTTTAAAAGCGGCATACAAACAGGTGGAGTTTTGTGCGCACCTTAAAGACACCAGGATGAATCCACAGCAATCCTTGAGCTCCGTCGTTGTTTAACGTTTTTTGGAAATACTCGTTCGATTTCCCTTTATGCTAACATCTTTGAATATTCGCGGAATGCGCTTTTCATCTTGAATGTGGATAGCTCCAATTCCAGTCTGGATGGGCCGCAACGCGTGATCTGCTTGGGGTCCACCACCGATGCACCTACGGGACATTCTGTCTGCGGATTGGCTAGATTCATACCCAACTTTGGACGTACTGAAAATATTGAGATTAGGATTCTAACTGCACGCAATACGAACGAGTGGCCACGCCTGCAGACGAATCCGAACCATGTCCAGATCGTTTCAGAGGAACAGAGCTGTTCTTGATTCCAGTTTAGGTACCTGTCATAGGGAGGCCTTCATCGAGGGATCATTATACACTCAGCCCCCAATGTAATTCGTCTTTGTGGTGGTTAAGACGCCAACCGGAAGGTCGAACCCAACCTCACCATCTCGACTGCTAAGCTTGGGCAACTTGGAAGTATTCAATCCCTCGTGCCTACTTCTGTTAGCATGGCGGCTAGTTACCGAAAGGATGATACAGTTGAACGATTTCTATTTCTATTTTCCTTGCGGAACACAACATGTGAACAGCTTTTTATTATCAGCGAAAATAACTTCTTTAAATCTATGCTTTTTAGTCACTTTAAGTGGGATTGTAGGTTGGCTGAAAAAGTAAAGAATAGCGGACGACCTCGTTTACCATGTGAGGTCAATCGCTCTGCCCATTTACGGGCCGGTATTTCACTGAGTTTTGGTGAGACCCTTCCTATTGCTATTTGCTGACCTGTAACAAAACAGAAATGATCCGAACTTATCCATACTTAAAGCTCTTTACGCCAAATCGCGTGGACGCGTGAAGGACTACGGGAAGCTCTCGCCTGGTTGGTGTCAGTCAAAGCCGTCCTCTTCCACCTTTCCTTTTCAACTTTGTCATTAGTGTGCTCATGAGAGACTCAATCCCCGCCTTTAATTCCTATGAAGTCGCTTGCTGACAGATGTTTAGTACGCAGACGATGTAGCCCTTCAGTCTGACACTATTGCAATGCAGACGATGTTAAATAATATAAACAATTCTGCCTCATATTTGGGCATGCGCTTCACACCCTCAAAGTGTGGCGTGATGCTACAAGACTGTACGAGCTGTAACCCGAACCTCATACTTGCGGGTGGACCGATTGAAGTAGTGGTGTAGCCGTATCAGTTCAGGTCATCTAGCCAAAGACGACACTCCCGTCTGGACTGGAAAGGCCAGGGCAACTTTTGTGAACCTGTATCATGTCTGACGCAGATGCGACATCAGGTTACCTATCCCGACCTAAAGCTCTCACCTTATGGTGGTTGGGCTTCTGTACTGCAATGATCTTGCGGTCTATACTAGCTGGAACTCAGTTCCTAAAGGTTCAACCATGCAAGGAAGGCCAACAGGGAGCAGCCCGACGAAGAACAGCGAGTCCCCGTACTGCGAGTAATCATATTACGAGGTGATATGAAGATAAAGTCGCACTGTCCTCTGCGATAGGAGTGTAAAGGCAATAAGACGTTCCCCCTAAGCGACCAGCATGTCCATATTTATGGAAGCAGCGATGCTGCCTTTTCAAGAGAAAGGGCGGGTTAGAAAAGTCCAGCCCAAAATGCCGCACACTCCAATCGCCCAACGACTGACAGTGACCGCCGGCTCACTACTCAATACGATCGAAATATTTATAAAACCAAAATGTCCGATGCTGCTCCAAATCACCTGCTGTGTGCAGCTTCGCTAGAAGTGAGACAATAATGCCTGCGTCCTCGGGCCAGGCCGACCGCCTGCAGCCTGCTGGGTCAGACTATTGAGTCGTTGTCTCCGGGATGGGTCTCCCAAGAAAACCCTAACAACCGCTGTCTTGCGGTCCAGACTTTTGAGTCGGACGCTAAGGGCACCTCCCGCTGCATTGTTCGTCAGACTTTGTAGTCAAAGGCTCAAGGTGGGATGTCTCAACCAAACCCCCTTCTTCGGCTTGGGCAACCGAGTAGTATCATTCTCCTTTGCAGCGCTTCGCTCATCGGCCTTCTACACCCCTCCCCACCCGTCGAATGATACAGTGCCACCAACCCACCTGCCAACCTCCTAGCCACTTTTCCGTATCTCAACCGTCGCCCAGAAAAATGAACCAAAGTGGTCTCATACTAACCTCAAAAGATGTGATTTACATTGCAGTCTTTAATACCCGTACTCTATGTCAAACTGGGCAACAGGTATCTCTGGCTGACGCGTTTCTTTCCCTCTCTATCGATGTATTTTATGTCTCCGAAAAATGAATGCAAGACCCCACTTCGGTGGTGCACTTCAGTCCGCTTAGGGCGAGCTCGAGTGTGGCACATTTCACTCTTCCGGTACCTGGTGACACAATGATGCAATGGATGCATTGCATTCGGCTCCAAGGCTAAAAGCGTCTTACTTGACAGGATCCCAGTAAACAGTCGTCTTTACGCTGTATTTGTCTGGCTCAATTAACATCAATGCAGGTCGATGCGGTAAACGGTGTTTATTTTCCGTATCAATGTACTCCCCGACAGACAGCAGTCCTGAGAGTGAGAAGGACAGGTTTTATCTAGATATGTCATGGCTGCTTCAACCAGAAAGAAAGACGGATGTAGTAATCCAGGCGAGTGATATGAATGCTCAAGTTGAATGAATAAGTCCGGAAGAAGCGCAGTTGGGCGGTAGATCTGGAGTCGATGCTCAACCTACGAATAATGGAAAACGACTGCTCCAGTTGTGTGAAGGTCATAGTCTGTTCCTAGCCAGTGTTCTTTCCAACACAAACACTCACATCGAGTCACTTGGAGGCCACGAACTGCAAGACAGTCGTGGACTCAGTTCTACCATGTGGTTATCAGTTACCGATGGAGAGCGTCAATTAAAAGTTGTCGTTCTTTCTGGCATACGCAGCTTGACTCTGATCATGCCGTTGTGTGGTCCCGGCTATCACATAGCTTTCCGTCAGCATTACGCGTGCGAAAGCAAGCAGTTCCATTCGTCATCTCTGGCTGAAGAGTATCGAAAGCTCACAGTCATGCAAGTGACGAAGATTGCTTGGAGGCTGAATGGAAGCTGGTTAAAGAAGCTATGCTCTCATCCTTCAGAACTGTCTGCCAAGCCATCCGACTCGAGCAAATGAACACTGGATCTCCTAGAGACTAGCATATCTTTTTGCGGCCAGAAAGGCCATACCAGCAACTAGCGACTGTGACGGGGCACGCAGATCCCTTAAACACCGGATAATCAGGAGCTTGAAGAATGACAACGCTGGTGGATTTCGAAGGTCCGGGAGATGGAGAAGGCTTTCGCTGCCGTCAACAGCCGTGCCCCAGTTAAGCTGATTCGATCATTCGGTCAGAAAAAAGGCAGTTGTCAGTGAAAAAAATATTCGAAAAAGACAGAGCAGCTATTCACTCTCTCAGTCGTCGTCTTGAACGATGGGTTTCGCCCTGGCCGAGGATGCATCTACCATACCTTTACCTTAGGACAAGTCTTGAACTGCGCCACAGCTTCAAACGTCCCACGTTGGTTGTTTTTTTGATTTGAAATATGTTTTTAACTCTGTCGACCGTGAGAAGCCTTGGCGGTGTACGGCCATCAAATGTATCCCTTCCAAATGTATATCCCTTATGAGAACACTGTATGTGAACTCCTGTGGGCGCCTGTTGCAGGAGGCCAGCTAAACTGTTCTTCGAAGTGTTCTGCCCAACTTTCCAGTCGACGTTTTTGTGGGCGAATTAATTAGCTACTTTTTTCATTTATCACTTCACTGACCCTTGTTTTCCTCTGACCAGTCGATCGTATCAGTTGACAGGGTACGGCTGTTCCTGGTAGCGAAAACCTTCATCTCCCGAGCTTTAGATGTGCACCAGAGCTCTCGGTCTTTTCTTGGACTCTTCACTACTTGGCATTTGAGGGATTTGCCTGCGCCGTCGTACTCGTTGCCTGCTGGTATGAATTTCCTGGCATCAATCATGGATGGTGACCTCGACGACATCCAGTGGTCTTGTGGTCGAAGTGGAGAAGTCGGACAGACAGTACTGGACTTCGCTAACATAGCTCCTTTTACATTTTGCCACACTCCATCCACATGCTAACTATCACCGCAAAATTGATTTACTGTGAAGAGTTGTTGGTCTAGCTCAGGTCGATACTGTTGAGCTATGATAGTTTTTCGAAGATAGTGGATTGGCATGCTTCTTGCTGACTTGCAAGGGTTTGAAGGGAAGCGAACTCTCAGGCGTGCACGCACCGTGGCGTGATCGAAATCAAGTGTTGTGCCCTAGAAGAAAAGGCAGTCTTGAATTGTGGCTCTCCATCTGTGGCTGATGACCACGTGATCCAACTGTGTCCACGGTTGATTTGCAGTTAGTGGCCGCCAGTTTACGCGATGCGAACGTTTATGTTGAAAACTCGTACTTGCCAGAAACAGTTCATGATCAGCACACAACTGGAGGCGTTGCTCTCCGTTTTTTGTGTGGCGAGCATCGACTCCGAATCGACCGCCCAAATGTGATTCCAAGAAGCTCAGACGATCTAATTGAGCATTCAGATCGCCTGCAAGGATCACAATGTCAGTGGTTTTCGCTTGCCGAGTGAGCCCGGATAGCTCCCGATAAAAAGTATCCTTCTTAACATCAGAACTGCAGTCCGTTGGGGCATAAGCCGACACTACAAATAGTCACCGCTTTTATGCCGAGAGGCGTTGAGCTTGATTTAGCTGGACAACCGGACCGCGCAAAGACGACTGTTTACTGGGATCCAATCCAGCAAAGCGCGTCCAGCTCTGGGGCTGAGTGCAACTCACACGCCATATAGTCCACGAGTCCTTGCTTCTGGGTCACCGGACACACGGAGGGAAAAATGTGAAAGAGCTGAGTTCATCCTTGGCGTTCTGAGGTGCATAATCACGCTTGGGTCTTGTATGCGTGTTTCGGAGACACAGCATACATCGATTTTAAGGTTTCGGCAAGCATTACCTGTTTGTTAAGTTGACATAGAGTACGGACGTTAAAAGCCCCTATATAGAAGGGATCTCGTGGATTAAGAAGGGTGTTATTTTGTTTACTGTTAATAGGCAGCAGGGGGCATAAGGCCTTTCGGCCAAAAAGCTGACAGTCAAGTGACCCAGTGACATTTGCTTGTGTGGTGGGAAGGGGTTGGGGAGGGACATCGGTGGACACAGAACTGCGCGGGCAAATGATACTTCCCGGTTGCCCAGGCCGAGGAAGGGGGTTTGGTTGAGGTACCCCACCTTGAGCCTTTGACTCAAAAGTCTGACCCACAAGGCAGTGGGAGGATGTAGGGTTTTGTTCGGGGACTCTTCCCCTAGCCTCTGACTCAAAAGTCTGACCCGCGGGGCAGCGGACAGTAGCACGATTAGTCGTAGTACGGGGTCTCGCTACTCTTGTTCTGACTGCTGCCCTTTGACCTTCTTGGCATGGCTGCACCTTATGGAACGAACTTCCAGCCAGTTTAGCCCTTGGGATCGTTGCAGTACTCAAGACTGACCGCCACGTCAAGGTGGCAGCTTTAGGTCGAGTCTCATAGTCATGGTCCAATGTGACAAGAAGTAGTCGCTTAGCTGTAACCTCCTTTCGGTGCCCGACTGCTATGCACCCGAAGGAAGCACAAGAACTGAGATGCCACCAGGTTGCCCAAGCCTAGACGGGAGCAGTCTAGATTCATAGGTTGAGTTTGGAACACGGACTTTCCAGTCAGCAAGTTCATGCATTACCCACCGAGCTATCTGGAGCCATAGATAAACTTGAGTACGTGGAGTTGCTTTAGGAGTATATTACTTGTCTTGTAGTCAATTCTAACATCCGAATATCCCTGCGACCCGAGTGGGCGGGAAACATAATCGTGTTGAGGTAGTGAGTGTCGCATAATAGCCCGTAATATAAATAATTCAAACTGATGATAGTAGCATTCATTAAGTGATGACTTGGACTAGCGCGGTAAGCATTTTACCCTGAATTGACAGCCCCTTACAGCCTATGTCTTTTGACTACTTTGATGTTTATCAAACATGTATAAGTGATTAATTCACTCAAGGAGCTATTGATAGTGTGAACGAAGACCACAGGCACCTGTGAATCGGTCACTTTGTCCGTTTTTTTCTAGAAGAGAGCAGCTTGTGGTCTTTATCCGTAAACGGTTGTTATGGGAGGTTGCCCATCTGCTGAGGAAAAAGTCTGATTGCCTGAAAAACGGTCCCTCTGATGGTGATCCTTATATCAGAAACCTTGTTCTGTGGATCGCCCTTCGTTGCAATGAAGTTGTCGAGGCTGAAATGTTAAGTTTAGGTTTTTGTCTGAAGCTGGAGCATTGTACTTCACACCACCGAGTACATCCTTTACGAAGACTGTAATTCATAAGGACATTGACACTCAGCTTGGTTCACGCGTCTCCGTGACCCAATAGTCAATACCATATGCCCTCAGCCTTATGCCGTTTTGGTCACTGGGTCGTTGAGATCAAAACGTTCAGTGGTTTATTCCATAAAAGCAGATCCGTTCGCGTGAGCTTACACCAACTGCCGGTATTTTCCAGTCAGGCCTTGAGCCTAGGGCTCCATTTTAGAGCCGTGATCGTTTTTGTGTCGGGTATTACTTCAGCCTACGTACACATATGGACTGCTCAAATACCAAAAACTTCACATTATCGCATATTACCGTCAGCCGGATCTCCTTACTTGCTTCCGACAACAATAAGTTTGATAACAGTTGACCACTACTGAAGCCCCCATTTATTGAATCACCCTCCTGGAAATCTCTGCTTTAAACGTGTCACTCTTTCACCCAAGGTAGTGAGAGGTAGCATCCCATCTCTCATATTTTCGTCTTATTCTCGGGCCTCGATCGGTTGCCTACATTTATTTGAGAATCCCAGTGCACTCATTATCTCCACTTGAAACATATACCTGAAGCGAGCGCCCAAATCGTCGGAATATGAGCTGTACCGCATTCATCATGGAGCTGCATCTAACCTCACCAGTTTTGGCGCAAGTTCGAGACCACCAGAGAGGATTTCTACCAGTTACGCTTGTACATGTATGGCATTTTTAAGTTATATCGGGTGATTTGACAGCACCGGAAATACCCTCGACCAAAATTCACGGTTTTTCTCGACTACAAGACGACTACTTTATCAGTGTGAGACTTGCCTTCTCCGGTTTGATTACCCTAAACGCGCTCAGCTATTGAAATCGGTATCTTTGCAGCTCAGGCGATATTGGCTGCTTGTATCATTCTCGCAGCTATTTGGTTTGTGATTGAATACTACGGAATGAGCCTGAATAGCTAGAGCAGCCGATAAATTTGGTCAGTCTAGGATGATTGTGGTCCGTACTGTATATAACCAACCAAAAGCTACCAAAGGAAGTCACGTTTTTTCACTCGACACCTTTGTAGATGGAGGTTTCGCCAGAGACAGGCCCTGATCTAGCAACACGAGCTGATACGTACCACTGTTATGCTGAACTTTGTGAAAGCTGGTTGGTTTTCACTGGATTCTTCATGCACCTGAATACGGAGCATGGCATGTAACTTGTCTAGATGGCCAACAGGCCGGGTTGAAATGTTAAGGTATATCTATCTTTGTATGTTTTGGGCGGATGCTGGGTCAATCCTGTTGACATTGTCTTATATTTCTACGATGCTCGAATGTGTTTATTTGAAGGAATTTGGAAGTTGTGGGCGAATTGTGATAATTTTCCTTTGCGTGCCTAAGGCTTAATATGTAGAAGCAACAGCTATAACGATGGTCATGGAAAACCAGTTTGTGCTTTGTGAATCGTAGCTTTGCTTTTCCTATGAGGTCACTGTCAATGCGACCTATATGTAGGTCGTATTATAGGCACTGCGGGAATATGCTGGTAGAGTATGAGACACAAATCTCGTTCGTGATCAGTCTGTGGTTTCCACTGTTGTCTGGTCCCAGTTTTCGCCTGAAGTACCCGTACTTTCCATACTATATGCTCTTCACCCCGCTGTCCAACGTCCATGTATGTTCTCCCCTTCCAGAACGACAGCGTAGTTGTGCGTGGCACTCACACTTGTTGTGCAATTGGTCCGTCTGTTGTGACAACATTCAATTGGCTGTTCCGAAGTCGTATCGGAGAGTCAATGCCGTAGTGTAATAGTTGTATAATAATTGCCATGAAAGCCTGTTCTCTATGTCTGTCACCACAGATCCTTTACGACCACGCCATCTGTTGGTTTTTGTGAATCCCAACGCTGGACACCGGAGAGCGGTACAGACGTACGAGGGAATAGTCCGACCGCTATTTGGACTTGCGCGCATTAGAACTCATGTTATAGGTGAGTCAACCATGTCTGACCTTGTCATTGTTTTCACTGAATATTACTACTCGGTGTTTTGTTTATGAGTGTATTTATTGGGTCTGTGTTGAAGCTGCTCGAAGAATGAATCGCTCTCTACCCGTCTTAGTTGCCTATTTGTTTAGCGAGTATGGACCTTAAATCAACAGGCTCCCGATGTGGTGTTTTTTTCAAAATCGACAAAATGGATTTGTTTGATAAGATCGTAGCATTGCTTTGATGTTCACGATGATGATGATGATGATGATGGTGTGATATATCCAGTTTACCACTGAGTGTGCATGATGTAGCAGGAGGCTTGCTTTCTGCTTCTTTTTTGTATGCAAGAGGTAACCTAACAGGAGAGGTAGATATTTGCATGCATTTGTGCTAGACTCTAACTATGCTATCAGCCTATGAAAACCTTGGTAAAAATGTTGCGCGTGTGATTTTTCTTGCACGTACCAATCCGTTGTGTGTTTTGTCTATCCGATATTAGTGGTGCTAATTTTAACCCAATTTCTTGTGGTGTTCGCACAATTTTCCGATTTTTTTCTCAATTTCCTGCCATATTTGTAAATTCAAGTGTGATGTGACAATCATACGGGATGACGTACTTCTGTGACAGCTACCAGAGTCCCACGATCGAGTCATGGCAATGGCTGTCCTTTACATCTTTTATTTTAATCTGTCTTCATTTATTGTCCCCCTTAGTTCAAGTGGGCTGGTGTCTCCTTGCATTCCTATCACATGGCCTTTTGAATTAGTTTTCAGTGGTGATGACGAATGTTATCGAATATGCTTTTTTCTGCTCAGATTTTCTTGAGTGGAACTGAGGAAAAGCGTGGAAAAAGGCGAGAAAGCACGCAGCGTGGATACGATTAAAGTCGCACTGTTTCACTTTGAGTTTGAATGTTATAGAACCCCCAACTTGCTCCTAGAGCGTGGTCTTTCGGTTGAAATTCTCTGTTAGTTTTCAGTTTTGAATAAGCCGAAAAAGGTTTTCGTGACTTTCTAACCGATATTGATATGAACATGCGCTCTCAATTTCGTCTTAATCGATCGAATCATTTATGCACAACCTGGATCCTCAATGTTCCAAACTGTACTGTGTGTTCACGTGAAGGGTGTGAACTCAAAGATTTAGAGTCGTTAGCACGAGCGTGCTTGAGTAGTCTTGCTTGATTGCACGAGCCTTCCGTTGTCTCATCGTAGATCGTAGAACCTGCCGGAAAATTTGAAACACTCTGTTTTTCACTTTTGCTCTGTTTCTGGTGGGCAAATCGCGCACCCACCAAGGTCTGTATATAATCAACCGTTCCATTTTCCACCCCAATAGTCACAACCCATCGAGGACACGTCACCGAATATCTTTTGGAGAATAAACTCGATAACTACGACGGGTTAGTGTCTCTCCTGTATGTTAACGTATATCCAGCTTTTTCACTTTTAGTCTGGACGATGTCTGAATATTTTTGTGGCTGTTCGCCTGTGGTTAAGAGGTGGAATAGTTGATTCGTTGTTCCATTCTTGTCACAGTTGCTAAACGTTTTTAAAAATGATATTTTAGCCTTTTTTATGGGACCCAGGTGACTACCCGTGTGTATGGTTAGGACTCCCATCGGACAAAACACATGATGTTTCCCACTTTCCCAGTTGCAAGTATATTGTCCTTTCTTCGTCTGAGTGCTTAAAACTGTTTACTTCCTGGTTCTTGCTTTGAGAGAGAGAGAGAGAGACAGCTTGAAGCTGGCTGGTTTTCCTTGGAACATGTTCGTTTTTTAATCCTTGTTTAGTAGGGCTCTCTAGCTACCTGGTAGCATTTTCATCGGTTCCGCTGATTCATCTGATTCCATCCTCTAGGTACGCTCTAAATTTAGGCACCGGCCTCCGTCTCTAATCTATTTGGTTGGCAATAAGGGAGCAGCATATTCGGAATAACGAAAACTATTCTTAGGGGTCTGGTCGATAAGGTCATCTCTCTTACGGCACCACTTTCTTCACTTTCATTGCAACATCGATTGGTTCAGAGGTTTTCGTGAAGGAAGTCCCGTTGTTTCACTGAAGTCTTTCATAGAGATTCATACCTGTGCCGGACGTGAATTACCTGCACACGACAATGAGGGCTATATTATGTTCGAGTTAACCGCCACGAAAAATCGGATTGGTATAGAAGCAAATATCGGTGGCTTGTTCGTAGTGGTAAATAAGATTTCCTCTGAGTCTGTCAGTTCGGTCGTACGTGGTTTCATCACCCGCCTGGGTGGTATCGTCGTTTAGTCAGCCGCTCACTTATTCAGTCGTATTAAGCCATGGTTGTTCCATTTTCTATGTCATCAGTACGTAGTGGTGTTGAAGTGTGCCGCGGTTCGGCGGGGCGTCAGTGTGGCTGTTGAGCAGTGTGACCAACCTCAGAGAACCATAAATTTGGTACTGTTTACAGACGTCTACTTCTCCTACATGAAACTTCGATTTTTCTGACCATTATTCTATCTGCAATCGGCCTGGCTCATTCGGTTACTTATTGCGGCTAAATAGGTCGATTCAAAGGCAACCCGCATCGTGTTATAGTCTTTGTTCTAATTTTTGCTTTCAGTGTCATTTGTGTTGGTGGTGATGGTTTTCTGGCGGAGGCTGTGCAAGGAGTGCTTTTACGTGAACGAATCAATGCAAACTTACCGCTTCATTCTGAGCATCGTCCAGGGACTGTGGAGGTCCCATCGGCCATGCGGTTGGGTATCATACCAGCAGGTACGTAACTTATGACATTATTTTCTGTTTATTTTCTGTTTTCTGTTTATTTAATTTACTGACCGGAAAAATATGCCATTAGACGCCTGTGCTCAATCTTTGGGACCGTTCACCTGTTAACCCAGTCTGCGTAGTTTTTGAAACCCCGTCAGGTAAATCTTGTTACAATACCATCATTGGGTGTTTGCTACTATTTATAGGGCGTCAGCTCGTCGGGGCTGGACGTGCTGCTGCTGCTGATGAGTGGCTAATCTCTGAAAAAGTTCATCTCCCTATGCACGGCGAGATGGCTCAATTGGTTAGAGCGCGAATTTACTGACCGGAAGGTCCGTGATTCGAACCCCACTTCTGCCTCTCGACTTCCCCTGTCAAGACTTGGGCAACCTGGCAGTATCTCAGCCCTCATGTTCCCTTCGGGCGGCATGGCAGCTAAGCACCGAAAGGGTGTGACAGCTGAACGATTTTTTTCCATACATGACCTGAAAAGGTTGTCCTGCCCTATTCCAGGTACCATTTGAATAAGAATTCAGGATAGTAACACACAATTCAACCAACCGTACCAACATTCCTTTATTCTACTTTCGTCTGAAGTACAACAGAAACCCAGTCCCTCTAGAGAAGTGGTGTTTGTCGGTGTCGAAGAAAGCCGTGAAACCGTGGATGATGGCAGTGAAAGCGAAAATCAGCTAGATCTTGAGCACTTTAATGATAGGCATGTATTCTGTTAGGACCTGTTGGAAACTAAACTTTTTCTTATTGCTGGTCAGGATTTTTTTAGGCCAGTATCGCATTTGTGACTCCATGATCATTTCCCTTCAGTACAAAAGAGAATTATCTTCAAAATGCCTGTGAAATAAGTGCCGAACACAATCCCATACTTTTCGTAGATAGTTCTTTCCAAAGAAAAGAACTGAATAGGCTTCAGTTTAATTTGCCTTTCCGACTCCATCTATTTGTCCGACCCGAACACGCTATTGGGTTCTTTAGATTGGATTCTTTGGGCTAATGGGGAGTCACGTGATGCGACACCATGTGACTGAATGGCTCTGAGTCCGACAATCAACAATGTACTATCGATTCTCCCACTTTAAATTGATCAGTACTACGAACGGAGTTCTATTAAGGGTTCACTTCCAATGACTTCATGACGTTGGGTTGATTGGCTTTATTCGAACTCCGAACATGGAAAAAAACGAATTGGTCTATTACGTTTGGGCGGAGTATGCATTAAATGTTCTACCCTCTGAGTTGGCACACTTATTAGACACGCCCAGAGTGCAGAGTGTTGCTGCTAAAGCACGATGTAACGTGCATATAACTCGCCGTGTTCTCAACAAACGACAGAAAACTTCGCAGTGGATCAGATACTCTATTGTCCGCATAACAGGACCTGATGACCAAGCAATCAACCAGTGCAACCGCTCGCTGGAACGGGCAGTTCCTCTGTATCAGAAACGGAAGGAATATACCAGGCGTGCTCCAGTTACACTTTACTCTAGAAATCTGGAAGCCAGAGGTGATTTCCGGCCAAAAACTGTGGACGTTATGTTTCGGAAAAAATGTACATCAAGCAAATGGGCTTCCACTGGGATTGTTTCCACTCGTAACGTTGGCCTGTTCCGAGGTAAGCAGAGTTCAGTGACCGCAGACCTCAACACTCAGATACCAACCTCATTTACCAGTGCGCCTCTTTCACCAACCATTCGAACCAACTTGAATGCTCTGGACGACAGTCAATCTGAAAATACTGCTGACATGCTCAGCCATCCTTTGCCCACACCCGCCTCAATCTCCTCCTCACCTACGTGCCACTCCGTGAAACATGCAATTGAGGAGAATGACCAAGCGTCGTTAGGAACAGTTCATTCGGTGAATCCGTCGAAATGTTTGAACGCCTCCATTACTTCGATTGAACCCAAGCATGCCTCTTATACGAAGGCGATAGGTAAATATAACATTGTCCGGATTCAGGGTCCCAGGGAAGACGACCATTTGGATGTGAGTATTCTTCAGAGACCAGCGACATTTGGCGAGGTCATAGAGGCAAAACCAACTAACACTGAAGGAATAGGACCTGCATGGTTACCGTCGAGTGCCGAACTTCCCGAGATTGTGAATGTGTCACCCACCCCCGACTTAACTTTGATGGTTTCCGACTTTAGGGGTTCTAAGGATGATGTCTCTGTCGAGGGACCGTTCATTCCACAAGTGACTAATCTTTCCGCCAGTCTCAATGGACGGCTTCCTTTAAACAATTTGGTTGAGAGCTTCCAGCTTGGTGGTATACCCCCTAGTGGGCCGACCACTGAACAGGCAACAGTAGTGACAGAACAGAAGGAGCAGCATATGGAATTGTCTGCTTGTGTTGCAAACGAACTTTCGACCACGCAGGAGATAAAACTCGATTGCATGACGACTGGTCCTACTGACATCACTAGAAAAGTGGAGCACCCGTTTGAGGTGAATGAGACAACAGACATGCTTTCCTCAAGATGTGATTTGAATGATGAGGCAGTCGGTGTGAGTACAACCACTCAGTTTTGTGTGACGACTGTGAGTGGACGCTCTGACAGTTCCTTTGTTGATGCACCGATATCCGAGCACTTTAAAGGGGACAGACTGATCGATACTTATGATGTGGACTGTGGGACTGATGAAATTCTTCGGATAATAAACAACGTTGGTAATGCAGAGCATGCCAGCTGCAGTGGGATAACTGCGAGGTCCAAGTCTCTGATCGTTAACACCCCACAAAAGCAATGGCCTTGCTTACAACACTTTATATGGAAGCACTCGGAGGAAGCGGCGGTTATCCAAAGCCTTAATGAGGTGATTGACGTTTCACAACCAATTTCTCCTGCAGAAGCCACACGTAGTTTCAGGATTCCGAATGAGTCTGATAACCCATTATCGCGAAATGAATTATCTTCACAAACTTCCGTCCATAAATCAGTGGAAACTCCTGGAATTAGAGGAGTGGCCGCGTTTGACCCTCATACGTCCATTCCAATAGCTGTTGGTAATCCGAGTTCAGATATATTGAATCCACAGGGAAGACCAGACTTCACTAATCGGCGAGCATCTCCGCGAGCACCCTGTGAACCACCTTTAAGCAACCCACGTTCTTTAGCGGGTGATGACATTAGGTCCAAATCACCTCCCGGAGCACAAGCCACACGCCCTTTGTCATCATTGACCAGTATCAGTTCTCATTTAGGACTTCAGGTGAATCGAGAAACCGGAGGTTTGGAGCTTTCGTTTGGAGTCAGTGGAACTCCGTTTCTGGCAGCTGATACCAGGGGCGAGACCCCCGCATTCGATCCGTCCTTCTCTGCTCAGTGGAACGTCAAGCTAGAGAGAAATCTACTGTTTGGACCTATCGGTAGGATGACCTCACCTGTTCCCCAATAACCTTGTTAACTTTGGTTGACAGCCTCTGTGATTTGCGACCTCTTGTTAAGAAAAACCTTCACTCCACTTGGGTATGGTGCCTCTCTAGCAAGTTTTTTAACATTATTTTTGGTTTTTCCCTATTACATGATTTCATGACGTCCACATCTTACCTCTTTTGCGTACACTTGTCGAACTTGATTTTGTCGTCACCACCCGTGGCCGACTACGTTTGCCGTGCATTATTTTTTATCTCTGTCCCAGCGCATTTAGATTTGTGTGCTATTGTGTCCGCTACGTTTCAAATATCAACATTTCACCGGTAGTTTCATGTTTGTCCCATTCTTGTGTGACATTTACGTGTTAGGCACACGAACTGATGTATGACTGAACACACTACTCATTAGGTTGCTGAGAACAACCCACTACAGGTTTGGCCATTTTTGGGTGCCATCAGGTAGGCATAATTTCCGAGCTTCTGCCAGTCTTGTGTTCCATTTGAATACCAAATTTTACGCAATTGATGAACTACATTCATTTGCAAACTACCCGGGAGATTCACCTGATTCTCTCGGGGACTGCGTCTACCTGATCAGAACCGGACATGGGGTGTCGAAGAGTTTTTTAGAAACCTTATGAGTGGTATGTTGTAGCCAGAATAAATACTATGAGGTCTCGTATATCCTATTAGCTGATAGATGAGGCGAACTTTGTGCGTGATATTTATTGTCTGCTCTTAGTCACCACCCTTGGGGGTGAACTTCTACTCTGTTTCATGCTGGTTAGACCATATTATTACTCACACTTATATGAATTACTAGTTATTGGTCTAGGTTCCTAGCAGTTCATTTTTCGTCGTTACATTCTTCCGTTTTTTTTCAGGACACGCAAACCACAGACCCAGAGGTTTAACCAAATAAGATTAAGGCAATCTAAACGGTTTCATTGGAGGGTTATGAACTATCACCAACCAACCAAACCACTCCCATCAATCCCAAATTTCGCTTGGTTGAGTATTTTCCAAATTGGTGTAACAGCTAAGTGCTCTGTATTTAGCGACGAGGGCGACACGGATGTAGGGGTTGCTTGCATAACCTCAGCGGTTCTGACAAAGAAGCGTCAAAATGACCTTGACAGGTTCGTACTCTTGCAGCACCACCGCCTCAAGACCCCGGTACTGATATGGTAACACCAACGAATACTCAATTAGTTAATCAAGAAATCGGTGTTTGGTGGATTATTAGGTACTTCATTTGTGGTTTGTTTTCAACACTACACTTCGCGGTGCCTTGTTCGTGGTACGTGTTACGCCAAGAGCGCCCGCTCCATGCCAAATTCAAAGTGGCACAAGCCAAAAGATGGGAAGATGTAAGAAGGAATGTGAAACGTTATGGGAAGTAAGCGCTACCAGCCTTCCAGGATGTAGCTCTCGTAATCCTTTCATCCTTTGACTGGCTGAATCGTAGGAACGGCCGCCAGCTGCTGTCAGCAGCCATCTTGCCATGAGTTTCAAATGTGTAAAAAAATCGTTCAGCCGTAGCCCCCTTTCGGTGCCTAACTGCCATGCCACCAGAAGGAAGCACGAGGGCTGGGATACTGCCAGGTTGCCCAAGCCTAGACAGGGGAAGTTGAGAGGCATAGATCGGGTTCGAACCACGGACCTTCCGGTCAGTAAATTCGCGCTCTAACCACTAAGCCATCTCGCCGCCGGAGGTCAGTTAGAGTCCTCAATAAAATGTCCAGAAAACTGATAACAACCCGTAGTTCGAGGTGCTTTTGTTTGCCCAGCACTAGGCCCCTTTTTCTATTTTATCCTGTCCTTTTCACTTTGGAGTCTTGCTTAATTAAGCTAACGTGGTTCTGTGTCAGTTGACACTGGAGTGAATGCTTCGCTTTGGGCGACTGTTATCTCTTTTTGATCACAAACATCCCAAAAATTATTGCTTGGCAACTGATAGACTGACAGGTCCGGATGTTACACGAATTTACCGGAATCTTCCTTTGGATTCTCTCCCAACTGCTCCATTATTAGATGTGATTTCACACAGGGACGAGATTGCCAACTCTTTGCCTGTGGCACGACGCTACCAGGGCTGCTCAAGCACTGGACATCAGAGCAAACAGTGGCACTGCTTAAATCTTGCGGAAATATCCCCTGTGGTCCCGAACATAACTTGTTCCGACGAATTTCCAGACGTCAAGTGAAATTGAGTGTGCGAGCCGACTGTGAACTCTGGTAGACACGGAAAGGCAAGCAAGTAGAAATCCGGGAAGGCCCGGGAACTATTTCAGTTGATCCATGCGGCCGGTCCCCGGAAACCACCTGTGAGCGAAAGCATCAAGGATCAGAGTGGACCAGCCATCTTGAAAAAAGAAGAACGCCCTGACCCTTGGGCCGAATACTTCGAGCAACAGTTATTGTGGCCCCGAGCTGCCACTCATCTGGAGCCTACAGCTGATGCCTCGGAAATTTATGACTACATATGTTGTCTTGAGCACGGACGAGATTGCGCATGACCTCCTACCCCACCCGCATTGTTTAAAGATTGGGGTGAAGTCCTAAGTCAGCACTTGTCTGATCTCTTCGTCTGAATTTCATCAAAGAAGACTGTCCCAGACTACTGAAGAGAGTCTGTGATAGTGCCTATCTTCATCAAAGGGGCTGTGCGGTAATCACAGGGGGTCATGTTGATCCTGGTTTTAACGAGACTGTCGGGGTCACTTCGTCGAAGTTGTGAAGCCTTTTTACATATATTGGAAGGTGTATTAGTTCTGATTGTAGTGTGACGGATGAGGTCAGTGCACGAATCTGCAAGGCTTGGGTCGCGTTTGCTAATTGGAGACACCTATGTTGTCAAAGTGACGTACCCTGAATCTCAAGGGACGTGTGCATCAGGCTATAGTGCGGTCTGTTTCGTTGTATGACTGTGAGACTTGGCTTGTTCGGTTGTGCTACGGTGAATTGCATTGATGAATTTGTCCAGCACGAGAAGCTGTGTTGATTAGGCCATGTACTGCCTCTACCGAACCATTTTTTTACCGCAGACAGTGTTGTTTTCCTTGCCGAGCAGAGCGGTGGCCAGCCCCTTGGTTTGCAGAAGGGTATGAAAGAGATTACGAAAAGTTTCGGTTCAGCGACTCGTCTTCTTTGTTGGGGATCTTTACTGCGCCTGATTGGAGACGCTGCTGGGTATCATCATTATCATCACCAACAGCTGTAAAAACCAAGCATTTGCCGTACAGTGGTTCTAGCTACCACAGTTTGGTTCACTGCTGATTTGGGAAAGTGGCCTAGATAGCTGCGCATTGGATGCGGTAGCTGATATAATTGGTGCGTAAATACAGAGTTCTCGGTGGATTTTTAATTTGGGAGATCGGGGGAGGAGCTATGCATTGAAGGCAACAGCTAGGACGCATGAGCCCCATTGAGGGTGCTACTGGGCCATATCTGACAGCTTCTATTCAGATTGCCTGGATGAATGTTTGGAGATGTATGCCAGAACTAACTACCTTCCCCGTCAACAAATGCGCGACTCGGAGTGAATAATACCAACCAAAATCACATTCTTCATTATCTCTATGTGGAAAAGAACGCGGATCGCGATTGGTGATGCTCTCAAAAGGGACATTTCGTTGCAAACCTTTTGAAGTTCGTTTAAACGTTTTTTTCGGAACACTAGAGCTTTCGCTCAGTGTTGGTCAACTGGGTCATGTTCACCTAGTTTACAACTTTGGCTTATGACAGGCTTGAAGTTGTGGTTCATAGTGCTTTTGAGTAGCACAGCTGTACATTCTTCACTCATTCTCATTCCTTTTGTGCTACTTGACCGATTGATCTGACTTGTGGAATGTTGAGGTGGAGTGGGGTGAAAATGTAGGGTACAGCCAAGTCCGCATTTTAGGACACCCCTCATATCACTTTTCTAAATGCCTCTGAGAGACACTGTTAAAGCCCTGGTTGACAGCAGCGTTCTGATTAGAGTTGCACAGTCAGTGCAATTGTATGTCCAGCCGCAAAGCAGTCGGCCTTAGCTTGAGAGTACATCTGCTATAACCGAACTGGTCAGGAATGTAAGGCATGCAGTCAGTTATTTCTACACCTGATGGGCTTCGCGTGGCATTGAAGGGGGAAAACCGAGTGTTAGTGACCATAAACGATCGTCTTTTCAGTGAAACGTTGATGGCGTAAGCCGATTCGGCAGCCCCTATCTTTGGCTGTCCAGTGTCCAGCCAGTCCATGTTTTCTGTATAGCAGTCTGACTGGCGGCATACTACGTTTGTGATTCGTTGTCTTCGGATTTCCGGAGAATCGCATGTTCGTCCCACGGGTCACTTAGCAACACAACTATCATCGTCGTACACATGAACATCATTGTCGACATTGATGCTTCACTATCGTACACCTACAAAGTTCACTTTCAACAGATCTTAAGTGGATAGCAAAAAAACCCAGTAGGGCAGGGGTCTTTGTATTTTGAAACTTGTAGACGTGTGAAAGCATACGGAGGGATCTCCAAAAGATCCCCTACTCACAGTAGTGTCCGTCAGGGGTAAACACTCTCTCCATTCCTACTTGTTTTCCTGATGGACGAGATAGTGAGGCGAATACAGCAAGGTCTTCGAAATCCTGGTGTTCAACTAGCCTCTAACCTTGTCGAGCTGGCATGTGCAGACGTTATTGTTCTGGTCTTCGAATAGGAATAGAAGGCGCTGGTGTTTTTGGATGAACTGACCATAGTCATCATGTCCTTTGGGATGCAGTTTGCATCCACACAGTGTAAGTTAATGCTTGCGGACATGCAGTGACTGAACACAATCCAGGGGAAGGGGCTCGAAGTTGTGAAGCGTTTTATATATATTGGAAGGTGTATTAGTTCTGATTGTACTGTGACAGATGAGGTCAATGTACGAGTCTGCAAGGCTTGGGTCGCGTTTGCTAATTGGAGACACCTATGTTGTCAAAGTGACATACCCTGAATCTCAAGGGACGTGTGTATTAAGCTACAGTACGGATTGGTTTGTTGTATGACTGTGAAACGTGGCCTGTTCGAGTAGCGTAGCTGAGACGTCTTAGGTCATCGACGCTAGTCTCAGATCCGTAGCTCGTTTAGTGTGGCGTCCGTAAATTTTCATGGGGCGATCAGAAAGCGAGTGTTTTGGCTTTTCAGAAGAAAATTCAGTCAAAGAGCGTGTCGATCAAGGTGGTTTGGTCATGTATTTCGCATGTCCAATCATCGTCTACTGAACGAACTGTTGTTTTGCGTTGGCAATTCTGGATGGAACAAGCTGAGGTGCGGTTAACCTTTGACGTGGCAGAGTTGAGCGAAATATATTTAGGAAATTCTGGGTGTTGTCGGTGTGACACCATCCAGGATGAGGTTGGCGGAATACTCCCCGTGTGGATGGTTGGAGACGCTGCATGATATGGCTGCTAATCGTGCTTATCGTCACTTTATATCTAGATCGGTTGAAAATTTAGGCACCTCGGAATGCTTGTTGTAGGCTAGCAATAATCCCCCTTCGCATTCACTTTTATACTCTTACAATAAGGCTCTCAGTTTTTGAACACTGATGATTTGTACATGGTTTACGGCTGAAGCTGGTGAAGTTCAGACTTGAGTGTGTATCCTTTTTGCCGTGGAGTGGTCGTCAACATTCCAATTTTCACTATCCTATTTGTTTAGGTGTCGGAAAAACCCATGAAAAGTGGAGGTCTTGCTAACATTCTGTGCTCTAAATCTATGCCCTAAAGTGCGCAATTTTTATTGATTCCTTGATTTTTGCTTTACTACGGTGAAGCGTGGATTCAACTATGTAACTCCTCATCATCCAGGTCCCCACTCTTTGCCGCCATGTCTATTTTGTTGTGCCTCACTGATTCGTATGAGGTAATTTGATTTTTGATCAAACTATGCTTCATTTTTCAGGTTCAACGGACACGGTGGTATTCTCCACACAAGGCACCAATGATGTCCTCTCATCCATTCTTCACATCATAGTTGGTAAGTGGATTTGTCTCGTCTTGGTCATCTTTAGACCGACTATCCACTGGTTCATCTCAACAAATCGTCCAATTGAAGGGGTCATAGCCCGATAAACTTGTTTCCGTGCGTTTTTTGTAGTTGCTCCGACCGATAGTCATCTTTGAACGTACAAGTAACATGCTTGAGTAGTCTCAATGATGCGTTATTATTGTAACACCATCCGCTATTTCAGCTGATCGCTGTGAGAAAAGTATATCTTCCGTGACTAGACGCTTTTGTCGTTTTCGCTAACCCAAAGCTGAACACCAAATAACGCTTTTTACTCAGACTATTTGTACCATCATTCTGCTCCTAGTGGCCTGGTCTTTCCATGTAATATCCACGTGATTTCTGTAACCACCTTCATAATCCTCTCATACTCTTCGGTCACATCGTTTTTCTACAATGTTTTGCATTTTTTTTGGCATGTCTGTTTCCCACCTTACCTATGCTGTCTCAGTTGAGAACTAAGTGTATCAGAAACTCCTCACAAACATGTGGTTTATTTGGATTATCATTCTCACGATTGGATCGGCCAGCTACACTGTTTTGTGCTTGACTTGGGTATTTCACTTCTGCTTCCTATGGATGTAGGTTCCCCGTGACCCCGCCTGTGCTTGGCTGGAGACGTTGCAAGAAATGGCGGCCAATCGATGTCAGTGGCTGTCAGTTTCTTTCCAGATTGTCTGATTGAGCGGGTTGGAGGTGTAGGCACCTCAGAATGCTTGACATAGGCCAGCACTAGGTCCCCTCCATCCACTCTTTTTCTCTTGTTTTCACTCTAGGGCTTTTATATATATATATATATATATATATAAATATATAAAATTAGACGAACTTTATGGTTGTACGGCAGTGAAGCATCAGTGTCAACACTGATGTCAACACTGATGTTGCTGTCTTTGATGATGATGATGATGATGATGATGATGATGATGATTACTACAATACCAAATCATTTGGTATCCGGTAAGTTAGATGCTCCCCAGTCAACAGCCACCTTGTCTGGCTCCACCAGTAACCCACACGGCAGTTCAGTCCGTTCGAGGCGTATTATTACGCTAGCTTGTTATGAATTACAAAACTACCGACACCATAAACTCTATCATTGGTGTTTGGTGACTTGTTACTTGTTGGTTCCACAACACTTGTCAAAAACTGGTTTTGGTTTCTGTCTTTGTGTTTACATTTCACAGTCACGCGTTAGTCGCTGTTTCATTTCGGTTACTCCATCGTTCTGGCGTGACTAGACTAAGTGGTCTACAGAAAATCAACACTTTTGGCTCAACATCAGCGGTTTATGGACCAAACATCCACGTTCCATTACCTCTCGAATTCAGTTACATATTAACTTGATGTGAACGGGGAATTCGAATTGGCTTCCAATGTGTCTGCCCTTCAGTCAATCCTATTTGAAGTGACCGCCACAACCTCGAACAACTCATGCAGCACTTTTATTATGGACTGCCGGTGATCAGCCTGCTCTTTACGACAGACCATCCACCTGTCGTGGTTTAACAGGAAAGCTTCTAGCCCCGAGCCAGCCAGCGTGAGTGCCACTTTAATCGTAGTCGACCATGTCACGTCACCCACTGTGTGAACTCCTTTTTGGTGAAAGTGGTTAGTTTACAACGTGATCGACTGAAATTGAACCTTCAACTGAACAGACTTGTTCGACTTGGGTTGCTTAACCGATCCCCTAGGAGATGATCTTCGCACGGAGAAAAACTCAAGAGTGGTGTCCCAGAATTAGTTCATCTCATGTTTCTGTTTTTCACCGTTTCTATGTCGCACCGTGTCAAATAGGTATCTATTTGCTACTTCTTGTGTAGCGCAGTTTTAAATGTTTTTCTGTTATAATCAAATTGATGTTTTCAAGCTTTCTGTCCCTCACAGGAGATGATCTCCCCCTAGATGTTGCTGCGATTCATTCCGGCGATGACGGGTCGTTTGTTCGGTATGCATTGTCGCTAGTTGGATATGGATTCCATGCCGATCTTTTGAAGAACGACGACAAACTACGCTGGATGGGACCTAAGAGATATGATTGCGCAGGTACGTACCATCCGCATAGGTAACTACCATGTTTCTTGTGCAGCTGGCTTGGTATCTCTGTGTGCTGTCTTCGTCCTTGTTGCATAGCGTCAATTCGCACTCCGGAGTAGCTGGATTTAAATTAGTAGTGATGATTTTGAATTTTTACCATAACTTTAACTTTCGGGCCAGTCGCACGTCATGGATACTCAAGTTTTCGATGATTTATTAATCATGATCCCAGTTTAGCTTGCCGTATCCACGGTGATCGCTGGAGAGCACGCTAATGCATAGCGCCGTTCTTAACACCCCTCGTATGTGAATCAGTTCCTTGACATAACCAATCATATGTTAGAATGAATCATGAATATAATGACTGTTCCCACACGAAGCCCGATCATGCTCAGGGGTGCAAAAGCTATCGCGATATAGGTCTGATCGGCCGTTGTAAATGGTCTCCGATACCCTGTGTTCTGTGATTGGGTGACTGGTCACTCTCTTATTCGACCCAGTTCCAAACGGATCCAGAATGACTGAACCAAGTAACGTTTTTACGGATTCTTTTTACTCCCTCTTCTCTCCAGAGCCAGTGTGCTTCATCTACGTCATATGCAGTTACAATACGTAGTCCGTTTGCAGACAATTCGTCAAAGACGACATAATGAATATGCGGCCGGTGGCCAGCCATCCCCTCAACTGATGACCCCTCTGAGACAAAGACCTTGTTCATAGCTACTGACTTCGATTAATCCAGTGATGACGTTTTTGACTCCGGAGCTGTATCTCATAGCCTTAACAGTCGTATCAGTGGTCAGAAAAATGAGTCTAATTATGGTCTCGTTTGCTGAACGTTATATCAGAACGAACATCTGGGAACGTATAGTCTCACCCTCCTCGCTGAGCTGTCAATCTTACCGGGAATGATTCCCAGATATGCTGACTTTCTGAGTTAAGAGGTATTTTGAGATTTCTAGTTTTCAGAACCTATCCGGTGAACCGAGCTTGATTGTTGCTGAACTAGTAAGATCGCTACAGCCAAACTTCGAGTGACCGGAACCCTCAAGCTGGCACAACCGAGTCGAGGTTGAGTTTGCCTACACTGCTGTGGATGAAACATGTTAATTAACAAAGAGCGTAAGCTTTGACAGTAGATCCTTGTCTGCAACATGTGATCCGCTTGAATTATTAAGATACGAAAATGTGAACCAGTCACGTGTTCGCGTAGGCGATCAAAGATCATTGGAAGGTCAAGTAAACAAATAAAACTGAAAAAGCGAAGAACACCTCACGTACACGCACCAAACATAAAAGTAAGACGGGAGTTACAAGCAGAGACAAGAAAACGGGGGAATTTATTATAACTAAAGAAGAATAGTACATTGAGTTCGACCCACCAGCAAATCCTCCTTTCGATCCGTGAATAAACCAATACAAATAACTAACTACAATCAACATCATCGGAGCTTCCTAAATGGAGAAAAACTTCGCGTTCCGTTTTGGTTCGGTTAGAGACTCACGTCTCAGTTGATTGGACTAAGAACTGTGTATACATAGTTGAATATGAATGCTGTACAAAGATTTAGCTAAGGGAAAGCCGAGAACTGTACATCAGAGCCAACAAGCACAAACAAGGAGTAGACAAACTGTGAAACATAGATTAATATCAGTCACTAGTTAATGACTCGGCAATGGCAGGGCGTGTATTAGAGATTCAGTACAGAACAGATTTGGAAATGTCGAAGTTTTGAGATGGGGTCGAATTGTGGATCTCAAAACATCTATCTCAGCGTGCATAAGATGGGGAACATAACACTGGAAAGCATGCGAAGAGCGGTCTTCTGTCAACCGAATTAGCACATGGCGGCAGGTCAGATTATTGGGTCATTGGTCCCATGAGGGGTCCTCCAGAAAACCTCTAACAGCCGTTGTCTCACGGTTCGGACTTTCTAGTCAGAGGCTAGAAGAGGGGTCCCCAAACAAAACTATGTACCCGTCTTCAGCCTTGTGGGCTAGATTTTGAGTCAAGCGCTGAAGATGGAGCACCTCAAACAAACCGCCTTTTTCGGCCTGGACAAACGGGAAGTACCATTTGCCCTTACAACCTTTTATTCACCGTCCCGTCCTCACGTCCGTCACTCAAGTCATTCTGATTTACTTGTCTGTCAATCACCTAACCGTTGCTCTTTTTCTAAACATCTGCACGGTAAATAAATAACAAAAAATAAAAATAGACCCAGGAATCTTTTCTACATTACTGATATCAAAGTTTGTACTTGTGTTCTGACCTGATTATCTCCCTCCATCGATGTGTTGTGTCTCCGAAACACGCATGCAAGACCTGAGTATGGCCGTAACTCTCAAATTACTCGGGGCGAACCCAGATTCCCCGCACTTTACTCCCTGGATATCTGGTGATCCTGACGTAATGGCCTGCCGTATCTACGGCGTTGGAGTTATGCTTGATCTCCGAGCTGAATGCGTTTTACTAGGCTGTATTCCAGCGAGTGGTCGTCCTTACGCTGTTCAACTCACTACCTCAATCAAAATCGACGTATCCTGACGTAGCAGATGGTGTCTGTTTGCTGTGTCAACCTACACTGCGGCAGAGACAGCTTTGAAGCTGTGAAGGAGCTTCTGTAACCAAGAAGTACAATTTTCGTGATATGGATGATATATTAACATGATGATATGAATACACATGTCGGTTGACCAAGTCTGGAAGAAGCCCATCTGGGCAGCTGATTCGGGGTTCCCGTTCGTACACAGATAATGCAGGGCAACTCCCTCAGTTATGTGCCGAACATTTGTTTCTGGCCAGCGCGAATTTTCAGCACAACCGCTCTCACCATGTTACCTGGAGGCCATCAACTGCAAAACATCCCTGGACTTAATTTCGACAAATGCACCCACTTGCATATCAATTTGATTTTCACGAGAGACTCACCTGAATCTCTCGTTTATGATATTCTTCAACTGAATGTGCTGCACAAAGGCTACTTCATATTTCAGTTGGAATGCTATTCGAGATATCGCAGTATACTTTCATAAAGGGAACTATTCACACAAGGTTGCTGAAGACTCTTCGAAAGCCCACTACGGGTTTCGCCCTTCTTAGGGCTCAGCATTGTGCGGGCGTACTTGTCGATTTGCTTCCACAAGGAAATACGCTAGATGATGCAAAATTATCCAGTTCATCACGTCTCTGTAATCCAGTGCTATCGCTTCGAGATGGGAAGCTTCCAGAACACAACGGGCACAATGATTTAAAGGACAACTGGAAAAGGGTAAATGAGAACATGCTGACAGTCTTTGTAACCGTCGGGCCAAGATCGTTCACACATCTCAATGAAAACTGGATCTCATCACGATCAACAGCTCTCACCGATACCAGGAAAACTATACCAGCAACGAGTGATTATGATGGTGCACAGAAACCCTTCAGAATTCGAATGGTGAAGAGCCTAAGGATTAACAGAAGCCCCGGTGGATAGCGAAGGTCCGTCAAATCAAGAAAAATTTTGCAACAGGAAACAGCCGCACCCTGGTCTAGCTAGTCTGATAAACTGGCCCGAATACGGCGGTTGTTAATGAAATGATGCCCAAGATAGATGCGACGTCGTCTCCCGGATGACCGGTTGAACACTTGAAGATCATCATCGTCATCAACTGAATCTTTAGAAGTACCGTGTGAACATGAATGGAACGTCGACCCCAACGAATGTCTAACATGCAGATTCATTGCCTCGAAGCAACAAAACACCTGGTTCGGACAATTTACATACTGCACTATTCATAGGCAGTGAATTTCTTATGCCCAGGCTGACGACTTCTGGAATGATTGGAGCCCCTTGACGATGGTTCCAATATTAAACAAAACGGTGAAAGCACATCATCATCAGTCTAGCGGCCACAGCTTCTGAGGTGTCCTCTTATAGTATTCTGCACAGGTTGGTCCATCGTCAGAAGAGGCAGATTCATGTAAAGCAAGGTGGATTTAATCTTAGCCATGGTCGCATCGGTCATATTTTCACAAGTGTTAGAACTGCACCACCCTCAATCTCAGATCTGCTCTTGACCCCGTTGATCGTCACAAGGTGTGCCAGTGCCTGGCAGTCCATTCCAAACTTTTCTCTTTTATAAACGCTCCGTCCGTGAACGTGTACGTTTACACAACAATTTCTCCCCTGAATTCACCACGGTGTCAGACAAGGACGTCTTATGTCGCTCTTCCTCTTTAGTTTCGTAATCAGTGTGCTGCTTGAGTTTTCTTCACCTGCCTATAACGCTTCGGGGATTGAAATATCCACAGAGCGTTCGCTCACGGATACATTGATGATATCACTTCTCTTGGATCGGACTCTCTAGAAATGCTAATTACTCTAAATAACACTGCTCTACTGCATGATTCGGCATACGCTTTACAAGTGAAACATGTAGTGATACTGCAAGACTAATAGGGATGAAACCTACACCTCAGACTTGAAGATGAATCGATCGAATTCACTTCCCGATTTCGGAGGGCCAGGACAGCGCTTGCCAAACTCCGACAATTGTAGCGCCAACCTTATTAAAGGGTAGGGTGCACCCTGCTGTGGTTCTATCCTATTTCATGGTTCAGAGACGTGGCCTATGCATGCGGATCTTTGAAGACTATCGAGCATCATTCTGCGGACCTAGTGGAAACAGGTCACCGATACTCAGGTACGACGGATTGTTTTCAGGAAATGTAACTCTTCTTTGATAGACCAGCTGGTCGCACTCCATAGGTCACGCCAGTTTGGTGACGTACTTTATGTGGCAGAGGACGGCTTGAGTTGCCGAACGCTCTTCGTCCAGACCTGAAAACGAAGCATGAAGTTCTTACCAGTCGAGTCAGTTGGTTTTGTAACTGTTATCCCTCCAGGATGGAACAGATCAATAACTTGTGACTCTGTATCACGCAGCCAGTGGCGATCCTGCATCAAAGTTATTGCCTTAGGGTTGGGCCCGTAGTTGCGACCCGTAGTTTCCGCATGCTTGTTTTCCTCACCCCTGGCTGATAAAACCGTAGCAACTGGAGTCATTTTACTTTGGTACAGGGTTGGTAGCTAAAAAATAACAACAGCTGATTTATGTTCCTGTGATGTGAGGAGATTTGGTCATTTTCAATAGAGATTCTTCCTTCGTGTGCCGAAAAACCGAAGAGCACTGTACAACACGTGTTTCATCCTTGTTGGGTATCATCAGTCATGTGCATCTTGCGAAGCTCAGAGTTTCGAACTCGCGATCTTTCAGCAAGAGTTTGAGAAATTAACCGTTTGGCTATGAGCGGCTGATCAGCGGTGTGGTTAGCTCTCACTTAGACAGGATTTAGTTCTAATGTACGGAGCTAAAACCGACCAAAATCATTAGAAATGTCACTTGCTTAGAAACCCGTATTTCGAATGTGGTGACAGCGTGACGAAGATCGGTAAGATAGTGTGCTAGATGAAGGTCGATTTTGCGTTCAGTGTCAAAACAATATGACTGTTGCAAGTATGTTTGGTGCCCACAGCTGGCTGGTCATTGGGCTGGCACTGCCCCAAACGATGTTTTGGAATCTCACGGCATCTCGAAGGTTGCCTAATGTGTGTAGTTGCATTTGCTAAACTTCATCGACCGAAGCTAGACTTTAGTTCCCGCTTACTATGCTAGACAGCGAGACCGACAGTTTATAGATCCTGTGGCTAACGTGCAGCAATTCAGTTTGTTTTCCTTCTGTGGGTATCGAACGTAAACACCCAGTCTTGGAATTTGCTTACTGCTGCCCGGTGCACACAGTTTAGGTTTGTGTTGAGGTTTTTGAGGCTCGAAAAGATACGGCAATTGTGTTCGGTAAATTCCATAAGTACCATCCGGACTAGCTGAATGAAGCACGCGGAGACCAGTTACTACCAGAGAACAGCGGTGATTTGTATTCGCTGACTTTGAAAGACCATTCTTAGTCATGCACTTTTTTCGACTACATGAATGACAGCTCAACTCGCAAAGAATCATTTCTGGCGTTCGTGGGGAAGGGATCAGCGAAAACCAGTAGTGCTGACTTCGGGTGAGCGCACGCACCCCCGTGAATATCCTCCTTGGCTGCTATATCCGAGGCATTCGTTACCACCTGTAAGCTCTAGCGTACGAACTTGGAACGATGCACATTTCAAAGTTACCGTGAAGACACCTGAATGTTCAAACACTGGGAATGAACAACAGTATACCCTAGAAGTTTTGGTGATCGATAGTGAGCTGAAGCCAATTCTTGTTTCTTAGTGTTTAAGGCATTGCAGTCTGTTACCATTAACTGTAAGAATTTTACTTGTGCTTTGCACCCCGACACTGTGCTTGAAAATCACGCCTCCGGTTTTGCTGTTAAACTAGGTCATTTACCGTCGCAGATGGCGCTGCTTCCGTAGCGTTACCAGTAAGGGGGTCCCTGCGCAACTGTGTGAAGTGTTGAGTGTCGAGCTGAATCATCTAACGGTGCTGCATATCGTACTGCAAATTGATGGATCGACGGCTTAGATCAATTAGATAACAGTGGTTCTGAGAAAACACAGACAAATAACTACTTTTTGTCGATCCTAAGCTTTTGACTTCTATACTGAAGACAATAGATTTCCTTTGCCAAATGAAAATCCCATATCTCGAGGGAATTATCTGTCAGATTTAATCTATTGTCCGCCCTCTGGCAACTGACCAGTCGGTAACAAACCACGCTAACTGAGCTCGAGATGGCTCAGTGTTTAAAGCGCGAATTAACTGACCAGAAGGTCTGTGATTCGAACCAGTCTCTGCATATCGACTGATCCTGTCTAGGCTTCGGTGACCTAACAGCTAAACGAACCAAGCTAACTCACTGTGTTTGGTGCTTCTTTCGGTCGATTTAGCTGGCCATGTCTTCCATTCGGGTTGAAGTTCTCTAGCAAGATATTCCAAAAATATTAATTCAAGGGTTCGACATGTTTCAGGGCGCGCTCTGATATTCCAGTGAACTCCTGAGGAGCACGACGGCAACTTACCTAGCTCTCCCAGTCATCGCGTTGATAATTAATTCGTCTGTTCCCGAAATATCGCTTTGAGTCTGTTGCTATCCATGAACGTTTTCTAACATCAAATGACTCGAGCGCAGATCCGGAGAAACCCCGTGCAGTTCAGATGTCTATCCCAGTTGATGTCAGAACGGTCTTCTGGCTGAAGGGCACCTGTGACCGGTGTATTTGATCTTGCACGATTGACTAGTTTTGTCGCTATCGAACTCATTTTTGCGAATTTTAGTGATCCGCAAACTCGACACTCAATCTGACCTTATAATTGACGAATGTTCTGTTGTTCTATTCCATGTGGATCATATACTGACGGTAACTGTTCATCCTAAGCAGTGGTAGCAGCACGAGTACCTGTATCGAAATCAGTATCCTCACTGCTTTCAATTTGATCTCCCCTTCAATTCAGGTGTGATGACGTTTTTGGCTCATTCTGTTTACGCCGGTGAAATTTCCTATCTACCGAGTGCGAACCGACTCAGTCATTCCAGAGACGGCGTCCTCTGTTCGTCGGGGTATGTTTGTATGACGGCAAAACCTCTGCTCTTGTAATACCCTTCAGTGTATTTTCTTACCGATCGCCCTTTTACATGCCTCTAGATACAGTAGCATAGCACGACGTATCGACCGGAAGGTCCGTGGTTCGAACCCGACCTCTGCATCTGGACTTATCCAGTATAGGCTTGGGCAACCTGGCAGTATCCCAGCCCTCGTGCTTCCTCCGGTTGGCATGACAGCTATGCACCGAAAGTGTTACGGCGGAACGATTTATATGTATCATTCTTATACCGACCTGTTACTGCGTCTACCTGAGCTGTGCGTCCGTCATAAGCATTATCTTGGTTATGAGATGCCTTCTCATGGGGTGCTTTTATGCTTGAAATGACGCATTGCTCAGCTTATTGCTCAACTTTATCTGTGAAACAATTACTGTCACTGTAATTTTAGGCTTGTTTGTGTGCTATTGCTTCTGAAAAAAACTAGCTCATCCCTAATGTGCCTATTGTGACAAGTCACGCTGCCTGCTTCAACCATTTAACGACATTGGGAACACGAATGTACGTCTTAAACTTGTTTACACAATACATCACGCTAACCTGTCACTCAGGTGAGTTTATCGGATATACGTCATCATTGACAGCAGCACCTAAGGAGAATACTGGTACTTCAGTACCTTACAACCGTGTCAATTTATTTGAATAAAGCCTTATAATCTGAGGAAAAAACGACAGTTAAGGAAAACTAGAGTAAGTCTATCACAGGCATCCGATTTGCCTACATCTCCAACACTTAGCCAGACAATCTGGATAGAAACTGACGGCATGAACGCCACTGACATCGATTGTCTGTCATTCATTGCCTTCAGCCTAGTCCGTTTAGGATCCCGTGGACCCCAACCTGGGAGGTGAACAGCACGCAGACTGAAGTACCAATTTGAGGATCTCCGAGTGCATTGCGAAACGTTTTGGTCATCAGTACGCGCATGGGGAACTGGTGCTCTCCTGCATTTTCGGCGTCCCTTTAACAAACACTCCAGAACTGCCGTGTTTTTTTTCATTTGGATTTCAGATAAACCCTGAGGTCGTCGCATCCAAAATTCCCTTTCTTTGGGAACGTTTGTTACCTTTCATATTTGTACGGGCACTTTTGTGTATTGGATATGGTGGATAACTCGCAACGTCTTCATATTCAGCTCACTTTTCACAATTTATCTATGTCTGTTCTGTAAGAAATGGTTGCCCTATAGAAATGAGTCACCAGCGTTCCCTTTCACAATCATCTTACGCCAGCTGTTCAGTTTGCTCGTTAAGCACGACTAATGGCTGGAGCCCTTCTGGTCTGAGCGCGAGCAAGAATGGCATCCATCCTCGTTTTATCGAGGCGTTACCGTCACCACCTCAGACGGCCTCGATGACTGCGGGACAGCCAGTTCGCGTTCGTCACAAAAGTGTTACATTTTACGTGGAACAAGATCAAATGAATTCACCCGATGTCAGTCAATCAAGGGCACGGAGCACACAGCTTCTCCTCTCCGGTGAGTCCCTTTACCCCCGAACCCTTTATTGATTACCGAAGCGTTATTTGCAACCGTCACCTCTAATGTCGGAAACATCGACATTGAACTCCGGTGCTCCGCAACACCTTTTTTTAGTTGAAGTTGACGAAATCTCCCATGATGGCTGGACGTAATCCCTTGCTTTGACGTATCACACCGAAGACCGACTGGGGGGACCAACCGAAATCTGTGACACTAACATGCGCTGATGCAAGAGGTACAGTTGGAGGTATATATAGTTGGACTTGTACGTGCATACACACGTATAACTGCTGGTTCTTTCCAGGAGTAAATACCATTCGGATTGGGCAAAATCGTTCGCTTCTTTCAAATGTTTGCTGTACGCTCTGCGAGAGTAAGATCGTTCTTCAGTCGACTTGAACAACTCACTCATTTCTTGCATGATCATGGAATTCAGGAAATCACCAGAAGTCATCATGAAGAACACCCGAAGTAAACCCATTTGCAAAGAAATTTGGTTTTGCGGGAGACATCTGGAACCCAGCTGAATCTCTCGTTTATGATGTTTTCAAGCAAATGAATGTGCCGCACCAGGCCGCCTTGCGTTCTTATTGGTACGATATTCGAGATATCGCGATACATGTAATGCACTACCATAAGGTTGATGAAAATTCTTCGACAGCTGACGACCGCTTTCGCCCTTCTTGGGGCTCATCATGTAAGGACAGTTCCCGAGTTTTCCTCAACATTATGTTCTACTTGCAGATTAGTGCATTTCGCTAATTTCGTACAATTTGGTTTCCAGTAGTCTATTATGTCTACACTAATTTGGTTTTTGACGAGACTCAACTGAATTTCAGCTGAATCTCTTGTTTTGGCTAGCTTTACTTTTCAGTTGTTCTAATGTCAGGTCTTTGGCTATCAGTGGCTTGTCAGTTGGGCAGTTTCACTCGTTCTTCCGGAAGAAGGAACCACATTTTTTCGGTTTTTTTTGTGCCCCTTGGACATACTCGAAACTGCTCTCATCGGTTTACTTCCCTGCTTGTCCCCCGTATAAAAGGACTAAGGTGACGGTTTCCGTTGATGACTCAGCTTCATTCTAATGGTTCATGGATTGAAGAATCAACCTTTCTGCTCTTTATTTATGCTTGTGTGTTTACCTACCAGTAATCTGAGTTCTCTGCGTGAGCCTCTTGAGTCAGCTGGTTGGACAATGTGCTATGAGGCAGTCGTGTCACATGGGCTTTTTATGATGCCTGAATTCCTTACCGTATTGGACTACCATAGGTTATGCTCACTAGGGACGGACATATACCATCTAGGATCGTATGTGACCACAAGAAGCCACGCTAGCGCTTCAAGTTGGTTTTATCATTGATCCGTTGTGCTGATGATTGTGATGATTGTCTCCCTTTGGCTTCTTTAAGAGCATCTGTTTACCGCAAGATCCCCTACAAATTGAGTTCAACACGCAAGACTGATTCTAGATCTGTTACTTGCAACACTGATGGCATTCATTCTACTTGTTACACCGTCATACAACACCGTTATGCTGTTTGATTCTGGTTATCAATGAACTGGTGTGAATGAGTTTCTAAGTAAGGTCACGGATGGTCGGTTTTTCCTCATTCTGTCTCACAACAGCCTTCTTTTCCAATGTTATGCTCCTCTCAGGTGATCGGCAACATCGTTCCACAAATTCCAGTAACCTTCGTTTGCCCTCTACTTCGCCCACCTCGTCGGAAGATAGTGGATTTCATCACGCTTCGCCCAGTTCCCAAGGTTTCTCTCCCCCTAGCATATTTTCGTCCCCATCTTGGTCAGTGCAAGGTTGTGAGAACGGATGGAAAACTTTTACCGGTCAATTTATTGCTATCAATGCATTTCTCCAAAGTTGCAGATGTATGAAAGCAGCTTCCGGACCGTCGCCATGGACGCATTTGGGGGACGGTTGCTTGGATCTGATCCTAGTCAACAAATGCACTCGGAAACAGTTTTTGCAATTTCTTGTTCGAACAGCTAATGTTTCTATTCAGCCATCAAACGACTGTGGTCGTCAGCAGTGCAGCCCGTTTGACCTACCGTTTGTTCGAGTTGAACGGGTTTGTGCGTTCGAATTCAAGGGCGTATCTTCCTTAGGACAGTTTCCTTTATCCGCCTCTTGTGACTCGTTCAGTGAGTTGAATGGGACGCCGGGTGCGGATGATCCATATATATCAGACAGTACATCATGCGGTTGTTCTTCAAATTGTTGTCACAGGCGACGTCAACGCAAGAGAGCAGGTGGACCAGAATCAGTGTGGTGTGCTGACGGAGAAGTCGTACCTCATACGAATGTGGGTGTCTTGTAAGTCACTTCCGTATCTGTCATGTTGCAGTCATTCGGGTGATTGTGTCTATCTTTTTGAAAGATGTTTCCACCCACATACAGCTAGCAATGTTCAGAGCTAAACTTTCCCGGGTAAAATCGTTCGCTTTAAGTGTTTCCCTGTTCTTCAAACGTTTATTACGTGCACCCGAGAAATTACAAAGATTATTCGCAACATTAAGTAAAAACCCTGTAGGAAAACACTTGTGCTGCGAAAGACATCGGATAAGAACCCAGTAGCGCTTCTAAGCGCTTTTAAACGGAGAGTAGTTGTATAGGTCATAGTAGACATAGTTTGGCCACTCTGGGAGAATGAATAGGTGCAGTTCGATACGTGAAACGCTCACGAGTAGTGGTCGATTCCGAAAAGACCGGTGAATCGGTCACATCGAGGGCATTTGGGCGCCGCTACTATTCCATGAAGAAGACCTTAGTGAAGGCGGAAAAATAACAGAAAAGCTAATCCTAGTCTATATGCAGTAGTTTATAGGTTCAATCACTAATTGTTCACCGATGGGGCAGATGACCTTCTCCTTTTTCCTAGAGGGAGCTCCAATTTGAGCCTTTGATTAGTATTCAAGTGTTGGGTGAGCCTGAACTCTGAAAAGTGGATGAAGCTGCACAAGGGTAAAATGTGTTTTAGAACCCCCCCCCCAAAAAAAAAAGATCAGTTGTCTGAATCTGTCGAGGCCAACAGTTATATGTGGTGTGATCATGGGGACTATTGGAAGAAATATGCAAAAGAAGAAATGAAGAATGATAATTAAGGCTCAGGAGGACTAAAGGTCGGAATTAAGGGTTGAAGGGATGTAAAAGCAGTCGACTTTTGCTGAGTTATTGTTCTTTTTATACATAGATCCTCGCTTTGTAACTCCGACGGGATCGTTTAAGGGCTGACCCCAAAATTGGTGTTGTTTTCGGATCATCGACTGTTGGCTATCCGTTGTGAAGCAAAAGAAAACGACTATTGTAGTCTGTGAATAATGTGTGGATCCAAGAGGTTCCGGACGAAATCAAGAATCTGGGAGATTATGGATTCAAGGGTCATGCTCGCGTTGACGCCCAGAGAGTTGGAGGTCACTTCGATGACATTGGATTTGTGACTGCCAACGCGAATGTTGCTATCTTTGTTGATTATGACCACTGTTTTCGGCTACGCGTTCCAGTCGCGGGTCAAAGTGTTAGAGTTTAACCCTGAGGCCCATTCAGTCGAAATTTGGGACATGTCCAACTGAACAGCTTGGATTTCAGTAAAAGTAGGAAACCAGAAGAGGTTCTCCGTACAGCCGACCAAAGTAATGACTGACTTCTTTGAAATTTCATACTGTCGACAACAGAGGCGTTTGCAGAGTTCGAAATTTGATCCTATATGTATGATGAAAGCACATTTCTCGCGCCTGATATGACGGGAGTTAGATTGCCTTTGGTAGAACATTGTGACATCGACTAGGTTTGGTGTCAATAGGTACAAGTTGGAGCGCAAATTTTTTTGGGATATTGAAAAGGATACCAAGTGTGCCTCATCGTCGGTAGACGACAAGAGACTGTTGAGTTTGCTGAACAGTGTCGGGGCAGTGAATGTGAATTAGGGAACTTCGAGGGGCAATTGGATAATTTTTGCAGAATCTGCTTGCCGTAACGTCGGATAATTTGGAGGGGAAAAGAACAAACTATTTTATTAACCCATTAAGCGTTGTCTCGTAATAAGCTGTCAACCTTTTGACTCTTTTTTTTCCACAGCGTTTTGTTTGGCTTTGTTCAATTTATAATGAAACGCTTTAACCTACTGTAAACTCTGGGTATTCCTTTTACTTCAGACACTATTGTGTTACTGTTCTTCGGGTGGTCGTGAAAAAACATGAGAGCTTCATTACCAGTTCCTTATTTTCATATAAACAGACTAAGTGCATTTGGAAATCCAAAATTGTGCATGACACTTGCTAATTCTCCTGAAACAAGACACAATCCTTGCAGTTTTTAGGAAGGGGAATGAACTGCCTTTGGTGGCAATGTCTCCTCCCTGACATGAGTGCAATAGGTATTTGAAATCTCAAAAGCCGAATGTTTTACATAGGTGTTCTACCAAACTACTCGGTGTTTTTCGATCCCCTGGATGCAACCTGTTGGTTGAAATAGCTGCAGATTCTGGTCGGCCGACGCGAGGTCCGGGAGTAAAAGCCGGAAACTGCCCGATAAGCTTCAATAAAGACGGTCTTTGTGGTTGGGTTTTTCGAAGTCGGTCTACCGTCTTTATTTTAAGCTCAGCATTGTCTTGAGGTGCCGTGCACGATCAATAGGCACCTACAAACGCAATTCCCTGATACTGTAGCTGTAAAACAACGAAAAAAACGTTTGAATTGACCACAGAGCGTATCTTGGTCTGTATTTAGGGAGACAGTAAGTACGTTTGTACATGGGCTCTTTACGAAGAAAATGGTTCACAGCTGTAACATTTTCAAACAGTTTTCATTTATTAATGAACCAAAAGTGAGATGGCTCTTAGAACTTTACTTAAAGTTGAAAGCAAACATTAAAAATGGGATAGGCTCATATAAGTGAATCCTAACTTAAGTATGTACTGTGGAACTGCTCACGCGAGTGGATTGAAATGGTCACTCCAGTGGGGACCGATGGTTCGAATCCGGCATATGTTCATAAGTTGAAATATATCTATGACACGTTACCTGTTTGATTCCAGACAATATACAATGTGTTAATCGACGCGAGTTCAAATTTATCTTACCTGATGCACTCGGAAGCTCGTTCTTTACTGTTCAAACCAGGGCTTTGATTCAACCAACTAAAATTAGCCAGTACGAGCGTGTGTCCTTTGCAGAGCGGTTTCCTTTAGCGGCACTCTGGGTAGTTTATCGTATCGTATGTATGGAACTCATTGACATCTTGTGCAATCTGTGGCCTGATTGAGAACACTCCTCATCGCTTCCATTTCCATTATCACCTCGTACTTTCAATTCAATTAGTCCGACTTGGTCTTCTCATTAAGAAAGTTAATTTAATTGTACTGAAATACTCAACACTAACTTTTTTGTCGTTAGTCGTAGAATACCATTTACAGTATTGGTTTCTCAATGACCAATGGCTTGTTGTCAGCTTCACCGGCCAAAAAGACACTTCTGATGCCCTTATCTCATGCGTCTACATTCAATGTGATTTAAAGCATCTTCAGTACTGTCGGCTTAGAAAATTCCCTAATGACGTTTGTAGTGCTGCTCAGTAAATACGACCGATAGGCCAGTTTGCATGCGATGCATTTAAGTACGTCGTACATCGTACATCTGTTGGGGAACTGTAGCGTCCACAAACGGTATCGCTGTTTGACCGATGCAAACAAGCTTTAGCAGGTAGGCCTACCGAATGGCTTCATACTGTGCACCAATTCCAGCGATGTTCACATATCTGAAGCAACCCGGTAGCTTGTTTTTAGTGATGAACAACAATACGCCCACTTCAGCTGTCCACATGCAAGGATCACAAGTGCATACGATGCATTTGAGAGTTGTGGGTTCCGCATTAACCATGAAGAATCAGAAATCAGAATCGTTCAGCTGTAACACCCTTCCGGTGCCAAGCTGCCATGCTACCTGAAGGAAGCACGAGGGCTGGGATACTGCCAGGTTGCCCAAACCTAGACAGAGGAAGTCGAGAGGCAGAGGTGGGGTTCGAACCACTGACCTTCCGGTCAGTAAATTCGCGCTCTGACCACTTGAACCATCTCGCCATCTCGAATTAGCCATGACATATCCCGTACTGTTTGCCTAGATGGCAATCCAAAAAGTTCGTCACAAGTCAATTTATATTGGAGTCAAAGTTCTCTAAAATCCTATTTTAGTGATCCTAGTCATTCTCTAATGCTTCCGATCAAGTGACAAGTATATTGTTTCCTTAGAATATGCCTCAAAACAAGCATCAATATCTCCGTGAAAGAACTACTTGGCGCCTTGTTTTTTTTGCGGTGACACTTGTCGCCGTAATCACTAACCTATACACATGTTATCCGCATCCATTATTTGTTTCTGAGTAGTACCCGTCACAGACCATGAAGCTATTGCCAGGCTCATCAGATCAATTTAACAACCAGGTTATTGCATTCTAATTAGATTGGGAAGCTTCGTAAATATCGGTATCACCTGGTCCATGAGTAGTATCCATGGTGAAATCGGTGGTTGGTACCTCACAAATCCCTAGAATGGTTGGGATCCGTGACCTCCCAGTTAGTATTGATTCACCAGCGGTGGAAGTACATACCGATGTGGCCATTTTACACGGCCTACATCGCTATACAGCCGTTCGCTTTTACCTAATTGACCTGTCTGGGTTAATACACTCTTGGTTTACTGTTAATTCAACATCATTTTCTGACATCTGCTGCGACAGCATGGACATGGAGCGAACTGGGTTTATGTTTCATTTTGTTTTAGAACTACCTTCCGAGACAGTAATGCATTGGTAGATATGTGCATAGTTCAAATAGAACCAGATGAGGAAATACTCGCTGTCCACATTTTCTCACCGGGAACAAATTCCGCGTCCTTCTGGTTACCTGTCAGCCATTTCTAAGTTAGTCTGGTAATCCATTAAATTATCCTTCCCCTTCACACGGTTCCAGAGTGGACGACTGTTACCAGTGGGAATGCTATTCATTGTTCAGCGGACTACTGTATAGGCTTCTTTATGCCATTTTTTCGGCCATTCGGTTTTTTTTCACACCTGTAAACTATGGCGTCCATGAATTTATTCTCTGTATGTGCAGATGTTAATTCATGTTCTTGGATTCTTGGGGCAAGATGGCTCAGTGGTTAGAACACGAATTTACTGACCGGAAGGTCCGTGTTTAGAACTCGACCTCTGCCTCTCGACTTCCCCCGTCTAGGCTTGGGTGACCTGGCAGTATCCCAGCCCTAGTGCCCCCTTCTGGTGGAATGACAGTTAGGCACTGAAAGGGTGCTACAGCTGAACGATTTTGATTTCGTTCTTGGGTTAGGTTTCTCTGATTTCACTGCGTACTTCCGTTAGACCAATTTTCTAGCGACTGCAATCTCATCACTCTAATCCCTTTTTCACTTTTCGTCCTAGTGTTCATCGACATCTTATTCGGTTGTTTGCTAGAGGACCTGAGCCCCTCTGCCTCGACGCTTTAGATAATCCGGTGCTCAAGGAATTCTCTCAGTCCGATCAGCTCTTCAATTTGATTGCATCGACATTTCTGTTGTCCACCGACCATGGTATACAGCCCACAGTCTCTCCGACGACTTTCGACCCCTGATATTGACAACTGCCAACTTCAATGTGTTTTTATCCACGTTCACTTACACCCCAGTTTTGCTTTAGCATGTCTTCTCTCTATGTGATACCTGTGGCTATCCCTAAACAGCGATCGGTACACATATTCACTCAACTCATCTGTTCCACTACATCGATTGTTTTCATTTCATTCGTCGATCTATCGTCTCCATAGGGACCAGCTTATTACTACTTTTCCTCCCCTTTGATTGGCCAATCTCTTGCCTTGCGATTGTTGTGTACCTTATTAACTGAACCCTATGGGTTTTGCTTCAAATTCCTGATTTTGCCTGTATCTGGGCACTCTGTATTTTCCTTTGATCACTGTGTAAAGGTTCCACACGCAGACACATGCCAACATATCAATTTTTAACGGTTTTTAATTTGTTATCAACTCGTTTCACTCACTTCTGTTTTTTTGTTTTGAGACCGCGTTTATCTAGTTAGGGTTAGAAATGGATAACTTTAGCCTGCTATCTATCAGTGGCGCAGAGCAGCCGTTCTTCTCTTCGGCTGACCTGATCGAGAGCATATAAGGGGGGAAGGAGACGACGGTAATCAACCTGCTGAAGCCTAATTTAAGTTGATGTGTTAGCCTTCGACCACATGTACTTACTGTGAATTGTTCTTCCTGACTGGTTTTCCTAGAAGAGTTTTCTCAGTTCTAATAGAAAAGTAGTAAATTGTTCATAATCTTTCTGGAATATCGAACGGTTAAGTAAACTCAAAAGTCACATTTCACAGTAGGCGGACTGGCTTTCTGACTGTCAACTTGAAACAAGGTGTGACACGTTTGAGAGTTCCACTGGCGCCCAGTGATGTGTTCCGGATTCAAGACATCCATCGATTTTATGTTGAAAGCAGTAGAACTACCAGTTGGTCAAGTTTAGTACAAGCCAAGTATAAGTCGAGATTATACATAAATACGACCGTCGGTTGTCATCTTGTTGAAACGCACAGCCACAAGCAACCAGGTGGCTTTTCGGATCTCAGTATTCCTAGTTGGTCATTGCAAACTGTAGCTTAGGCCTTTCAGAAAGCATAGAATGTCTGAGAGTTGCTGCCAAACGCCAAGTTTTCCATAAACCACATTTCTGAATGCAGTCGAACGTATTCAACCGAAAATCAGACACCATCGGTACATCAGAAAGGCTTGGCACTTCGGGATGTTCACCCGAAGCAGGTAAAAGACGCATGCGACCCACGGCATTTTTTGCAAGGAAGTTTACTCAGCCGGCTGGTGATCGATGATTTGCTGTTCTCCCCCCACCTCTTCCTATTATGTTGCGAGACTCACCGGAACATTTCTTCGTTTAGATGGGATTCGGCCATTTGGATATTGCCGATTGAACAGAGTTGTTCATTTCTTCATTGTTGATATCTGAACTTGTGTGACATAGGTTGTCAGAACTAATTGAATTCGCACTTTTGTAATTACCGAACGGCATAGCGTGAAGGTGCCATCTTTGCCGACAGATCTCGTGCCACTGCATCCCCGTTATTGCATTCGGAAAACAACTTCAGCGAATTTTGCCTAATTCGTCACTTTTTAATTGCCATGTTGAGTGACGAAATGACTGAAGTTTGCTGTGTACCAAATTGTAAACTATTTGATGGTTGTATCTCGTCTAGAACGTCGGCTGATTCATCTGCACTAAGTTTCGTGGGTGTCAATCTCTTGCGGATGCCAGCGTTCAGTTCGGTTTCGCTTCAACATGTGTTTTTTGTAAAAATCCAGTTACGTAGATGAAAAATGAAGTAAAAACTCCGAAATTCATGAGCTTAGAGAGGGCTGGACAGACGTATTTTAAAATTTTACGAATGTACCATCCGCTTATCTGAGCCGCTGACCATCTTGTCAGTATTCCAGCCATGGCTTTCTTTCAGGTCGCGCAGGACCTGTGCATCAAGGTAATATTACAGCTGAACTTCGTGAGGTGTGATGGCAGCACTCCTGAAGGTCCGTAACAAGGTGCGCTGTAATGCATCATGAAGAGGCTAAGCCCCTGTATTTTGGTCTGTTTACCTCGGTAGCCCACTGAACTGTACTGGAGTGTGTGTCATCCATGCATACTTGCTAGTTTTTTTTGACGAACGAAGCCTGGACAAAGTTGACTGACTGATCACATTTGGCGTGAGACGTGTTTAGCAACTTGGTCCCCAAAAGTTAGGCTACCCTTAAAATCCTACACCGTTTACTGTTGCACTATGGTCAAGCCTACGAACTAAGGGTGAGTAACCCTTGTAACTGTTAAGGCTTGAGAGCGCTGATACTGTCCCATCTGTCATGCAGGCAAAACTTGCACTTGTTGCTTCAGCCGTTGGGTGACGGCATCAGCCAAGGCAAATTCACTCCATACGGCAGGGCTGACAAGAGAAACTCCACGAACACTGGTGTTTCTTACCTATCCTCGCTAATACACTTTGCAGTTTACCATCAGTAGCTGCTGCTATATTGCCGTTCACGATAGGGTTGAGGATGATGTGCTGAGGTACTTGGTAGTTATACGGAAGCGATTTTATCTTCAAGAAGTCCGACCTTCAACGTTCGAGGCCACCCGAGATTCTGCTATATCTGCCTCATCGGATGTTCTTTCGAAGTTTGAGAATCCTATTGATGTCACCGACCCGATTTAACTGCTTAAGAATCATTTTAAAATTGTGTAACAAGGCAATTCAGTTAGTGCTTTGTGCCCAAAATTTCAGTTTCTTACATGGATAGCCTCTTAGAATTACGCTACAAACGCATGAATGTATCTCACTTAGAACCACGAGTTGACGTAACCTAGTAACTTACATCGTTTCTGTTTGCGGCAAACGTTCTCACTAGGGGAGTAAGTTCCCCCGCGTCTCCTCCAGTTGTTTCGAAGTAGCCCAAGATCCAAATGAACCACCCGCCGGTAATTGACATGGTGAAGGCCGTCGCCAACGCCGCGAAAGACTGCAAAGGCACGTCACTTCCGAGAATCACAATGTCCATCGCCCCCACCTACAAGGTCAATGTCGAGAACCTAGGCCCTCGCATCCGCTGCGGCATCGTTCATGCCATCGAAAAGGGCGTCCTCGTCCGCGTTGGTAACAGGAGCAAGGGTGCATCTGGGAGATTCAAGGTCGCTGTTGCCAAATCTAAGGCTGTGAAAAAGCCAAAAGCATTCAAGACGAAGAAACCTGCAGCCCCAAAGAAGCCCAAGGATGCCAAGCCAGTGACTTCGCAGCTTTCCTCCTTTTATTTGGTCGACTTATATGGTCGATCTTGCTATCTGCGTCTAGCATTGAAATAAACGAGCACTGAGTGACTAAGATCTGTCATGCCTCATTCACATTAATTGTGATATCCCTACGAGTACATAGGAGTATGCCCGTTCACTGAGCGAGTCATTTTGTCCTTTTTCTAACGTCCTATTTTGAGATAAACTTAACCGATGCTCTAGAAAAGGTTTTTTATTGGGTTAGGCTTTTTACTCGCGTGGTCACTCCATAAAAGTAACTTTAAACAAAAGAAAGCAAGGCGCATTCAGCAAACCGTTTCGCGACCATCTCATTCATGGACCACAGAAAGTCGCGATCCTAAGTTTTATCTCACTAGTCTGGGGGGGGGGCAGGTTGGTTCCGCCTCTATTCAGTGGTCCTCTCTATTCAGTGCCGAACAATACCTGTCACAGGCCCTGAAGCTGTTACTGTGTCCATTCGATCAGTTCAACTCCAGGGATATTCTGGACTATATTGGCGAAAGCTAGAAAATTTGAGGACGAAAATTGTGCACGTTGATTTTCAACATAGCGTTTTCTCTTGCAGGATGCTTTCTCTAAGGGGCGCTCAGCAGATGAAATCAGAACTCGAGTGGAGGGTTTTTGTCTGGAGGAATTGCTTTCTAGGAGTACTCAAGTATCCTTTCCAGATAAGGCAATACATGCCAGGCTGAATGCAACACAAATCCTCTTCTGGTGAAATACGCTCATTTTCAGACTGTGTTAACATGAGACTCAAATGAATCTTAGCTGAATCTCTCTCCAACTGAATATGCTGAGTGGGCTGTCGAATTATCTTCAGCCATTCTGTAAGTAGTGTGTTCAGAGAAAATATGGAAATATGCCGTGAACTTTTCTTGTAGACCCAACAAAGTTTTGTTTGCTCAATTTCTCCAAACTTCAGGTTATACGGTAGAAATGAAAACGATACAGCGTTTTCAGCTTATCGGTTTGCTCTCATCTATCATGCGTGTGTAAGTAAATAATATTGATTTATTGTTGCTGATATTGGTGATGAAGCAACGTGTTTCATGCTTTACCTGAGTTATTTTTCTCTCTGACATTTGGGGCAACACTTGTGTTCTGTGAATATCCGTTTCAAACAAGTGTGCTGATTGCAATCAGACGGGTGGCGTGAGTATACTTCCACACATTTTTTGTCTGCAGCTACACTTGGTCATTGAGCCAGCACTGCAGGATGAAAGCTTCAATTGGCGATGGGCTGTGTTTGTGTCTTTTGTGCGAGCTATGTTATTGTCTGAACCTCAGGGAGCCTCAGGAGGTTGACAACAATTCTTCTGACGCCATCGGATAAACTAGGTTTGTTAAACCCAGCTTGCAAACTGACGTTTGGACTTAAAAGAGTGAAGGCAGTGAAAAAATTTATCGACCGTTTTGTTCTTAAGTGACAGAACCTTACGATATCCTAAAAGAATACTTGGTCGACTGTCAGAGTGAATCAGCCAGGGTTTGGGACTTTCGTGCTATCAAACTTTTCGGGTTGGATAGCAAAACGGGCAAAATGCCCACTCACAGAAGAGGCAAATAGTTGGGTGAATACTGTAACGAAAAACAGTGCCGTCATCTAGTGATGTGCATCCACTTATACGCAGAAAATGTTTGCCTGTTCATCCGCAAGCAACCTAATGATGAAATCTTTCAGAGGAAGTTGTCAATAAAAACAGGTTAGTAAAAGCATTTGTCTTGCTGGGGCTTAAAAATGCCCCAGGACGTTCACTTTACTTTCAGTTGCTATCCCAATTTCTTCAACAGTGTCTGTTGGAGGTTTCACCACAAAAAGAAGAGTATGTTTCATAAGGTGAGGTCATCTGAGGCGAGGTTTCTAACCAACCTAACATAATAAACCGTGCACAATAAACATATCAACAATGAATGGCGAAGGAGTTCGCCTACATCTGAGTACCTGCGAGTCAGTTCAAGTGGGCAAGTACTTGGCAAGGTACAGAGTACAGCAAAATGAAGCAAGATGCCACGGTTCCCCTGCTGGACCGATGTCATTTATAAACGACACGGTTTACTTAACCCTGTCATATCCTGCTAGATATTCGGGTCGTGAGACTGTAACCTGGGACATCTTTTCTGCTCCAATCAAGTGACAACATCAACTAGAATTATTTGCCAGTGGTACCATTTCGAAACCTATTTGTCAATGGATACAGTAGCGCAAGGATAGAGATACCATTAAGTTGCCCACTCTTGGAAAGCAATGTTTGAATAGTTTCAGAGATCACTTCTTAAGCTTTGAACTATATTAAACTAGCAGTCAAAAGTAAGTTCACCACGGTGGATGAGTGGTGAACTGCAAGTGGAAACATCACTATATCCCATTGTCACAGAAACGATCGGGAGCAAAAGAAAGTTGGGAACGAGACGAATGTGCCACGGGTGTCGAAAGGAATCCAAAGCCATTTGGTGAGAGAAAGCAACAATGCAACAACTTTGAAAGCTTGGAATCGACGAATTTTCAACCAATATAAGTTCTTGCTTGCCACCGCACCAGAACTGTTGGGGGAGTGCATTCTGATGATGAACCAAGAAGTCCGTGTTCCGTGCATAAGTTCCGAAGAGGAAAACACCTAGGTCCGTCTTAGAAACCTAGCTCCTACATTTGTCCTTACCTTAGGAAACCGGCTGGAAATAAGGTCGAATTAAGTCACTAAGCTCCTATTGGAACTAGGTGTGATAACAGACCGGTATGTCGCCCAACACGGACTCAAAGGAAATCCACGTTTTTGTCAATAAACCACATACGGAGTAGCGTTCACATACGAAGGCAGAAACGGAGATGGATATATAAAGTACGATAAACACTTGCATATCGCTAGAACAGATTGCACAGATGCACATCCTCATGTAGCAACAGTGCTTTTGGACAAACCGAGATAAAATGAAATGTGGAGCATGTTCACGTGTAAGGCTGTTTGAACGCGACTCTAGCTGAAATCAGCAACAAGATTTCACTAGAATCAGTTATTTGTGCCGGTCTTTTCGATTGTTTGACGGGCTCCTGGAAAAGCTGCTCTAATCTGAAGACTTGTAACGGCTTTCCGGTTAACAAAACTGATATTACCTGGCATACTACTGTAAAATTGCAATCAACTCTGTACTCGCTGATCAAGAGTGTATTGATTAAGACTAGCCTTAAGAAAAAGTGGTGGTATTTACTAGGCCGCAGCTCATTTAGGGTCATTTAAGGTCATGCACTCATTGTCTGAATTCCGCTCCTGGTCATGCTGGGCATCCAGCATCTGTTAAGTTAAGATAGAATACTTTCGTTTTTCGTCGATTGCTGATGTTGCTTTCTAATTGCCTAGTTACGGATTTGCCGACACTAAACCACACGAGCTATGGTCCACAGACAACGATTTTCGAACACCTGAAGACGTCTCAGCTCCGCTGCTCGAACAGGCCCAGTCTCACAGCCATACAACAAAAGAGTCCACACTGTAGTCTGATACACACTTCCCTTGAGATTCAGAGATACACCACTTTGACGCCATAGGTGTCTCAAATTAGCAAACGCGACCCGAGCCTTGCAGATTCGTACATTTACCTAATCTGTCACACTACAGTCAGAACTAATACAACTTCCAAGATATGTAAAACGCTCCACAACTTCCATTGCCTCTCCATGGATTGTGAGTGGCGTGTTCAGTGACTGCATGTCCACGAGCATGACCTTACACTTTGTGGGTGAGGAGTGCATATCAAAGGATGACTTTGGTCAGTTCATCCAAAAACACCTGTGCCTTCTCCTCCTCTTCGAAGACGAGAACGATTTTGTCTGCATATTCCAGATCGACATGGTCATTGTCATAGGCTATTTGAACACCGGGGTTTCGGAGACCTTCCACAATTCGTCTCATGATTTCATCGATCACAAAGTTAAGTAGAAATGGAGAGAGCGTCTCATTTCTCAAAGTACAACACTTTGTGCACGGAAGTTTTTGGAGAGGTAGCCGTATACTCTCACACGTCCGGAAGGCTGAGAATACAAAGAACTTATTGTGTTCACGAACTTCCGGACATTCCTTGGTGGGCAAGCGTGTCAAGTAGAACAGACCGGTCACCCGAGTCGAATGTGCCTTGGGAATCCAGGAGTACCAAAACTGTGGGTTGTTTATACGTTTGACGTTGTTCTGGCACCTGACGAAGTGTGAGGATTTTGTCACTGCAGCTCCTGCCAGACCAGAATCCCGGTTGTTGCTCCCGAGTCAGAGTCAGCACGCCACCACGAAGTACAAGTGACCCCAACAATCTCGTTACGACCAAGATTAAGATGACCCTCCTGTGATTACCGCACTAACTACGAGCCCCTTTTATGAAATTGGGCAGTGGCAAACCTCCGAGGCCGTAGGTGGTTCCACTACTCGGCCCACCGCTCGATGTGTTCTCCTTTATTCAAGATGGGCACTCCTTTCCGATGCTTGATGGTTTCGCTCACCGGTGGTTTCCGGTCGCACGGATCAACTGAACTAATCTTTGGGCATTCCCGGCTTTCTGGGCCTTTTCCATTTCTTTGACTTTCTGTCCACCACACCTCACGGTCGGCTCGCACGCTCACTTTCGCTTGACGTCTGATAATTCGTCGCACCAATTTATGTTCAGGACCGCCTGGGATATTTCTCCGAGGTTTAAGGAGTGCCACCGTTCGGTCTGATATCCACTGCTTGAGTGCTCCTGGTGGTGCCGTGCCACAGGCAAAATTCCCAGCTCTACACAAAGCGGTAACAATCTCGTCCAAGTATGTATTCACATCTGATGGTGGAGCATTTGGAAGAGACTCCAGCAGACGATTCTGGTAAACCCGTTTGACAAACTGCGGTAGGTTCGCGATGTCCTCCTGATCGACGATTGATCACTCTAGCATTTCTGTTTTAAACTTTATAGTTGATAGTGAATTTTTGGAATAGGGGGTTTGCCGTACACCCAACAATGCGAGGTGTAGCGATCACTCCCTTGTTCCTTCAACCAACTTCAGCTAATTCGTCCAGTACAGGACGTCAGCATCACTAGGTCAGGCGTCGTAAGCACCAAAATCACGTGATCAAGTCCTCTGCTACTCGCAAGTTTTGACTGACAGCATGTACACTGAATTTCCCTATCCATTTTGTTCACGCGACTACCAACTGCGTCACGTGCCATGCTCACGACCTTCAGCCACATCAGATCAAGCTGTGTCCACGTTTGTGCAACTGTCAAACAACGATGGACACCTCTTCTTCACATTGCACGCAATAAATAGGCATGCACTTCGGCCCAAAACAGACACGCGGGCGCACAGTACAGGAAGTCAACCGAACTCCATAGGTTTCCACGGACAACCACGGAACACGTGTAGCAGGTATACTGCACAGAAAACACGTCCCGCGTCCGGAACTTCACTTCACTCACGAGCTCTCAACAGTTATCCTCAAACGATGAGTCACGTTTTGGATTATCCCACTCTTCGCACTGTATTTATATTTATCAAGGTGCACCTAACTATTGTAATCATCATCGTTCTTATAAAACAGACATTTTTTATTGCTTTACCCCTGATTATTAAGTTAATTACGTTACAGCCCGAGCACTAACGGAGGTCAAACTGCACCAACCAGTGGATCCGATTCCATCCTAGCAACCCGAACCCTGTTTCGTGTTCACTTTGCTGCGGCTACTGCAGCACCATCGGTAGAAGAATGCTGTGACGAACGATAGGCTGGATAACCAGGGACAGTTTTGTCAGTACTTTTGCTTTAGACGAAGGGTGAACCATAATTTTATCAACTTTCTGTACTATGTTGGATCTCTAAATAATAATTCTACGCAGTTTTGAACATTTCCAACAGCCAAAAGCATAATAAAACCTAACTGCACAAGAAATGGCTTTTTTCCCCTATCCTCCTTGGTTAAGTGGCACCGTGTGCGAATTTTCAACGCATTGAATGCCATCTTTGTTACCATCTAGAATCGGGGTTCGTCAAGTAAGTTTTTTGGTACACCCTTTCAAATCCCCACAATCTCTTCTCGGATTTTGCTGCCTCAGTTTCAGCAACACTTGATTCAGCAAATCTGTCTCCATCTAGGACCCGTTCGCCTCCTGTTTTCATCTTTTCATAACAAACCTTTCTGGTCCTGTCATATTAAATACGTTCCTACTCCGGCCCCCAGGTTATTCAGATTTCTGTTCTGTTTTCGGAAGTTTTCCTTCTCTTTCACTCTCTCATTCTCCCTCTTTCTCTATCAAGTGATCCAACTGTACTAATAGCAGGTTCACTACAACTTGGAATGTTGTCTCCATAGCTAGAGGGCTGTTCTATGCACCTTTCATTACTGGACTCAGTTCAAATAAACCTTGTGCGTCCCATTATCTTCTCACTTCGATCGATGACCTTTCACCCGTTCTCACCCTCGCGAATCACCTTAGCTTCCACAACACGTGTTCTCTCAAAGAATAAACTTCAGTTCAACTTTCCAAGACATACTCTCCTGTGAATCGCCCGTTCATATCTAGCCGGTCCTATCGAGTAAAAAGTTCTATTTCTCACAAATAACTCTTCCGTTTGTTGCTTCCTCAGAGTCCTAAAAACACAGAACACTACGCTTGTCTCCACCGTCCCAATTCCATTAAATCAACGTTCAGCTCCAGCACCGAACTATTCAAGGAGGAACGGAGGCCGAGGTACTTCCAGGGTTTCCAAGCCTAGACAAGGAAAATCGGAACACCACAACTGAGATTGGACAGCGGGTTTTCAAGTCGGTTCTCATACGCTTTGACAGCTGGGCTATCTCTGAATCTCAGTCATTAAGAACTTGAGTTAGTGCTCAGCTTACCAAGTTGTTTGAGAATGCTGTATGTATATCGATCGTTTTTTGTCTTGCAATGGTTCCCCTGTGGATCTATGCTTTCGCCGCGTGTTTGTATTATCCTGATATAGAGTTTCAGGCTAGGGGGTTTCTCTTCTGTAATCCATCCGATGATTGACGAAAGCAACGGCCATCTCAAACGAAAACATATTGGACTACTTTGATTTACAGCTTCTTTCAAGTTGCTGGAGGATTACGGGTACGACCATATCGGAAGAGAGTGACTCTGCATATGAGCACGGCTGTAAAGAATAAGCTATTTGAATGAAGGACGGCTTTCATTATGTCAAAGGATCCCATTTGGGTAGACTATGCGCCCAACCACGGAGTCAGTTTCGTAGAAATCGACAAAGGACGAGAACATTCCGCGAGGGCGGGAAGCGCAGAGTAGCCTATTATAGGAATAACAGATAACGAAGCAAACGCAGAGGCCAAAAATTTTGAACACTTCGTTTGCCACACCTGGAGACACCTCTTTGTTCATATGAACATGACAGGAAAATATATTCTAGCAACTCGGGGGGGGGGGAGGTTAAAAAGCGCACGTAATTTTCTCTCATGGACAACGATTTATCGAAAAAACATAACTTGTGGAATAAAAGGGATGCCGATAGTATGAGCGTGCCAAGCATTTGGTGCGCTCTTCACACAATAAAAGCGTAAAATACTGTTGACAAAATGATGCAAGACGTGATGTCTTCTGTGGAAAAGTTCGTTGTGATCGAGATTTTTTTGTCTGAACATCTCCACTGGCCTCCGGAAACGAATGCCATAGGGGACAATTGTCACACCTCAGCATTCACGATGCAACATTTACACGGGTTTATATACCAAGACGCAGCCTTAAAAACGCTGACTTTTAGTCTACGTTCTCCTATCGTACAAAGGTTCGGTAATTATGGACTTGCACAGCATAAAAGTGGTGTGCGGATGGCAAGGCGTTGTCTTGTAAGCGGATGATCCGAGCAGCTGCCAGATCATGAGTACAACATCAGTTTTTGGTAGGATGGCAAACGTGACCCAGACTAATGAAATTCACCGTCATCGGGCACGTGAGATAGAGCCTAGGGGTTAGTGCGGACCTTTGGGTTTTGTTCTACCTAATACGCAGTGATTCCGAGCAATGTCAGGCGGCCAACATTATTGGAGTATCATGCACCTGCTGTCTAGTATATCATTTTTTTAAATTTCAGGTGCCATTATGTTCTAACAAGTAAGGTACTTCTAACTGTATCAGCCCTCTTCGTTACTAACACTAACACGTGAGAATTCACACCAAATCGGGATTACCTTAAGGAATCTTTAACTAGGTGTTTCATACATTTGGAATCCCATTTCAAAATCACCACTCTAATCCAATTGAACGTGTTGAGGATTATATTGTAACCTGTTTTTTGCAGAATAACAAATGCATGGACTGTCGTTTGCACAAGAAAGCAGCTAAACAGGATGGCTGTTACAATACAACTTAGTTGAGTCCAAAAGGACATCTGTGTCTCGTTTCTTTTTAAAAAAAATACTTACAGACCACGAGCGACCTATGCATTCCCCATGGTTGGATCCCACAGTGAGTTGACTGCGACCGGCCTCCTACTGACTGGGGGGAATAAACAGGATGCATTATTGTTGGTAGGATCTTATTCGTAAGAACAGGAAACAAGCTGGAAGTTTTCCCTTACGGTTAATCGAAAACCAATATGTGCCTTTTCATTGGTGGTCGACCAGCATCATCAAAATAAGCCTTTCTACTTTAATCTTCACTCGGTCGAGTAATACCTCGCTCGCTGGGTGTTGCTGTTATATGGATCATCAATTCTAGCTACTGACTACTTAACAGTAGGCACAATAAGCCCATGCGACTTAACAAAACCCTAGCTACGAAGGGGCAAAACTGTTGTGCATCTCAATTTACGAAACAAGGATACGAAGATTAAATGATTTTTCGGCCACCCGTTTGATTCAGGCACGGTATTCATCAAACGAAATGTGTGAAAACAGTTGATGAGACCACAGCCCTTCGTGGGTGGGGCAGACGGTTAATTTCATGTGCATATATGAGTTTTCCTACCGGCAACACGGTATGGCCAACTCTCGAAATATATGCGTGTCAGTTTTTCTTGTCTCACATTTGGCCATCTAAATGATTATCCAAGCTATCATAAAATGTGATCACTCAAAGAACACTAGAGCTAAGCATCCTTATAGGTATGCAACTTTGCAACAGATCGAGAACAAAACCGCATATTAGCTTGTTACGTCAAATGAGTTGACCGCGTAAGCTACTTTACGAGTGATCAGGACAACGGTCGAAACGAATGGCCTAATTTTGTACGCACATGATCCGATAAGGCATTCCTAAAACGTGCATCATGTGAGTTGGTACACTGACTCACCGCAACATTCCACTGGCGATAAACTCAGACAAATGCGTTGATTCACGTTTTGTTTTCGTTCGAAGTTGCATGGCACCAAGCAGTCTTCACTTGGATTTCGTTAGCAGCGTACTGGCAAGGTAGGTGACCTGGCTGAAACACGGAGTACAGGTTAGTGAGACACACGTTGAATAGCTGTTTAAGTTCTGCGCAGAATGAACCTGCGACCGCACTTTGTTTCAAATGTAACCTAACCTTCGAAACCGACTTGATCTTCGTGACATTCGCAATTGGGAATGACTCGAAAATTGGCGATTGATGAGCTTCGAACCAAAACTAGTCGCATCCTAGGTAAACATCTCTGTTGAGAGCGAAGGAAGTAGAAAACAGGTGTCGTTCTTCGAGAAATTCACTCATTTGCAAATCAATTTGGTTTTTGCGAGAGACTCACCTGGAACCCAGCTGAATCTCCCGTTCGTAATGTTTCCAGGTAACTGAATATGCTGCAGCAGGCCGCCTCATGTTCCAGTTGCTACGATATTCGAGATATCGCGATACATGTATATACGTAGTGCACTACTCATAAGGTTGCTGAAAATTCTCCGACAGCCCACGACCGGTTTCGCCCTTCTTGGAGCTCATCAGGTAGGCGCAGTCCTCGAGTTTCCGTCAATCTTATGTTCTAGTTGAACCAAAATTGGACTGATTTTGAGAAATACACTCATTTGCATTCAATTTGGCTTCAAGTAGAACATATGGTTGACGGAAACTCGGGGACTGATGAGCTCCGAGTAGGGCGAAACCGGTCGTGGGCTGTCGGAGAATTTTCAGCAACCTTATGAATGGTGCATTAGGTGTCGTTCTTGTTATTACACGCCGCAGTTGCTACTGGAGTCTGTCACAATTAACGCGAACGATGCAAATCCTTACGGCTGACGATATACACATTATTTCTATGTTAAGAGCGTATGTATTGTGTATATTTATACAAGATGACCACCACTTGGTCGTTGGCTTGTTCACTGAACTGGGCGATTTGATTGCAAACGTTTCATCACCAATCGAGGTGACAGTACCAGTGCGTTTTTGGGAGACGTAATGGTGCGTTCGATGGTTTGGTGGTTGTGCCACGATTTCAACAGTCAACCGTGAGCTTACGTGTAAGATGTTTAATACGACATGTGGCTGTCAAATGCCAGTTTGTATTACTAGTGTATTGCTCTCAATTAAGATGAAGATGATAACGATGGAGACTTAGTACATCACGATACGTGGTTCGTTTTGTTAAACAGCAGGCTGGTGATGGTTCCTAACAAGTGAAACAATGATGTCTATATTAATGTAGGTTCTGCTGAACTGCGACTAATCACACACGCACGACTCAAACCCAGAAAAAGCGAAAATGCTTTGGCATCCGGCTTTAGATACCAGGCGGAATTCCAAGCCCATGACTTGATATGTATCAGATCCTCCACGAGAAGTGAGTAAGTATGAAGGAAACTGCCTGAGGACTATCAGATAATTTTTTGAATCGTTCAGCAGTTCTTCAGACCCAAAAATCACCTCGAGTCACATTCCGCCGCTGGAAGAACTTGTCCACGACAGGACAATTTCCGTGAGCTTTAGTTGAAAGGTCAAGTGCCAGCTTCTCTAAACTCATCTGGTGAGTTAGAACAAAGATGAGAACCCTCATGTGGTTGAAGCTTTTGGCATCCGACCAAATCTTTATCTCATATGTCAAAACTAATGAAAACGTGGTTTACTTGAACGTGCTAAGTCCCCAACCACAGTAATGTGAAATACATGAACTTTCCGTTAAATTGCCGTGAACTCAGATAAGAAGAGCACATACGAATTCATCATAAAGTTTCATGTTTCACGACATCTCCTAATTGGCGATTGGTCTATTCATTGTTGTGAACACATATTCGGTTACCCTTGGTGTTTTGTTGAGCGCACGCTCTGACAGAAGCGCATGTGTCACGGATGTGGTGTGACCAAAGTACGTAGAGAGATGGTTCGCTCATCCACCTACCACTCAGCATAGAACGGCTCTACTAGTTTAATCAAACTGTTCTCAGAAATAACCAATCTATTGGTCAAATTCAGGAAGTAGACCCTTAATTTGACTACAATAGAAGACCAGAGCCTACGTGTTGTTTCCTCCCCCTCTTCGGTTGGTTCATAGTATCATGTGAACCGACAATAGAGATATTTAGCTTAAAGGCCAGTGTTTACTTAGACGAACGTTTCAGAAAAAAGCAAATATCGTGAAAGGAATGTCGAAGCCTGATGACCTCTATGCCGTGGAATATCCATCGCTGTTGGTCAAAAACGGGGTTTTCATCACAAGATGAACAAGCGGAATTTGGCAGTAAAATCAACTGATTGTGAATTAGGAGTCATCACGCTAAGCTAACATAAACCCAATGAACCAGCTCATCAGTTCAGTACAGTTTTGGTAATTGGGATGGTTTTCCGAATTTTTTTGCCTTTGGATTCGTTTGTAACCTGCATTCTGGCTGCCACACAAGCAGATACGTACACATGCTTATCCGTTTCTTAGCAGTCCTCGACGAAGTCAATATTGTGTACGTTGTACAACATGCTGAAAACAACGAGATGCACTGTACAGAAGTTTCATCCTCATTGAAAATCATCGGCAAGAAGCTCGATGGGTATCGAACACGCAACCTTCCGGCCAGTGATTGAACACCTAACCGTTCAGCCACGAGGGGCTGAACAGTAATTTAACGAACTCTCACTTAGAAACGGTACAGCGCCGCTCAGCTTCAAGTTACAGGGACAATATCACGTGGTTACGTATTGACTGGCTCCTCGATTTCTCGGATGGAAGTTCCGCTCAACTTGTAGACTGTGTTCCCTCTAAACCACTTATAAAGTGATGGTAGTGTACGGCAGTGTTGTCCAGCCGCTCGCAACCAACCATTGATCGGAAGGTCGCGGGTTCTAAACTCCCTGGAGTTTCGTGAGATCCGCTCAGCTAATGATTCCAAATAAGGAAGTAGCTGTACAGTGTTTCTTGTTTTTCCTTCAGTATTGGTTGATTTCAATTTCAGGACGAAATCAGTTAAAACAACTACGTCCTCCGGGGTAAGTTGGTCATGCGTTTGGTTGCGTCTGAATCTATTCAGCTTATGTTTATTTTATCTCTGTCATTTCATGAAGTCAGTCAGGTTATTTATTCACCACAAAACATGCAAGCTTTTTTGGAACTCGTCTTTACCACGTCCCAGTTCCATTTGCGCTTAAGACACAGAGATTTGCAGTGTTTTTTCAAGGCAACAGTAAGGCGGTCGTAATCCAGGCACACTAAGTAAGCACATTTTAGTTTCAAATAGAAAACCATCGGCACAGTGCCCAATTTTCAGGGACGGCTTTTGAAATTTGCAGAACAGAGACCCAAGTCCAGAGTTTTTTCAACCCTGAACACGATTCTGATTGAGCAGCTTTCTCTCAAAATGTCTGGTAAAAATATGCAGTCATATTCTCAACCAAATCTGTATGACTTTGAATCCAAGTGAATGTATTCGAATCCCTGTAGTACCAAGGACGCAAACTGTACACCCTCGAAAATGCACGGAAAAACACTGCTGCTGCCTTAGGTATATCGTCTTATGACAAGTTATGTGGTCGTATCTGGTGAGACTTTTCAGCACACCTGTGCCACCGACAAGTGAGACCGGGGATTCTTAGACGTTGCAAAGCAACTTTAAAAACTATTTATCTGATTTTGGTATTATGAAATAATTTTTTCACGCTTTGGAACACTTGAAACACATTAGCATGGCAGAATTTTGGGCATTTTACTCTATGTAGACTTAATGGATTACGAAAGTAAACTGTGGGATACGAACTGCGAGCAAATTGCATTCTTCTGCGAGTTTTGTACTTTTCACTAGTAAATTTCCTTAGTTCTTGATGGTGATTCTTTTAAGTAGGCTCCACCACTATGTGCTACTAGGCACTACCACCAAGCTTATTTATCAGCTAGAAGGAATTTGAAGGAACTCAGTCTTGCCCACTCAATATTCTACATGCAGCTTGAGCTACTTACTCCAGAATAAAGTAGTATAAAATCGAAGTCTCTTACTCATGACACTGTCGCACGTATCTTTACTAGAACAGCTCATACGTTCACTGGGAATTACCAACTTGGACATACTGTAGCCTTTGTGCAATACGTTTAGATTTAGAATATAAAAGGCGTGAACTCCAGCTGAGATTCCCTCCGATCTCCTGTAAACAACAACTTCGTTTGCAGATGATTTTTTCTCCAACAAATTTCTACTTAACTAGATCGAAACTAGTGGAGACACTGCCACTGACTGTCTGTTCACTGACTTGTAGCTAACGCCTTTGACACAGCTTGAGCCTGGATACTAAAACACCGATGGCCTCACGGACGGTGTGGAGTGTCTAAAGGATGAAGAGTCTGAGAGGAAGCCCAGACCACGAATTGGGAATGGGGGGGGTGGGCAGATAAATAGGAGGACATGAGTAAATCACAGAACCGTCGCCTAATCCACCAGCACTTTACGGAAGCCTTAGATGGATCTGCAGCTCACACTTGGAAGTATTTGTTGCAAAAAAATTTTTAAAGACCTCTTTAAGCTTTGTTTATGGTTTCGACGGCATACTCAGTTTCATAATACCTAGATGTTAGACAGACTTTGCTACCAGATGACGGAGCTTGAAAGGCTGATAAATGTAACAATTCATTAGCGTCTCCAGTCACCACATTTCTATTTATTCGTCTGGTTCGTATTTTCTCGCACTTGGTTTAGATAGGGCATGTTTTCACCTCATTCTGTTTACGCTAATGACAGTTTAACCGATGGTGTTTGACATGAAGACTCCCCACTGTTCAACAAAAACACAACATCAGCTGCAAGAAATATTCAGCATTAAAACCTTTTTTAATCGGGTGTTCTTGTTTATGACAAGTGGGACCTCACGGGAAATGCAAGGAAAATACGACCCAGAACTGACTGTATTCCATTTATCACGATTGTATAATTTCCAACCGGTTCACGTACATTCCAATGTGAAAGAACATAGTTTGCAAGAGAATATGGGATTTTCTCAGACTTTATGGTCTGAGAGGTGGACCTCTGGTTTCGGCAGGTCGGCTGGTCCGTACGCTTGGAATCAAAAGTGCCTGAACCCGATTTTCGACAGCTTATGGCTGTGCAGCCTTATCAACAGCCTATTGTCGCTACGAGCTGTAATTAATTTCTGCAACTGTATATGCTGTAGGCCGTTCGAGGTTCATATAGTTTAGATATAGTTTAGATATAGTTTGTGTGTACTGAAAACAAGCAAGAGTTTCGATGAACGAATTCGAGTTTAGAACCGATTTGTGTGTACTGAAAACAAGCAAGAGTTTCGATGAACGAATTCGGTGCAAACATGTCATGTTTCTTCCATAACGTCCCTACCTTATTCAAAGCCAAAACATTAAATAGGATTGCCCATCTGCTCTTAGAGAAAGCTAAATTTGTTCGCTTAACCATCCTTAGGTAACAAATTAATGGTAGTTTGAAAGTCAATTTGGAGAGCATAAAAAATAAGGCGGCTGGAGAACAGCTCGAGGCACGAACTGAATCAGAAATATCCAAATCCTTGTAATAGATAGCAGACAGCCAAACAAACGGTTTCACAAATTTTCAGCTGAGTCTTGGGCCGAACTTGTAATTGGGACTCATTGTAAACCGTGGTTGGACGAGGTATATTTTTCGCCGAATTCTGTGATCCATGATGTTAGCGTAATAAACATAGCTCGGCAGGTATTTGTTGCATCGCTGCATAGAAACACGAAAATGCCTTATATGAATTTCCAGACTCATCAAGTAGACATCGTCTTCGAGGTTCGGGCGAACTTGTAGCCAAGAGTTTCCGCTAAGATTCAAGCGTGCCTTCCGTAAAAGCGAATTAGTATGCAAGAATATGAGTAATGTATTGTGATATTTCGAATATCGGGTGAAATGAAACATGAGGTGACCTGGTGTGGCGCATTCAGTTGAAGCAAAACATAGAACACCTAGGATTCAGTTGACTATCCAGTGAATACCTGAGTGCTATGCAAATGGGTGTGTTTGTCAAAAATAGAACATACAACTGCCCGATATCCTGGGGACTGAAGACTTCGGACAGGATGCAGAGGTTCATGCAGTCATTATCCAAGCTGGCTAACTTGATCAGGAATGAGATGGGCGTTGGGAGCAGGATATACGGACAAAATTTTTAAACAGCTTTACTAGTAAACCTCAGTTTTGATCACATAAATGGTCACTGGTTCAGAGTTAGCCAAATTTGTGGTTTTTATACCGTATCTCCGAATTCGGACTAAAGCAAAATGAAAGTTATTGAAAAAAATCAGCTTTTGACTGAACAGAAATACAGGAGTCGGCAAAAGGTATATTTTTTGTTGGAGTATCCTCTGTCGTAATTTATTTAATGGCTGGCCAAAAATATCTTTGTTGAATCTTCAGCTGCGGGCGCTCTGTTTCTAAAAGACTCCTCTTAGAAAATGAGTTACTTTTTAGCCAGTGTAGCTGGCATCAGAATCCGGCACCGAGTTTTGAAGGGAATGTGCCGGCCCAACGCAGATTATTGGTTAGGTTGGTTTTATTCGTATATAGTAAAAAATAATGAAGCCTTTTGGTGTATAAAGTTCCGATTTCGGTAAAAAGCGGAATGAGAAATTTTCTGGAGACTATGTTTACAATCGTTTCTGTTCACCTCTTCCGTGTGACATTTTCGGACGAATGCAATCCAGTTTGCAGAGAGAACTAAGGATGTATTATACGACTGATTCTCAAACTGATGGATGCTTTACTCAGTGATTTTAGCTAGCATTCTTTGGTTTTCGTCCGCACATGGAAAAGCAGTTTGTTTAACCATACCTTGTGTTTTTGGAGTACGATAAAGCATTTCAAATGGATTTGTCGTGTTGAACAGTCAAAACAAAGTTGTGTATTTGCAACTGAAAATACCAGAATGAACACTAAGCACTGTTTACAGTAGATGCGGGACGAATTTCGTAGTGGCAGCAGATCGATATTTGTTTAACGATTATCTTCTAAAGAACTCAGATTCTCCTTTGAACCAGATATACTGAAAACATTGCAAAGCAACTCAGTTTTCCTTAATCTCCATTCATTTTATTCGCAATGAATGAGACGATTTCCAATAATTTGGTCCCAATCACTGCCAGTGTTGTCGCTCGATGAATGCAGTTAAAAAATCTTGTTTGCAAATGAGCATAAGCTAGAATGCTACTGCGTAATAGTACATTTCTGCGGAATCGACGTCAAAATACAGAACCCACCTCAGTTGCACCGAATAGAACGCAATTCACGAAGCTGATAAGTTTTGCAGTGCAGATGCCGGTCTCATTCCGTTCGTCCTGTATGACGAAGGTTCACAGTTTCGATCACCGGATGAGTTGCAGTTGCCAACCCTGTGATAAATACACAAACGAATACAATGTATTCTTGGGGTAGTTTCCAACATGCTCCCGGATTCTTTCTACTTCAGATGTATGTAACAGTTTCATTTTTTATGCGTTCCTAGGACAAAAGCTACTATCCATAAAAGCTCGTTTTCACAGCTAGCTGGTCATTTGAGCCTTTGCCTGCTGCCGACTCATTTACAAAGACTAGTTGCTTTGAAGTGGTGAAGAACTTCTTCCGAATAGTTCACCGACCCTCTCCAAAGACAGTATGATCGCTTTTCGTATCGTAGGCTTAGATGTCTCACAGGTTCAAGCTTATTTTACTGACAGGGACTCAGGTGGTCTCAGAATTGACATGTCACGAGAATCACTGGTTAGGATATGCAGAACAATAAATTCAGTAGTATTCACTCAACATCTAATAACTGTGAGACTCAGCAATGTGATCAAACGTTACAGGTGAACTCATCGTAACTTGCTACTAAGCAGCTACTCGCAAAATTCAATCCAAATAAAAATTGACAATTTTTTTTCCAACAATTGCATGTTCTGCGTTGGCTAATCTGCTCATGTTTGGATGAGACTTGTTGCTTGTCTGTTGATACAGAATTGAGCACACTCATTCGGGAGTGTACACATTAGAGTGGAACCGAGTGATATATAAGGGTTGACATGAAAAGCCTGGACGAGGACAATATAAAAAATAACCCCCTAAAAGTTCCTGTAGGCTATCGCCTATATTAGAGAAAGTTATTTTTTAGGAAGATTAACATACATGCTCGTTTTTTGTGTATGCATATTGGTGTTAGTTTCAGTGGGTGAAGAGTATTGAGAAGATGTAAATCTGAGGATGTGAGCAAGTTCAGTGTACTGATTGAGATGGACAACTTCTCGTCATGGCTTAGCTAGAAAGGACGAATTTGTTCAGGAACAGCCTCACATGCGACATCTAGTTTCTCCAGATTTACTGTTTAGGGAAGCCGTACGCATGCGGTCACTCAGATGGTGTTGTAAACAGAAGATACTAGAGCATGCTGATGACGTCCTCCAATTGGGTTACTTTAAAGAAACGCATTCTTTTCAGGTGCAGCAACGTAACTCGATGATCGATGCCTCTCCGGTAGCTATCATGGTACTATAATCCATGGAATTTGCATACCAAACATATTGTAATTTGATTATGTGGCAAAAAATTACTTTCTTGTGAAAGCTGAGATAGAAGCAGCTAACCATCACTGTGCGAAGGAATCTACCCGTAAGTTTATTGTTCTACCGCCCACGTCCAGTTTCCTAGCACCATCTTGGGGCTCATCCGTTGGTCAAAATATCCGAGTTTCTGTCAATCTCACATTCTTATTGAATCCAAATTGTGCGCAATTCGTGAAATACACTCGTTTGCATATCAGTTCGGTTGTAACCGAAGAGTCATCTGAATCCCAACTGAATCTCTTGTTTATGACATTCTTCGGCTGAATGCCCTACCTCAGAATGTTTCAGTTGATTAGACCCGACCTAAAGCTGCCACCTTGACGTGGTGGTCGGGCTTGAGTGCTGCAATGATCCCGCGGGCTACACTGGCTGGAACGTCGTTCCACAAGGTGCAACCATGCCAGGAAGGCCAAAGGGGAGCAGTCAGACCAAGAGCAGCGAGACCCCGTACTACGAGTAATCGTGCTACGAGGCGGTCTGGGGGTAAAGTCGTACTGTCCTCTGCGACAGGAGTGTGAAGGCAGTAAGGTGTTTCCCCCAGGCGACCAGCATCTCCATATTTATGAAAGCAGCGATGATGCTTTCTCCCGAGGAAGGACGGGTAAGGTCGACCCTAAAATCCGCACACTCTGATCGCCCAACGGTTGACCGTGACCGCCGGGGCATTATCCACTACGGTCGAAATACTTCTAAAACCAAAGAGTCCGGTGTTGCTCAAAAGGCACCTGCTGTGCGCAGCCGCATCAGGAATGAGACAATAATGCCTTATTCCCTGCGCCCTCGGGTTAGGCCAACCCCCTGCAGCCGAACAGGTCAGACTATTGAGTCATCGGCTCCAAGCAGGGTCCTCAAAGAAAACCCTACTGTCCACTGCCTCGTGGGTCAGACTTTAAGGTCAGAGGCTAGGTATTGCCTTCAATGCGTAACTCCCTTCCCCATCCCCCACTTAAAAGTCCACTGACAGGCCTGTATTTGCGCACCAATTTATCAGCTCTCGCCCCCAATGTTCAAATACCTACCCCACCGCCCCAAATCATCGGCGAACGAAACTGTGGCAGCTACAACCACCCTACGACAAGTACACGGTTTGTTACAGCTGATGATGGTGATGATGATGATGATCAGTTGATTAGATAATCGAGGCATCCCATGATGCAATTGCATAATGTTCGTGATATATCGGGCTGTGTACATCCTCTTAGATGTCCGTCGTGGCTTTCATAAAAAATGTGTTCAACACCAAAAGCTGCGTTGGTTAGGCGACATCGCGAAGCAGTCATCTGGTTTGGAGGGATCTTTTGAACAACATAACGGATGTACTGAGATATATCTCAAGTAAAGACTGTCCCACATCGGAAGGACACAGAAGGCCTGCAAAGTGACCGGGTAAGCTATCACTTATATGTTCAACTTCCCATAGGGATGTGCAAGCTACTCCAGTGTTCACTTCAGCAGTGAACTGCTCGTATACAGTCGTGGGAAATAATGCGCACTGCTTTCAATGCCCTAGCAATTAGGCCTCAACCCATGTGTGGACAGACGAACCGGTAAGTAAGCAAAAAAACTCTCAAGGCAACTGTTTTTACACAATATCGTCAACAACGGAAAGAGACGTTGTAAACGAGAGGGGGTAACCAGAAACCGCTGCGAAGATTATAGAGCTAATTGAGAGAAGCTACACAATTATGCATGGAAATAAACGTAAGAATTGTTTTGGTCTTTTACTTTAGGGAGCTGAGGTAAGCCGAAATGTAATAAAAGTAAAAGTATACTTCGCAGTGCAACTTTCCAAGAAAACAGGGTGGACTACGGAGTGCATCATGCGAATTCTGACGTTGATTCGGACTGAACATGATCGAGCAGAGTAGTGAGGTAGCCTTTCAGTTGTGGATTTTAAAACGTCCACCACCAGATGGGATTTTATCACACGACAAGCGGCATTGGCCATGTTTGTCCTTAGAGCATGGTAGCACCTAAAATTTCACCAGGGAGAAAAAATAAGAAACCGTATCTTGAAGTGGCACTGTGTTTCACCATCCACCACAAGTAAAATCAGAGTCTTTTTCTCTGACTCGACGATTCACTCTGGTGACGATAATGGTACATAAAAGAATATACATGTGTCGAAAATGGCCAAGGTCTCCAAGGTTCGCCGGTCATGATTGATCAGTTTAATAGAGCTCACCGCTTTGTCACTGTCGCACGAATCAAGTGTTGAGCTCATCTCACAACAGATGTACCTATCGTCGAGACTGTCGTTCTCACCAGTGGTGCACCAACTACAGGTACTGGGACACAACCAACATATTTGATAACTGTGGTGTGGTTACACATGCTGCTAGGATAGTGTAATAAAATTTGATTACGGGAAAGACAAATGGACATTTTCAACCTCCAAAACCCGAACTTATGCAGACTGATGTTCTGCAGACTACAGAGACCGCAGTGCTCTCTAGATGTGTCTGCGTGCCCCTAGACAATCGGTGGGTTCTGAGCCAATCACAATCCATTATGGCCTGTCAGTTGATACGCACCCAATTTGAAAAGTGTGTCGAGAGTTTGGTGGTGGATTCCGAGTCTTTTGCACTCACCGTCCCATAACACGGAAAGGGCAAAGAGAACAATGTAGGTTCACCGTATGATAGCTCAGCTTAAGGGTTGCTGAAAAGCGCGAACAACATTGGCAGAGTGGTTCGGTAGAACAGCTTTGGTGAGCGAGTTTCTCACTGACAGTATGTTGGAAGCAGGCTAGCTTTCGGCTACAGCGCATGTTCTGACAAAATTCGGGCACGTCGGAGAATGTCGGGGAGTGGGGAGGGAATCTCAAGGTGATTCTGTTTTGCGCCATAAACCGTGGTGTTGACATTCTGCGCAACATGCTGAAAGGTGTTGTTCGAGAGCAGTGCCAACGCTATGTAGAATCACAGGTTGGGATATTTTGCCTAATGAAGTCTCACTGAATGCCCTGAAGGTGGTAAATATGTAAGCAAGCGCCAATTAGTTTGTAGTGAGTCTGTTCTACCTAGACAATGATGGGAGTAATCAAGAGTTCCGATAAGTCCGATCTTAAACTGCACTATCTTTTTCGTTGCGTTTTTTCAGCAAAATGTAGCACGCCACACTGCTTCAGAAATTTGTTGACAATCCAACCTTTGCAATTTTGTGGCACCTTTTTCGTCCTGGACACATTGATTGCACATTCAGATGTTTTTTAGCGAATTTCAGTAACTGAGCACCAGGAATCACTAGGTTAGCCTTTATGTTTCCCTTACTTACTAAGGAATCAAATCTCCCCCTTAAATGACAGCACCTGTCCCGCTTGATGGTTGGTACCTGAAGAAATATCAGGAAATCTAGCATAGTATCTGGGAGATATACAACTGTGATTTAGTTACTCACTTGGAACAAATCCGTCAGAGTGATTATTCGCCAGCCTCAAAAAATTAACAGACGCGATCTGTTGATCACCTGGTCAGGTAAGGGTTTGAGACGAGTACAAAACACTATGGCGCATTGAGTCAATCGATCGGTTGCTAAATTTTTACTTAGTCAGGAATCACCTTATTTCACTTGTCTTTAATTACGCGGTTTTTTCGGTGAACATAACTCTGTTGACTGCTGTGAACGAACAGTGGACATTGTAGAGTGAAATTCGTGTAAGAAACAAGTTCAAGTAAATAACCACCAAAATACCATCAGAAAGCTTGTCCCGGTTCATAAGTACACATTTGAAGTAACCAGTTACCGTGTAATGCAATGTCTACGTCAGGCTGAGGAGACTAATGTGAACGCACATCGGATCGGCACTCTCCAACGCCTTCATCAATAACACAACAGTATTTGTGCGAGTTTATATTATATCAACGAATTTTGGGTGTTGCAGTCCAGAGATGTTCCGGTTCACAAGTGATGATGCATCGTAAACCTGTGAAAGGAATGAAAATTGAACGTTGTATCAAAGGAAGGAAAGAATATCTTGGTTTCGGTGTGGTGTTCGATTTACTTTCAGGCACAATATCAAGATATGTGAGCAGTATCGTTTCATCAAATCTATACATATTGAATAATGTTCGAAGCTTTGCCTTCCGCCGACATATCATTACAACATTCGTGACGCAAACGCCTTGAGGATCACATTTCCGAAGGGATTTCATAGTAGTAATCATTAGTATGGTGAAATCTGGAACGTTTTATGCTATTGTTATGCGTTGTTTAGAGGAACTGAATAACAGGTAAGATAATTGTGAAAGACAAACCAACTAGATCATATAAACTGGGGATGTTATTCACGTTGCTATCATACGATGTGTCTTCATATCAGCATGTTGGGAACAGCTGGGCAGCTAGCTCGCTAGTTATGTTATTTTTTCGTTCGTTTTTCTACTTCAGCTCTGCAGATGGAATTAAAGCTGGAATATAGTTCCGAAAATGGATTATCAGCTTGAGAGTTGACTTTACGTTGCCCTACTACCCATAGGCGGAAGCAGAATTCTGAATTAAGCCTGATGATTACGGCAGCATATAAAATTGGTAAATTCGATAGGACAGTCTGGAAGCAAATTGCTGAAAGATATACGTACCTCACTTGCACATGTGGAGTAACTGTGAAGAACGGAAAGCCAATGAACGGGTAAGGATGGTCGTTCAAACAGAAATTTTGTATTCCTATGTCGATCAACCTTACCTTCAACTGCCAACTTGTCATGGTGGTCAGGTTCCAGTGTTGCGATGATTTTATGAAATACAATGAATTAATCAGTTGAAAAACGTTTGAACCGAAAACGTTTGGTAACAATCGGTAGATTTATTGCTGGGCAACGTTTCGCTTTTGACACAAAAGCTTCGTCAGGTCAAATGACTAGGTTACGAGGTTGGTCGAGATTTAAGGTGGAAGGAGAACCAATAAGCTATGACTGCACGCTTGGGGGATGCTTCCTTCGTGACCCCGCAAGCGTTGCGTCAAATGTTCTACAATCATTCCGTTGATCGCCGTATGGCGAACGCATTGTGAGGTCAGCGGAGCAGAACAATGTGTGGCCTATTTACCATAATTACATACATAACCGTTTGTGTCCTCACCAGTTTGTAGTGTTTGGGCAGTCACTATGTGTGTGTAGTTCCATGGGTTAGATCTCTGGCTTCGTTTGGCATGAATGCACCACGTGCGTGAGCCTTCATTGGAAGTGTGAAACAAATTCTGCAAGATTTTCAGTTGCCATTCATTGGACTTAAATTACTAAGTTGCGTTTCTCACCTACCAAAATCTCCCAAGTGTCTCCTGTGTGTACTTGTGTTTAGAAGGTGAAACGCCCTTCCACAGTTGATGTTGAGTTGAGTGATCAAAACAATGAAAAATTCGAAATTCTGATGTTACAAAGCCCAATCTTCCAGAAGACTTATGCACACAATTCTTGGATCATCTCGAATGTCTCCTATCATTGTCAAGTTTACCTGTTCATTCGCCTTTCTCGATTGATGAACTTTGCCCCATTTCCTCAGTAAATTTACCGGGTTAAATGTTTCCATTGCAAAAGCATTGTGCCTGTTCCTTACCCAGCTTGAATATAATGGGTGATAAACCAGAGACACATCCTGCTATTGTGCGCCGGTAAATTTGTACTCACGTGGCAGGCATCTTCATGTGATTTATCGATTACGCAATCGTCCAAGTGTTTGAGCAACTTTTGAACGTCTGCTGCGCACTGTGGATTACACAAAAAGTAATGTAAAGAAATCAGTTGAGCTGCTTGACATTACTGCTGAAGAAAATATCGATCAGGACTCAGTCTAATTTCGGGTTCATCCTAGTGTTCTTCTTTCTCTCGTCTTTCCACAAAAGGGACACCACTCTAAAGCCAAATACATGTTTGTACAATGCTTCGGGGCGAATGAGGTCCGTGGCCCTTCCGATGATCGGTAAGGATTCTCTCACTTAACCCATAGCTAACGTATTGTTCATTGACAAAGTGGGGAGTGGTTCGCATCCTATGTGTATAACAAGCGTAACTCAAATGGATTTCTGTCCACTAGCTATAAACAAAATATTTACCGCCAAGCCCGATACGCGTTCAAGTGACTTCAGGACCGAAACTTAAAGCGATTTAGGTGGGCAGTAACAATCGAGCATCATGAGGTGAGGGACTGAAAATATGAAAATTCGCAAAAACATCTGCATCGATGACATGCTTCACAATATCTCAGTGCATGTCTTCCGCTGTATATCAACCATATTTTCATCAGGATAATCACGAGGTGAAAATAAACGCGAAGTCACTTACTAAATCCTCCGCATGTCCCATCGATTTACACATAAATTCCAGCGTTTTTGCTAGGAATGACCTCGCGGAGCACTTTCGCCAACTGTCTTCAGTATGGCCAACTACAGTTTTGCAAGTATCGCATGAATCTGTGACATGAAGCAGAAGACATCAGAAGTAAAACTAAAACGAACAGAGAGCGATGAAACGCAGTGCACTCAGATATAGTCACAAGCGTAACTCCTATTAATTACGACGCATGTAGGTTCAGTAGCCGTGTCCCACGTGTCGACGTGACCAGAGTTCACGTGGCCGTTATGCCAAACAGAGTATCTGACAGGACGCGACAAGTACTATTCAAATGAGAATGATATGGACAAATTTTTGCGCATCGATTGTCTGTTCGTTGAATGAGTTCCCGTCCTCCTCTTTTATCTTTCAGGCTGGCTAGCAGCACGCTTGTCTTTTAAAATGCAGTTTAGATAATTTCGTCAGTCACACATTGTTGAAAGTGAATGCCGTTAGCGTGTGTGACTCGTGGACACTGGACGGGAAAACGCATACTTGTATGTCACCTGTGTGCGCAACTTACCGATTTGCTCGGGCTGCAAAGCAAAGTGTAGAGAAATTTCATGAGCCCCTAAAAATGTCAAGGAGTAATAACCGGGAGTTTTGGTGGACAATCATTTAAATGACAAACGTTTATATCTAGGTAGAAATAGTGCTTAGGAAATGCATCGTCAATAAACATTAGATATATGACTCCGTCTTCCGAAAGCCATTTACCTCGTCTGATGCCCATGCCACCGAAAACACAACACAGAACAAAAACGCCAATTTCATTCTGACTTGGCTGATTAAATCACACTGCTGCTTCCTTATTTATAGAGTACATAGCACATCAAGCTGTCCACGAACTTTCACCGTGCACATTTTTTCGTGAATGTTGGCAGCTTCGAACAGCGTTTTTTATTATATACACCGTTACACATGATCGCTTTTAATGCGCTATACGAAATCCACAACTGGATTTTGACCTTCACGTTTTGAATGTTTGTTTTTTCGACTAATGTGTAATTGTTGGACTACGAAGCGTTTGTCTGTGCATCTACAATAGAAACTGTGCTGGGGTTTGGAGCTTGCAATCCAGAGATGACCTTGAAGCATCAATCCTGGAGTGAAAATTTGGTGGGGAATACTCTCGTGCCGAGACACCGTGGAGTGTAATTCTGTTATAGAAACGTAGATAAGCCTAATACAAAGAGAGTGACAGGCGTCATGACATGAGTTGAACTTTTACTCTCTCGTTTGCTGAGTGAGTACTTCACCGAGTGAGATATACTGGTGTCAGGCCTACGCCGTACATGGAGTTGAGCATCGCAGTAATCACCGTCACAGCAAACGACAATTGATGGCTTAAGACAGTAGACAGTTTGGAATTACCGTTTTTTCAAACCGGAACGACATTCGTCTTTTGCACAGAAATGATGTTGTATTTCTCAGACAATCATCACAAAAGATGCATCTTTTATATAGTTCTTCTATCGTGGCAGCTGATTGCGGTCTTTTCTTTTCACATTGTGGAATGTGTCTACCCACGTTGCACCATTCCGCATTCCAGGATGCTACCAGCGTTTGAAATCTTTGTTGTGTTTGAGTACGATGAGGTTGCTGTCTGTACGCTCCTTCATGGTTCCTACTGTAAAACCACGTAAAACACATGAAACACATACCTGGGTCACCGACACTTGGGACAAGCATGAAATACGGTATGGGGACGGATCCGGGGTGTAGAAGGCGAGATTTTGTCATGTGGAGCCCTCTGGATGGAAAAAATGTCCCCGGTATGAGCTGTTTTGTGCATGGTTGCTCGTCATACTGATATTCTGCATAGTCGTCTGTTGTTTTCGAAGACCTCTCTCGCACGTTTGAACTGTTGTTTGAAACGAGTGTCAATGAATGGTCTTTAACCTTTGTATTATTTTCTGAAGAAGATTTCAAAAGTTCCAAAAAGTTATTTTTTATACATTTATTTTACTTCGCAAAATTCTCCACATTGAACACCGGAGTGTTTGTTGGCAGTGTGTTGTGTTTGCATATTGGTTTTAAGCAGGAACGCAGAAAGAGCGTGAATTTATGGGAGTAGGGCGCTCCGAAAAGACGTCCTGAAAGAAAGCATTGAAATTGACCCAATTTATCAGACACTGAGAACGAGTGAATGTCAGAAATATAGAATTGACGTTTACGATTAGCTGGAAGCATTACTTAGCAGGGAAGAGTTTAAAAAGGAGGCGGCTTCGGTACTCATGACAGTTACAGCTCACCTGGTTGGTCATAGAGGAATAGAGTCAGCTTAATTGGCTTACAATCCGAGAGCATTTAATTTACTGGCGGACACAGGTAGAATGGCGATTACATTGGATAAAAAATAGGACGATGCAATCGACCAATCAAACCTGGGAAGATCAGGTCAGAATGCAATGCAAATCAAAAACGGATGAAGTGAAACAAGGGAGAAAATTGAAGGCATCGCGATAACCAATCAAGTCAAACAGAGGGAGAGTCAAGACGGAACGCAAATCTCAAACGGACGAATGACCACTCCGGAAGTATGTCTCATGTGACCAGTCAATTTACAGATGATAGGTACATACTAATGGTATATGAACGCATGGAAGCGAAGAGGAATTTCCCACCTAACCACGCGCTAATTATGTCACGGTGGCGAAACGTTTGTGGTTTAATTTTCGAAATGGGCGATCACGTCCACCGCCACGTGATGAACTGCCAGGAATATCTGTTGATATATTTATTATGGTGAGACTGCCGCTCATCGTACTTAAGTAAAGGTTGTCGTTTGCTCTGTTGGAGAGCCTTATTTTGGGAAGACGAACAGGCATCTATGTGAAAGTGTTCGCAAACGCGTCCCTTATCAACGGAGCAGCGAAATGACTGGCTGTCTGCATCCTAACTCAAGTACTCCTGTCTGACCCCCTACGTGGACATCAATAAAGTGTTCGGAGCACACAACCGCATTGTCAGAGACCTTGGTCGACCTTGGACCATCCCACAAATGTCTTTTACGTGCCTCAGCGAACCATCTGATTTCTGACCACTTAGCGTGTCGCATGCTGTTGTACGTCCTCCCCATTAATTACACTCCGTTGTGCTCTATTTAGTCATCTGGAGGAGCAAGCGAAACGAATTCTTTCTATCCGCTCTTTTGAGAAGCATTGTTTCAGCTGTTTTCAGGTTAGGTGTGTGTACATTATTCGACACGAATTAAAAAGAGATGTTCGTGTCTGTGATTTGTGTCCGTCAAATGAACAATGAGGACGTTTACAAATGCGCCTGTGATGTTACTCGAAAAGCGTTTTGGACAAAGATTACGAATGTGAGTGACATGTTCTACTCGTGTGCTCGTTCGGTTTTCGTCTCCCTCTCTTTTTCATGCTTTTACTGGAAAACATTTGTTGTTTAAACGTACTCGAGTTGGACTACGGGGCGGAATGCATATTTGAATGACTGCCAATGTCTTCGCACGGGCAAGCAATTCATGCACGAGCCAGCATTCTGATTGGTTAGTTGTGCACAAGCCAGGAAGCGCGCGAATTCAATCTGCATTTGTGCACAAGCCAAGAAAAAGCGAGTTAAGTGGTCGAAGCGCATATACTAAGTGGACTGTCATCGAGCTGCGTTTCTTCACACAACCTGTTTTTGACTATCCACATCACTTCTTGCAATTAAAGTTTGGCAGGAACTCGTCATTTGTCTGTTCGGAAATCTCGAATCAAACTTAGCGATAGTCTTGTGTATTTATACATATCCTAGACTTTTCGCACTTGGAATTTTAAGTTCCTTTCATCTTAGTTAAGGATAGGTATTTTGTTCATATTCACACCACTCTCGTTTGAACGGTCGCCCTCCTCCCTCTCTGGCGTAATTCCGGTGAGTCCACACCAAAGGGAGGCACTGGACTCGAGTTTCGCTCTTATTAGAGCTCATCAGCAGTGCATATCCAGTGGCCGTGCCGAGATTTGAACAAAATGCCTATCCCAAAACCCCAAATGCAATCAAAAAGTCGTCCATTGGGTTTCAAGCGTGTGTCACGCTACCTGACTGGGAAGTCCTGACTGGCGGGTCAATCGATCGTCACAACCAGGACAGTTACTGGGTCGTCCTACGATGGGTCGGGCACACCAATCACATCGCTCAAATGTGAACAAGTTCGCCTGTTCAGACGTGAAAATTCAGATGCGTCCAACGCGTGTTGGCGGAGTAGTGGTAACACGCTTGCCTCGCATGTCAGATGTCCGGGGTTCAAATCCCGGCACGGTCACTGGATATGCACTGCTGATGAGCTCTAATGAGAGCGAAACTCGGGTCCAGTGCCTCCCTGGTGTGGACTCACCGGAATTACGCCAGAGAGGGAGGAGGGCGACCGTTCAAACCAGAGTGGTGTGAATATGAACTTTAAGTCGCTTTCATCTAATTTAATCATGTTTTTGTACTGGAAAAGCGGTAGTGTCCTAAGAAGAAACGTGTTGACGGGGAACGACGTGTCCGGGGTTTGAAACGCGAACCACCAGATTCGTGCGACCTAGCTTATCCCACCAAACTATGGAGCCATGGACTCCCATTGATGTGTAGGTTTGCTAAACAACCTACTTACATTCGCACGATGTCACCATGCAAACGATGGGGAATTTTGTATAAGAGCTCGTTTCTTCACGCGCTTTGTTTTGTATTGGATTTGCAGTGGGTATTCTGTGGATGTTACGTCACTTGTAAAGAACAACGCTGAATGCATTATCGCGTAAACCGGTTATGAAATGCAACAAAGGAAACTTCCTTTGGCAGATTGAGAGCTACAATCTGTCGGACAGTGAGGGAGAGCAATACACAGAGAGCGATGGACCCTATTGATTTTTCCATAAACATGGCCAAATGAACAGTGCTCCATATTGTCAGGGATGAAACCTCCCAATCGAGGGTTCAGCACAAACCACACTAGTGTTCGGCAGCAGCGATCTCTGTGACTGGAGGCGACGAGTGGCCGGCGTGACAGTAAGTAGCCTTGCACTTCTTACAAACTAGATTCTTGCTTCCGGCTGGAAACCCATATCAATGCAGATAAATTCCAGCTTACAAGTATCTATCCCTCTGCGCATGAATTCACTTAGTCATATTGCTGAATGGTGCGAGCTTAAGTGCATTGCCTGATTATTATTGTGGTCGCCAAACTTAGTAGTTGAGTTGCGAACGGTTTGCCACAAATACAGGAGACACGGGAAGCGCACTGACCAGTTAAGAGATCAGGTTTGCTAGACTGGAGAGGAGAGCATCACACCCAACCGTCACGAAGTAAACAACAACAACAACAATGAAAATTGGATAAGAGTTGGGGCGGAGGCGATACTACAGGGCCAGAAATCAGCCGATACATGACGCAAATGGCAATCCGTCAACCACAACCAATATTCCATTGAGGCGAAATTCGAAACTACTTCAATTGTTTCTATAATTAGGTATACAGCTTTGCACAAGCTTCATAACAATACTGCTCAACCACAAGTACCTGGCCACAGCCACGATCAGGGTCGTGTAACAGGCAGTAATTTTCCACTGGTACATTATCCATGCGCAAATATCAATTCTGGATGGCAGTTTGAGCAGAGGCCAGAAGGCGCTGGTGTTTAAGTCATATTTCCACTTCGTCGATCCTTAGACGCACACCCCAAATCAGCCTGAAACCGCAGTTCAACAAATGGAGAGTTGCAAAAAACTCGTGAAATTTGACGGCATTCGTTCGAAAACCTAAAACCTCTCTAGACCGTCACACTGTTCTGACCATATTTGAACGTATTCAATGTTTGCCGTGGGTGCGGAATATATATTTGTAATGACTGCTATATCTCAGCGTGAACTGTCTGGGACCGCAAGGGAAGTTTCTGCGGGGAAAGTGGCTTCTCCACACTTTCCCTCTACCATTGTGTCTGAACATGTTTTGGAGGAGAACGCGAACAATAACTAGGATTTATTCAACTGTGTCACCGGATGTGCGGAAAACGTGGCAGATGAATTCAACAAGGTACTGAGCAGCCAAGATATCTACAACTAAAGCGCCAGCTACCGACCTCACACGTCAAGCAGAGCGATGATGCGTTGCGCTCAGTGGGATAGTGAAGCATCGCAGGCTGCCGCAAAGCTCTGCAAATTTGGCCGTGTATTTGTCGCGCAATATGACGGTGGTCGTTTTGGCCGCATGTTTCACACGTGCACCAAAAATGGATTCGAGTTGCGTCCCACGGACACCAACACCTTTGGTTCTAAACACGGTACGGCACGCTCGGCGTATTTTAGAATTAATATTCCCAACTTTTGGATGGACATCACTCCGTAGCGATCGCGAGAATTGATAAACACCTCTTTGTTCGAGTTACTTGACGGTAATTTACACGAGATCGGTGATGTCTGTGTGCATACAGACGGTTTTTTATTCGTGCTATATAGATTCACCAGGCTGCATGGCCTCAAATTCTGAGTAACTTGCACAGCGGTGCCCATGACTTATGTTTAGTCAATGTGGCGAATTAGGGAGAACCGTTGAGGACGCGTTGACGGAATTATCGTAACAGAAAACTTGGCAATAGTACGCTGGTTGAGACGTGCTGGCCGGGTTCTAATTCGAAACTAACTGTATATGCTTCCTGTTTTTGCCCAACTAAGGTGTCCGCAAGTCAAATGAGGTGCTGATCCGAGACGTTTTGTCCTCTCTGAGGGTGCGCCAGGGACCTGAGCTTGTGTGGTCGACGGTACTATTTATATAAGTGGCTTCCGAAACCGTCCGTTAAACGTAGATCAAATTAACTTTGCCGAAACTGTGGGACCTTAATGGTGCTCTAGCGTCATTTGTCCCCATATTATTGCACGTTTCAGTCATATGTCGCTCACAACATTTTGCTTAGGTAATAAAACTTTCAAGATTATCTAGCACCTCCGATTCACACGTAAGTACCAATAAACCAAGTAATGTGCCAAATCAAATCTTATCATGTTTTAATCCTCCGTGGTTTTGTCCTGATAATAATAATAGTAATAATAATAATGTTTATTCCCAGCTGGTGGGTTGAATACCGTCAAGCATCATCATAATGGTACGGTCAGAAGAGAAGCATGACTACTGGGATTTGTGGTTACCGAAGATTGCGCGGAAACTGGACAGACTCCCAAATAGTCGGAATAGAACTTTCGAGACAATGGACTATTTTTTCTTGAAGTTATGACATAAGTTGAAAAGTACAATAATCTGAGGATGAGATGTCACCAGTCCCTGGAGCACTGCTATCAGCTTCAGGCAACAAGTGGTGCTAGGCGAAAAGCCTCTAGGCGCTATCCTTCCATGCTAGTAGTGGAAAGTTGTTATCCTCATTATAAATATATTGTTTAAAGTTTTTACTGTGTTTTTTGCTGGGAACAATACGGAAGAGTGTGTGCACTTTGTTTATTTGATGAGGTGGGCTTTGATGCCATTCACCCCCAACTATGACGGAGGTCACTACAGCTTAGAACGCGGATGTAAGCCATGGACGATGCAAGCTACCACATGCTTTTAATTAAAGTTTTTAAACGACATAAGGTCAGTTTTTCCACCATCTACAGTTTATAGCTTTGCCAGATAAACGACACAAATGAGATGAGCCTAACCCAGCAGCTACGAACAGAAAACACCAGTGCTCCGCTGCTATACCACCCTGCATTCCTTCACAGGTGTTTCTATGCCCCAACCTTATCCTCCACACTTAGGTTTTTCGTGACCCTGGCTATAAGCCCAAATGTACAAATTCAGAGAGCCTTAGCAGTTGCTTTGAGTTTTAGTTCAAATCGACCGGCCGAATAGTTACAACTCTACCATTTCAACCGTTCTATTTTTTTGTTTGTTCATCTTCTGGCATTAGCAGTTTTACTTATTATTACAGACGCTACAAACTATCTAGAAACTTCTAATTCCAATCTCGTTGTGGAGTTTTCATGAACCCGAACTTCTTTTCAAGCTCGGCTCTCATAAAATTTGGCAAACATCAACCCTCACTCCTCCAAGCAGATCCGCTATGTTAGTATCAGAAGAGGTTCGTTTCCGTTGCAAGAATTGCGTGGAGTTTTGGCCCGCTAAGGGATGCTGGATTCTTGATGCGTTTTCCCAGTGAGCTGCTGTCAATATATCATCAAGACTCGTTAAGTTCTCCTGGAGGTTGTACTGAGGGACGCCAGCTGAAGTTATTCTTCAAACCTCGGTGTTCACTCAATCTGATAGCCTTTACTTTTCGTACTTTGAAGCAAGTCGGACAACAGACTGCTCTTGCATATACACTACACTTGTCCTCTTTTGATTTGCTGCCCCTGAGACGTGGATTTTGAAATCAAATACGGTTGTTGCGCTGACGCCTAGATGTGTTTCTGCTCACTTGGGTTTGTGCAGCTCTTAGTCTTGTTGAAGTTGGCATCTTCTTAATCGACCGACCGTTTATATCTCTGTTTGAACGCTTGCCCCTTAATGGTCGCCTACATGCAGTTGGTTTGGCAACTTATGAGTTTATTCTTTTGGCGGTCGGATAAGTGCTCACAGCTTGTTCAATCTGCCAACGCTGCAATACGGCTTTTCTGATGTTAAGAGCTGCCGCTTTTCATGTTCTCTTCATGCTTCATGGTTTCTTTTGGAGATTGTGTTGGGGAAGCCAGCTGACTTCGTTCTTCCGACCTCGATCCTCTAATTTTTGGACTCTGAAACAAGTCGGACAACCTACTACTCTTGCGTACACTAACTTTCTGTTGATAATTTGTGTCTAATCTGGGGAATACTAGCCCTTTGCGGTCGATATCTATCAAATGTCGGCCAACGTCTGATTTTGAGGTAGATTTAGTTACTGCTTAGGTAAAACTTTACACACCAAGCTTATCGCTTCAGTTGCATCCTAAATTTCGCGATCGAATGATGTTCTTTCTTCAGAAGGCATTTACGAAATTGTTGAACATTTAAGAAATATCGTCGGGGTTTTCGTGCCGTCGATGAAAGCACTTCTCACATGCGCGTTATCAATGCCAGCTTTTTCATCCTTAGTAAAAAAAACCATGTGCTACGTGCGCTTTTTGGAAGACCTGGATTTCTTGTACCCGTGACTCGTCTGTTAGCAGTTTGAAATCTTATCTGTTCGGCATTAAGCGCCTTATCACTGGTCGAACGGAGACAAGTTTTGCACTATTTATCCTTCAGTCATGGACTCCTCGTCACCTGGTCACACAATTTAACCTACTCCTCGAGCAACAGAATGTTACCTAAAAGTTTCATTTGCCTCCTGGCTGCTCACGGATATTCTTTGCAAGGAAATTTGGGAATTTCACTGGAAATTTCGTTCCACAAGGAGAGCCCGTTTACCCTGATAAAGCGACAATCAGAGGACAACGTTGTTGCACTCATTGGAAGTTGTCAGTGGTGCCCATTTCGCGGAAATTCTGTCAAGTCACACAGCTCTTGAAGTATGTGATGACCAAATCTTGTTTCTGCATGGGCTGCATAACATTTTGATTTCGTAGCTTCCCTTTCACCGTCAGCCATCCTTAACTTACGCATCAGAAACTGGGCTGAATAATTCATTTCCCGGAACATACCCATTAATTCTTGGCGCCAACGACTTGGTCGTCCAGGTAGCATACGAGCTACTTCATCGTGAAAAAAGTCACCATGATGTGACTGAGGGTTCTTAAACCCGTTTTCACCTTACATTTGGCCCGCGCACCATAACAACAAACACTATGCTTTGTATTCTACTGGAGGTTTAGCCCTGGCCATAAAATGTCCCTAGCCACCGCATTGCATGTGGAACTAAGGTATGATTGTCTCAGTGGACAATGAAATCTGATGAGTTGAGAAAATATGAAAGTAGATTAAGATGGTTCATGGTTTTAACACACACGCAACAGAAGTCATCATTTGGGAGTAAAAAGCTCTATTCCACTCGCAAAGGTTTTGTAGCTGACAGCACTGTGCGGCCAAGGATACCCTATTGTAGTAAACGAGACCGCCTAGTACTCCCTGAATAGAATTGGGTTATCGAGAACGACGGCGTTTTAGAGATTACCACTACGTTGTTAACAATGGCGATGTCTTATAGGTTATCCTGTAACTTCTCAGTAAGTGTGATTTGTTTAAGCGGGCGAAACTTCAAGTTCGTCCGTCACGTCGAATTGGAAAGTGGAGTATAAATGTAATAGGATATCACGACTTGAGGTGATACGTGGATCTCTTACAATGGGTGAAATTGTCAGGTAGTTCTGCAGCCGTAAAAGTTTATGAAACTTGCTAGAGCCAACACTGTACTGGTGGACGCAAAATATAGTGAAGTTTCCCCCGTATAGCCAAATTTGGACTAGTATCTACCGGTCGACTAGCAGGAAGAAGAATCAGGTGTTTTCGGACCACTGCTGCGGAGATAATCATTATACCTATACTAGATATAATGAACTTAAGGCTTCAAGTCATAATGAACTGCTGCTGCAGGTCGAGTTTCTGGTGCGTCGCTTGATGTCAGCGTAGAAGTAATAAGGTCTGATCAACTGACTACATGAAACCTACGTCCATCGTGGTGGACAGCTGAGCGAACTTAGCTGATGCACACGACTAACATGCAGCCAGGGGTCCATGGTGCCAAATAACCTGGCCGCCGCGCGCCCATCTATGCCTCCCGGAAACACTGAAGGGTTGACTTTTATGATATGAACTTTTGAATTTTATTTGTTGTTTTGCTTAGAAAATGTCCTTCCGGAAAGTCCATGGCTTGTTTGGTGCACAGTGTTCATTAAGTTATTGAAGTCCTGAAGTTAGGGGAAAATATAGGTCAGGTTATCATAACATTATCACGAGTTGGGCGGATGACAACCTAAGAGGAGTACATACCATAGAGGGAGCGCTTCAGAGGCGACAATCCCGTAGAGGCCTGGTTACACGAGACCATTTCCAACGGCTGGTTTGCATTGCGTGATTTCTTGTAGGTTGGTGACTACTGACGTCAAGGCTTCATGAAAAGTGGGACTTATACGAAATGCATGAGGTTTCCTTAACAGACAAACAGTCTGGAGTTGATGTGGTCTGTATCAGTCACACGAAATCATGGTCGTCTCCTTCCTCCGTCTGGCGCTCTACAGCATTATTCCGATTATCAAGCCCTTAAGTCACTACCGTCGGTTAGCTCCTTTTTCGAGCAGAAAACACGGACGCACACAAAATTCCGAGACACACTATGCTGGGAATCTGTGTTCCAGTCTATGTTAACATCACAAGTTACCCTCTTTGTGGATCGATAACAGACACACCTCTGCGTTTGCTGGGCTGGCCGAAGGCTGGGCTCAAAAATTAAATTTTTCATTTACGGACTCACCCCTAGGACAAACCTGAAGAGCATCACCTCGCAGACAGTAAGGTTTACCATCACAACAGTTGAACTGATGTGATACAAAAAGGGTTGCACACCAGCTGTTACTGTCCCTACCCGGCTGGTCATAACGCACACAAAAGTCTAAGCCTGTGTCCCTAGCCCACCACTTATAGTGAGGTGCAATATCTGTGATTGCTGACGGCAGGTCGTCAGTTGCAGATGTCGAGCCTTGGTGCAGCAAGCTTCGCCCCTGAACAATCAACTGCTTGATGATGGCTGTGGCTCTCCTGGGTTCCAGTCGCTGAAGCCTATCCAACACTCCGTCCAGTTGTACACGCACGCCATCGGAAGCTGTCGGCGGTGGCTTGTGAACAAGCATAAGGGGTGTACCTTTTTCCGGTAGAACGTAATCCGACAGCCACCGTTAGTGAATGGGGAAGCAACCTAAGAAAACACAGATCAAGAATATTTCATACTGCTTGGAGCCGACTGATCTCCAAATACAGAGGACAAATAGATGCAGGGGAGCCATGCCGCCAGGTAGAAGGGGTATGTGCATTTTCCAGCACAGGTCTCAACCGCGTTGGAGCACCCGGCTGTTTGCACCACGGACTGTAACATAGTTACCACACCACAGTTTACCACACCTTGTTTGTTCCAACCCTATGTTAGTGAACCCTTTGTGGTCGCGACCCCTAATGCCTCGAAACTAACGGGCGTGCAAATGTAGTCATTAGACAGACCACGTTCCGAAAGTAGCCGCCTCCCTCCAGAAATTCTTGTTGCTTGCATAGGTATGATATATGCATCTCATATTACCGCAAAAGCCACTTAGCGTGCCGGGACTCCTGTTTGAGACACTCCCATTTGTCTGAGTGATGCGCCCTTTTCAGATATCCTTTTGCGTTATCCAAACGGTTTTTGTTCACAGTACCAAAATGGACCTTCCTGGAATGTGCGTGCATAGTCCATTTTGGGTGATGTATAGCTAATTGGCCGTAAGGTAAGAGACATATCTTGGCACAACATGGTATTGCAGCCAAACACTACTCTTGCCGTTCGCATTCCTACTGCCAGGTCGTCTTCGGAAAAAGTCTTCACTTGATAATGCTTGCTCTTCGTTTCCCTGAATAAACCGAACAGTTTACCCCTAGGGGCAAACTGTTAGATTTCCAGGAAGGCGTACATAACCGGACGTCCGGTACCCATGCCATCCGTGACCAGGAAGGTATGCATCTTGTATCGGCAGACAAGCTATTGGTTGTCTTACAAAACTTGCCGAAAGTTCGTCGCGTGTAGTCCGTCGACATTCATTACACACAGAAAACTTCGGAACTGCGATGCCATCTGGAGAAGCATATGTGGCTATAGTGACCTTTCCCTGACTGCAGCAGAGCACGCGCCCGGTCTTCTAAAGTTTTCCTGGGACAAATAGCATATCATCCGCCAAAATAAACTCAACTATACGTCGCTTACTTGACAGAAATGGCTAGCGCTTCCGGCGGCGGTTTTATATGTCCTGGGTGGTGGAGACTTCTCAAATTCATCGCCCACACGTTGCCGCACTTCCAACGACAGCGTTCCGTACTTCAGTAGGGACCTATACGTTCATCTCACCAGATTTTTTGGATCCCCGACGTTTTGTTTGTCTTGCTGGCCGCCTGTGGCATTTGAAGTATACCCACCGGCAACTCAAAGTAGCGTTGGCTCCTCGATTACATGTTGCACGCACGAATACTACATAGTTATCCTTTATGCATTCATTCAACCCTTTCTCCGATATCGTAAAAAATAGAGCCGAAAAGGAGCCAATTTCTCAACAAACAATTTCTCTCTTAACCAAAAGTGTATATCTGAAATCGTAGCGCCGCAGCTTTGAGACTTAAGTGTGCGCCAAATGTTAAGCAAACAGATTAGCATGGATACAGCCAACCACCGCGATATTACTTAAAAATGTTTATTCCGCAGATTCGGGTTTCAGGGACGTAATCATCTGGCGGCTAAGGAGCAGCGCACACAAGGCGCTCACTAGAAGAAAACCGTAATTAATAATAATTTGGCCGAAACTGTTTCGTTTTCGAAGCTTTAAGTTTTATGGGAAGTTTTTCCAATCCGATTGCACGATATAGCGATATGCTACTCAGAGCATTTTGTTTGTGAGCGAAGTTTCAAGGACACCCATCACCTAATCAAATCCGGTCATTTTAAAGTAATTAAAGTGCCGCTCACTAGAAGCACACCCAAATTATTTTTGTCGGAACTACAGGGTTTTCGAGTTTGCGACTATCACGAGATGTAGGTATAATCCATTTACACTTGTAGGTGATATGTTGCTCGTAGCATTTTGTTTAGGTGAGCGAAATTTCAAGGTCACGGACCATCACCGATTCGCATTTTGCTGCCGGTTTACGAGAGGTAAAATACGAAATCGCACTTTGCCATATTTTGGCGTTCTTTGAGAATAAAATAACATCTACAGAATATCCTATGCAGATTCCACCCGGGAAAATCGGTCACCAACGTTTGTTTGCCTCATGCTCCCCAGATTTAACGGACGAGATAAGTTTGTTCAGCGAACTTCATCACAACACTTTCTTATGGAGCTCAGCTTCCATCAAGTATAACATTGTCAAAAAACAGCATGAATTGTTCAGTTGAGATGCGAGGGCCATCTCCGTGGATGATTGCCCTTCCCAGCTATGCTTCTCATAACTGCAGTCGATATCGCCTACCTTGGCTACTTATCGTAATTGCTAGGCCTGTGTCTATATGCAACGCCGAATACAAAGCCTCAACTAGGCTCAGCAGCCTAAACCGATCGCCAACGACGGCCCGTCACGCCCAGAACCGTACTCGGTGTCGCCTACCGTGGCCACTTATGGTAGATGAAGGGCCCGAACAAATGCTCTTAACTGACTAATGTCCCAACTATACATAATAGACCAATCCAACGACCAGAGGTGGTCCTTCATGTCCATACATGTCATCCGTGTGCCAACTCCATGCCTAAAAAATGCACATCGCCTTTAAAAGTATAATGTTTCTGTTTGTTGGTTGTATCGGTACAAACGTAATGTGTGGTCAATCCAGTTCTTAGTTTCAGGAAGCCGCTTTTACTCGACAGGATCTCTGAAAGGGAAGGTGTATAAACAATGACGACTAATACACACTCCGTAAACACCCTTTAAAACATAAACTGAAAAATGATAGGAGGCTATTTCATACACAGTACGTTAAAAGCTGCTCAATTTTGAGTTTGCGGCGACACAGAGGGCGAAATTATTGTCCTTACCGTTTCGAGATTATTTCCAAACGCAATGCAAAACAAAACACGTGGAGAAACCGGCTCTTCCACAAATTTCCCACCGTCATCAGAGGTACATCACGCGAATCCGTTGGCAGCCATTGAAATATGAATTCGGCGCCCATGGTGGACCTCGATTACGTTTAAATAGCTTCCAACAAAACGGCCCCCGCATGGGAAGATCTTGAGGGGCCGAATAAATGCCATCAAATGCTGGAACGTTATATCAATGTTTTCCCCCTCCGAACTATGGTTTCAGAGAAATTTTGGGTGTGCGTCTAAGGCTCGGCGCATTTTTCACGCACAAGCCAGCATTCTGATTGGCTAATTGTGCACAGGCCAGGAACCGCGCGCATTCAAACTGCTTTTGTGCACAAGCCAAGAAAAAAGGCATGCGATTCATGCACAAGCCAGCATTCTGATTGGTTAGTTGTGCACAAGTCAGGAAGCGTGCGCATTCAAACTGCATTTGTGCACCAGCCAAGAAAAAACGAGTTAAATGGTCAAAGCGCATAAACTAAGGGAAGATGGACTGTCAATGCAAGCGAGAAAATAGCCTGAAACAATTTAAAGATTTTATTTCAGAAGGTATCAGTTTCTCCGCGTGAAATATGTACAATTTAACATTTATATAATGATTAAGTGAACTTAACATCACGAAACGTATCCGCGTCCCTTAAAATGCTCTCCATCGACCTGCGTTTCTTCACACAACCTGTTCGTGACTACCCACATCACTTCTTCCAATGAACGTTTGGCAGGAACTCGACATTTGTCTTTTCGAAAATCTCGGTTCAGACTTAGAAATAGTCTCGGTTATGTATACATATCCTAGACTTTTCGCACTTGGAACTTTAAGTTCCTTTCATCTTAGTTAATCATATTTTTATGCTGGAAAAGCGGTAGTGCCCTGAGAAAAAACATTTTGACGGGGAAAGTCGGGAAGTGGGGCGACGTGACCGGGGTTTGAACCGCGAACCCCCGGCTCCGTGCGACCAAGCTCATCCCACCCAGGTGTCTGGCCACGAGCTGCCACTGGTGCATATGTTTGCTAAGCAGCTAGGCCTTGTATGTAGCAGTCGTATGTTTTGGCATGGGTCACGTGACCTGAAGCAGTCAATCATTTGCTTGAGTTTGGCTTGTGCATGAATCGACTTCCAAGAAAAAATGGTCCAAGCGCATAAGCGGTCGTCGCGTCCAGGGTTTTGAACCACGAACCACCAGGCCAGTGCGACCAAGCTGATCAAACTTGGCCATCGAGCCACGACTATGTAGTGGTGCATACGTTTGCCAAGCAGCTAGACAATAGCATTACTACTAAAACATTTGTTCCTGTAACCTATGAGAAGTCCATGAAACGCTTCCTAGGCTTTTAATGAAAAACATAACCTTATTTTGGCTGATGTGCACTGCAACGTCGCCTTTAAGCGTTTGCTCCAGTTAACTTCTGCATCTGCCTAAGGTACAAGGTTTTACTAATGTAGTCCGGGGGGAATTACACGGTTTCTACATGAATGCGATGGGAATGTTGTCGACAAGATTCAGTGACACTCGAAACGCCGTCCAGCGACTATGTATAACTAAACAGCCGCAAATGAAGCATTTATTGTGCCGGCACAATTTCTCTGGGAGGAAACATTGAGAATTTATTTCTGAGGCTGTGGCGATAGCAATATTCGAAAGCAACTCGATGCATTCTGCAGTAGAGAAGAAAGTATTCACCTCTGTGGACGTTCCAAATTCTCAGATATGCACAACTAATCGGTGGACAAAGTAGTGATTTCAGATACCTTAATGTAGCTTACGAGCATAACAGTACCTTTCCCATTGAAAACAATGGCAACCCTTGGCTGGAAAACGCTACTAATCGCAGTGACATTGTCGGAAGTTAAGGCTAGCTACTGCTGTTTATCATAATAGGCGTACGCGTTGTCTTTTACCCTGGCCACTTATCAGAACTGCGCGATGCCGTTTATGAGGCCTCAGCTACGCATGACAGCACCACCCAACGGCTATCCACCGTCATAACCCTGTGTGCGCCCTCCGCCACGCCGGCGCTGGAAGATTATAAAACCACCACCGGTGAGAACCTTTTATCGCATAAACTGGTGGAAAGATAAAGGGCATTTTCAGCATCCAGTTATAGCTAAACAAGGCTTTCGTACCCCAGACAAACGTAGCACGCTGATATACACAAGAGATTGACTTAACCTTGCCACAGTTGTAGCACACATCAAAGAAAATCTTCCCATGATCCCAAACACCGATGATAGTCCAGTAAATAATACTGCCAATGGGTAGGTCACCTGATGTATACTAAGTGCATACGGCGTGACGCCTCTGGCGCAGCTTGCTAGGCAAAGCAGCTACCCTTTTATCTAGATTGAAACCGTTCTATTGTCAAGTCACCTCATCTGCCAAACATGCAAAACCACCATGCGCCTCATGTTTTTCCCCGATCTCTCTTCCCTGAATACTTCGAACTTGTAATTTCTGTGATTCATTCAACTTCCTGGATTAGTAGGTACACCTTTTCGCTGGATACCTACTACCAGAAAGCCATCCAAACCCCCAGGCTGCATGTATTGTTCACCGTTGCCCCTAAGAAGTAAATTGTCGTCCTCCGCAGCTCCAGCGCTCACTTTCTGAATAGGCATTACTGAACAGTTCCAAAAGCTATCCGTGTTGGTCCTCTCAAATCCTTTTTTACGCTAGCACGCAAGCTTACCACTCTCTTTTACAACGTCATTTATCTTTCAACCATGATTTTTGGAACCATCCACTTACACCTCTATCCTTCACATCTAGCTTCAAGAAAGACCGCATAAGTAGCTACGACAACAGTAGCACATCATTTAGCTATTGCACATACTTTAGATTCATATATGGCCATGCAGGTTCGAGTCGAAATCATACAGCCATTCCCTGCCACCCCCATCTGAAAACCGATTATCGTTTTTGAAACCTTGTAGTGGCGCCTCACTACAATAAATAGAAAATTTTAACCTATTTAGCTACCTGCTAGTTTGGGCTGCATTGCAAATTATAACCCAGTACCCACTAGCAAATTTTTGAAACTTTGGAAACCCCAATCCAGATACAGCTCTCTTATTGTCTCGTTCGAATAGTAGCAGTAAACCACTCTGTGTCCTCGATAAACCAAAGAATATCCTTGGTCGGACTGGTCTCAATTGTCTACGATTTCCGTGCCACTCTCAACCACCCAGTTGACTTATACAGGGTGTTCATATACAGGGCTGTCAATGGACCAGAGTACGACGTCCTATGATGGAACTGAGACTGTCATACCCAGTCTGATGGCTTACCCATGGTTCACCGTACCTCTGCCATCTTTGGACCGAACGTGTCACATGCGCCCACAAAACCGTCTCAATCCGTTGAATTTGTGCCGAAACAGCAAAACATCATGTTGGTACGCTTAAACAAATTTTCATGATTCCGAATAAATACTGCTAAATGCCAAAACATTACGTTAAAGTTTCATTATTTCAAACTATGTCTCCGGAGAAATTCACGATGTGCTTCTAGGGATTAGCTGTGGTGTACAACACATGCCATTTTGGTCGATTTGTGTGTAGGCATTAGTGAGTTGCAACCTTGCTTACTGGGCTTCCACTCATCAGCTTTCTTTGTTTTCCATTCACAGAAATCGCCGTGAACACCTGCCTCCGGAGAGTCGCTGTCCGCTGGTGCTTCCTTAACGTGTGCACTAAAATATGACTATTACACCAAAGCGGTGAACGATAAAATTCGACCTAAGGACATAGATCTTTATCGTCAGCAAGCCCCAAGTTATTCAAACCTACTACGAGTGATCAGAGTATAACGGATGTGTCCATCGAGATGATTATGCCGGAATAATGCCTCTCGAGTTCCAAAAACAGTATTCAGCATCGTGTAGTCGAGCGAAAGTTACATGACAAAATGCAGTTAGAGAGGTCACACTCCCGTATATTTTGAGTCCACCGGTACAATCTGGGCTCTGGTAAGTTACATAAACTACTTCAGCTTCAGGACTGCCTGCGACTTTCGTCCACTCTAAGAGGTTGAAGTTTTCGAGAAATACACTCATTTGCATATCAATTTGGTTTTTGCGAGAGGCCCACCTGGAACCCAGCTGAATCTCCCGTTTGTGATGTTTTCAGGTTGAAGTTTTACCGCAAGACGCGATGCCCTGCCCCATCACACACAGCATTCCAATTTCAGGTAAATGATGGCCTTGAAGACTGCCGCACTTAAACAAATCAGCCACGCAGCGGAACAGCAGGAATACGCAATGGACATGGGCATTCTTAACTATGAAGTGGTAACGTTGAAAACATTGTAGCTTCTGAGAGATTGAATCCGTTCTCTGGATGCCGAGCGGCGCATGTGACTGCCGAGGCTGGTGGCATAGCACGATGCGATCGTGCTTGACTCTGGTGCATGTGATTCATCTAGCGGCATGGAACACAGTATCTTACCGCGGTGAACTGCGCAGCATAACATACTGTTCCTTTTTATTTATCGGAGGAGCGTCTACTAGGCTCCTGACGAGACAGGACGCAATACATCCGCTACTTTGTGCAACTATGTGTGGCTGTGTTCCATTTTATATCCTCTGCGGGATAAGGCTGGCAAACTTAGTTGCGTGCCGGTCAACTCTAATAGAAAGTTTCTAGAACTCAGACGCCATGAACTATGTCGCAAGTAGGACCTGCGTTGTGTACAGGTCTGGCTACCCAGTAAGTTAATTCACCAGGAGTGTGTGGCAAAGAAATAAAAATAATAACGCTAGGTTGGGTATACAATAATAAAGAGGTCAGATAGAGCAGACTCACTAAAAATTGTTCTCTTTAAAATAGTTCGTCGTTGGCCCAGGTCAGAGGATAAACAATAATCCAATTATGGTGTTCTAGGGGTCTTCTTCTGAACAATTCCCACATATAATAGATCCCGAAGATGGTTTGAAATGTTTTGATACCAGAGTTAGCACATGAGACTCGCAAATGACCGCTGCAAGCACGAGCGAAACCAGAAGAGAGAGTCGAAGCACTTGACCACGTTTGTATTGTGTGAAATTGTACAAGTGCGCGTTTTTGTAGTTTTTCGTATTCAAACAAAAAAACGATTATTCAATTGACGAAATATGTAGTGTTATAATGAAAGCAAAATAAAGGTGCAAAACCCCACGGTTGAGAACTGAAAGCTTTTCATAACCGTATCATAACGAATAAAAAGGCAAAGGCGGAGGGTTGATTTGGTGATTTGGGCTTGAAGGTTTACAGCTGATATGCTTTCACCCCAATCACTATATAGTTTCTGAAGAGTATCTAACATCCTGCCATGTGATTGGTTAGTGGCCTATAACTTTCTTTCTTTACTAGGCTAGTTCGTAACCGAGAAAAGGAAAACAACCACGATGCTTGGATAAACAAGCTTTCCAACAGACAGCTCACGGAAATAGAACAGAATGTTCTAATCAGAGGACTCAATTCCACCTCATTCTTGGTTCAACAGTACTGTTGTTGTTCTGAAACAATTGTCCTTGTGCGTCTACACCGAAAAGGGAACACTGGACTAGGGTCTCGCACTTAGTTCAGCCCTCCAGCATTGCCTATTCCTGGATATACGGGGGTTTGAACCCACGACCTCTGACATGCGGGGCGAACGTGTTACCACTACTCCAGCAGCTAGCCGTAATTTTAATATCCAGCCGGATGAACGCGTTTAAAGCTCGAACGATGTGATTAGTTTACCCGACGACACAAATGGCGACCCAGCTATCACGAGATCCATATCAGGTAGCGCCACGGGTGCCTGAACCCAGCGGACAGAGTTTGCGGTTGGCTGTACACGCAAAACCCTAGTTCATCTCTTCAAACTCTCGTGTGCACCTACCACAATAATAATGCACCAGGATTGGAGAAGGACAGATAAAGTGAGCGTGATGAGGCTGCGAAGCCTACAAATTTATCGCACATTCGATGTCCAATGGTTACGCCTCGTTGCTATCCATCTTCATCCTGCTGCGTCGCCCACAACAATATTTGCGGCAAGTTCTCAGAAATTAGTTGGGAAAGTCGCTGTTTTTCTTAGTTCCTTTCAATCGCAAGTGATAAATATGTGGCGTGGGCTGTACGGTGATCAGGCGCATGCTTGGATATAGGCTAACAATGGATAGTGGTGAACATCAGGGATGTTTCTGGTGAGTTGTCATGAACAACGTGTAGGAAACCAACAGGTCATGCAATATGAATCTCAAGACCTCAGTTTATTCAGGTCTGCCGCCCCATTCAAATATATTTGGACAGATTGCCAGGTTATCGCTTCGAGAAGAGTAGGTTTTCTAACCGGTCGGTGGGCAAAACAGTTTAGCTATTCATCTGTGGTCTGATATCTTGAATAATAATTTTTCTAACTCAGAATCACGCTTAGAAACGGTGAGCGAAATCGTCTTGGGTATTAAGTCGACGGAAATTAAAGGACAAGCTTGATCCCAAAGGGAAGGTTTAGTGTGAACATTGGAGTAATTTAGGGCACTTTGTGCTACATGAGAAGGATTCAAAATCTAAAACCATTGTAAAACACACACCTTTAACCCTGGTGTATTCTCAAGCTACTGATGGAATCCTCTTTTGAACATACACGGTAGAATCACACTACGAAACTTTACTGTTGCACAGTTCAAGTGAACAAAGAATTGGAAGTAAACAGGACAAGAAAATGAAGTTTCAAACAGCTGAGAGGAGAAGGTATTTGGACAAGGAAAGCACAATGAGTTGTGGCCGATTCGGTTTTCTTGAGAATCAAACAAATCACAGATGAAGCCCACAATTGTGATGCGTTTCATCTGTTGCACAAAATAGCGTGACGAGGGTGTATTTTCTGAAACCCGTGAAATTTGGGTTCCATTAGAAGCCGCTCACTAGAAGAACACCCAAATTATTTTCGCCGGAACTATAGGGTTTTCGAGGTTGCGACTTTTACGGGGAGTTAGTATAATCTATTTACACTTGTAGGTGATATGTTGCTCATGGCATTTTGTTTAAGTGAGCGAAATTTCAAGGTCACGGACCATTACCGATTCGCATTTTGCTACCGGTTTACGAGGGATAAAACACGAAATCGCACTTTACCATATTTTGGCGTTATTTTAGAATAAAATAACATCTACAGAATATCCAATGCAAATTCCATCCAGGAAAATCGGTCATCAACGTTTGTTTGCTTCATCCCCAGATTTAACGGACGAGATAATTTTGTTCGCTGAACTTAATTTTGTTCAGCGAACTATCACAACACTTTCTTATGGAGCTCAGCTCCATTAGGTATAACTGTCAAAAAACAGCAGGAATTGTGCAATAGAGATGCGAGGGCCATCTCAGCTATGCATACCTAGCCTGTGGATAATACAGCGTCAGGAGGTAACCTTCGGTAAATTACCAACACAGTGGTATCATTTCTATTAGGAATATTTCTCCCCATAGGTGGAATACGTCATAAAGCGGTCATCATGATAACGATAATCGTTGTCACTCACCTCGACTACTTGTCGTCACTGCAGCATGCTAGCCCCGTGTCAATGTGCGGCGCTGATTATGAGGCCCCACCCATACACCATAACTAATCCAACGAATGACGACGTCATACTCATAACTGTATTCAATAACGCCTCCCTTGCCACGTATCGCACTGCTAGGCCCGTGTCCATGTGTGAGCTGATTATGAGGCCTCACCTATACATGGACCTAATTTAATGGCCAATGACGGTCTTTCATAATCATAACTGTACGCGTTTTCAATCATTTCGAATACTTGTTGTAACTCCTAGGCCCACTTCTATGTGCGACGCTGCTTATGAGGCCTCACCTATGTACAATAACCTAATCCAATGACCAACGACTGTTTCTCACGCACATCCCTGTTACCTATAGTAAACACCAGGCCAGAATCTATGTGGGCCGTTGAAATAAGGCCTCAACTATGCGTGGTATCCTAATCTAACGCCCAACGTGGGTCTGTCATACTCATAACTGCAGTCGATGTCGCCTACCTTGTCTACTTATGGCAATTGCTAGGCCTGTGTCTATGCGCAACGCCGAATATGAGGCCTCAACTAGGCTCAACAGCCTAACCCGATAACCACGGCCCGTCACGCTTATAACCGTACTCGACGTCGCCTACCGTGGCTACTTATAGTAACTGAAGGGCCCGTACACATCCTCGTAACTGACTAATGCCCCAAATATACATAATAGACCAATCCAACGACCAACGGCGGTCCTTCATATCTATACATGTCATCCGTTTGCCAACCCCATGCCTAAAAATACACAACCACCTTTAAAAACTTATGTTTCTATTTATTGGTTGTATCGGTACAAACGTAATGTGGTCAATCCAGTTCTCAGTTTCAGGAAGCCGCTTTTACTCGACAGGATTTCTGAAAGGAAAAATGTATAATCAATTACGACTCGTACACACCCCGTACACATCCTTTAAAACATACAATTAAACAAAGTTGTAGTGGCCAACTCACCAAGTGCTTACTAAATCCTTTGTCTGTCCATTCATTCCAAATGGGTGTCCACGCTGAAGCTGCAGTCTTACTGTTATAAGGGTAAACCCACTACTTGCTCAATTAGTCTCAGTTATTCAATAGCGGTATTCAGCAACCCTATGCATTATTGAGCACAGCGAAGTTAAAGCTAAAGAAGTGTGTATATGTATCAGCCGTAGACCAAGTGGTATAGACTTGAGCCCTGGGATCCAAGAACACGTGCGTCATCATACGTGCACATGGATGCTGGGGGTAACGAAGACGTATTGAGCGGGCGGGTACTTGGTGTCAAGTCTACTCAATACCCGGCAATACCCGGTTTGAAACCCAGTTTGCTATTATCCACCCACCTGGTCAGTGATTTACATCCCCAGAGATCCCCAAACGGACCAGAAAAATACCTGCGATCTTACATTGGCTTCGTCCTACCTCTGCAAATTCCCTTGGCCAACTCAAAAACCCGCTGCTCACAGAATTGCACATCCCAGCCCAATCATCAAACATGACGTCCGTTACGGGGCTGTCCAGAAACCGAAGTACGGCAGTGCAATGATGGCACAGCACTGGCATACCCAGTTTGATAGCACACCCGCAACTAATCCCTTCCTCTGACTGTACCCTTTCGCCCACTCGGTCCATTACCTGCAACTACGAACAAACTCATGCTTAATTCTGAATGTAATCTTATGATCATGCCTGCTGATCATGCTACCCACCAGTTGTGAACGAACATTATTACTACCTTACACTTTGTGAGTGCAGGGTGCATACCAAAGGACGGGATGACTTTGGTCAGTTCACTCAAAAACAACTGCACCTTTTCCTCCTCTTTGAAGATGAGAACGACGTCTGCATGCTCCATATCGACAAGGCTTTCCTCAGACTGCATGCACAAGTTGGGAATAAACATTGATTATTATTATTATTATTGGGGGTCCAGAAGACGTTAGTTAGTCAGGAACTGTGACCACTTTTGGCCGCTTGTTATTTCGGGCCGCAGTCTAACTCACATCATGGTACCTTCTAGAAGTCTTTCTGAGACGTTTCCTATTTTGTGTGCCGGATATAGACACGGCAGTCTCATTGCATTGTCTGAATTACAGCAATGAAACACCGTGCGCCCTCAATGGACCCAAGAATACTCTTAATGCATGCCGGTCTCAATTTGTGACAATTCTCTGGGAATCGTAACTACAATAACAGCCCTAGACGACTCACCCAAGAGGTTCATGTACGGGGCTCTCCACGGACCCAAGTACGGCGTTGCGTGATGACGGTACCGCGACTACCATACCCAGTCTGATGGACTGCCCGTAGTTCAGCATATCCACAATATTTACCGGATGAGGGTGTTAAAGGCACCCAACAAGACCGCCCATCTCGTTGGTTTGCGCCAGGACTTGAAAGCACTGGCCAACTTATTGTGCTGTCTGCTTGTTCTGCCCATAAACACATTAATTCTACCAATATCACTATCGACGGTTCGGTATAGCCTGCGCCTATATAGCATGTACTGACCATCATAAAAAAAACAAAAAACTTACTAGCTGTGACGAATTCCTTGAGTTGGTTTTGCAGGACACCTGCCACAATGATAGGAGACTTTTTCATACACAGGTCGTTAAAAGCTGCTCAATTTTGAGTTTTCGGCGACATAGAGGGCGAAATTATTGTCCTTGTCGTTTTGAGATTATTTCAAAACGCAATGCAAAATAAAACAGTGAAGAAACCGGCTCTTCCGCAAATTTCCCACCGTACATCGCGTGAAGCCGTTGGCAGTCATTAAAATATAAATTCCGCGCCCATGGTGGACTTGGAGTACGTTTAAACAACTTTCAACAAAACTGCGCCCGCATGGAAAGATCCCAAGAGACCGAAAAATGCCATCAAATTCTGAAAGTTTGTGTTAAAGTTTTCCTCCTCCGAACTATGGTTTCAGAGAAATTTTGGGTGTGCATCTAAGGCTCGGCTCAGTAGAACACACGGTTGACGAAAACTTATAAATCGCGCCTAATTCACGAGCCCAACGAGGATGGAACCAGACGTGATTCGTCGAGACGTTTCGGCAACCTTGTAGCATTGTGTGCGAAGTCTGTGGGTTGAACAGGTTCGATGGGACATATTATACGTTTGTTGAGATTCGTGTAGGATTATGGCTCTGAAAACTTGCGTCCAACTAGATTTGAACGGGATTCAATGGATCATTTTAGTGTGGAAGGCTTATCAGTGGGGTCCTCTTTTGTGGCGGGACGATGAGACTTTGAATGTGTATCCGCAACCCAGGGCATTAATTGGCCTCATGAACTAACAAACGAGGTGGATGGGGCAACAGCAGAACAACAGAGAAATCGCAGATGAAGACCAGAAAACCCAAAACAGTTTTTGCACAGAAATTTATTTTCTCGAAATCAAATAGTACTGCAGTGCGTTTTGTGAAATTCTTCGCAGCTGAAATGACAAATTAAACCGATTTATTCAACCGACAAAATGAGTGACGGTTAGTAAGCTATTTCAGCATTGTTCAATGATCATAACATTCCAAGTGAATCCACCTGGGAAGTTCGAACAATCTTAAATGCAACCTCATACACTAGGACCCACAAGGGCTAGTCAGATGTTATTACCAGGAATCGAAAATAAGAAACCGAGGCATAGTTAATTTCTTAAACGTTAGCTCAGCTGTTTGGTTTGGAAATTGTAGGGCGCCTAGAATTCACCTGGATGTGATGGCGACAGGCAACACACCATCAACGAAACGACATGCATCATAAGAACACTAAAATATTTCGGTAAAATATGAACTAACCGTTTGCCTGAAAGCGGTGGTCGGTGGCGACTAACACAGATGAACTCTCTGTGAATAAATCAGAGAACGGTCGGGGTGAAAACAGATGAGTGATAGGAAAGAAAACTAGGTGGATTTTGATGTAAAATTAAACTGGTATACCGGTAGCAAATGACAGACACAATGAAATCCAACAATTGACAGGATGATGAGTGAGCCTAAATTGCAAACAAGGCAAAACAAGTTGTCAAAACTTGGCACAATTACGTGAATCGGGACGAGTAAAAATATACAGCAGTTCAGAAGACCCTTTCCTTACGTGGCAAAGCCTCTCCGGATCGTCTTCATGCAAATGCTTCACCAATTCTTCCAGTGCTTTTCGCATAAGCTTCTTACACTGCAAAATAGAAAAGTAATAGGTATTCGTATAGGTTGAATCAAATAACCTTGTAAGGCCAACAGATTGAGTGTACCGCGACCACTGGGGTAAAACCTATATGAGTAGATAACAGTTGGCAACCAGCAGGTTTGTTTGTCTAAAGCGTAAACTAGCTAATTGCAGTTCAAAACATGATGTGCTTATTCGCGAAATCAACTCACTCGCAAACAAATATGGTTTGATGGGAGACTCAGATAAATCACAGCTGAAAATCGTTCCTATGGCACTGGAGCCATCGCGGTCCAATGCCTACAAGTAACATACTAGTGAGGAGGTTGCTGGAAACAATTTGAAAGCCTGCGACCAGTTTCGGCCTTATTTGCGTTCATGTGGCAGAAGCAATCCTCAAGTTTCCGAGAATCTCTTCTTTTCTTGAACTCAAAATGGACAGAGTTCGCTAAGTACACTCATTTACGAACCAATTTGATTTCAATTGGTGACTCATCTGAATCTCAGCAGAATTTTTCGGTCATCGTATTTATCACTCACCTACCTCCCGTCAACGTGGCCTTAGCTTGTGAATCAGTGTGCCACATGGATTGCGTCGAACTGTTTCCAATAAAACATAAGGCTGAAATCAACTCGGGAACTGCACCTACCTACTGAGCCCGATGTTGGGCAAGTGTTCGTGAGCTATCGAATAGATTTCAACGAATCCCTGAGTAGTATATTCCGTCCAACTAATAATTTGCTTAGTTTCCGTGAGCTTTCCTTATTTTATTCCAGGATCTGCGGCTGACTTACTTGATGCTTCAGTGGACCGGGGCAAAAGTCGCTCAGATATTGCTCAATGAGTTCTTGAACCTGGCCAGATTTGACGGCTTCGATGGCCGCCTTCACAAACTCCTTGCATAGTGAACATCTGCCTGTAAATGCAGTGAGGGAGAATCGGGACCGTGGGATATAGCATAGACACATCAATTCAACTGATAGCTTGATACTACGCAGGTATGTCACTATTCTCTGATGTTTGAAATCACTGGTATGCGACAAAACATTTGGGTATAACATAAACCAGAGGAAAGCTCAACTTTCGCCGTTTTACTGCAAAATGTATTAAGATTCATCGGTCGTGATTGAAAACGCTTAGTTTTGATGCAGCTGGCAACAACGAGATGATACTGGTGCTGTGGTTGAACGGGGTGATTTCTCTTTAATCCGCATTATCTGCAAATCACCTAATGGTACAGGCCGACTAGTCAGGCGAGAAAAACTGCCACTGATTACTGGTTTTTGCATCCAACGCTCAACCAGCCTGAAAGGTTTCGAATCAACGGTATGGGGAGAAACATTGGTTTAACAGAATTTCCCTTTTACTTGTGACAGTTTGATAGATCTAGCCGAGTACACTCACGTTTGTTCGCCGAATCAACCTATCGGGAAAGAAAAGAGGATGATTTAGGCGTAAACAAGATAATTAACACATGGCAAATTAACGGTTTGATTGGTATGCTTGTTTTGGCAGAATATTACCAACTTATATTCACACGTACTTCGTGGCTGAACGTGGATGTGACGAACACCAACGACAAAACCAGACTGAGTAACAACATGGTGATCTTCATGTTTGCGGTTGTTTGGCTGTTTACGGAGGGTTCATTTATACACACAGCAAAGTGCATTCAACGTAGTCCATGAGAAATATGCCTAGGAATTTGATGTTCATCCGGTGGTGCAAAGGTCAACGTGTGGGATGAAGTTCACCAGTGCGATTTCCGACCGGATTTGTACTTGAAAAATTTTACTCAAACGACTGAATGCACATCCTGTGGAAGGATTGGAACCACCGAATTGAATCATTTGTTTGGTGGTGAGAGTTGTCCTTTGTTCCCAAGCATTCTAGCTATTCCCTTGATTTTATATGACTGAAAATTCAGTCGGTTTACTCAGCCCACACGCTTTAGACTGCTTCATGAGGCATGCTATACGTATCCGTTATTGACTCTCCAATTTATTCATAAATAGTGAACAGCAATGCCACGGTAGCAACCCGCTTGTCCGATATATCAGCGTTCGAAGTTAACAGAAGACTTACCCCCAACATCGGGTATCCTGTCGAGTGCAGTACGGAATAAAAGCTGGTTTTCTTCAGTAAAAAGTTTTAAACATGATTGAACAAACTCTTGTCACGCAGTCTTGTCACATAATCAAAACATATACAAAAGACAAGTACTAAGATGTCCAACGATCATCATTTTGAATCATAAGAAACGTCGCTTGGACTGTTCCAGTAACTAGCCCTACGTTACTCCCAGTTTAAACAAGACACTCTCCACGCGATTGTCTAGGTGCGCCTCTTTTGAACAGTGTCAATTTTGTGGTCTTGCTGACCGAGAGGTTCAAGTATTTGCTGTCATTCTTCAAAGTTTTATAGAACCTGTTTCTCTGCCTTTCCCTGGAGGAATATAGTCCGTCAACAGTCCTTCTTGCAAACGAGGGCTAATCGTTTCCGCTGAACAGTTGAACATGTTACACAATAGGACTCCATGAACTCAGTTTAACAAGAATCTCTGACCCACTTAAACACTGTATATTGCAAGGGCTCTATTGTTGGTCTTGTTCATCATTAGTTAAGTGCGTTATTTCTTATGCATGCTCTATCTTAGCCCATAAGGTATCCTCAATGAGAGAGAGGAATGGATCTAGTACCTTAACTCTCATCTTATTCCTTGGTTGCCAAGGCGAAAATCCTCCATGTAGCGAAGTGTTCTTTCTCAATGCATGCATTTCATCAGCTCCAAAAGGTTGTCGCTTCAAAACCGAGCAATGAATCGACGCCATCAGATGCGTGGAGACATCAGTTTATTGATGGTTGACGTTGTTCGCACAGTTAGCAAGGTGTTCTGAAAATCTGCGTTCAATTGAGGCCAAATGCTCAACAGTTCAAACTATCTGATATCCGTTTATAATTCATACTACTCTCAGCTGAACAGGTTTGATGAAATTCGCACATAATAAGGCGTAAACACTGAACTTCACTGAGTACCATTCAGTATTATTGTTCATTACGAACTTCAGCATTCCCCAAACGTCCCTTCTGACTTTTAGCACACTCCTAGTGGTATTTCATGTTCACTGCCCCACTTTCCTTTGAGGTGTTGAACCGGTTGTCCACGGACTTATCATCACATACGGACCATTCGTAATGACCATGAAGTGAATATGAGATAGGGACAATCCAGTGCTACAATAGTGTTAACTGAACTCGTGTAAACAGCAACTCGATGCTTTGGAGTGATGAGTCTGTTCGAGTTAATTAGACTGCCGAGCGGAGTGGTTACGTGTTCAGACTACTAGCCCGGATGTCACTGGTTCGAAGCTCTCCGAGCTATATGAGATGATGTGATGTTGATAATTACCAGTGGAGATGCTTCTCAGCTTTTGGCGTGGATTGGCTTTATTCTCAAGACGGAGTTTCAATCGTCAGCACAACCTCCTTTTTCCTTTCATTCAGACCAGTGATTGACACGGAAAAAAACTCGTGTAATTTAAAGCGCATAGTTACTGAGAACATACAGATAAGACGAATTAAAACCAGAACAGCAGAAGCAAGCATTGGTTCGTTTGAACCTAGTAGTCTCCATTTGGTCACCTGGATCAAATGCGATGGAAGGATGGTTCTTCATCTGCATTATCTTGTAGATTTGAAACATCCGGCAATATCATTCCTCCTCAATACTGATGAACTCAAATAGAGCGGATGTATACCAGCATCAGTTGGACAACGGTGACCGTGCACTTTCAGCTTTGGGATTGGTGACAGATGTCCATTACTTTGATATCAACGTTTTGCGGCTCCCAAACGAATGCTTGCGGCACACTGATGATGCTACAGGAAACACTCAACCCACTTGTTCAAGTTAACCAAGCACATCCACACACGCACACAATAAGTAATTCAACTAAGCAGTGGCAGTGCAAACTGAGCATCTGAGATTTTCAGCAGTTTATGTACAATGCATACACCGAGTCGTGGCTATTCGCATTCTCTACACCATCCGCAATTTCAAGAACTGACAAATATATTTCTTACACGAAACGATCTGCCCCTATAACGTTGACATTTCAAGGTTTCCAAAATTTCACTTGGGATAATCCGTGTTATCAGCTGTTCTCTTATTTACGCGGAAGGCAATCCGTGAGGCACCAGGCCGTTTGTTCGATACCGGGACTGGGAAAATATTTGCCTCACTCTGTCCAGTGTGCACTTACATGATTCCGTTTCAGTGTGTCAGGCTTTTGTGAAGTGTGCATCGCGTTGTCGAGACCATCCAATCTGCTCTTCAAGCGGGCATAACGGAGAAGCAACTGGTAGTCCTGTTAGAGCAGGTTGTAAATTCCTCGGTCTATGGAAGACTGGGTATGTTTGAATGGAGAGGAGAAGAGTTCCCATGGACTGCAGGTTTACCATCAACTGTATCATCTGTATCATTGCTAAAACCTGAAAGAATCGTGATAATCGTTCAGATATACCACCCTTCCTGTGCCCAACCGCAATGCCAACCAAAGGAACACAAGTGGTGCGCTGCTGCCAGGCTGCTGGAGGCTACTCAGAAGCAGTCTTATTGCAGTCCTCCCTCTCACGGATTTCACGAAATGGGCTTGAAGAGAGGTGCTTGATCGAGATGATTATGGTTGATGTCTAACCGATCCATGTTCTAGTTTGACGTTAGTTCCAGTTACCTTCTAGTTATCCACGGATTAGTTAGTTTCCCCCAGATTTAGGCAAGCCTCATGACCTAATATTTATACCAAGCCAAAATATCAACTTCAGTCCTAACCTAACTGAACAGATGTGCAGTATCTGAAAATCGACTTATTGGAAAGATGCAGATTTAAAAGTGAAAATTGTAGAAGGCGGAAATCCAGAGCTGTCCGTACTAGGGTTTCGGCCTCTGTCAGGCAAAGGCACGGTCTAATCATCCGTTTATATTCTGAGCTATGGCACTAAATTCAAGTTCTTTCTCTGCTCACAGGGTAACTGAGAGTCAATTTCCACCGCTGTACCAAATCCTATCCCAGTCTACCCTGCAATCTCAGTAGATTGCAAAGACTGCTGTCTCATTTTCCGTCCTTGATAACAAGTGGGAAACTAAAATACATTGTTCACTCCTTCATCGTTTTCTGAACGTATACTGCGATGTTCCGACTATCGTGCCAAGTGAAACGAGAAGGGACTACAATGCATTCAGCTGAAAAATATTATAAACGAGAAACTCAGCTTCAATGCGGTTAAATCTCCCGTCAAAATCGAATAAGTGTGCAAACAAGTGTATTGTCACGGAAATCATTTTATCTTCTAAGAGAAATGCCATAGCAGTTCAAAGTATCGAGCGTGATGGATTTCATCAAAATTAGATAACGTCCAAGTGAAACTCTGTTTCTCTATTCTGCGCTAAGTGATTTCCTCGGCCGGAGCGTGTCTTTAAACAATAGTGCCTATGCTGTCAATATCCGTCGCCAGAAGACGTGATTTGAGCTGATTTAATGCCAATCTTTGTGGGTTAAGTTAACAAGTATGTAGTAAATGAAACATATTTTGTACCTCATTCTTCCGATTATCCGCATCAAGTACCTCGCAAATAGCCTAGCCCACCACTGCACTTTCTATTTGGATTTGGATTACGGGTAACGTGAATTTCCATATCAGCCCATCCAAACCGCCATAGGACCTCCTCAGTCTCTCTGAGGATTGGGTTCATTCAGAGAGATGAACATTATTTGGACGCATAAACTGTGCACATCTGGGTTAGAAGGAGTGATTTACGGTTTTTGGGCTTACTTAAGGGCGTCGGATCAGAGAATAGTACCCATTTTGACGAAAATGGTCACTTGAATGAGACTTCAGGCATTGGGTTATCCAGATTGCTAGATCTTTTCTAAGAAAACCCAATCTCTGGGATGAAAATCCACTGCGAAACGACTGAAAGACGTTGCCCGTAAAGTGGGCTAGTGAGATCAAGCAGACCTTGACAGTCGTTTTGATGTCGGAAATTTCAGTGTTGGATAAACGATTCCGTTATACTTCAGGAACATAAATCAGAATGTTTTGGCCCTTGCTCGTTGGATGTCATTTCTTAAGTCGAATTCTGGAAGTCATTCGATCCATCTGACTTAAGAAACTTACACTCTAAGCGTTGGTGCAAGAGAGACTTGTTCCTGCGTTTCAGTCGGCGACCACTGGTGCAAACTCTCTTCTATTTTACAGCCTCAGTATAGGCTTTATCCAGTCGCGCATATCATGAAAGTGTCTAATCATGTTGCAGATTGCTATCATGTGTGGGTGAATCTGGGCTAAGACGTGCATGAAAAATGGATGCGAACGAGCAGAATCTGTGGAACTCCTCAGAATTCTTTGCTGCCTCCAAACACTGATCTTCAACTTGCTCAGTCCTATTAAAGCGAGGGCAAAACTTGATGCTGGACAGACATTACCCTAAGCAGAGGCGGGCATCCTTGTAAACTTCCCAACAAAAGTGGGTTTTGCACGTCAAAACATTTAGCAGACTGACGGCTAACTGTAGATGGAACCGGTAAGAATCTCCTTGAAGGTATGCTAATTTCATCCTTTCCCCGTGCAACCTACAAATCTGATACATATCTTATGGGACCCTCTTGGTGTGATCCATTTTTGAGTGATGGTCTCTCAGTAGTGATCTGTTTGGAATGGGTAAATTTTTATGAATAACGCGTTCGAAATCTGTGGGCCCTAACGATGTGAGCCTACGAAACATTGGCTGGTATCGGCTCTTGCTCACATCAACACTTAGGTGTACAATCTAAGCAGAAAGCAGGCCGGATCAAAATTACGGTTGATTGGCTAAAGAGAACACTGATGTGACTAGCATACTAAATTCTCCTTCCATTCGATGGTTCGCGCTTCACTCGAATATGACCAATTCTGAGTAAGTTTGCTTCGTTGTTTTGTCTGAATGCAAGTGCATGCACATGTGTTTCTTACGTCTTTTGGTAACATCTGACAGACGAGGGAGACTGGGGTTCACCAACAAACACACACACCAGGTTTACGCCTAATTTCAGATAAGTGATTGTTACTTAGGCCCTGGAAAATGTTGACCAAAAAACTGCAAGCAGTTAACCTGGAGGCGCACAAAATCAAAGTTTGACGTATAGACGTCGTTCTTGTAAGTTCAACGGGCAAAATAAGCACTCAGTTCAGACGAACTTTGACCGCATAACACTTTAAAATCGGCAATACCTGAGGATACTGAATTAGACGCTTGCAGCACCAACGCCCAAATTATGAGTGCAGTGTGACGACTACGTTGAAAGTCGAACTCCAATTGTGATCACTGTATGGTGAAACCCATATTTATACAACGAAACCTGGTCAGCAAAAACTGTAATCCACAAGATGAAACTCGCTGTCATTTTCTGTGTCATCGTGGCTGTGGCCAGCGCAACATCAGTCGTGAGTCTTTAGACACCTTGTAGCAAATAATTCATTGAGCTTCGTTTGTTTTTCTAGTTGAAGATAAACATTACCTGGTTTCCATGATGTAAGTCAGGTGCTACTTAGAACAGCATTCCTAACTTACTGATACGTTTCAAACGTCCTGTTTCAGAAGCCAGTGGAAAACGGTAAGCTTTTGAGCATTTGAGCTGTCTCATCATGATTGCCGTATCGTCCTAGAATCGTTGGACTCGTGGTTTGAATTCGTGTGCGCAAAAGACAAATACCATGATCAGTGCGGCTATGGCCTCTCTTGTTGATGATTCTATCACCCATTTATGAATGTTCCTGACTGGAATCCAGATGGTCTTTTCTCAACTCGTTTTACTCTGTTGTGATTGTACAAATGTTACTAAAATAGGCGTGAATATTTCACGTGGTTTCTGTTTGAAGATAGTGAGATGCAGCATTTTGATCGCTTGAAAGTGGTGTAGAAGTAAGACATTCGATTCAACAGGCAGTTTGATGTGATATTCAATTCGGGGGTTGGATTGCTGGTCAACATACTTGTGAAAGCTAATCACATTGCTGGTCACTTACTTGCGGTCAAACGGTTAGGTTTTTAACCACCAGGCAGAAGGTTGCGGAATCGGAACTCGCTGAGTTTCGTGAGATGAGCACCATAGATAATGCCCAACAATGATGAGGCAGCTGTACAGTGTTTCTCGGCTTTTCAGCGTAGATTGCAACGGTGACAGCATGAAATTCTCCATTGTAAGCAACTTAGCCTGACTCGAGTGATTCTGAAACAAACTCGTTTATCTGTTACATGTCCAGTTTACAAGCGGTGTGAGCATGATCGCTTGAGGAACAAGTGTTGATGTCCCAGTTGTACTTTTATACTAAGCTACTGGAGGGTGAGAGACACAGTTGTGTTTTGTGTCAATTACCATAAATGCAACAAACTGTCTCGTTTTCCGCCGACAGATTTATGCGACGAATGCAAATCTCTTGTTCAAACGATTCAATTTGTTGCGAAAAGTGCTGAGTGCAACAGCTGCTGTTAAAATGTTTGATTTCGGTTTGCGATTATTTTGGACTCTTGAAGTACTGGGTAAGTCCAATTTTCTATGCTATACCCAGATTGTATGATAAGAAAAATTGGGTTATGTAACAAACCAGCAAAATGTCGTCGGCTTACTGCCCATGTTGCAAATTTTATAGCCTATCTTCAATTATTCCGATTTGACTTCGATATCCGTCTTTTTGAAAGCTGTGATAATAGCCTGAATAGAGTAGCACTGCTACACTTTACTGCCCACAGCTATCATAATCAGTTACCTTCCAAGTTTATCCAACACTATTTTTCAGCTTGCTCATACTCAAAGTTTACAGGTGGAATATCCATGCTGAGTAGTCGCCAACTATTGCTGTGACCCGTAGCATTTGCACTGACGGTGAAAATGCTCGTTTTGACAACCTTGTCACTGCGCACATTTGACCGGAAACCCATATCAGTAGTTTGTGTGTTCGTTGAAGGCAGTGCTTTTTTTCTACACACAATGTCTAATTTCATTTGTTTCAGTGCGTAGCTTCGGGTGAGAAAGCATTTAAAAAGCTTAATTTCTACTTGGAGTCCCTTGACCCTGAAGGGTTTTGCAAAGTGAGTGCTCCATGTTAGTGATACGAAAAGCCAGACACATCTTGGATATCTGACTTGTTCGAATTTCTCATGTTTACGTATCCTTAACTCAAAAGATTATTCCATGATGTGGGTCAGACTACTCAAATCTTACCATCTCACAATATTCCCAGCTGTTGTAATTAATTCCCAATTGTTATATAACACGAAGACTGTCCAGAGGGACCAGGCTGTTAATAATAAAACGTTTTTTTGATAATGAAATTGGGAAAAATGCTGTACATATTTATTTGCGATGAAACCACTGAACAACTTCAGAGAACAAAAAACGGGTATACTGCATATACAATTTTGGATGTCATGTATAAACCAGATGAATTTGCGAATACAAGAACAACCCACAGTACACTGAGATGGTCATCGCAATTACAAAACAGTCTGGATTGAGTGCTGTGGGAACATGCCAACCAACGCCATCTTTTCCTCTGATCTCCTCACATCCGTGCTAGGTTTACGTGTGGTCAGGTCTGGTTTGTTGTATACCACCGAAACCCTCTAATTTAAGCAATGATCATGTGACATCAATGTGCACAATGTGATAGCATTTTACAAACGCATTTCACTGGCTCCCACCGTCATCACCATCACCAAACGCAAAGTCAATCAATCTCACCCTATCGTTTCGCACAAAAAAATAAATGACGAATGTAAGTCAACTTCAAATTGCTTATTCTTCTCTCAGTTTACTGACATCCGCGAGGGACAAATTTTGGTCCGTCTTTCATACGGCCCTTCCAGAGGCATTCGACCGGACCTACACATTGATTCCAGTATCGGTTTATTCTTCTCTCATCGGCATGGGAATGAAGTCGATAGATAGCAATCTAGTGCTAGCACGGTTGATGCTTTTGAATTTCCATATCCAAGATACACAGCCACTTGGATATACTATTTAACCGGAGGCAAGTAGCCGGCCGAACGTTCAGACTGAAGTGGATGGCATCTAATCACAACCCATTGACACGAGTCGGATAGATATTCAGTCTTTGGGCTACTTACACAGTTCTAAGTAGCTAGTCTTATGCAGGGAACAACTCGTCTGTCACCCTTGCGCCCAACTAAGCTATCTGACTGTCCTTGCAGATTCGATGGCGAGCACCAGGAATTCAGGTACTATTTTCTTCATAGATATGTCACTTGTAACATAGTTAAAGTAGAGACTATCATTTTAACGCAATCCCTGCTCATTCATTCTCTTACAAGTCTATACACGCATGTCCGTAAGGCAGGACAATACGTGGTGCGACAAGCAAATGGTAAGTCACCAAAAAATCAAACATCCGAACTAATAATGCCCGGTTTGTGTTACTACTTGTTATTGTCATTGAAAATCATTTATCGAGTACTGTGCGAAAATGGTCTATTATTTATTTAATAATCGGCTTTTATGCTCCGCAAAGTCAACAACAATCTTACGGGTCTGATTTCATAGACGAGCCAATTGAAGGAGTGGTTTTATATCGAAATAATGAGAGTTAGCGAAATCTTGTTACCTTGCTAAAGACGATTATTCCGGTTTGCCGGCGGCCTTAGGAACCCGTGGAAAATTTTCAGATGAAATTCGCCCTCCCATTATCACAGATACCCTTTGGGGAAATGTGGAATTCTGGTGAATCTGTGTTCCGTGCTAGGTTGGATAATAAACGCGAGAGAAATTAGTGACTACACCACACTGTTGGTAAGTGGTGTGTTTTGTCTATATAATATACTGCGGTTTATTCAATACCATGTTACGGAAACATCAGTGGAACACGTACGGCTCGGGAGGTTAAATTAGAAAGGGATGAAAGGGAAATTCAGCAGATTCCATTCACTGGAGTCACCAGTTAAGACCAAATTAGTATTCTCAAACTCCCTCGATTTTGGGTCCAAGTAGAAATAAGGTTTTGGAAGCCTGGGGCCTTTGTCTTTTTGGTGAGCCTCAAGGAGCACGAATCTGGTTGTGGACTGTCGAAGGGTTTCCAGTGACCATGTGAGTAGAATGCTCTTTCTGGCTCAGAAGCCATTTTCCAATTTGTGAGGAGATGACTTCATCACAAAGTGTTTGTGCGAATATGACACAGTCAAAAATGACGCCAGAAATTAGTTTATTGTTCGTTCCTTCAATATATTATCGATCCATGTTCTTATCCTCTCTCACACACAGGAAGCTTTGGTTGAATATGAAGTTTCGCGGTATCACAAATCAGAATTTCCAGTTATAAATAATAACTGCCTTGGAAAACAAATGGTATTTTCTTTGTTCTTGAACCTGGAAAATGCAAGTCAATAAAAACTGAGGCGGAAAATGTTACGATGAAAACGGATACCTATCGATAATGAATAGCTCCCGATTTCTTTTTGGGGCAAACGGAATCAATCTGAAGCTCAGGAGTGTCATGACAGTCGATACTGGTGGCTACGATGCGAATGATTAAAGTAAACATTCGGTTTTCTGACCATTTAGGGCGGTTACCAGCACGGAAAAAAATGACTAACTTTAAAACACTACCATTGTCACTTTCCAGCGACTAGTTAACGCAATCTCGCATGGGCTGTAATTGGTGTGAATAGCATGTGTACTGCAGGTTGCCCGCGTGTTTGCTTCACGCATGAGCATGGGACAAATTTTTCATGTAACCTGCGGGCTTGCGTGCTTGCATTACCCTTGTGTGATGAAGTTGGCGACCAAACGGTACACAACCCAACACCTTCAGATCTCTTATCACGTCTCAGGTTTCGTTTCAGCCAATAACAAGTTGGCTGTTAGTAATTCTGGTCATTGAATGTGGATACAGCAGATCGTAAGCGTAATTAGAAACCATGTATGAATTCCTGTTCACAGAACGGAGTACGGCCGTTCGACATACAATCCTCCTGTAACCTACATGAAATCACATCTAACAAAGGATTTTATCCCAAAAATATGATGTGCTCAAAGCAAAACCTACCTGCGCCTTAGAATTTGCATGGACTTAGTTTTAACGCAGTCCTTTATTTTATGTAAGGACGTTTTGTCACAAGCCTGGTGCTGGACTTTGTGTGCAAGTACCTAGAGTGTTTGGTGTCCAGATAACAACTACGCTTTACATTGAATGAATCGAAATAGCGGAAAAATGTTAGGAAACCGAGTGGCGCATTTAACAGCCGAGACTGGTGGCATAGCACGATGCGATCGTGCTTGACTCTGGTGCGCCTGATTCACCCAGCGGCATAGAACACCGCATCTTACCGCGGTGAACTGTGCAAAACAACAATTTGTTCCTTTTTATTTTTTGGTGAAGACTCTACTAGGCTCTTGAAGAGACCTACATCCGCTACTCTGTGCAACTATGCGTGGTTGTGTTCCACTTTATATCCTCTCTGGGATGAGGCTGGCAAACCTATTTGCGTGTTGGTAAACTCGAACAGTGGGTTTCTAGAACTCAGGAGCCATGAACTATGTCGATCTTAGGACCCGCGTGGACAACTGAAAACTCTTCCTAACCGTATCATAATGAATACAAAGCCAAAGGAGGAGGGTACAGCGCCCGTGAGATTTGGGCTTCAACATTTGCGGTGAATATGCTTCACCCTACTCTTCATATAGTTACCGAAGGGTATCTTATATTCTGTCATGTGATTGGCTTGTCGGCATATAACTTTCTTTCTTCACTAGGCTAGTTCGTAACCGAGAAAACGAAAACAACCATGATGCTTGGATAAACAAGCTCTCCAACAGGCAGCTCACAGAAATAGAACAGAATGTACTAATCAGAAGACTCAATTCCACCCCACTCTTGATTCAACAGTACTCTTATTCCGAAACAATTGTGCTTGTGCATCTACACCGAAAAGAGAGCGTTGTACTCGGGTCTCGCACTTAGTTCAGACCCCCAGCATTGCCTATTCCTGGATATACGGGGGTTTGAACCCAGGAACTCTGACATGCGGGGCGAACGTGTTACCACTACTCAAACAGCTCACCGTAATTTCCATGTCTAACTGGATGACCGCGTTTAAAGCTCGAACGATGTGATTAGTTTACCCGACGACACAAACGGCGACCCAGCTATCACGAGATCCATATCAGGTAGCGCCACGGGTGCCTGAACCCAGCGGACAGAGTTTGCGGTTGGCTGTACACGCAAAACCCTAGTTCATCTCTTCAAACTCTCGTGTGCACCTACCACAATAATAATGCACCAGAATTGGAGAAGGACTGATAAAGTGAGCGTGATGAGGCTGCGAAGCCTAAACATTTATCGCACATTCGATGTCCAACGGTTACGCCTCGTTGTTATCCATCTTCATCCTGCTGCATCGCCCACAACAATAGTTGCGGCAAGTTCTCAGAAATTAGTTGAGAAAGTCGCTGTTTTTTCTTAATTCCTTTCGATCGCAAGTGATAAATAGGTGGCGTGAGCTGTACGGTGATCAGGCGCATGCTTGGATATAGACTAACAATGGATAGTGGTGAACATCAGGGATGTTTCTGGTGAGTTGTCATGAACAACGTGTAGGAAACCAACAGGTCATGCAAAATGACTCGCAAGATCTCAGTTTATTCAGGTCTGCCGCCCCATTCAAATATATTTGGACAGATTGCCAGGTTATCGCTTCGAGAAGAGTAGGTTTTCTAACCGGTCGGTGGGCAAAACAGTTTAGCTATTCATCTGTGGTCTGATATCTTGAATAATAATTTTTCTAACTCAGAATCACGCTTAGAAACGGTCAGCGAAATCGTCTTGGGTATTAAGTCGACGGAAATTAAAGGACAAGCTTGATCCCAAAGGGAAGGTTTAGTGTGAACATTGGAGTTATTTAGGGCACTTTGTGCTAGATGAGAAGAATTCAAAATCTAAAACCATTGTAAAACACACGCCCTTAACCCTTGTTGTATTCTCAAGCTACTGATGGAATTCTATTTTGAACATACACGGTAGAATCACACTACGAAACTTTACTCTTGCACAGTTTAAGTGAACAAAGAATCTGAAGTAAACAGGACAAGAAAATGAAGTTTCAAACAGCTGAAAGGGAGAAGGTATTTGGACAAGGAAAGCACAATGAGTTGTGACCGATTCGGGTTTTCTTGAGAATCAAACAAATCACAGATGAAGCCCACAATTGTGGTGCGTTTCATCTGTTGCACAAAATAGCGTGACGAGGGGTGTATTTTCTGAAACCCGTGAAATTTGGGTTCCATTAGAAGCCGCTCACTAGAAGAACACCCAAATTATTTTCGCCGGAACTATAGGGTTTTCGAGGTTGCGACTTTTACGGGGAGTTAGTATAATCTATTTACACTTGTAGGTGATATGTTGCTCATGGCATTTTGTTTAAGTGAGCCGATGGGACATATGATACATTTGCGGAGATTCGTGTAGGATTATGGCTCTGGAACCTTCCGTCCAACTAGAGTTGAACGGAATTCAATGGATCATTTTAGTATGGAAAACTTATCAGTGGGGTCCACTTTTGTGGCGGAACGATGAGACTTTGAATGTGTATCCGCAACCCTGGGCACTGACTTGCCTCATGAACTAACAAACGAGGTGGATGGGGCAACAGCAGAACAACAGAGAAATCGCAGATAGAGACCGGAAAACCCAAAACGGTTTTTGCGCAGAAATTTATTTGCTCGAAATCAAATAGTACTGCAGCGCGTTTTGAGTGATTCCTTGCAGCTGAAAAGACAAATCAAACCGATTTATTCAAACAACAAAATGCGTGACAGTTAGTAACCTAATTCAGCATTGTTCAAAAATGATAAAGTTCCAAGTGAATCTACCGAGAAAAGTCGAACAATCTTTACTGAAACCTCATACGCTAAAACCAAGAGGAGTTTTGCCATTAAGCACAAATAAGATATCGGGGCATCGTAAATTTCTTGAACGTAAGCTTGGTTTGGAAATTGAAGAGCGCCTAGAATTCACCTGGATGTGATGGCGACAGGCAACACACCGTCAACGAAACGACATGCATCATATGAATGCTAAAATATTTCGATACTATGTGAACTAACCGTTTGCCTGAAAGCGGTGTTCGGTGGCGACTAACACAGATGAACTCTCTGTGAAAAATCAGAGAACGATCGGGGTGAAAACAGACCAGTGATAAGAAAGAAAACTGGATGAATTCCGAAGTAAAATTAAGCTGGTATACTGGTAGCGAGTTGTACACACAACACAATCGAACACACCACACCATAATGACTATGCAAAAATGACTTGCAAAAAAGGCAAAAATAATTGCCGAAACATGGCACAATCACCTGAATCGGGACGAGTAAACATATACAGCAGTTCAGAAGACCCTTTCCTTACGTGGCAAACAAGGCAAAACAAGTTGTCCAAAAATTCGCACAGTAACGTGACTCAGAATAGGATGAACTATACAGCAATCCAAAACACCCTTACGTGGCAAAGCTTCTTCGGATCGTCTTCATGCAAATGCTTCACCAATTCTTCCAGTGCTTTTCGCATAAGCTTCTTACACTGCAAAATAGAAAAGTAATAGGTATTCGTATAGGTTGAATCAAATAACCTTGTAAGGCCAACAGATTGAGTGTACCGCGACCACTGGGGTAAAACCTATATGAGTAGATAACAGTTGGCAACCAGCAGGTTTGTTTGTCTAAAGCGTAAACTAGCTAATTGCAGTTCAAAACATGATGTGCTTATTCGCGAAATCAACTCACTCGCAAACAAATATGGTTTGATGGGAGACTCAGATAAATCACAGCTGAAAATCGTTCCTATGGCACTGGAGCCATCGCGGTCCAATGCCTACAAGTAACATACTAGTGAGGAGGTTGCTGGAAACAATTTGAAAGCCTGCGACCAGTTTCGGCCTTATTTGCGTTCATGTGGCAGAAGCAATCCTCAAGTTTCCGAGAATCTCTTCTTTTTCTTGAACTCAAAATGGACAGAGTTCGCTAAGTACACTCATTTACGAACCAATTTGATTTCAATTGGTGACTCATCTGAATCTCAGCAGAATTTTTCGGTCATCGTATTTATCACTCACCTACCTCCCGTCAACGTGGCCTTAGCTTGTGAATCAGTGTGCCACATGGATTGCGTCGAACTGTTTCCAATAAAACATAAGGCTGAAATCAACTCGGGAACTGCACCTACCTACTGAGCCCGATGTTGGGCAAGTGTTCGTGAGCTATCGAATAGATTTCAACGAATCCCTGAGTAGTATATTCCGTCCAACTAATAATTTGCTTAGTTTCCGTGAGCTTTCCTTATTTTATTCCAGGATCTGCGGCTGACTTACTTGATGCTTCAGTGGACCGGGGCAAAAGTCGCTCAGATATTGCTCAATGAGTTCTTGAACCTGGCCAGATTTGACGGCTTCGATGGCCGCCTTCACAAACTCCTTGCATAGTGAACATCTGCCTGTAAATGCAGTGAGGGAGAATTGGGACCGTGGGATATAGCATAGACACATCAATTCAACTGATAGCTTGATACTACGCAGGTATGTCACTATTCTCTGATGTTTGAAATCACTGGTATGCGACAAGACATTTGGGTATAACACAAACCAGAGGAAAGCTCAACTTTCGCCGTTTTACTGCAAAATGTATTAAGATTCATCGGTCGTGATTGAAAACGCTTAGTTTTGATGCAGCTGGCAACAACGAGATGATACTGGTGCTGTGGTTGAACGGGGTGATTTCTCTTTAATCCGCATTATCTGCAAATCACCTAATGGTGCAGGCCGACTAGTCAGGCGAGAAAAACTGCCACTGATTACTGGTTTTTGCATCCAACGCTCAACCAGCCTGAAAGGTTTCGAATCAACGGTATGGGGAGAAACATTGGTTTAACAGAATTTCCCTTTTTACTTGTGACAGTTTGATAGATCTAGCCGAGTACACTCACGTTTGTTCGCCGAATCAACCTATCGGGAAAGAAAAGAGGATGATTCAGGCGTAAACAAGATAATTAACACATGGCAAATTAACGGTTTGATTGGTATGCTTGTTTTGGCAGAATATTACCAACTTATATTCACACGTACTTCGTGGCTGAACGTGGATGTGACGAACACCAACGACAAAACCAGACTGAGTAACAACATGGTGATCTTCATGTTTGCGGTTGTTTGGCTGTTTACGGAGGGTTCATTTATACACACAGCAAAGTGCATTCAACGTAGTCCATGAGAAATATGCCTAGGAATTTGATGTTCATCCGGTGGTGCAAAGGTCAACGTGTGGGATGAAGTTCACCAGTGCGATTTCCGACCGGATTTGTACTTGAAAAATTTTACTCAAACGACTGAATGCACATCCTGTGGAAGGATTGGAACCACCGAATTGAATCTTTTATTTGGTGGTGAGAGTTCTCCTTGTCGTTCCCAAGCATTCTAGCTATTCCCTTGATTTTATATGACTGAAAATTCAGTCGGTTTACTCAGCCCACACGCTTTAGACTGCTTCATGAGGCATGCTATACGTATCCGTTATTGACTCTCCAATTTATTCATAAATAGTGAACAGCAATGCCACGGTAGCAACCCGCTTGTCCGATATATCAGCGTTCGAAGTTAACAGAAGACTTACCCCCAACATCGGGTATCCTGTCGAGTGCAGTACGGAATAAAAGCTGGTTTTCTTCAGTAAAAAAAAGTTTTAAACATGATTGAACAAACTCTTGTCACGCAGTCTTGTCACATAATCAAAATATATATACAAAAGACAAGTACTAAGATGTCCAACGATCATAAGAAACGTCGCTTGGACTGTTCCAGTAACTAGCTCCACGTTACGTCTAGATCTAAACAAGGCACTCTCCACGCGATTGTCTAGGTGCGCCTCTTTTGAACAGTGTCAATTTTGTGGTCTTGCTGACCGAGAGGTTCAAGTGTTTGCTGTCATTCTTCAAAGTTTTATAGAACCTGTTTCTCTGCCTCTCCCTAGGGGAATAGATTCCGTCAACAGTCCCTCGTGCAAACCGGGGCTAGTCGAGTTGAACATGTTACACAATAGGAATCCATGAACTCAGTTTAACAAGAAACTCTGACCCACTTAAACAATGTATATTGCAAGGGCTATACTGCTGGTCTTGCTCATCATCAGTTAAATGCGTTATTTCTTATGCGTGCCCTATCTTAGCCCATAAAGTATCCTCAACTAAGAGCGCGCAATGGACATAGTACAATGAATCGACGCCATCAGATGCGTGGAGACGTCCGTTTATTGATGGTTGACGTTGTTCGCACAGTTAGCAAGGATGTTCTGAAAATCTGCGTTCAACTGAGGCCAAATGATTAACGTATGAAACTATCTTATATCCGTTTATAACTCATAATATTCTCCAGCTGAACAGCTATATGAGCTGTATGAGATGATGCAACGTTGATAAATGCCAGTGGAGATTCTTCTCAGCTTTTTGGCGTGGATTAGCTTTACTCACAATGCGGAGTTTCAATCGTCAGCATAACCTCCTTTTTGCTTTCATTCAGACCAGTGATTGACACGGTTAACGAGAAAAACAACTCGTGTAATTTAAAGCGCATAGTTACTGAGAACATGCAGATAAGACGCATTAAAACCAGAACAGCAGAAGTAAGCATTGGTTCGTTTGAACCTAGTACTCTCAATTTGGCCACCTACATCTGATCCGCTGAAGGGAAGGTCCTCAGTCCGCATTATCTCATGGATTTGAAAGATCCGACAATATTATTCCTCCTCAATAGTGATGAACTCAAATAGTGCGGACGTACACCAGCATCAGGTGGACGACGGTGACCGTGCAATTTCAGCTTTTGAACCATTGTTCAGGGGTACTCTCCCAGACTGGTACCAGTGGTCTCGGGAAGACTGAGCGACATGTGGTTTGTTAAAATAGGTGAAGTTTCGTCCAAACGAACGACATTTTCCAATCTCTAAAGTTTGCTGATTTTTGCCAGTTCTCAAATGACAACGATTCTTAATTGGTTATTGTAAATCGATATGCTTCTTACAAGTTTCATGATAATCTATGTGCAATGAACTTAGAGGAAACGGCTTCCTCAGTAGAAGCGGGTTTATTGATGACACTGGCAACCACTATTCGTGATGCTCTTTATTACAGTGTAAAACTGAAGTTGAAAAAGAAATCGACAATTTGGAGAAATACCTGAACATGCAGCCCAAGATTGCTTGTCAAGTGAGTGTTTTAAATTGGTAGATCATCATGGTATTTTCACCTTAAAACATTTTTAGACTGTCTCTAATCTACATACCTGAGGCAACAGCGGTGGGTTGTGTAAAATTATCTCCCTCAACTCATGGAATTCACGCGAAATTGGGCTTGAAAACGAGGTGCTTAATCGAGATGATTATGGTTGAAGTCTAACCGATCCATGTTCTAGTTTGACGTTAGTTCCAGTTACCTTCTAGTTATCCACGGATTAGTTAGTTTCCCCCGGATTTTTAGGCAAGCCTCATGACCTAATATTTATACCAAGCCAAAATATCAACTTAGCAGTCCTAACCTAACTGAACAGATGTGCAGTATCTGAAAATCGACTTATTGGAAAGATGCAGATTTAAAAGTGAAAATTGTAGAAGGCGGAAATCCAGAAATGTTTGTCCTAGGGTTTCGAGTATTGTTATGCAAAGGCACGGTCTAATCATCCGTTTATATTTTTAGCTATGGAACTAAATTCAAGATCTTCCTCTGCTCACAGGGTAACTGAGAGTTCAATTTCCACCGTTGTACCAAATCCTATCCCAGTCTACCCTGCAATCTTAGTCCATTTTTCGTCCTTGATAATAAGTGGGAAAATAAAATACATTTGTTCACTCATTCATCGTTTCCTGAACGTATACTGCGATGTCTCGACTATCGTACCAAGTGAAACGCGAAGGGGCTAGAATGCGTTCAGCTGAAAAATAAACGAGAAACTCGGCTTCAATGCGATTAAATCTCTTCCGTTAAAATCTTCTGCTGTTTGTCTCTGGCCCCATATGCAGACAAGCCTTGCGCGCTCATTGGTAGTTCGGAATGCCAATGAAGACCAAAGGCGAATGAGATAACGTCCAAGTGAAACTCTCTTTCTCTATTCTGTACTAAGTGAATTCGTCGGCCTTTCTTTGTTTTGTTAACGGGAAGGAGCGTGTCTTTAAACAATAATGCCTATGCTGTCAATGTCCGTCGCCAGAAGACGTGGTTTGAGCCGATTTAATGCAAATCTTTGTGAGTTTTGCTAACGAGGATGCACTGAATGTAACATATTTTGTACTCTATTCTTCCGGATACTCGCATCAAGTACTTCGCAAACAGATTAGCCCATGCAGCATTGCGTTTAGTCTTTGGATATGGACTACGAGTAACGTGAGTTTCCATAAAAAATATCCAAGCCGCCATAGGACCCTCCTCAGAGAGATCAACATTATTTGGACGTATAGACTGTGTATATCTGGGTTAAAGGGAGTGATTTACGGTTTTAAGGCTTACTTAAGGGCGTCGGATCAGAGAATACTACTCATTTTGACGAAAATGGTCACTTGAATGAGACTTCAGGCATTGGGTTATCCAGATTGCTAGATCTTTTCTAAGAAAACCCAATCTCTGGGATGAAAATCCACTGCGAAACGACTGAAAGACGTTGCCCGTAAAGTGGGCTAGTGAGATCAAACAGACATTTCCAGATTTTGATGGCAAAAATTCAGTGTTGGATAAGAGGATTCTGTTATCCATTAGATACATAAATCAGAATGCTTTGGCCCTTGCTCGTTGGCGGTTATTTCCTAAGTCGAATTCTGGAAGTCATTCGACCCATCTGACTTGGGAAACTTACAATCCAAACGTTGGTGCAAGAGAGATTTGTCCCTGCGTTTTCGTCGGCGACCACTCGTGCAAACTCTCTTCTATTTTACAGCCTCATTGTAGGCTTTATCCAGTCGCGTATATCATGAAAGTGTCTAATCATGTTGCAGATTGCTATCATGTGTGGGTGAATCTGGGCTAAGACGTGCATGAAAAATGGATGCGAACGAGCAGAATCTGTGGAACTCCTCAGAATTCTTTGCTGCCTCCAAACACTGATCTTCAACTTGCTCAGTCCTATTAAAGCGAAGGCAAAACTTGATGCTGGACAGACATAACCCTAAGCAGAGGCGGGACAGCCTCGTAAACTTCCGCAAAAAAAGTGGGTTTTGCACGTCGAAAACATTTAGCAGACTGACGGCTAACTGTAGATGGATCCGGCAAAAATCTCCTTCAAGGCTATGCTTATTTAATCATTACCCCTTACAACCTACAAATCTGATACATATCTTATGGTACCCTCTTGGTGTAATACATTTTTTGAGTGATGGTCTCTCAGTAGAGTGATCTGTTTGGAAAGTGTGAATTTACATGAATAACGCGTCCGGAATTTGTGGGCCTAACGATGTGAGGCAACGAAACATTGGCTGGTATCGGCTCTTGCTCACATCAACACTTAGGTGTACAATCTAAGCAGAAAGCAGGCCGGATCAAATTCACGGTTGATTGGCTACAGAGAACACTGATGTGACTAGCATACTAAATTCTCCTTCCATTCGATGGTTCGCGCTTCACTCGAATATGACCAATTCTGAGTAAGTTTGCTTCGTTGTTTTGTCTGAATGCAAGTGCATGCACATGTGTTTCTTACGTCTTTTGGTAACATCTGACAGACGAGGGGAGACTGGGGTTCACCAACAAACACACACAACCAGGTTTACGCCTAATTTCAGATAAGTGATTGTTACTTAGGCCCTGGAAAATGTTGACCAAAAAACTGCAAGCAGTTAACCTGGAGGCGCACAAAATCAAAGTTTGACGTATAGACGTCGTTCTTGTAAGTTCAACGGGCAAAATAAGCACTCAGTTCAGACGAACTTTGACCGCATAACACTTTAAAATCGGCAATACCTGAGGATACTGAATTAGACGCTTGACAGCACCAACGCCCAAATTATGAGTGCAGTGTGACGACTACGTTGAAAGTCCGAACTCCAATTGTGATCACTGTATGGTGAAACCCATATTTATACAACGAAACCTGGTCAGCAAAAACTGTAATCCACAAGATGAAACTCGCTGTCATTTTCTGTGTCATCGTGGCTGTGGCCAGCGCAACATCAGTCGTGAGTCTTTAGACACCTTGTAGCAAATAATTCATTGAGCTTCGTTTGTTTTTCTAGTTGAAGAGTAAACATTACCTGGTTTTCATAATGTAAGTCAGGTGCTAGTTAGAACAGCATTCCTAACTTACTGAAACGTTTCAAACGTCCTGTTTCAGAAGCCAGTGGAAAACGGTAAGCTTTTGAGCATTTGAGCTGTCTCATCATGATTGCCGTATCGTCCTAGAATCGTTGGACTCGTGGTTTGAATTCGTGTGCGCAAAAGACAAATACCATGATCAGTGCGGCTATGGCCTCTCTTGTTGATGATTCTATCACCCATTTATGAATGTTCCTGACTGGAATCCAGATGGTCTTTTCTCAACTCGTTTTACTCTGTTGTGATTGTACAAATGTTACTAAAATAGGCGTGAATATTTCACGTGGTTTCTGTTTGAAGATAGTGAGATGCAGCATTTTGATCGCTTGAAAGTGGTGTAGAAGTAAGACATTCGATTCAACAGGCAGTTTGATGTGATATTCAATTCGGGGGTTGGATTGCTGGTCAACATACTTGTGAAAGCTAATCACATTGCTGGTCACTTACTTGCGGTCAAACGGTTAGGTGTTTAACCACCAGGCAGAAGGTTGCGGAATCGGAACTCGCTGAGTTTCGTGAGATGAGCACCATAGATAATGCCCAACAATGATGAGGCAGCTGTACAGTGTTTCTCGGCTTTTCAGCGTAGATTGCAACGGTGACAGCATGAAATTCTCCATTGTAAGCAACTTAGCCTGACTCGAGTGATTCTGAAACAAACTCGTTTATCTGTTACATGTCCAGTTTACAAGCGGTGTGAGCATGATCGCTTGAGGAACAAGTGTTGATGTCCCAGTTGTACTTTTATACTAAGCTACTGGAGGGTGAGAGACACAGTTGTGTTTTGTGTCAATTACCATAAATGCAACAAACTGTCTCGTTTTCCGCCGACAGATTTATGCGACGAATGCAAATCTCTTGTTCAAACGATTCAATTTGTTGCGAAAAGTGCTGAGGTGCAACAGCTGCTGTTAAAATGTTTGATTTCGGTTTGCGATTATTTTGGACTCTTGAAGTACTGGGTAAGTTCATTTTTCTATGCTATGCCCAGATTGTCTGATAAGAAAAATTGGGTTTCGTAACAAACCAGCAAAACATCACCGGATTAACGCCCATGTGGAAAATTCTATAGCCTATCTTCAATTATTCCGATTTGGCTTCGATATCTGTCTTATTGAATGCTGTGATAATAACCTGAGGAGAATAGTATTGCTACACTTTACTGCCCATAGCTATCATAATCAGCTACCTTCCAGGTTTATTCAACACTATTTTTCAGCATGTTCCTATTAAAAGTTTACAGGTGGAATATCCACGCTGAGTAGGCGCCAACTATTGCTGTGACCCGTACCATTTGCACTGACGGTGAAAACACTAGTTTTGACAACCTTGTCACTGCGCAGATTTGACCGGAATCCCGTGTCAGTAGTTTGTGTGTTCGTTGATGACAGTTCTGTTTTTCTACACACAATGTCTAACTTCATTTGTTTCAGTGCATATCTGAGGGTGAGAAAGTACTTAACAAGCTTGATGTCTACTTGGAATCCCTTGACCCTGAAGGGTTTTGCAAAGTGAGTGCTCCATGCTAGTAATACGAAAAACCAGATAGCCCTTGCATAGCTGACGTTTTCGAATGTTTCGTCTTCACTTATCCTAAACCCAAAAGATTATTCCATGATGTGGGTCAGACTTATCACATCTTACCATCTCATTCCCAGCTGTTGCAATTAATTCCCCATCGGTATAAAACACGAGAACTGTTCAGAGGGACCAGATTGTTAATGATGCACTGTTATTTTGGCAATGATCTTTGGAAAAAATCATCTAGGGAAATTGTGGATGTTTGCGACGAAACCACTGAACATCTTCGGAGAGCAACAAAATGATGGACTGCATATACAATTTTGGATGTCGTGTATAAACCAGATGAATTTGCAAAAACAATAACATCCAACAGAACACTGAGTCGGTCATCGTAAAACATCAAAACAGCCTGAATTGAGTGCTGTGGGAACATGCCAACCAACGCCATCTTTTCCTCTGATCTCCTCACATCCGTGCTAGGTTTACGTGTGGTCAGGTCTGGTTTGTTGTATACCACCGAAACCCTCTAATTTAAGCAATGATCATGTGACATCAATGTGCACAATGTGATAGCATTTTACAGCCTGCCCCCTCCCGAGCTCGTAGTAACGAGAAGGCAATCAATATCAACTTATCGTTTCGCACCACTCCACTAAAACAAATGACGGATGTAAATCTACTTCGAATCGTTTATTCATTTCTGAATTTACTGACATTAGGTGGTTCCTAATTCACGAGAGACAAATTTTGGTCCGTCCTTTATACTGCCCTTCCGGAGGCATGCGACTGGTTACAGTATCAGACTTGATTCCAGTATCCGTTTAATTTCCTTCCAATCACAGCGGAATAAAGTCGATAGGCAGTAGCTCAGTGCCGGCACGGCTGATGCCTTTGAACTTTCGTATTCAGGATACACAGTCACTTCGATATACTGTTTAACCGAGTACAAGTATTCCGCCGAACATTCAGACTGTAATGGATGCATCTATGCAAAACCCATTGACATGAGTCGGCTAGATACTCAGTCTTTGGGCTACTTACACAGTTCTAAGTAGCTAGTCTTATGCGGAGAACAAATCGTCTGTCACCCTTGCGCCCAACTAAAATATCTGAATATTGTAACACAATGGGTGACGAGTACCAGGAGTTCAGTCACTATTTTCCTCAGAGATATGTCGCTTGTAACATGGTTAAAGTAGAGACTATCATTTTAACGCAATCCCTGCTCATTTTTTATCTTACAAGTCTATACACGCATGTCCGTAAGGCAGGACAATACGTGGTACGACAGGCACACGGTAAGTCGCCAAAAAATCAAACATCCGAACTAATAATGCGCGGTTGGTTTAAATACACGTTATTGTCATCTGAGAATAACTTATCGAGCATTGTTTGCAAATGCCTTTTTCATTTAATTACTAACCGATTTTTATGCTCCGCAAAGTCAACAATAATCTTATGGGTCTGGCGTCGTAGACGAGCCAATAGGACAGTACCAGTTCGAACAAGTTAGTTACCATCACGTGCGTGATTTATGAATTCGGAGTGGAAGTACCTCATACATTTGGATTTACACTTCTAATATGGCTGAGAGCAAGTCCTCAGATGCGTCATGTTAGGCGAAGCGTCGAACTCAGGTCTTTCCAAGCATACGATATTAGTTTGTTTTGGAGCATCATGATTTCATGAAAAGTTGAAAGGATTATTTGCACCGTTTTATTTGTTGTGTTATGTTTTAGTAGACTGTAGGCTGCGCAGAATGGTAAGATAATTAGCTAGGCAATCATATACGGCATAAATATCCCGCGACTTCCACAAACTCACGTAGCAAATATCTCGAAGACATTTACGTTGCTTAAAGAATTTGGTCGGGGCACGGTAAAGTGAAAACAACAAAAAGTCGAAGAATTTTCAGCAACCTTATGAGTAGTGCATTACGTATAAACAAAAAGTATCCTTATTACAATATGCTTATGATATTGCTAGAGACGCTTCTATCGGCAAACTCAACCCCCTACTTCACATTCTTGTCTCATCGTAGCCTCGGGTGATTCGGGTAGTTGGGGATCTATAAACTCGCCAAAAATATCTCTTTGAATTAAGTTCCATCAATTTCCACTTAATTATAAGCCACAGATGCGGATACGTGGCGTCGGTGCAGGGCATCTTCAGCTCCGTCCCTGCATCACCCTTGATTTACAGTTTTTAACCGCTAACTCTCCCTCCTCAAACAAAATCTATGTTCAACATAAACTCTCTCCTCCCGATTTTGATCACCTCAAAATACGCAACTACACAACTGAAAAAGTTAGTCCGACAAGTTTACTTGCTTGATTGCAGATTCGCTACAAACTCCACCTTATCGTCAGTGTCAACTTGGTAGATGTTCCAATTAACCGGGATCTTACTCGAAGCGAATCCTGGAAAGTTCCTCTGGATACACACTCGGGTGCTTGGAACCCAGTGGACAGTTTACGGTTGGCTGTACACAGATGCCCTATGCAAAACCCTAATTCATCCCTTCA